>JARQOD010000003.1:129093056-129127542 GCA_033576555.1 Oophaga sylvatica
CCTCCCCATATCATCATCATCATCGCCTCCCCATCATCATTGCGTCCCCATCAACATCATCATTGCCTCCCCATCATCATCATCATTGCCTCCCCATCATCATTATCATTGCCTGCCATCATCATTGGCTCCCCATCATCATCATTGGCTCCCATCATCATCATGGCCTCCCATCATCATCATTGCCTGCCCACATCATCATCTTTGCCTCTCATCATCTTTGCCTGCACCTCATCTTTGCCTCCCCATCATCATCATCTTTGCCTGCCCATCATCATTGGCTCCCCATCATCATCGCCTCCCCATCAACATCATCATCATTGCCTGCCCATCATCATCATCTCCCCATCATCATCTCCCCCATCATATCTTTGCCTGCCCATCATCATTGGCTCCCCATCATCATCGTTGCCTCCTCACCACCATCACTGCCTCCTCCATCACCATCACACATACAGCACCACACACAGACAGCACCGCAGCACTCTCTCACATACACACACGCAGGCAGACACACACACTGATACACACAGACACATACACCTCACATCTCACCTGTCCTGTGCCCGCGCTCTCTGCCACAGCCGGCCGCTGAATGATGACGTCATCCAGCGGCTTTGCTGTGACAGGAAGCGTAGGCGCCCCCTGGAGCCCGGAGCTGCGGAGGCACGGGGAGAGGTAAGTATTGCGCCACCTGCTCAGGCCAGGTCCCCCTCTCCCCGCACAGTGGACTCACCGACCCGCCGCTCAGCTCCGAAGGGTCCCGAGCGCTGCAACTGCGCCTCCATGGGAGGAGGAATTGCTGCTGCTGCCACGCCGCCCCACACACGTACTGCCTGGGACGGACCACCCGCCCACGCTACGCCCCTCCTACGCCACTGGGCTAAAGCCACCGGAAATATGTATTTTCCGATGGCTTTTAGCGACCCCTGTGTTTTGGTCATTCGACCCCCGCCGGGGTCGCGACCCACAGATTGAGAACCGCTGCCTTAACGTGTGCCCATAGCCTATCACCAGAAAACTGTGTCCTCCCAATGTAAATTGAATGTTTTTCTGTGCAGTCACCAGTTGGCTGTGTAAGTTTCTAACTCTCAGCTGCGACGGAGCAATCAGGACGCACTTTTATATCAAAAGTTCAGGTTTATTGCTTCATAAACCTCACAATAACATATAGTACTGTTCTCCAGTACTTCAGCTCGGTCCTGGAACCTCACTCCTCAGACACAGAGACCTCTCTGTAATGTCCCGCCGGGACACATGGAAGTCTGTCCACACTGGCAGACTCCCACAACACTCTCTCCAGATGCCAAGCACACTCCATTACATGGGTGTAACTCCACCCACAGGTGAGGTCAGGAATCAGGATCACATGGTTAGATCACATGGTCATGACCTCACCACAGGTCCTTTAGATACACACCATTACATACAGGTTTTATCCTAGGTATTTAGACACATACCCCTTGGGTGGGTTTGTAGGTGACTGGACCCGCCCAGCTCTCCAAGTCACCTGGAAGCCTCCCAATGTATAGCACAACTCAGCAGTAGATCTGCTGAACCAAAACATATCCAGGCTTCCATCACAGGGCCACCCACCTCTGCGATACATACCGTCCATCCATCACATGCTTCCATGCATATCCCGAGGGCCATACACAGTGCCCCCTAGCTGCATCAGGGTCATTACACCACAGCTGCCACTATAGTGTTGTATTAATGTGCCGTTGATGAAAATATTACTGACATGTCTGAAGATGCCACTGAGGATGTAGGAGTCTCATTTTAAGGCCGTGGTCACACTTGCGAGAAACTCGCACGAGTGTCGTACCTCAATACCCAGCACTGCCGCCTGCACTCGGGACCGGAGTGTGCTGTTGCATGTATTTCTGTGCAACTGAACACTCTGGTCCAAGTGACGGCGGCAGTGCCGGGTATTGAGGTGCGAGTTTCTCGCAAGTTTGACTGTAAAAGGGCACTCGCATTAACCTAAGGTCCGCCAAACTTATTGATATATTAGATGATTATCAGGAGAGTTAAGGATCTGACATGTCTGACTTTGGACTACCAATCCTTTGGTTCTCTAAACTATGCCAGAGATCTCTTATCAGCAGCTTTTTCCATAGAGAACACAGGAGTGCTTGGCATAACAAAAGCTCCTGTGTATTGGACATTCGGGTGAGATAGGTACTAGCCGAACCAACACTCGAATGACAGCTATCTAATATATAAGGGGGAGCTTTAGGCCATTTTACATAAGCCAATGAGCGAATAAACATGGGTTTATATGAATGTATGCTCCCAACCCTTTGTCCATATAAACGCTTTCACTAATCACACAAGTGAATGCTTTCTTGTCACTTGTAAGCAATTTTTGTGGATATTAAAATTATTGTTGATCGGCGGCACATTGTCCCCATGTAAGGAGGACTGTGCTGCCGACAGCAGTGAAAGTGTGAAAGATCGCACTTAACCTCCAGCATGGTTACTTGATCCATGTAAATGCAGATAAGAAAGCTGTGACCAATTGATATCATCGCACAGCACTGGGACTGAAAACCAAATAGCAAAATTAAAATTGGAGATTTTTATGATTAATAAAATCTCCATATATCTCTAAAGCAGCCTTTTTAAACATACCCTTTTTTGTTGACATCCGTATCAATGACGCCTCCCAGCATTCTTTATGATAGATTTCTCCTGCCTTAAAGGATTATTTCCAAAATAATCATGTTTTCCACAGAATGTTTTTCAGCTTTTTTTTTTACTCAAGGCTTTATTCACTCATCAGTATTTTATTATTATTTGTATGCCAAAACCAGGAGTGTCTCCAAACATAGAACATTTCAGTCTTTCAATTATAGTGTTTCTCTAGAAGTTCAACTCCTGGTTTTGGCATATAAACACTGATGCAAAATACTGACATTTGTGAATGAGCCCTAATGGTACGCAACCACGATCAGTAACGGCTGCGTGTTTGACGCTGTTACAGCATAGTGGATGGGATATCTAGAAATCCCATGTCCACTATGTGTGCACAGTCGCCTGCAGATCACCCTTGAACACTGACATGTGGCACATCTTTCAAGACCGCTGCATGTCCATTTATCTTGTGGACACACTAGTTTCCGCAGCAGAAATTATAGCAATAGAAATGTATTGAATGCGTTGAATCCACACGGTTCAGTGAACACATGCGGATTTTCCTGCATTCAATAGAAGGCAGCGCTTTGGACGCAGTGAACATATGCTGCGTGCAAAGCGCTGCTAGTTCCAGATTGTGTGCACCCGGCCTTAAGGTACTGCCACACTTAGTGATCTCGTTAGCGATCACGATAACGACGCAATCGTTGGTGTGATCTCTTTTAGGTCGCTAGTAGCTGCCAAACAGGAGATCTCATAAACGACACATCAGCGGTCAGCGATCTCTTTAACGACTTTGGCGGTCGTTAGGATCTGTCATTAGCATGTACTGAGCGCTTCTGATTCATAGGAATTTCCAGCATCGCTCCTGCTCTCTGCGTCCTGCTAGCCTGCTTTGCAACTTCTGCGATCCTCTCTGTGACGCAAAAGAGAACTTACAGATATTGCGATCTACTCCGTGATGCAAAACAGTCAAATGCGTCACAAACGAGGTCGCTCGTCGTTCGCAAAAGGTGCCAAACACAGGCTCACCAGTGGGACGCCAACGATCAGAAAACGGTCCAGAACTCTAGTGAACGATCAGCGACATCACAGCAGGGGCCACATCATTGCTACATGCCACACACAACGAGGTCGCTAACGAGATCGCAAAATAGTGACGTTTTAGTGATCTCGTTTGCGATCTCGTTTAGTGTGGCATACCCTTTAGTGTTGAGTTTGGAGTCACAAGGAACCCACCTCAAACAAGAGACATCACTCCTTTCCTTTTCTTTTTTTTAATTCTCTCAGCAAGGTCTTCAAAACCTCATTGAAAAAAACAAAAAGAAAATCCCCTCTCTGAACTACAAGATGGATTTTCCATTCAAATAAAATGTGTTCAGAGTATTTGAAGGAATTTTTTATGTCCATTTTTAGAGTAGATCTGCTTAAAAGAAAACCTAATTGAACCTAGTATTTACCTCCAGGGGCTCATCTTCAGGAACTATTGGTTATAGAGAGGTATCTAATAATTTTTTACTTTTATTGATACACGATTCTGAAAAAGTCATTAAACTGAGTTGATTTGCAACAAAAACTTAGTTTATGGGGCTGCCAGCTAATGCTCCATAACCCATACTAGTGTCTCCTCAAACTAAACACTTCGATTTACTCACACAGACAATAATGTATGGATTTCCCAATAACTGGTGGCCTGGTGCTGCCCATCACAGCTCCCCTCCTACATAGCCTTTGGAGTTGGTTTAGCGCATGCTCATAGCCGTGTGGGAAACATAGCAAATGAACTTTGGGACCTTTGCAGACCCGAAGTGCAGCTTGTAACTAAATGAGCGTATGGCAGGCCTTCCACAGATTTCTTTAAGTGTAATTTTTTTTTTTAAATCGTTGAATTATGTCAGAAGTTTTCATAGAATGGCCAAGGATATTGGAAAAACTCAATAAATAGTGATGTGCTAGAAGAAGGAGCAGCAGCCCTGGTTTGGTTATTGAGGTACTAACTTTTCTCAAGGAACCATTTTTTTTTTCTGTATCACCAGACAATGTTTCCATATTATTCACCCCTCCTAGTGTGAGGCTGTCGAGTTCGCGTCATGAGACCCATGGCCAGTCTGTGCATTGCCGTCCTAATAGGGACACAAAAGAAACCAACCTAATTAAAGGGAAACTGTCTGCAGGTTTTGCTATGAGGGCAGCATGAGGCAGGGTCTGACACACAGATTTAAGTGATGTCACTTATTAGGCTGTGTGCCTTTCAATTCAGTGAGTGTTTTATCATCAGATTAAGTGCCCGGACTCGTTCCCCCTGCATCCTGGTCCAACTCCGCTCCCAGCACTGATAAGCAGGTTACTGTCAATATACAATGTACACAGCTAATAATCAGGATGTGGGCTGAGTTAGCTTTCTCACAACTGTATCACCCAGTAAACTAAGTGATGTATCGCTGGAATCGGGGTCTCTTACCATACATTATGCTTATTTCAGATGAGGTAGCAAATACCTGGTGACATATTCCCTTTAACCTTATGTCAGCGTGTTGTGAGAAGTGAATAAAGATGCCAAGAGTTCTAAACATAATTCTCTGTAACGATGGCAGCAGCTGCTTGAACTTTTGATAAGTTTGATTATATTTAGGCTCTGTAAAAGGAGGGTCCCTAGTTTTACTCCTTTCAGTTTTCTTGCTGTGATTGTAAAGGGATTTCCTACAAAAAACCTATACCAACTATCTATGGTAAAGATTATGTAAGATTGCCAGGTCCCTACCGTTTTGCTGCTCTTACAGAAAATTATTGAATGAAGTGGTGGCGAAGTCGATGTGCTTCTAATCCAGATTCCTATCACTGTGGCTTAGGAATTAAGGGATGGGGAACCTTTAACCTCCAACCTTATGATAAGTAAGTGTAAGGCCCCTGTGATGTTGCATTTATTGCCTACATGGTGTGTATAGTTGATGACTGTTGTTTATAGAAAGCCCCCTTGTATCCTACTCAGTATATAGCTGAGCTACAGACACACTGATAGTAGCTCTGCATGACTGTCACCTTCCACAGGATGACAGTTGTGGGACCGTGTGATCTGCATGAGACTGCCTTTTGTCAACTGGATTTTTCTGTGAATTCGATGTCATGTCTGTATCACATATTCATGTGAAACAATCATGGTATATGGGGTAAGAGCACAGATAAATATTAGCTGGGTGAGCCACCTGCAAAGAGTTGGGTGACGGATGTCTGTGTAGCACCGGCGTGGGTTAGTCGTGCGGGATTAATCCGGTTGGGAATGATAATTTAGTAAAAGTATTCTTCCTCCTCTAATCCTGTGAAGGCAGCTCGTTATGTAAAGGAGGCACAATAGCTGCGCACCTTGTGATCTCGTAGACAACGCTCGTCTGTCTGATTGCACTTTAATAAACCTTTCCGATGATGGGCTCTGCTATTTAGCATCTAGGAGCTTGTATGTGAATAGTAGTTAAATCCATCTTCCCCCTCTCATGGCAGCATCTGTTTTGGGAGGTATGTGGCAGGCGAGGTAAAATGGTGTCTGCTTTTTAGAGCAAGGCAGCATTTAATAAATAGTGGGAGGGAGGTCAGAGTGTGAAGCTTATGAAATACCTTCCTAACAGGGAATCAGGAGGCTGGGGCTTCTGAAATACACGAGATGTGTTTTTACATGCGGTTTCCTCTTTGCAGAAGGAGGCTTTGTCTGCATTGATTTACAGTCAAGGGAGGAAAGAGGTCAACCATTTAAGGCCTTGGTGTTAGTGGGAGTCCCTGTATGATGCTGCTAGTAGCTGTATTGTATTACTCAAAGATCCATTTTCACTGAGGCCAGAAACACGACAGAATTAATTATTAAAACCGGCTATTGTGAATGCCAAAAAAAGTAATCTGACATGTCTGATTTCTAGGCCGATCATCAGTAGTGAAGTAACGATGAACATGCTATGGCCAATCCCTTTTTATTAGGACCAACCAGAAAGATAGTCATAGGATGTCCTAGTGCAGCGCCCATTTAATGAGGTATGATCACACATTGCGTTTTTGTACCGTTTTTTTTTCTCCTGCACAAAGAAAACCAACAAAAACCCAGTGTTGGCAGGAAAACTGCTCTGTACAAGTCACACTTTTTTGCCACACTTTTACTTGCATTTTTTTACCCATTCGAATGGGTGAAAAACGCTGCTTAAACGCTGAATGAATTGACATGCCGTGTCTTGACAAAAACACTGTAGGGTTCACAATATTTGCAGAAAACAAACCCAGTGTGTTAGAGATTTTAGAAATCTCATTGTTTGTGCTGGTACTGTACAACGCTGCATGTTTTACACACACTAAATGGCGCTGTATTAAATCTGCCACATGTAGATATGCTCTTAGAGCAGTGCTCTGGCATCAAGAGTTCAATTCCACCACAGTGGAAGCACTGGAAACATGCTTGGGCATTAGACAGTTCTCACTGACATCAGTATATCTCTGTAATATATGGACAGGCTTGGATCTGATAGCGGAGATGCACTATAGGACTGCTTCCATCTTAGCCCGAGTGTATGAAGGGTGCATAGCTCACTATTGTTTTATCAGACAATGACCCATCGTTTAGATCAGGTTTCGATGTTGAAAGTATTTTTCAACTTATTCTTTTTCTTCTTTACCAGCAATGTTAAAAAAATAATTTGGGAAATCATGCAAATTTCTCACTGGCCATTAAACCTTTTAATGCTTACACTTCCTTTTTTGTGCAGTAGACTTTTGAGCTGTCTAATCATCACCATTGATTGCAATAACTGATAACACCTTTATGTACAGTAGATGACAGAGGCTTCACCGTTCGTAATAGTTGATGAAACCCATTTTAAATGGGTTAAATCTGCAATGTTCAATTTCTAGGCCTCCAGTTAAGTGATGAATACAATGTACTATCCCATTAAGCCCCCGTCTCACATAGCGATACACCAGCGATCCCGACAACGATCAGGATCGCTGGTGTGTCGCTACATGATCGCTGCTGAGCTGCCAAACAGGCAGCTCAGGCAGCGATCATCACAGCGACACTGCGGGTAACGTCGCTTAGTTACCCGCAGTGTACGTTGGATACCAGCCCGCTGTTGCAGGGAGCTGGTAACCAAGGTACACAGCGGGTTTCCAGGTGCTGCGCGGTGCCTGGAAACCCGCAGTGTTCCTTGGTTACCAGCTCCCTGCATCAGGGCGCTGGTATCCAAGGTACACATCGGGTTTCCAGGCACAGCCCCGTGCCTCGAAACCCGCTGTGTACCTTGGTTACCAGCTGATCGCTGGTCTCCCGCCTGTCACATGCAGCGATGCGTGCTGGCCAGCGGGAGACCAGCGATCAAAAATATGTCCAGGACATTCAGCGACGATCAGCGATACCCAGCAGGGGGGCTGATCATCGCTGAATGTCACACACAGCGACATTGCAGGGGAGATCGCTGTTGTGTTACAAAACTAGTGACTCAGCAGCGATCTCGCTAGCGAGATCGCTGTGTGAGACGGGGGGCTTTACTGTATGTATGAAAGAGAGGATTTGCACAGTATCTGTGACTGTGTATCCCAGTTGTAGATGCTTTGTTTCTCCTACTTCACTAAAGACTAGGTAAATAACTACTAGATTCCTACAGCAATGATTTGTGTTTCTGCTCACTTTCCCTGCATGGAGGGGGCATTATTCCAGCATGGGGGCTTGCTATCACTGTGTAGATATGTGCCTGAGGAGCCTAAAGGGTATGCCACACTAAACAACATCGCTAACGGGATCGCTAAAAAACGTCACTATTTAGCGATCCCGTTAGCGATGTTGTTGTGTGCGGCATCTGCCAGCGACGAGCTTCCTGCTGTGATCTCGCTCGTCGCTGGAATCGTTCCGGACCCTATTTTCGTCGCTGGCGCCCCGCTGGTAAGTATCTAATCGCTGAGTGTGGCACCTTTTTTAGCGATTTAGCTGTACTTTTGTACCGCTAAAGTCGTTAAGGAGATCGCTAACCGCGATAGCGTCCTAACGACATCGCTAAAATAGGTAGCTACTAGCGATATAGAAACAATCCCGCTAGCGATCTCATTAGTATGCGACGCTAACGAGATCGCTAGCGGGATTGTGTAGTGTGGCAGTACCTTAAGATCTTGGTGTGTTTTTTACCAGTTGCTCATAGCCGTATATACCTGGAGCAGGGTTTGTGAATAAGACTGAATTCAGACATCTGAGAAACACCGACTCGCGATATCAGGACCGGCCGTGGGTCTCCTGAACTGAACACTACCATAGGCTTGTATGTCTGAACTGTTGAGTCAGGAGACCTGCAGATGTCGTGGTCCATACTGAGACCATCTTTTGAGGACGTCTGAACTTAACCTAGGTATTAGTTTTCAAAAGAGACTTAAACCTCAGTAAATGGGCTTTATTGCTTACCGATCTGTGAAGTGGGTGGATGTTATTTTGGCATTTACAATTATGTGGTAAAATTAGGAAGTTTTCTGAACTTTTACAGGCAAAACTTTGTTTAGTATGATGGGTTTTCTAAGTCTTCCAGGGTTGTGGAGTCGGTAAGCCAATCCTCCGACTCCTCAATTTTCATGACTTCCGACTCCACAGCACTGGTCACTACTGAGCATGTACAGAAAGTGTAGAATAGATTCATTTCAACTAAAAGCCCAGACAGAACAGACATTTATAGGACATTGCATAACTTTCCCAAATTCTGAGGAAAAAACTTATAGCACATACTGCATTGAGCTACTTTATAATAATAATAATCTTTATTTATATAATCTTTATATAGCGCCATCATATTCCGCAGCGCTTTACAGTTTAACAGTTTCAAAACACAAGTCATAAGTAACAACGTTAACAATACAATAATTAAAGCAAAATAAGACGACCCTGCTCGTGAGAGCTTACAATCTACTTTATTATATATTTTAGGAGTTGGTCCTTTTTATACTGACTCAGACTCCACCAAAATGGACTCTCAACTCCACAACCCTGGTTCCACTCTTGGTTTTTGCTTACAAATACTGATGTAAAATACTGACCAAATATTGGTTCTACCGATGGGTGGGGTCGGGGTCCTGAGATTCCCCCAGCAATCACTCAAAACGCTTCCGAAGCTATCTGCAAAAATAAAGTGCTCAGCTCCCACATTGCAGGGTCGGGCTCAATAGAAAACATCTGTTGGTAATGAAATGTACTCATCATTCATAGTCTATGGAAAAATGAACCTGGTCCTCTGGGCACAATAAAGGCAGCATCTTGCCTTCTGTAGGGGTCACGAGTGAAGATTTGTTGCAGCATTATTTACAATTTAGACTCTGTTCCATAATCGGTGTATTTGCTGTTGAATTTAAGTTCTGCCACAAATCTGCCGTACATGAACTTTATTTCGGGCACCGTTGCAAACTGCTGAATAGGACTCGAAACAAATCCATTGAAGGATGCATTTTACTCATTTATGCAACATTTTAATCAAGTTTTGCCGCTTTCTTAATCCCCAAGGTCATGGGTGGTCCCAATGTGTTAGGCTAAATTTAAGAGGTTTCATAAAGTGATGGCAGAGTAAATAGGATGTACCATTAATTTTATGGTTGGTGCCTGTGGATCTGATCACTAGGACTTTGACCAGTCCTAAGAACGAATGGACCACTGCTCTGATGTAGCACGGCGGCCAGCCCGTCATAGGATCTCTCCGATGGTCATAATGTGATGGCATAGCCTTCCAATCCAATGTGACCGCACTTTGAGATGGGAATACACCTATAAATCTGAGCATTGTTCCTACAATTCGGCATACTGGTCTTGGTGGTTGCTCTTCCACAAAACACATTTTGATCTCTATTATTTTCCTGAAGCATGCTTTATTTTACAATTGCTAGATTTACTGTGAAAGGAGTGTCAAAATCTTTTTAGACCTCATGAATATTGACAAATAGTCTGCTGACTGATATCATTGACCCTATTTGTAATGTAGTATTTTTATTCCGCAATGTATAGCTCTGGAGATATAAGACATCTTGTAGGCTATGTGCACACGTTGTGGAGTTTCCGCGGAAATTTCCGCGTCAATCCCGCACCTCCCTGCCGCAGGAAATACACATTTTTATAGGTATGCGTATTCCCGCCAGAAACTAGTGTTTTGCAAGCGTAAGTAGCTTGCAGAATGCTAGCGTTTTCCAAGCGATCTGTAGCATCGCTTGGAAAACTGATTGACAGGTTGGTCACACGAGTCAAACATAGTGTTTGACTCGTGTGACCAACTGTTTACTATTGATGCTGCCTATGCTGCATCAATGGTAGAAAGATATAATGTTAAAAGTAATAAATCGGGATATTCTCACCTACCGGCGGCCCCCGCAGCCTTCCGGCCTCTCAGCGACGCTCCTGGCCAATCGCGTTCCCAGGGGTGCTTAGCGACAATGACACCAGATGAGACCGCTACTTCATCTGGGGTCATTGTCGCTAAGGACGCTTGGGAACGGTATTGGCCGGGAGCGTCGCTGAGAGGCGGGAAGGCTGCCGGGGCCGGTGGAAGGTGAGAATATCACTATTTTTTTATTTTAATTATTTTAACATGGATATGGTACCCAGGGCCTGGAGGAGAGTCTCCTCTCCTCCAGACACTGGGTACCATCCGCACATGAACCGCTTACTTTGCGCATGGTGGGCATAGCCACATGCGGAAAGTAAGCGGTTCAATGACTTCCTATGGTGGCGGAATCGCCGCGATTCTGCAAAAAGAATGAGCATGCTGCGTATTTTTCCGCGATGCGATTCCGCCGTGGAAAAACACGCAGCATGTGCACAGCATTGCGGAATCCCATAGAATATAATGAGTTGCATTGGGTAAGCGTTTTTGCTGCTTTTCCGCAAAAACGCTAAGAATCCGCAACGTGTGCACATAGCCTTAAGATGAAACTTTTTTTTTTTTTTTTTTTGCCTGCATGGAGAACTGTATAACTTAGAGAATCATGGCTCTTCTGCAGCCATCCTTCAAAATGTGATTTGTTGCCATGTCTTATCTTGCAGTGGAAATGATGGAAGAGTTGCATAGCCTGGACCCTCGGCGCCAGGAATTATTGGAAGCAAGATTTACGGGAGCTGGGGTTGCAAAGGTAATTGGCAAGGGTATAAAACTTGGGTAATTGAGCAGAACTTGACCACCCACAATCACTGGGTTTCACCTCTAGGGTTACATCCAAACAGGCCATTTCAACTGGTGTAGATTTTGATGTAGAAATTCTGTGAATTTAGCACAGATTTCTTCATTTCAAAGTGTGAAAATAATGCAAAAAAAATAAATCTGATGGGTCAGATCTTTTGTGGTGGTCAAAAAACCTTCTTTCTTACAAGAAAACATTGAATTTGCTGCCCTACTGTGTTGTGTGTATCCCCAAATCCCATCATATGACTGTAATCCGAGGCCGGGTGCACACGATCCGGAAGTGGCAATACTTTGGACGAAACACATTTTCTGCGCCGTCTATTGAACTCAGGTGAATCCACATGTGCTCAATGAACCATGCGGATTCACCATGTTCAATACATTCCATGGGGGAAATTCCTGAACCTACTGCGGTCAGGAAAGACGCGCCGTGTGGGTGTCTGTTCATGCATAGTGGGCATGGGATTTCTTGAAATCCCATCCGCTATGCTGTAACATCTGTACGCAGCATTAAACCTGCAGCGATTACTGATCTCAGCGTTTATCTCAGCGATTATTTGGTATCTCAGCGTTTTCTGCATGATCAGCAAACTGCTGATTGTAGGATTGCCATATTACTAGAGATCTTTGGTTATATGAATTAATGGTTTGTTTGTTTTTCCTCCCCAGGGACAATTGAATAGCGAGTCTTCTAACCAAAGTCTGTGTAGCCTGGGCTCTCTGAGCGACAAAGAGCTTGAGGTACGGTCTGTTAGTAACGCATAAACTTTTTTTCTTTTCTAGTTTCAGTATATAAATTTGGTGCACTACATTATAACAGCCGTTGGATCATTTTGTAAGTCCCTTGTAGAAATTAATTCCCAGCGTTTATTGTGCAGACTTAGATCTAACTTTTATATATTTGTTGATCAGCTTGCGTCAAAAAAATAGAGAATTTATTTAAACCATCTGAAAACCAATAGCCATTGTATAATTTTGGGCTATGTTGCTGTAACTTCTTATTGGCCAAAATGATGGTTCAGTGATGCTCCACTGTGTACAGATAGTGTCGTCTCCTGCACACTGACCGGCTTGTGAAGTGAACTCCCAGTTTTGTACATATTCCAGGCATATATCTTACTTGGAAAACTCAGAAATTACTTTTAATACTTACTAAAACTAATAACTACCTCTCAGGGGTGTATTTTTTATGTGTTTTTGCATTTTCGTTTTTATCCCTTTTTTTACAAGGGCCATCTCTTATTTCTCCGATGATATAGCCATACGAGGGCATGTTTTTGCAGGAGCAGTTGTAATTTTGATTTACCTCGTTAATTTTTTACTTTACATTTTACTTGAAAGTGGGGGAAGTTTTACACAAAGTGCAGTGAAAAAAAAATACACTTTTGACATTGTTTTTTGCATTTTGTGATAGTATGATTTTTCCTGGTCAGTAAGATTGCAGTGATGCCAAACCTCTACAGGTTTTTTTTTTCAAACTCTTTGTTATTGAAGATTAAACATAAGGTTACATCATAGAACAAAAGAGCAAACAGCATTTCTAATTAATACTGTCTGGCAAAATTAACCATGCCCTTAACATACCATGGGTTTACTATCTTAACTAAAAGCATAAGACACCCATGTCAGTCTCCAAATATCACATACTTTATCATGACAGAATACTTCCCATCACCAGGGACTAATGTTAATCAATCCTTGCCTTATCTATTTTTCTATACCACCCTCTCATAGGAAGCTGCAGTATTTGCCATATTGACCCATTGTGAAATCCAGGGTGGTCTTCTATCCATCCATCTCATGACGATAGCCTTGGGAGCCAAAAATAGTGTTTCCCTAAGAAGAGTGCGAGGGTTGTGAGGCCAGGTCTCATCAAGGATTCCTAATACACACACTTTAAAACAGAGTGGTGCAGGGGTGTATCATGTCGATGAGGATAGCTATGCCCTCTTTCCAAAAGAATACCACATCAGATGGTGTGTATAAGATTTCCTGCCTCCTCCTCACACCTATGGCAAACTGCTTGATCTAACTTTTTTAAAAGCAGCTATACCAAATGTATTTTTTATGGGAAGAGGGTGGCAATTCACATATGTATTTTCTTAAATTAAACAAAAGTTTTTGTTCTCTTTAGGGGTACTTAAACCTGCTATCGCCTGATTACTAGTACTATATACTGCAATACAGTTGTATTTCAGTGTGTAGTAAAAATCACGGTCTCTTATGAAGCCCAGCTACAAACTGGATTTCAACAGAGCAGTCAATGGAACTCATCAGACAATGAAAGCAGCAGCTAAGGAGTTAATGGCCGCGGGTGAGTTCAGCTCAACTCGCTGCTGTTAGAGACAGATGATGGCGGTGTAAGGCTGGGTTCACATGGGCATATTTCACGGTTTTTATACGAACCACAATGCTCAGCCTGCCTGTGGGTCTTTAGAACTGATGGTTCAGTTTCATAGACGCATATAAGGCTGCAAGCTCAGACCTGGAGACCCATGGTCATTCCCGACTTTTTGGTCCATATATGGACTGTGAAATACACTTGTGTAAATCTGGCCTAACGCAGCCATCATCTGAAGGTAATTGAGCAGGCTCAGTCACTTATCCCACTCCCAGCTTGCGCCATATTTGTATTGCAGATTTCAGGAAGGAGGGTATAAAAATAAAACCCCTACGTTTCTGAGTTTCTTGTGTTATTCATAATTTGCTTTGACCAGAGTAACATTTCCTCTTTAGCATGCTTTTAACTTTTGGTTTTCTTTTCAAAAAAATTTTAAGAATATTTTTAAAAGGGTTCTCAACTGCTCGGACAATCCATTCTCAATCGCTATATTCCACCATGTGAGCTAACAACAATGTGTGTGTCCGGTCTCCCAAGGCCCTTGTGATATGTCATGTGAGCCCTGCAGCCAATGAGCGGCCTCTTCTCTCACTTACTTTCGGGCGCAACTGAGACCTAGAAGTGACAGCGACTCCTGCTCACTGACCTCCTCTGGAAGTCTGTCTGAAGGAGGAGAGAGTGAAGCGGCTGTTCACTGGCTGCAGAGTAGAGTTGAGCAAATTTTCAAAATTTGTTTCTGATTATGATCGACGGCGAATATTATGTTTGCAATATTCACCGAATGTCATTGGAGTCAA
Organism: Oophaga sylvatica; assembly: GCA_033576555.1. Taxonomy (NCBI): domain Eukaryota; kingdom Metazoa; phylum Chordata; class Amphibia; order Anura; family Dendrobatidae; genus Oophaga; species Oophaga sylvatica. Next base: position 129,107,999 of record JARQOD010000003.1, read on the forward strand.
TGGGCGTAGAAATAACAATAATAATCTTTATATAGCGCCAACATATTCCGCAGCGCCTTACAGTTTAACAGTTTCAAAACACAAGTCACAAGTAACAGCGTTAACAATACAATAATTAAAGCAAAATAAGACGACCCTGCTCGTAAGAGCTTACAATCTACAATGAGGTGGGGGAGATACAAAGTACAGGTGTGTATATACAATGGTGCATTTACAATGATGGTCCAGCCATCTTGAGGGAGTGAGGGATGGATGGAGATAGTGAATGGGCTACACACACACATTTGCACATAGAATGACTTTGATTAGTGAATGTGATAGGCCGCTTCAAAACAAATGTGTTTTGAGGGAGCGCCTGAAACCATGCAAGTTGTGAATAGTCCTAATTTCTTGGGTAGAGCATTCCAGAGGATTGGCGCAGCGCGGGTGAAGTCTTGGAATCGGGAGTGGGAGGTACGGATTAGTGCAGAGGTTAGTCTAAAGTCGTTTGCAGAGCGCAGCAGTCAGTTAGGCCTATAGACAGAAATGAGGGAGGAGATGTAGGGGGGTGCTGCACTGTGGAGAGCTTTGTGGGTGAGATCAAGTACTTTGAATTGGATCCTATAATGAATGGGCAGCCAGTGTAACGACTGGCGAAGAGCGGGCGCGTCCGAGTACCGATTAGCCAGATGGATGACCCTGCTGCTGCATTAAGGATGGACTGGAGAGGGGACAGTCGAGTAATGGGGAGGCCTAGTAATAGAGCGTTGCAGTAGTCCAGGCTTGAGTGGATCAATGCTACAGTGAGGGTTTTTGTTGTTTCCATGGTGAGAAAGGGGCGGATTCTAGAGATGTTCTTTAGGTGTAGGCGGCAAGAGCGAGCAAGAGATTGTATATGGGAGGCGAAGGAGAGATTGGTATCAAACATAACACCCAGACAGCGAGCCTGCTGTCAGGGTGTTATTATTGTGCCGCCCACGGAGAGGGAAATGTCAAATTTAGGGAGGTTAGTAGATGGTGGGAGCAGAAGAAGTTCAATTTTGGAGAAGTTGAGTTTCAGATAGAGAGCGGACATGATGTTGGAGACTGCGGACAGACAGTCGGTGGCGTTCTGTAGTACAGCGGGGGTAAGGTTGGGGGATGACGTGTATAGTTGTGTGTCATCAGCATAAAGATGGTACTGAAAGCCAAATCTGCTGATGGTCTGTCCAATTGGGGCCGTGTAGAGTGAGAAGAGAAGGGGGCCAAGGACTGAGCCCTGAGGTACACCGACAGTGAGAGGAAGAGGAGATGACGTGGAGCCAGAAAACGAAACACTGAAGGAGCGGTCAGAAAGATAGGAAGATAACCAGGAGAGAACAGTATCCTTAATACCTAGTGACTGGAGCCTAGACAGTAGGAGACGTTGGTCAACTCTGTCGAAAGCTGCAGAAAGGTCGAGAAGAATGAGCAGAGAGTGGTCACCGTTATGTTTTACTGTCAGAAGGTCATTGGTCACTTTGATGTGCAGTTTCAGTCGAATGTAGGGGCGGAAGCCGTACTGTGAAGGGTCTAGAAGGGAGTGAGTGGAGAGGTAACGGGTATGGCGGGAGAAGACTAGGCGCTCCAAAAGTTGAGATGAAGGGGAGATTGGAGACTGGTCTGTAGTTCTTTGTGCAGGATGGGTCGAGAGTGGGTTTCTTTAGTAATGGAGTAATGATGGAGTGTTTGAAGGAGGATGGGAAAATGCCTGAGGAGAGGGAGAAATTAAAGATTGTAGTTAGGTGAGTTGTGACAACTGGAGAGAGACTGGAGGAGATGTGAGGGAATGGGGTCGGTAGTGCATGTAGTCGGACGAGAGGAAGGGAGGAGTCTGGAGACTTCTTCTTCTGTGATGGGATCAAATGTGGAAAGTGAGCCAGGGGAAATGCAGGGAGGGATGGGAGTCACAGCACTTGGTGGTTGAGAGCAGATTTCCTGACGGATAGTATCTAATTTTTCTATAAAGTGGGAGGCCAGGTCGTCAGCACAAATGTCTGTGATAGGGGCTTGTGCTTTTGGCGTGAGGAGGGAGTGAAAAGTGTCAAAAAGTTTCTTGGGGTTGTTGGCTAGTGAGGAGATCTGGGTGGTGAAGTTGGTCTGTTCGGCGAGGTGAAGGGCAGCATTATAAGTTCTTAACATGAATTTAAAGTGGATGAAGTCTTCTGGTGTGCGGGTTTTTCTCCAAAGGCGTTCAGCACTCCTAGAGCATCGCTAAGAAGTTGAGTTTGCAATGTGAGCCAAGGCTGTTTTACTCTGTGTTTGGAAGTTCTGAGGGTGAGCGGTGCTGCTTGGTTAAGGGTGCTTCTAAGAGTGTCATTGTAGAAATGACCGAATATGTTTGGAATCGATAGTCAAACTCAAATTCGGCACGAGTAGGGTACCAAAATTTCACGAATATGGCAAATTCAGATTCTGCCACCGATTGGCTCAGCTCTACTGCAGAGCATCCCGGAAGACCGCGTCGCCTGAAAAGTGCATGCACTGTAGTGGCGTATAGGAAGTTAATATTTTAAATAGGGAATGTAGTGATTCAGATTGGTTTGTCCAAGTAGTCTACCTCTTTAAGTCTCTTAACGTAGGGATAGCTTGCTGTTACTTTGGATGCCTTGTTTGTTTTCTTCAGTCCTTTTTTTGTAACCCTGAACACGAGTGCAGGATTTCCCTGTAAATAGCAGGACAGAGGTGCATATTTCTGTGTCATTCTAAAAGGTCTCTCTTTAGCAGACTCCAGAGAAAAAACAGAATGACCAGAGGAACCGCAAGAGGAAGGCAGAACCGTATGAAACAAGTCAAGGTAATGTTTCGGCCACTGAGCTTATGATTTGATAATTTGCAGAGATGCTGTAGTTGATCGGATTACTCCCAGAGAGGCCATGAGGAGCATTTGAAAATGGTGGCCAGAAGTTTTGGAACAAAGACAGAAATTATTTCTATGTTACAGCTTCTGTTTTCTTCCAGATCGTCAATATAATGCGGTCTATATTCTGCTAATGGAGAAAGGCAGGGAGCTGTTTTGAAAGACTGTATGTGTGTTGGCTGCATTGTCATCAATGGCTAAGGGCTCGTTGAGACGAGTATATTAAATGGATAGCATATGGCTAGTCCCCTGACCAGTGCCAGTCAATGCAGTAGTTCACATGAACGCTTTTACATGGACCAATGAGCCTTGTGCATAAGAAAAAAAAAATCACAGCATGTGCTACTTTTATCTGTATTTTGGATCAGACAATTATAAGTTAACGGTGCACAAAAATGATAATATAGAGGGTACCATCAGTATCTCATGTGTCTTACAGATTCATTATAGTTAACAGGAAACTGTATTTTACCTTATTATTTATTTAATTGTTCATGTGAAAAAGGGATGCAAAACTGATGTTAAAACAGACATGCGAATGACACTGGATGAAAAAATCTTCAGATGAGTGTATACAAAAATCAGAACCAGGCTTCAGGGTGGAGTTGGGGTTAGACGTTATTCACATGGACATTGCATATGGCTTGTGGATACTATGTACTTTGGTCCAAATATAGAACTGGATTCTGTTAAAGGAAAACTAGAATACTTTTTCCAGATCTTTCTTAAAGAAAAGGTTTTACTGCTTTCTTTTTAGTGAATCCAATGTTGTACAATAAATACATTATAATGTACAAAAGAATTGCTGCAATCTTTTACTGAAGTCTCCTTGTATAATAGATTATGAAATTACACATTTTAGGTGGTTTTAGAATTGTTCTCTCTTCCATCAGGTTTGCTTTATATATTTCACAGTGGAGAATGCTGTTTTTTCCGTCTTTGAGTTGATTTTTTTTTTGTTTTAATTGTAGGGAAGAACACTCCTAGAGGACATAAAATTAGTGATTATTTTGAGGTAAGAGTCCTTTCACACATTACTGTGATTTTGGAGCACCCACAACGCTTCATTAGGGTACACAGGAAACAATATGTAACGGGTCTGGTAGGTGAAACCACTGAGCTTTATTATACAAGACAGTATACTTGTAAGAGAGCAGGTGGCGCCCGGGGAATACGGACAGGAATTCACGGGAAGTGACCAGGACAGTCTCTGGGTAGGCAGGTTGTCACGGCAAGTGACCAGGGCAGTCTCTGGGTAGGCAGGTTGTCACGGCAAGTGACCAGGGCAGTCTCTGGGTAGGCAGGTTGTCACAGCAAGTGACCAGGGCAGTCTCTGGGCAGGCAGGTTGTCACAGCAAGTGACCGGGGCAGTCTCTGGGCAGGCAGGTTGTCACAGCAAGTGACCAGGGCAGTCTCTGGACAGGCAGGTTGTCACAGCAAGTGACCAGGGCAGTCTCTGGACAGGCAGATTGTCACAGTAAGTGACCAGGACAGTTTCTGAATAGACAGGCTTATACGACCTGAGATGTTGGAGCCTCCTGGTAGGCTGCAGTCTGATGGCAGATGATCGCTCCCAAGCGAGCAGGCAGGAGTCTCTGGAGTAGCCGGTGATCACTGCTGGAGATGTCCGAACCTTCGGATAAAGCTGCAGTCGGATGGCAGATGATCGCTCCCAAGTGAGCAGGCAAGAGTCTCTGAAGTAGCCGGTGATCACTGCTGATGAAGTCCGAACCTTCGGATAGAGCTGCAGTCGGATGGCAGATGATCGCTCCCAAGTGAGCAGGCAAGAGTCTCTGTAATCGCCGGGGATCACTGCAGGTGATGTCCGAACCTCCGGGGAGGGCTGCAGTCAGATGGCAGACAGCAAACAGACGGGAAACAGGCAGGCAACTGGAAACAGGAGCTGAGGGCTGAAGCAGAGTTATACAGTGCAACAACAACATTGCTCGGGTACCTCCATTAAGGAGGAAGCCCTTAATATAGGGTGGAGTCCTCCGGCATTGGCCGGAGACTAATTTGGAAAATGCGCGCGGCTCCTTTAAGAGCGGGGGAGGGCGCGGGCGCGCGCCCTAAGTCCAGCAGCAGGGAAGGAGCGCGCGGGCCCAGCAGGACGGAAGGAGGACGCTGAGGGCGCTGAGGATGCTGAGGGCGCTGAGGACGCTGGGGGCGCAGAGCGCTGGTAAGGGGAACGGCGTCCCTGCCTGACAGAGGGCCGGGACGCCGATGCTACAGTACCTCCCCTCTAGGCCCCCCCCTCTTTAGGCCAGAAAGAAATTTAGCTAGGATGAGAGGGGCATGGATGTTCTCCCGAGGCTCCCACGTTCTCTCCTCAGGACCAAACCCTTCCAATCCACCAAAAAATAAGTCTTTCTTCCTACCCTTTTTGTGGCCAGAATGTTCTCTACCTCAAATTCATCATCAGCAGACACTGGAGCAGGAGGTGTACCTGTAGACTTGAAAAAAGAGTTAAGTACCACAGGTTTGAGGAGAGACACATGAAAAGAGTTAGGAATTCGCAAATTGGCCGGGAGTTTCAGTTTATAGGACACTGGGTTGATCTGCCTGATGACCTCAAAAGGACCGATAAACCGAGGACCTAACTTGTAGGAAGGAATTTTGAGCCGAACATATTTGGACGAAAGCCAGACTTTGTCCCCAGGACGAAATTGAGGAGGATCCAGACGTTTCTTGTCAGCATGTCTTTTCATGCGCTCGGATGACTGAATGAGTGCGGACCGGGTACTCTCCCAGATGGAGGAGAATTCTCTAACCAGAGATTCCGCAGCTGGATTGTCCACAGAGATGGAAACGGGGACAGGAATCCGAGGGTGCTGACCGAAGACTATAAAAAACGGAGACTTGGTGGACGATTCGCTCTCGTGATTATTGTAAGAGAATTCGGCCAAGGCAGGAGCTCCACCCAATCAGAATGATGAGCATTAACGAAGTGTCGGAGATAGCTGGTCAGATTCTGATTTATTCGCTCAACTTGTCCATTGGACTGTGGGTGGTAAGCGGAGGAGAAATCCAAGGTGACGTCTAGTAACTTACAAGTAGCTCTCCAGAAACGTGAAGTGAACTGTACCCCACGATCCGACACAATGTGACGAGGCAAACCATGGAGACGGAAGATGTGGCGGATAAAGTCTTTAGCCAACTCGGGTGCAGACGGAAGACCTGGCAGAGGAATGAAGTGAGCCATCTTGGAAAAGCGGTCAGCGACCACCCAAATGACCGTACAACCGGCAGAGACGGGCAGATCCGTAATGAAGTCCATGGCTATATGTTGCCAGGGAGCAGCGGGTACAGGAAGCGGAAGAAGACGGCCGGCAGGCAGGTGTCTCGGAACTTTGTTGCGGGCACAGGAGACACAGGCAGAAACAAAGTCTATTACGTCTTTGTGCAGGGTAGGCCACCAATAATGCCGGGTAATGAGTTGGAGGGTCTTTTTCTGACCAGCGTGGCCAGCGAGTTTAGACGAATGACCCCAATGTAGAATTCTCTTCCGATCAGTCTCTGATACGAACGTCTTACCAGGAGGGAGACGGTTTAGACTCACGGGAGCCACCTGCATCACTCTGGCGGGATCGATGATATGTTTAGGCTCATCTTCGAGATCCGACACCAGGAAGGACCGGGACAAGGCATCCGCCTTGATGTTTTTGTCAGCCGGGCGAAAATGCAAGAGAAAATCAAAACGGGCAAAAAACAAGGACCACCGGGCTTGGCGAGGGTTAAGTCTCTGAGCATGCTGGAGGTAAGACAGATTTTTGTGGTCCGTGTAGATGATTACCGGATGAAGAGCCCCCTCGAGTAGGTAACGCCACTCCTCCAATGCCAATTTAATGGCCAATAACTCTCGATCTCCTATGGAGTAGTTGCGCTCGGAGGAGGAGAAGAGTTTGGAGAAGAAACCACAGGAAACCATCTTCCCGGATGAAGATTTTTGAGTAAGTACCGCTCCGGCTCCAGCAGAGGAAGCGTCCACCTCCAGGAAGAACTGCTTGTTGCCGTCCGGGCGATGCAGCACTGGAGCGGAAGAGAAGGCTTGTTTCAAGGAAAGAAAAGCCTCCTCTGCTTCGGGCGTCCACTGTTTGGGGTTAGCATCCTTGCGGGTGAGCGCTGAGATTGGAGCAGTCCTGGAAGAGAAGTGCGGTATGAAGAGACGGTAATAGTTAGCGAATCCCAGGAACCGCTGAATGGCCTTCAACCCCTCTGGTCGGGGCCACTTCTCGATGGCAGACAGTTTCTCCGGATCCATTCGTAGACCTGTCTGAGAGATAATGTAGCCCAGAAACGGAAGCGAGGTCTGCTCAAAGAGGCACTTCTCATATTTGGCGAAGAGGTGATTCTGCCTGAGCCTGAGCAGAACCTGACGAACATCCCTCCGGTGAGACTGGAGATCCGGAGAGAAGACCAAGATGTCGTCAAGGTACACCACAACGCAGGAGTAGAGGAGGTCCCGGAAGATGTCATTGACCAACTCCTGAAAGACTGCTGGAGCATTACAGAGACCAAAGGGCATAACCAGATACTCGTAGTGGCCATCCCGGGTGTTGAATGCCGTCTTCCATTCATCTCCTCGACGGATACGAACCAGGTTGTATGCTCCACGAAGATCCAGTTTAGTGAAGACTCTAGCCCCTCTAAGACGATCAAACCACTCCGGAATGAGCGGAAGAGGGTACTTATTCTTCACCGTGATCAAATTTAGGCCTCTGTAGTCAATACAGGGACGGAGAGATCCGTCTTTCTTTTTTACAAAAAAGAAACCTGCTCCCGCGGGGGAGGTAGATTTACGGATGAATCCTTTCGCTAAATTCTCCTCGATATATTCTGACATCGACCTGGTCTCTGCAGCGGACAATGGGTAAATACGCCCACGGGGAGGCGTAGTACCGGGTAGCAGGTCGATCGGACAATCATATGGTCTATGCGGGGGTAATGTCTCTGCTTCCTTTTTATTAAAGACATCAGCGAATGACCAATATGGAATCGGGAGTCCAGGTAGATTAGCAGGTGTAGGAGAAGAACGGACGGGATGGACAGGCACCAGACACGTTTTATGACAGTCCTGTCCCCAGCGAAGAATCTCTCCATTCTGCCAGTCGAGCACGGGTGCATGTTTTTGGAGCCAAGGCAGACCTAGTAAGAAAGCATGAGAGAGTCCAGGTAAAACATGAAACGAGATGCTCTCAGAATGCAACATTCCCACCGGCAGGGTTATGGCTTCGGTGATAAGTTGGATGGGACGAGGTAGGAGACCCCCATCCACAGCAGCAACAGATACTGGTTCAACCAGAGGTTTGGTGGGAATACGATACTTCTCTACTAGAGCCTGTGAAACAAGATTCCCAGCTGCTCCAGAATCAAGTTGGGCCAGTTCGAAGTAACGGTTCTTACCGATGAGAATAGAGACAGACAGCAGCAGAGATGAAGAGGATTTATTCTGGTCTAGGTGGACCTCTCCGAGCGAACCTAGACACAGGCGTTTCCCGACCTCTCCGGACAGGTACGGATCCAGTGCTCCTTACTGCCACAGTAGAAGCAACTCCTCTCGGCACGGCGTGAGTCCTGACGGGCTTTGACCATCTTGGTCTGGTCGACCTGCATAGGCTCAGCAGTGTGCATCTGGGGAGAAACGGAAGGGGTTATAGGTCTCTGAAACGAGGGTGCAAGACGAGGAAACCCTCTCTCACGGGTGACCTCTTTGGCACGTTCCTGGAACCGTAGATCAATTCGATTGGCAAGATTTATTAAATCATCAAGGGAGGTTGGAATGTCCCGACCGGCAAGTTCATCTTTAATACGGCCGGACAGACCCTCCCAGAAGACCGAAATCAGGGCGTTATTGTCCCAAGCCAACTCTGAGGCTAGAGTACGGAACCGTATGGCATATTGACCAACGGTGAGACTCTCCTGACGGAGACGCAACAGAGATGATGCAGAGGAGGTCTTCCGTCCAGGTTCGTCGAATACCTTCCGGAAGGCCGAGAGAAAAGCAGGCAGGTCAGATACCAGAGGATCTTCTCTCTCCCAGAGAGGATTAAGCCAGGCCAGAGCCTCTCCGGTGAGATGGGACATGATGAAGGCAATTTTGGCCCGGTCAGAGTTAAACTGGTGTGCCAGGAGTTCGAAATGCAGGGTGCACTGGTTAATAAAACCACGAGCCAGAGCAGGGTCGCCTCCAAACCTAGGAGGAGCTGAAAGTCGGGGTCCGGGAATGGAAACCACGGAATTGGGAAGCAGCGGGGCTGCCGGATTGTGAGTCATGGCTCCAGCGGTGGTTGCTGGTGATGAATTCAGAGTGTCCAGGCGGGAATTGACGTTCCGCAGGTGACCCAGGATGGCCTCCTGTTGCGACCTCTGGCGAGATAGTTCATGACACAATTCCGGGAGTGAAGGGGTTTGGGTGCCACCGGGTTCCATGGCCCGAGCAAACTGTAATGGGTCTGGTAGGTGAAACCACTGAGCTTTATTATACAAGACAGTATACTTGTAAGAGAGCAGGTGGCGCCCGGGGAATACGGACAGGAATTCACGGGAAGTGACCAGGACAGTCTCTGGGTAGGCAGGTTGTCACGGCAAGTGACCAGGGCAGTCTCTGGGTAGGCAGGTTGTCACGGCAAGTGACCAGGGCAGTCTCTGGGTAGGCAGGTTGTCACAGCAAGTGACCAGGGCAGTCTCTGGGCAGGCAGGTTGTCACAGCAAGTGACCGGGGCAGTCCTCGGGCAGGCAGGTTGTCACAGCAAGTGACCGGTGGCAGTCTCTGGACAGGCAGGTTGTCACAGCAAGTGACCAGGGCAGTCTCTGGAAGGCAGTTGTCACAGAAGTGACCAGGCAGTTTGACAGCTTGTCACAGTAAGTGACCAGGACAGTTTCTGAATAGACAGGCTTATACGACTTGAGATGTTGGAGCCTCCTGGTAGGCTGCAGTCTGATGGCAGATGATCGCTCCCAAGCGAGCAGCAGGAGTCTCTGGAGTAGCCGGTGATCACTGCTGGAGATGTCCGAACCTTCGGATAAAGCTGCAGTCGGATGGCAGATGATCGCTCCCAAGTGAGCAGGCAAGAGTCTCTGAAGTAGCCGGTGATCACTGCTGATGAAGTCCGAACCTTCGGATAGAGCTGCAGTCGGATGGCAGATGATCGCTCCCAAGTGAGCAGGCAAGAGTCTCTGTAATCGCCGGGGATCACTGCAGGTGATGTCCGAACCTCCGGGGAGGGCTGCAGTCAGATGGCAGACAGCAAACAGACGGGAAACAGGCAGGCAACTGGAAACAGGAGCTGAGGGCTGAAGCAGAGTTATACAGTGCAACAACAACATTGCTCGGGCACCTCCATTAAGGAGGAAGCCCTTAATATAGGGTGGAGTCCTCCGGCATTGGCCGGAGACTAATTTGGAAAATGCGCGCGGCTCCTTTAAGAGCGGGGGAGGGTGCGGGCGCGCGCCCTAAGTCCAGCAGCAGGGAAGGAGCGCGCGGGCCCAGCAGGACGGAAGGAGGACGCCGAGGATGCTGAGGGCGCTGAGGACGCTGGGGGCGCAGAGCGCTGGTAAGGGGAACGGCGTCCCTGCCTGACAGAGGGCCGGGACGCTGATGCTACACAATAGGAGTATGCTGCTGCCTCTAGGAGGCTGTCACTATGAACAAAAAAATTAGCGCCTGCTATCTTAGTGTCAGTAGTAGGCGGACATGGGTCTTTCAGTAGACCCATATCTACCTCGGTTTTCGACGTTTTTCAGTAATATTTTCCCTTTTTCCTTCTCAGAAGGTTTATCCCTTGAAAGAAAACAGTGTGAACAGTCACTTTATTTTCCCACGTAGATACAGAGACTACCGAGTGTAGTTACACCCCGTATCCTCATTTGTCTATCCAGCAGGACACCAGCCCCTAACACACAAGATGTGTTCAGGTGATTGAAAGATTGGGCCTGGCCCCCCACTCCTGCCCGTTCACTCACCAAAGCCAGACAGTTTCAGGAGGTACAGACGTCCCGCAATCGGAGCTCTCCTCCTTTCTTTCTTGGAAGGGGTTTTTTCTCGTGACCATCAGGCAGGTTTCGGAGCTGGCATCTCTTTCATGTCGCTCACCCTTGCTTATTCTGCACCAGGATAAGGTGATTTTGCTCCCTGTTCCTTCCTTTCTTCCCATGGTAGTCTCCGCCTTTTATTTCAATGAGGACATCATCCTCCCCTCTGTCTTCCGGTTCACCCTCTAGAAGTTCACTGGACAGGTTGGACCTGGTCAGGGTAATTCACATCTACCTTTCTAGGACCACCTCTTTCCGGAGGACGGTTTTTCTTTGTAATCCTTGAGGGCTTTCGAAGAGGCCTTCCGGCGTCCAAGGCTACAATTGCTCGCTGGATCCGGGTGATCATCTCTTAGGCGTACCGGGTTAAGAACAGAGCGTCTTCCCCCTAGGATTAAAGCCCACTGTAGCCGAGCAGTGGAGGTTTCCTGGGCCTTTCGTGTTCATGCTTTCACCTTACAGCTTTGCAGAGCGGTGACATAGTCTTCTATTCACACTTTCTCAAGTTCTACAAAGTCCATACCTACGCCTCGGTAGATGCCATCCTAGGTAGAAGAATCTTACAAGCTGCACAAGTGTCTAGTTCTTGGAGATGAATAGAGTTTGTTCTGTTTCCCTCCCTAGGAACTGCTTTGGGACATCCCATGGTTTCCTGTATCCCCCAATGGAACAATAGAGAGAACAGGATTTTTGGTTACGCACCGTAAAATCTGTTTCTCGGAGCCTGTTTCTCGGGACACAGCACCCTCCCAGGCTTGCCAGCAGAACTGAATTTTCTCCTTCGCCTCATTGGGGGACACACAGACCGTAGGTGTTATGCTGCTGCCACTAGGAGGACACTAAGCAATACATTAAGCACAAAAGATTAACTCCTCCTCCTGCAGTATACACCTCCTGTTGGCTCAATCCTGAACCAGTTCTTGCTTAGTGTCTGTAGGAGGCACTAGGGTCTGCTCTCAGACCCCACTTTTTTTCAGATTTTTTTTCTGATTTAAACCTTTTATTATTTTTACTTTCTTCACGCACGGATGGGCGACGGGACTTGTACGAAAAGTCACGATCTCCCAAAAACCAACAACAGGCGGCATCGTGCGAGTGTCGCCTCCACGTACCCCTCCTGCCACGCTACCATGGGGCGACAGATCCCTGACACGGGCCGCTCTCCCCATGAGATATCCCACGAGGTAGATGACGGATTCGCGTGGCACCTTTGATTGAATATCCCGCTCACCTCTCCTGAAGCGGTGGCGGTCTGATGCATGAAAGATCCTCTCCACCCCCCTAATGAAAGGGGTTGGTGGATTGAGGAAGTACGGCCATAAATGCTGTAATCCTGCGGTCTCCATCTTCGCCCCCGCAGTGAGTAGATCAGGAGAGCGATGTTGCCTCATGTCGCCGCGACCGCTTTAGCGTCGCATCGCGGCCGCAGCGGTGTTGCGCCGCGCCGCTAGCGCTACAGTCGCGCCGCTACCGCTATATTCGCGCCACGGCCTTAAATATACTCCCCGGTTCGGCTCCGGGGTAGGCCGCAAAAAATTTAGGCCCCGGCTTCGGGCCGGCATAGGCCGCATCTTCTAAATTTAGTCCCCGGCTTCAGGCCGGGATAGGCCTCAAGGGAAGGGGCGGGCCAAACGGCTCTGCCCATCTCTAACGCTATTGGCCAGCGTTAGATCACATGGGTCTCTCTCCTGGGTCCTCCCCCTCTCCTCCCACTGCCTCTGGCGCTTCTCGTACTACACGAGAAGCGCTGCTATAATCTCGGGCGCCATCTTTTTGGTGGAGCAGCGCTGGCAGACACTGTTCTCCTTCTTCCCTGCACAGGACCTGGGTAAGTGCACGCTGCGACTAGGTTGGCACAGCGATTAACCCTTCTACTGCAGCAGGCTCCAAAAATTGCAGAAAATGTCGCAATCAAAGGACGCTAAAAAGGCTAAAAACTACACTGTAGTATATGCCGCCTGCATTGCATGCAACGCTTCACTGCCGTCAAAGCATGGTTCCCAATTCTGTACAACATGTGCCCAAGAGCCCACTGCTTCTGCCGCTCAGGAGCCCCTACTACCGTTCAGGAGTCTCTGCCTATTCCTGATCCCATTGAGCCAGGTCATTCAGGATGGCCAGAATTTCTGGCGCATTCCATGGATTCTCTGACTAGGGCCTTGGATACTTTCCGCGGCTCCTCTTCTTCCCAGGGCGTCTTTTTTCCAGAAAGGGGCCCGTTAGCCTTCAGAGAGACCTCATCCGACAGGGGCCGACCCTCGGCGTCCGCAAAGCGGTCGTCCAGAAAACGCCGCCATAATGCGTCTCCCAATCCATCCAGCGGTTCGGCATCGGCGAGCTCAGGCTCTCGCTCCCCTCGCCCAGATATTGTAGTGATCATGATTCCGAATACGAGTCGGACATTGGTGATGACCCCAACTCGCCAGAATTTCAGGAATCGTTAGATTCTCTCATTGAGGCAATTAATAAAATCCTCAAACTAGATGAAGATCCCGGGTCTCAACCAAATCACCCTATCTCTTTCAAAAGAGCTAAACGTACTCACAAGGTGTTTAGTAATCACCCTGAATTTACGGAAATTGTCCAGGGACAGAGGGAGCGTCCAGACAAACGTTTTTCAGGGCTGAAGTCTCTGAAAGCTCGTTACCCATTTTCAGCAACTGTAGCGAAAGAGTGGACTGAATCTCCAGTGGTAGATCCCCCCAGTATCTCGCCTATCTTCAAAAACCCTGCTCTCTGTGTCAGATAGTTCATCCATTAGGAACCCGTCTGACAAACAAATTGACAACCTCGCAAAATCAATTTTTGAGGCGGCTGGAGCCTCTCTCTCTCCCTCCTTTGCGGCCACCTGGGTAGCAAGGGCTATGGTGGCTTGGGTTGAGGACCTAGTTAAAACAACTAGCGATATCTCCCTTTCACCCGAGGCACGTAATCTGGCCTATCAGATTACTCGGGCAGGTGACTACATGGTTCATGCGTCCCTAGATGCAGCTCATTGGGCTGCACTCACAGCAGCCAATGCTATCGCTATTCGGAGGTCCCTCTGGGTCCGAGAGTGGCGTGCAGATGCTGCTTCAAAGAGAACTTTGACTTCGCTGCCTTATCTTTCAGGACGTCTTTTTGGAGACAGTCTTGATCAAATTATTTCTGACGCCACTGGGGGCAAGAGCAAATTTCTTCCGCAGCACAGAATCAATCGACCTTTTCGGTATCAATACCAAGGTCGTTCCCGGCCATTTCGTAGCTCCTTTAATTGGGCTTCCACCTCGACCTCGTCTCGAGCACCCCGTCCATCTCGCAGAGATAGGGGCTCGCAACCATCGTCCAGGTCCTCTCAGCCCTGGAGAAACAGATTTTCTCAGGCGGGAAATAGGAGCTCCTTTCTCGCAAACAGTCTTCCCAATGACTCCTTACCAAGGACGGGGGACCCAAACAAGGTAGGCGGCCGCCTACTCTTGTTTCGCGAGGTCTGGGGGTCGGTCATTCAGGACCGGTGGGTCCTCGATCTTGTACACTCCGGCTACAAGATCGAATTCTTGTCCCTCCCCCAACACGTTTCTTTCAGTCACGTCCCCCCAAGTCCAAGGATTCCATAGTCCCCTTCCTCCAGGCTCTGGACATACTTCGTTCCAGCGGCGTCATCGTCCCAGTCCCTCACAGGGAAAGATTCAAAGGGTTTTACTCAAACCTCTTTGTGGTTCCCAAGAAGGACGGCTCCTTGCGTCCTATTCTAGACCTAAAATTACTAAACAAGTTTATCAGAATCCGTCATTTCAGGATGGAATCCCTCCGTTCTGTGGTCGCATCTCTAGAAAGGAAAGAATACTTGGCGTCTATAGACATCAAGGATGCGTATCTACACATTCCAATTTTCAGAGGTCATCAAAAGTTTCTGCGTTTTGCTGTCGGAGAGGATCATTTTCAATTTGCCGCTCTGCCTTTCGGTCTCGCAACCGCCCCCAGAGTGTTCACAAAGGTCATGGCGGCTGCCATGTCAATTTTACACTCTCGGGGTGTGGTAGTCCTCCCGTATCTGGACGACCTACTCATCAAAGGTCCGTCTTTTCAGGCCTGCGCAGAAAGTGTCGAGATCACTATCGACACACTTTCTCGCTTGGACTGGCTAATCAATTTGGACAAGTCTCTTCCCATTCCGTCTCAGAAGATTCCTTTTCTGGGAATGATTCTGGACACCTTCCAAGGGTTGGTATCTCTCCCTCCAGAGAAGATCAACTCTCTGAGACGGGGAGTACTCCTGTTGTTTCTAGGCCACTCGCACTCTCTGCGGAGCGCGATGCAGGTCCTGGGGAAAATGGTAGCGTCCATCGAGGCAGTACCATTCGCTCAGTTCCACCTTCGTCCTCTTCAACAGGAGCTAATATCACTTTGGGACAGGAACCCTGCGTCTTTAGGTCGCCACTTCCGTCTGTCTCCCACAGTCAGAAGCTCCTTAAAATGGTGGACAAAGGCTTCATCTCTGAATCAGGGAAAATCCTTTCTGCCGATCCATTGGCTGGTGGTGACCACCGATGCCAGTCTCCTCGGATGGGGAGCAGTGTTCCTCCATCACACTGCTCAAGGCCGATGGTCTCTATCAGAGACCCGTCTTCCGATCAACATCCTGGAGATCAGAGCTATCAAGTTAGCTCTCGTGCAGTTCCATCATCTACTGGCCGGACGTCCCATCCGGATTCAGTCAGACAACGCCACGGCCGTGGCGTATATCAACCGCCAGGGGGGCACTCGGAGCAGAACAGCTATGCTCGAGGTATCGCACATCCTGCGCTGGGCCGAGGCAAACCGCTCGCCCATCTCCGCGGTTCACATCCCGGGAGTGGACAATTGGGAGGCCGACTTCCTCAGTCGCCAAGGCTTAGACTCAGGGGAATGGTCCCTTCACCCGGAAATGTTTCAACTCATTTGCCAGCGTTGGGGAATTCCGGATGTGGATCTCATGGCATCCAGATTGAATGCCAAAGTTCAGACTTTCATAAGTCGATCACGCGATCCATTAGCCATCGGCTCGGATGCGCTAGTTCTCCCTTGGAGTCAATTTCGCCTTCCTTACATCTTCCCACCTCTTCCGTTAATCCCCAGGGTGATTCGGAAGATCAAAGCGGAAGGCGTTCCTCTCATTCTGGTCGCTCCGGACTGGCCTCGCCGTCCGTGGTATGCGAAACTAGTGCGTCTTGTCGCAGACGTTCCTTGGAGATTACCAGATCGTCCGGACCTTCTTTCACAGGGTCCAATTTACCATCACAATTCGAAAGCGCTGAATTTGACGGTATGGCCATTGAAGCCTGGATCTTAAGTCAGGCTGGTTTTTCTAACAACGTGGTTTCAACAATGATCAATGCCAGGAAGCCGGCTTCCGCACGCATTTATCATCGAGTCTGGAAGACATTTTTTTCTTGGTGTAAAGACAAGGGTCGTTCCCTTTGGTTTTTTCTATCCCTTCCATTCTAGAGTTTCT
The DNA here is from genome assembly GCA_033576555.1 of Oophaga sylvatica. Taxonomy (NCBI): domain Eukaryota; kingdom Metazoa; phylum Chordata; class Amphibia; order Anura; family Dendrobatidae; genus Oophaga; species Oophaga sylvatica. The sequence continues at coordinate 129,124,360 of JARQOD010000003.1, forward strand.
TCAAACAGGAATGGATTCAGGGTTAGCTCTCTCCTCTCTCAAGGGACAGATTTCTGCGTTGTCCGTCCTTTTCCAACGACGGATCGCATCTAAGTCTCAGGTCAGGACCTTTATCCAGGGAGTGTCACATCTTGTTCCGCCCTACAAGAGGCCTTTAGAGCCTTGGGACCTTAATTTGGTCCTCAGTGCCTTACAGGAATCACCCTTCGAACCTTTGTCTGAAGTGTCCTTATCGCTTCTCTCCTGGAAGGTTGTCTTCCTAGTGGCGATTACCTCTATCAGACGGGTATCGGAGTTGGCAGCCTTATCTTGTAAATCTCCTTTCCTTATTTTTCACCAGGACAAGGTTGTTCTTAGAATGTCTCCTTCTTTCACGCCTAAGGTCGTTTCGGATTTTCACATCAATGAGGAGATAGTTTTGCCTTCGTTCTGTCCGGCGCCGATTCACCGTACTGAAAAAGCTCTTCACACCCTGGATTTGGTGAGAGCTCTCCGAAGGTATATTTCAAGAACGGCGCCTTTCCGAAAATCGGACGCTCTGTTTGTGCTTCCGGAAGGACGCAGACAGGGTCTTCCTGCTTCCAAGGCCACGTTAGCCAGATGGATTCGCTCTGCGATCCAAGAGGCGTATCGTGTTAAAGGTCAGCCTATCCCGGCTGGGATTAAGGCACACTCCACTCGATCTGTGGGGGCCTCCTGGGCCATTCGGCACCAGGCTTCGGCACAGCAAGTGTGCAAGGCTGCGACTTGGTCCAGTCTTCATACTTTCGTCAAGCATTATCAAATTCATGCTCAGGTTTCTTCAGATGCGGCACTTGGCAGGCAAATTCTGCAATCAGCTGTTGCGCATCTGTAAGTTGACGTTAACCAGTTAAGCGTTTTGTATGCATAAGTTTTCACGAGGCTCCATCTGTTGATGGTTTCCCACCCAGGGACTGCTTTGGGACGTCCCACGGTCTGTGTGTCCCCCAATGAGGCGAAGGAGAAAAGGAGATTTTTGTGTACTCACCATAAAATCCTTTTCTCCGAGACGCTCATTGGGGGACACAGCTCCCACCCTTGTTTAATTTGAAGCCTCGTTGTATATTTGTAACTAGTTATTTGATTTGTGACATATTGCACTCTGTTATGAGCTCCTACTGCTTTGGCACCGAACTGGTTCAGGACTGAGCCAACAGGAGGTGTATACTGCAGGAGGAGGAGTTAATCTTTTGTGCTTAATGTATTGCTTAGTGTCCTCCTAGTGGCAGCAGCATAACACCCACGGTCTGTGTGTCCCCCAATGAGCGTCTCGGAGAAAAGGATTTTACGGTGAGTACACAAAAATCTCCTTTTTTTCTACTGTTAGTTTGGTTTTGTGTATTTTCTTCTATACACCTTGCTTCTACTGCTTTCTCACTAACTGCTTAACTTGATGCCAGTTGGTGATGTGTACACTGCTGGAGAGGAGCTAATGTATTTGTGCATAGTGTCAGCCTCCTAGTGGCTGCAGCATACACCCATGGTTTCATGTGTCCCCGAGAAACAGGTTTTACAGTGAGTAACCAAAAATCCTGTTTTTGTGGAGATGCGACAACTCCTTTATTATAGCAACTTAAACTTCAACCATTGAAAAAATACCCTGGGTTTGCCTAATTGATCATAGTTATGGAGATATAAAAACAAAATATTAAACATTTTTAGCTTAAAACGACTTCACAGACCTTAAAATTGCAAGTTATTTTTTAAGTGTTTTATCTTTTTAATTATTTTAATGTAGTTTGCTGGGGGAAGTGGCCCGGGGACAAGTCCAGGCAGAAGCGTTCCACCGGTTGCCAGATCCTCACCGCAACATTCCTTATCAAACCCACTGCCCTTACCGGTAAATCTTCTGTTTTTTTTTTTTTTTTGCCTAACTTGGCAAGCAAGGGGTGTTGGATGTGATCTCAAGTGTAGGTTTTTGAGTTTTGTTTTTCCATTATAGTGTAAAATTGGCTATACACATTTGCCAGCGGTCTCATAAATGTTCTTTCAGCCGACAGGTAGAGTCCTCACAAATTGTTCATGCATGTTCGGCCGTACGTGTATTTTCAATGAGCAAAATGAAGTAAGCTGCTGCCAGGCCTTCTTTCAGTTGCTGATCTCAGCCTGATGCAGCGGGGAGCCATCTGTCAATCAATGTGACATTGGCAGTGATTCCCCATCAACAGAGCGGAAGAGAAGGAACTGCTCTGTTAACCCCTTAACGACCGCCGATACGCCTTTTAACGGCGGTCATTAAGGGTACTTAAACCACAGCGCCGTTAATTAACGGCGCTGTGGAAAAAGTGAATAGCGCCCCCCAGAGGCGCATTTTCTCCGGGGTCTCGGCTACCGGGGGTAGCCGAGACCCCAGAGAACATGAATCGGGTCGGTTTTTACCGACACCGATGTTGCGATCGCCGTTATTAACCCTATAACGGCGACCGCAAAAAAAAAAATAAAAAAAAAGTGCCATTTAATTTCTCTGTCCTCTGATGTCATCGGACATCAGAGGACAGAGAAAAAGGGTCCCCAGGACCCCTATGTGGCCCCCAATAAGATCCATGTGGCCCCCGGGCCCTCCGGTGTCCCCCGGTGCCGGCGCCGTTAAGACAATGGCGGGCGCATGCCCAGTGCGCCCGCAGCTATGTGCCGCTGTGCTGGTGGGGGGATGGGCAAATATTCTCTGGGGTCTCGGCTACCGGGGGTAGCCGAGACCCCAGAGAACATGATCCGGGTCGGTATTCACCGATCCCGGTGTTGCGATCGCGGCTATGCAAGCATAGCCGCGATCGCAAAAAAAAAAAAATGATTTCTCTCCCCTCTGATGTGATCGCACATCAGAGGGGAGAAAATGAGGGTCCCCCGATCGCCCCCCCATATACTTACCGGTGTCCTCCGTCCTCCCGCAGGCCCCAGGATCCCGGCTTCTTCTCCCTGCAAAAAAAAAATGGGGGGCGCATGCGCAGTGCGCCCGCCGATCTGCTTTGGCGGCAGATTAAAATTTTTTTTCATTCATTCTCATAAAAGTACATTTTGATCACTGTGATAAACTATCACAGTGATCAAAATAAAAAAAACAGTACATAACCCCCCATTTATCACCCCCTTAGTTAGGGACATATAATAAAAAGTAGAAATTATATTTATTTTCATTTTTCTGTTAGGGTTAGGGTTATAATT
>JARQOD010000003.1:129127642-129278616 GCA_033576555.1 Oophaga sylvatica
ACTTCAGAGAAAAAAACAAGAATACAGGTTATGCATGCATTTGGCAAAAAACCACACAGTTCCAGGTACTACTCACTGGACCTGATCACTGCGATGAGCTGGCAATGCTGGAACAGAGCCTTAGCGCGCCGACCTCAGCCCAGATAATCGCTATCAGAGAAGGGTCACGCCGCATCTGAAAACAACAACACACTTCTGCCATGGGAGGGAGCTGTGTCTCCCTTCCTTCGCTGAAAAGGATTTTACAGGTAAGTTCTTACCAAAATCCGTCTTTCAGCAGCAGATGGAAGGAAGGGAGACACATTACTAGTGGGACGTCCCAAAGCAGTCCAAAATTAAGGGTGGGAAAAAACCAAAACGAGGCAGAATCCCAACAACCTTGATAAATGCGCAATAGGCGCCAAATACAAGTTAACTAAAACTTGAAACTACAGCCGCCTGTAGAACCTTACGTCCTAAGGCCGTATCAGTGGAAGCACTGATGTCCACCTTATAAAAACTTTATAAACGTGTGGACGAAACACCAGGTCGCCGCTCGGCAGAGCTGAGCTGCAGAGGCCCCTTGATAAAAGGCCCACGAGGAAGCCTCTGCCCTCGTGGAAAGAGCTCTAATCTTAATTGGGCAAGATTCGCTTTTAAGTCGGTAAGCCTCCAAAATGGCTGACCGAATCCAACGAGCTACAGAGTCATTGGAAGCTCTTTGACCACGCTGACGACCTGCTGGAATCACAAACAGAGAGTCTGACTACCGAAAACTTTGAGTAACAGACAAATAGAACTTCAAGGCCCGCACTAAATCCAACGTGTGCAAGGCCCGTCCCTTTGCATTCCTTGGGCCCGGGCAAAGCGAGGGCAACACAATATCCTGGTTAACATGAAATTGCGACACCACCTTAGGTAGAAAGTCATCCCGTGTGCGAAGAACTACTCGATCCGGTAAAACTCCAGGAAGGGAGGCGAGCAGGAAAAAGCCGCCAACTCGGAAACCCTTCTCAAAGAGGTGACCGCCACTAGGAAGGCAACCTTCCAAGAAAGTAAGGAAAAACTAGCAGAGCCCATAGGCTCAAAAGGCACATGCTGAAGAGCCTCCAAGACAAGGTTAAGCCGCCAAGGGGACACAGACGTCTTCCGCGGCGGAAACTGACGGGTTACTCCGCGAAAAAAGGAACGCACGTCCCTACGTGAGGCGATATCCTCCCGAAACAGCAAGGATAGAGCAGAAACCTGACCCTTCAGAGTGTTAACTGCCAAACCCTTGTCCAGCCCGTACTGCAGAAAGGCCAAAAAATGGGAATGGAAAAAATCCTTGGGTTCCTTGAAGAACCCGAACACCACGAGAAGAAGGCTTCCCAAGTCTTGTGGTAAATCTTAGAGTAGCCGAACCTCTGGCAGCTCGCAGAGTGGCAATGACTTCGGCTGAAAAACCTCTACGGGTCAATATTTCGGTCTCAAGAGCCACGTCGTCAAACGCAGAGACTTCAAGTCCGGATGACGAACGGGCCCCTGAGTTAACAGGTCCGGGCGAAGAGGAAGTGGAAATGGAGGTGCCGCCAAAAGCGACACCAGTGTCGAGGACCACGTCCTCCTTGGCCAATCTGGGGCTATCAACATAGCCGGGATTCTCTCCAGTCTGATCCGACGCAGCACCAGAGGAAGCAAAGATATTGGCGGAAACACATAGATTAGCTCGAATTTGGTCCCACGGGGCCACCAGAGCATCCACCGCCACAGCCTTCGGGTCCTTGTACCTGGACATGAAGGTCGATAACTTGGCATTGAACCTGGATGCCATCAAATCCACTTAGGAAGATCCCCAACAAAAGCACAGCAGTGCAAAAATTTTCGTATGGAGACTCCATTCTCCGGGATCCATCTTCTCGCGACTGAGGAAGTCCTCCGTGATATTCTGAACCCCTGGAATGTGGACCGCAGAGATGACTGGCACTCTGGTCTCGGCCCAAATCAGGATCCGAGACACCTCCACCATGAGCCTGGAACTCCTTGTCCCGCCTTGGTGGTTGATATACGCGACCACTGTCGCGTTGTCTGTCTGCACTCGGACTGGCAGACCGCTCAAAGGGACCGTCCAGTGTTGGAGGTAAAGGAAAATTGCCCTCAATTTCAGGATGTTGATCGGTAGAACAGACTCTTCCGATGACCATACTCCCTGAATCCAGAGATCGTTCCAGACACCCCCAGCCGGTCAGGCTGGCATCGGTGGTTATGACCGACCACCTCGGAGGAAGGAATGACTTCCCCAGGGATAACGCTCCTGGACGTAACCACCATCCCAGAGATTCTCGCACCCTGCGAGAGATGATGACACTGCAATCTAGCGAAGCCTGCGATCGATCCCAATGACTCAGAATGAGCCTTTGGAATGAAACTGGGCAAACGGAAGTGCCTCCATGGACTCCACCATTAAACCCAGAAGGCGCATACACTTCCGAAGGGACATTACTGTCGAAGACTTCATAATCTGTACATGTCGAAGGAGACATGCCCGCTCGTCTGGAGGTAGAGACACCACTGCCCGTACCGTGTCGAAATGCATTCCTAAAAACAGGATCGACTGCGACGGTTCCAGAGACGACTTCTCCCAATTGACCAGCCACCCGAAGTCCTCCAGGAGCTGAAGGGATAGATTGCGAGCCGTCACTGCCTCCTCCTTTGAGGACCACAATCGAAAGGTCGTCCAGGTAGGTAAGAATCGTAAGTCCCCGTCTTTGAAAAATTGCCATGAGAGGCGCCAGAATCGTTGTAAAAACTCTGGGCGTTAAGGCCAAGCCGAATGGCCTAGCCACAAACTGGTATGACCTATGGCAAAACGAAGGAAGCGCTGGTGAGCCCTTCCGACGGGAACATGCAAATAAGCGTCGCGAATGTCGATTGACCAAAAAGACGTTCTGCGACAGGGCTGCCACAACGGAGCGAAGCGACTCCATGCGAAATTTTCGGGTGTGGACATGCCGATTCAATCTTTGAGATCCAGAATAGGGCGAAATTTGTCCTCCTTTTTGGGGACCACAAAGAAGTTGGAATAAAAATCCTCTTCCCCGGTCCTCTGCGAAACCGGTATCACCACACCCTTCTGCAGAAGGGAATCGACCTCTCGCAGTAGAGCGGCAAATAGTTCGGCTCTGACGGAATGCGAGATTGGCAAAAACTGTCCGGGGGTCGAGAAAGAAACTCTAAGAAGTAGCCTGCTAACACAACCTGTGTCACCCAGGCGTCCGACACACGGGAAACCCAAGTCGGTTTGAATTGGAGTAAACGACCCCCCACTCGAGAGCGCTCAAGTGAGACCCAGACGTCAGTCCGCCTTAGCGGGTTTTTTGCCAGCTTCTGTCTTAACGGAAGTTCTGTTTCCAGGGTATGCGGAATTTCTGAGAATTCCCCTTTTTTTTTAAAAAAAAGAGAGGGACGACCCAAACCCCAGAGGGTTGGCCGGATCATCCCCTGAACCGAAAGGACCGCCGACAACTACCGGCACTAGTCCTGCCAGACGCAGAAGTCACAGCTCTGCGCTGCGGTAAAGCTGTTTCTTTTGCCTTTACCTTGGCAATCAGCTCCGTGAGGTCAGGTCCAAATAGCTGACCACCTTGCAAGCTAAAGATAGCAAACCCTGCTTGGAAACCGCGTCCCCGGTCCACTGTCTAAGCCACAGTGCTCTTCTGACTGTGACTGCCGAGGATTGCGCCCTGGATAGCAGTGATGCAGTATCCTCCAACAACTGGAAAAGCCCATCTACCTCGATAGAGAAGATCCATCTTGCCACGCCGTCCGTAGGCGGTCCAACCGGCTCAGGGAAACTTTACAAGTACACATAGATCCTTAATACTGAATCCATGACCCGCAGCCTTGCAGATGGATATTGTTGCCATCTCCGTTTTTCTGTCCAGCGGGTCCTGCAGATTCGCCTTCCCTTTACCAGGAAGATTTGCTAAGCTGGGATAAAGGGACTTCACTTCAGGAGAAGGGTCCAGTTAACAATCAACTCCGTAGAAAACGGATACAGTTTGTAAAGCCGTCGCGACCTATGCGACTCCTGAAACATCCGAGCCGACTTACCAGGACGTCTAGTTACCTCCTCCGGTAACTGTAACGTCCTCATGGCTCCAATAGAAAGTACGGCCCATGAGAGAGGCAGAGTGTCCCTGCCGATCCTCCTTGTCCGAATCGGACATCTTCGCTACGCGAGAAGGAAGGCACCGATTTGTGTCGCTTCCTTGAGAGGATCTAGCTGACACCCAATAACCTAGAAGGTCAGACAGGCCATCATAGAAAACTAGCGAGGGCCTCCATTTTGCCACTGGAACCTCCGACCGCTGCGCATGACGCCATCGAGGTCTGCGTGTCAGATACACGAAACTGATCCTGTAGCGGATCTGGGAGACGTCCGCATCTGACATGTCCTTGCACAGTATATGGCAGGTTAAACCTGTCAGTAACTAGAACAGAGTGTTTCTTAAAGAAAAAAACAAACGCTGAAGGGATAAAGCCCTTAAAGAGAGAGCTACCCCAGCTGTCCCCCATTAAGAGTTAACCGCCTAAGAAGGGGTTAAAGTAGCAGACTCCCCACAACCTTGATAATGAAAAAGTTGTGCGAGCCCCAAGTGCCTCTTATAAGGCAGCAGCTGCAGGACAGCTATGCCACATTAAACAGAAAACGTTCCACAAGATCGCTAAAAAATTGCGCTGTTTCAGCAGCAGAATGGAAGGAAAGGAGACACACTAGTAATGACTAGTGGGTAGGCGGAGCCCAGATAGGATTGACACCTCAGATTAAAAAGAGTGTTGACCGGCCCCTCCAGCTCGGGCTCCTCCTACTCCTGCTTCTTCAGTCTAAAATTTGAGGTCCAGAGGAAAACTTTATTATTTTTATCGGACAAGAGACTTGGATCACCAGAAGTGGTCTAGAGGTCTCAGGGGTCTCAGCGCTGCTGGACCCCCACCTCTCCCTTGGCGATCTGTAATACCCTGTATGGTGGTCCCTGCAGTTTCACGCCGGCCCTGGGGGATGAGGATTGCTTCCCTGGCGGGGACACAAACCGCACATCGGGGGTCACTGCGTTCCTCGCCCGGGGGGGGAAGCGATGGGTACAGCGCCACAAACCCCTGGGGGTCCCTGTGGCGCTCGGCTGGTGAGTACCGCATTTTTCTGTGAATGTGTGTGTGCTGTGGCAGCCGCTGGTACATGTATTAGATGACATGTTTGGTGACTGTATTTTATGTCCGCAGGCAGATACCTGCAGGACAGAGGAGAGCAGAGAGCGAGGAGTTCACGCTCTTTTCTGAAGCCGGAGGGGGGCGTGGCTTCACGCTTCCCTCTCTTTTTGTGACAGGAATCGCTCTGAGGAGACTGCAGCTTCACTGTCCTTCTCTTCCGGCTTCTCTCAGCGCGGCGGCCATTACAGAGGCTCCGGGCTCCTCATGCTCCGCTCCTCCTATTTAAGGTATACTTTCACCGAGGCCAGCTGGGTGAGTGAATATCATCACCCCACAGCGCAGAACCTATCTGTGTTCCAAGTGACAGATAGCGTTTATCTGCAGCCGCGGTCTCTTATAGAGACCTGGGAACTCGCACACTCCTTATATATAGGGAGTTGTGGGAAGTTGGCGGCATTAACCCCTATGAAGGGTTAACCCTTTCAGCAATAACCGCCGCAGGTTCTACCCGGTAGGGATCAGAACACAGGAGGTTATTTATATACTGAGAGATAGCTGGGGTAACTCTCTTCTTTAAGAGCTTTAACCCTTCAGCGTACTTGCTCAGTCTGCTTAGTAACCACACTGTTTCCAGTTACTAACAGGGTTTTGACCTGCCATTTACTGCCGACATGTCGGTTCAGGGTCCGGAAGGTGCGGACCATCTGCCAGATCCGCTACAGGATCAGTCTCAAGTATCTGATACGCAGACTTCGACGGCATCAAGCGCTGCGATTTACAGCGATACCAAATTAGATGCCATCGCTCAGTCAATTAATGTCTTGTCTGACCTTTTAGGTCAGTGGGTGTCAGCTAGATCCTCTCATGACAGGAAGCGGCGCAGGCCGGTGCCATCTTTTCCGCGTAGCGAATCAGAGGTATCTGATATGGAATGCGGTCAGGGTTCTCCTTCAAACTCAGAAGGGGAGTTATCCGATTCGGATAAGGAGGATCGGCAGGGACATTCTTTCTCTCTTGTGAGCTGAACAGAGGCTTTAATTGAAGCTATGAGAGAGGCGTTACAGTTACCGGAGGAGGTAACTACACGGCCTGGTAAGTCGGGCCGCATGTACCAGGAGTACCATAAGTCGCGGTCAACATTACCGGCTCTGGAAGAGCTTAATACGGTAGTGGAGAAGGAACGTCTGTGTCCGGATAAACGTTTTCAAGGGACACGGTTCTTTGAAGCATTATATCCGTGTTCAACGGAATTGACGGATAATTGGATTCCTTCTCCTGAAGTGGATGTTCCTTTATCCCAGCTTAGTAAATCCTCATTGCTTCCGGTTAAAGGGAAAGCGAGTCTGCAAGAGCCGCTGGACAGAAAAACGGAGATGGCGGCGAAATCCATCTATGAAGCTGCAGGTCATGGATTCAGAGCAGTACTAGGATCCATGTGTGCTTCTAAGGCTTCCCTGTGCTGGTTGGTCCGTTTACGGAAGGCGTTGCAAAATAGATCTCCATTATCCGAGATAGATGGACTTCTCGATTTATTGGAGACTGCAGCCCGATATAGCTGTGATGCAGGTCTGGATACTGCGTCATTATTATCCAGGACGCAATCCTCAGCGGTCACAGTCAGAAGAGCACTGTGGCTTAGACAGTGGACCGGGGACGCGGTTTCCAAGCAGGGTTTACTGTCTTTAGCCTACAAGGGTGGTCAGCTATTTGGATCTGATCTCACAGAGCTGATTGCCAAGGCAAAGGCTAAAGAAGCGGCTTTACCACAGCGAAGGGCTATGGCTTCTACGTCTGGCAGACCTAGTGCCGGTAATGGTCGGCGGTACTTTCGGTCTAGGGGACGATCCGGTCAGTCTTCTTGGGGATCGGGTCGTCCCTCTTTTTCGGGAAAGAAGTCTTCTCAGAAATCCCGCACCCCTTGGAAACAAAGTTTTCGTCAAGACAAGCGGGAAACTGACAAGAAGCCCGCCAAGGCAGACTGACGCCAGGTCCTCACTCGAGGGCTCTCGAGTGGGGGGTCGCCTGCTCCAATTCAAGGCGAATTGGATTTCCCGCGTTCCGGATTCCTGGGTAACGCAAGTTGTGTCGGCAGGCTATTTCATAGAGTTTTCATCTCGACCCCCGGACAGTTTTTGCCAGTCTCGCATTCCGTCAGAGCCCGAGCTATTTGCCGCTCTGCTGCGAGAGGTGGAATTCCTTCTGCAGAAGGGTGTAGTAATACCGGTTCCGACAGAGGACCGGGGAAAAGGTTTTTATTCAAATCTCTTTGTGGTCCCCAAAAAAGAGGACAAATTTCGTCCTATTCTGGATCTCAAAAGATTGAATCAGCATGTCCACACCCAAAAATTCCGCATGGAGTCACTTCGCTCCGTTGTGGCAACCCTGTCGCAGAACGACTTTCTGGTGTCAATCGACATTCGCGACGCTTATTTGCATGTTCCCGTCGGAAGGGCTCACCAGCGCTTCCTTCGTTTTGCCATAGGTCAGGACCATTACCAATTTGTGGCCCTGCCATTCGGCTTGGCTTCAGCGCCCAGAGTTTTTACAAAAATTCTAGCGCCTCTCATGGCAATTCTTCGAAGACAGGGAGTCACGATTATTCCCTATCTGGACGACCTTTTGATTGTGGCGTCCTCAAAGGAGGAGGCGGTGACGGCTCGCAATCTATCCCTTCAGCTCCTGGAGGACTTCGGGTGGCTGGTCAATTGGGAGAAGTCGTCTCTGGAACCGTCGCAGTCAATCCTGTTTTTGGGGATGCATTTTGACACGGTACGGGCAGTGGTGTCCCTACCTCCAGACAAGCGGGCATGTCTCCTTCGACATGTACAGACTATGAAGTCTTCGACAGCAATGTCCCTTCGGAAGTGTATGCGCCTTTTAGGTCTGATGGTGGCTTCCATGGAAGCGCTTCCGTTTGCCCAGTTTCATTCCAGAGCCCTCCAAAGGCTCATTCTGAGTTATTGGGATCGATCGCAGATTGCACTGGATCGCAGTATCCTCATCTCTCGCAGGGTGCGAGAGTCCCTAAGTTGGTGGTCACGTCCAGGAACGTTATCACTGGGGAAGTCTTTCCTCCCTCCGAGGTGGTCGGTCATAACCACCGATGCCAGCCTGACGGGCTGGGGGGGTGTCTGGAACGATCTCTGGGTTCAGGGAGTATGGTCATCGGAAGAGTCTGTTCTACCGATCAACATCTTGGAATTGAGGGCAATTTTTCTTTGCCTCCAACACTGGACGGTCCCTTTGAGCGGTCTACCAGTCCGAGTGCAGACAGACAACGCAACGGCGGTCGCGTATATCAACCACCAAGGCGGGACGAGGAGTTCCAGGCTCATGGTGGAAGTGTCTCGGATCCTGATTTGGGCCGAGGACAGAGTACCAGCCATCTCTGCGATTCACATTCCAGGAGTTCAGAATACCACGGCGGACTTCCTCAGTCGAGAGAAGATGGATCCCGGAGAATGGAGTCTTCATCCGGAGATCTTTGCACTGCTGTGCTCCCTTTGGGGAGTTCCCCAAGTGGATTTGATGGCATCCAGGTCCAATGCCAAGTTGCCGACCTTCATGTCCAGGTACAAGGACCCGAAGGCTGTGGCGGTGGATGCTCTGGTGGCCCCGTGGGACCGATTCGAGCTAATCTATGTGTTTCCGCCGATATCCTTACTTCCTCTGGTGCTGCGTCGGATCAGACTGGAGAGAATCCCGGCTATGTTAATAGCCCCAGATTGGCCAAGGAGGACGTGGTTCTCGACACTGGTGTCGCTTTTGGCAGCACCGCCATTTCCACTTCCTCTTCGCCCGGACCTGTTAACCCAGGGTCCTGTCCGTCATCCGGACTTGAAGTCTCTGCGTTTGACGGCGTGGCTCTTGAGACCGAAATACTGACCCGTAGAGGTTTTTCAGCCGAAGTCATTGCCACTCTGCGAGCTGCCAGAGGTCCGGCTACTACTAGAATTTACCACAAGACCTGGGAAGCCTTCTTCTCGTGGTGTTTGGGTTCTTCAAGGAACCCGAGGATTTTTTCCATTCCCAATCTGTTGGCTTTTCTACAGTACGGGCTGGACAAGGGTTTGGCAGTTTGGCAGTTAGCACCCTGAGGGGTCAGGTTTCTGCCCTGTCCCTGTTGTTCCGGAGAGTTATCGCCTCGCGTAGGGACGTGCGCTCCTTCCGCCGCGGAAGGCACCTGTGTCTCCTTGGCGGCTCAACCTTGTCCTGGAGGCTCTTCAGCATGGGCCTTTAGAGCCAATGGATTCTGCTAACCTTTCTTTGCTTTCTTGGAAGGTTGCCTTCCTAGTCGCAGTCACTTCTTTGAGAAGGGTTTCTGAGTTGGCGGCTCTTTCTTGCTCGCCTCCTTTCCTGGAATTTTACCCAGATCGAGTAGTGCTTCGCACACGGGGCGACTTTCTACCTAAGGTAGTGTCGCAATTCCATGTTAACCAGGATATTGTTTTGCCTTCACTTTGCCCGGGCCCGAGGAATGCAAAGGAACGGGTTTTGCACACATTGGATTTAGTGCGGGCCTTGAAGTTCTATTTGTCTGTTACTCAAGGTTTTAGGAAGTCAGACTCTTTGTTTGTGATTCCAGCAGTTCGTCGACGTGGTCAACGAGCTTCCAAGGACTCTATAGCTCGTTGGATTCGGTCAGCCATTTTGGAGGCTTACCGACTTAAAGGCGAACCTTGCCCGATTAAGATTCGTGCTCATTCCACGAGGGCTGTGGCCTCATCGTGGGCCTTTCATCAAGGGGCTTCGGCAGCTCAGCTCTGCCGAGCGGCGACTTGGCGCTCCGTCCACACGTTTACAAAGTTTTATAAGGTGGACGTCAGTGCTTCCGCTGATGCGGCCTCAGGACGCAGGGTCCTACAGGTGGCTGTAGTGTAAAGTTCTAGTTAACTTGTATTTGGCGCCTGTTGCGCATTTACCAAGGTTGTTGGGATTCTGCCTGTTTTTTCTTGGTTATATTCCCACCCTTAATTTTTGGACTGCTTTGGGACGTCCCACTAGTCATTACTAGTGTGTCTCCTTTCCTTCCATTCTGCTGCTGAAAGACGGATTTTGGTAAGAATTTACCTGTAAAATCCTTTTCAGCGAAGGAAGGAAAGGAGACACAGCACCCGCCCATGGCAGAAGTGTGTTGATGTGTTTTCAGATGCGGCGTGACCCTCTTCTGATAGCGATTATCTGGACTGAGGTTGACGTGCTACGGCTCCTTTCCAGCATTGCCAGCTCATCGCGGTGGTCAGGTCCAGTGAGTAGTACCTGGAACTGTGTGTTTTTTTGCCTACATGCATGCATAACCTGTATTTTTGCTTTTTCTCTGAAGTCCTTCAGAAGGGGTTATGTTGCTCCGCTGGTGATATTTGCTCTTCCCTAAGCTTTTGTACGACTGAAGAAGCAGGAGTAGGAGGAGCCCGAGCTGGAGGGACGGTCAACACTCTTTTTAATCTGAGGTGTCAATCCTATCTGGGCTCCGCCTACCCACTAGTCATTACTAGTGTGTCTCCTTTCCTTACTTCGCTGAAAAGGATTTTACAGGTAAGTTCTTACCAAAATCCGTCTTTTGTATATCGCAATGACCGCCATGTTAAGGAGATCGCTAACCGCTTATGCGATGTTAATGAGATCGCTCAGATTGGCAGCTACTAGCGACATTAAAAAAGATCACACAAACGATCGCATTAGTATGCGTCGTTATCAGGATCGTTAGCGGGAACGTATAGTGGCAGTATTAATGTCGCAGACTCCCCACAACCTCTTTATTATTATTGAAAAGAGTGTGCGAGCCCCTTATGCGATAACAGCCGCAGGACAGCGCAGTCTGCCACTCATTAGTGCCTCAGAAGGCGCCCGCGCTGTGCGTGTGAAGGGGTTAAGCTTCTGCCCGGACGGGTAGAAGAGACTCACCCAGCTGGTCACGGTGTAAAGTTGCCGGGAGGGGAGGAGAGAGAAAAGCCCGAGGAAGTTTCAGCCTGACTTCCGTAATGGCCGCCGCGCTGTACCTCCGTGTGCTCCATGAGAGAAGCCGGAAATGGAGACTGCAGTAAAGCGCGCGCTCAGAGCGGCGCGAAAATTCAAATAAAAAGGCGCTCATCCTCTCTCCTATGTCCTGCAGGCATTAACCTGCAGACAAAAAACACCAGTCACCGACATGTAATGTACAGCGGCTGCCGCAGCAGTCGCTTAAGCACTCACACACACATTAATAAAAATGCGGAGTACTCACCAGCTGAGCGCCACAGGGACCCCCAGGGGATTGTGGCGCTATGCCCATCGCTCCCCCCCAGGGCGGGGAACGCAGTGACCCCATGCAGCGCGGTTTGCGTCCCCGCCAGGGAAGCCATCCTCATCCTCCAGGGCCGGCAGGATTGTCCGATTAAAAAATAATAAAATCTTCTGAGGAGCTGCTTCCAGCAGCGACCATCCTCTGAGACCTCAAATTTTAGACTGGAGAGCTGAGTAGGAGGAGCCCGAGCTGGAGGGGCCGGTCAACACTCTTTTTTAATCTGAGGTGTCAATCCTATCTGGGGCTCCGCCTACCACTAGTAATGTGTCTCCCTTCCTTCCATCTGCTGCTGAAATGCAACTTTAATGTCCACCTCCTAATGGCAATAGGCCACAGTCTATTTACAGTGTAAATAGTGAAAAATGATTGTACAGGTGGGTAACAATTTTTTTTTTTCCCTTCTAGCCTCATGTTTTAGTTAATTGTTCTCTTCCATAGTACATTTGTGTATTAGATGCTATTTTCCATAAAACTATCGTTTCCTTGTAGTCAAAACAAGAGAAGATGGCATGTCGAGACAAAAGTATGCAGGATCGACTGCGCTTGGGCCACTTTACTACTGTTCGCCATGGAGCTTCTTTCACTGAGCAGTGGACCGATGGATACGCCTTTCAAAACCTCATCAAGTAAGCAAGATCATTGATTTTGTGCCTGATGCACTTCAGTGGTTACCGTCATCTATATTTTCATTAGACTGCCAAAATATAGTGGTAAATCCTGGAATTTGATGGGCCACATAACTGTTTTAGCACCTAACATTCTTTGGTCTTTCCATCCACAGTTTTATTTCTGGCCATTTGCTGTACCAATCCATCCAAATTTGCAGGAGAACCACTGGCAGCTAAAAATTATGAACGGGGCACAGTGCTGAAAATTATGAAAGGGTCAGCAATGCAACTGTGCAATGTCCATTTTCAGAGCTGTAGTCAGAGCCCCAGCAACCAAAAAATTATGGCGCATCTTACAGATGCTATCTGTAACATAATAAAATTGCTTCAGGCTGTTTATTTTATTACGATTTTACAGTAATTTTCTAGGTGACGACAAATCGCACACGGCAAAAAGTGCAGCCAGGTAAATTCTATACACACAGTCATCAAGCCATGTCATCTAGGGGTAGTTATGCAGATGAGAATGAAGTATCTAAGGCTGATCAATAGTATATCCAAGATAATTCCTGCAACACTTTGTACATATTGACTGAGTTAGTTTTTTTTTTTTTTTTTTTTTTTTCTATTTTAGGCAACAGGAACGAATAAATTCTCAAAGGGAAGAGATTGAGCGACAGCGAAAGTTGCTGGCCAAGCGGAAGCCTCCTGCTATGGGACAGACTCCACCAGCTAATAACGAGCAAAAGCAACGTAAAAACAAGACCAATGGTGCAGAAAATGAAGCGTAAGTGCTAGGAATAGTGTGGTTCACATGTCATCATATGTGCAAAGATTGTTTGAATTTTTTCTCAGTGTATTATTTGTGTGTTTGTATGTGCTTGTGTTATGGAACTTTTGTCTTCACGTCTTCCATGATGTATTATTGATGTACTATTATGCCATGGAGCTACTGCAGCTAGCTCTGATCACTCCTGTTGACCTCTTAAATACCATTGTCAATCTCTGACAGCAGCATTTAAGTGGCGTGAGCGTGGTGGGGCATGTGTCTGGACGTAATTTGGCCACCTACCTTCATGACATGATCTTGGTGCCAGTGGGTTCTCATCGTAGCCAGGCGACTGCTGAAGACCCTACGGCTGCCATCTTAGTACTACTTTAATGCTCAAACATAGGCTAGGCTACATTGGAGATCTTATTTTTCATTATATATGGCAATAAGTTTTGCACGATATTGAACCAATGATCATTTTCAAGACCCGTGTGGATTAAAAACTAGTGCAAAAATGTTAGAAAACAATTTGATGAATCTAGAAAAATATTAAAAGATAATGATATTCAAAGCTATCAAAAATGCTGCATTTGCCCCGCCAAACTGTTGTCAGAGTCAGGATGGCACTTGGAAAAAAACAAGCCCCATTCTGCTTTGTCAGAGGAAATTTCTATTTCAAATACCGTATATATTTTCTTTAAACCATTCAAATAAATGTTTGTTTTTTATGAAATTTTACTGACCTGAAGAATCATGCTGCCAGTTAATTTTTTGATTTTTAACCACACAATGAAAGCTATAAAAACAATAGATTAATTGAGATGTGTGCTTTGTTTTTTTTTCACTAGTTTACTGCACATAGAATTTTTTTCTCCCTGTTTTCAGTAATTTTCGTGGCAAATTGAGTGGTGTCATTCAAAACTACAATTTGCACTAAATTAAAAAAAAATAAACCTTCATACGTCTTCAGAAAAATAATTATGGCTCTTAAAAGGGGAGGAAAAAAATAAGTTGTCAAAATGGAAAAAATAATGGCTGCATTGTTATGAGGTTAATGATATTTAAAGATGCTCTCCCATCAAAATTTATATTCTCTTAATGTATTGCAGTCATCATATTATGTAGCACTGTGTACTTAGAATTATTGATTTTTGCCTTTCTATCCAGCTAATTTTTCGCTTTTCCTTAAGGTCTATGACATCACTTGATTAAAAACCGACTAGCGGAATCCTTCTAAGGTCTGAGAAACAGGAGGTCAATTTTCCCTGCATGAGTCACTGAAAAAGTCAATGGCAAGAAGGAGGAGGGAGCAGCTGAACAGGGGAATAATTTCTGCAGGGACTAGAGACTTCTTGTTTCTACATAGAGCAGATAAAAGAGAATAATTAGCTGGGTAGAAAGGTAAACTGAGCAACTATAAGTACACAGTTCTGTATAATGCGATGACCGCATTATACTAAGAGGATAAAAACTTTGATGGGGGTGCTTCTTTAACCCCTTCACAACATATAATATACACCTTTAATGCGGGCTGTGGCGCTGAGCCCGCATCTTTTCTGGCACATGACAGCTGATTTAATCAGCTGTCATGTGCCCCTAACAGCTGCTGGTGGGATCGCGATCTACCCACGGCTGTTAACATGTTAAATAATGCTGTCAAACTCTGACAGTGGCATTTTAAAATGCTTGCACTGGAAGTGCGTCTCTAACCCCGCTCATCTGCGCCCCTGTAACTTTATCGTGGCGGGCGTTCATAGTATATGAGCATTTCTGTTAGCTATATGTACCCCAAGCGATCAGAAGATCGCAGCTTCAAGTCTCCTAGGGAGACTATTGGAGCAAGTAAAAAGTGTAAGAAGAAAAACAGATTTCAGCTGCAGATGAAGGAAGGGAGACACAGTCATTACTAGTGGGTAGGCGGAGCCCAGATGAGATAGACACCTCAGATTAAAAAGAGTGTTGACCGGCCCCTCCAGCTCGGGCTCCTCCTACTCAGCTCTCCAGTTTTCAATTTGAGGTCAGAGAAGATAGTCGCTGCTGGAAGCAGCTCCTCAGAAGATTTTATTATTTTTTATCGGACAAGAGACTTGGATCACCAAATGTGGTCTAGAGGTCTCAGGGGTCTCAGCGCTGCTGGACCCCACCTCTCCCTTGGCGGATCTGTATTACCCTATATGGTGGTCCCTGCAGAACCCTGCCGGCCCGGGGGGATGAGGATGGCTTCCCTGGCGGGGACGCAAACCGCGCTGCAGGGGTCACTGCGTTCCCCGCCCTGGGGGGAAGCATGGGCATAGCGCCACAAATCCCTGGGGGTCCCTGTGGCGCTTCGGCTGGTGAGTACTCCACATTTTAATATGTGTTTGAGTGTTTTCAGTGACTGCTGCGGCAGTCGCTGTTACAGTATACATGCGGTGACTGTGTGTTTTTTGTCTGCGGGTGGATGCCTGCAGGACATAGGAGTGGGGGAGAGAGGAGCTGCGCGCCTTTTTATTTGAATTTCGCTCCGCTCTGAGCGCGCGCTTTACGGCAGTCTCCTTTTCCGGCTTCTCTCATGAAGCACACGGAGGCACAGCGCGGCGGCCATTACTTCAGGCTGAAAGCTCCCTCGGACATCGCTCTCCTCCCCTCTCGGCAGCGCTGCACAGCGACCAGCTGGGTGAGTCGCTTCTTCCCGTCTAGGGCAGAAGCTTAACCCCATCACCCCCACAGCACGGGCGCCTTTCTGAGGCACAAATGGGTGGCAGACTGCGCTGCCTGCAGCTGTTATCTCATAAGGAGGCTGCACACCTTTTCAATAAAGAGGTTGTGGGGAGTCTGCGACAGTAATACTGCCACTATACGTTCCTGCTAACGACGACGCATACTATGCGATCGTTTGTGTAACCATTTTTAATGTCGCTAGTGGCTGCCAATCTGGGCGATTTCATTAACAACGCATAAGCGGTTAGCGATCCCCTTAATGACTTTGGCGGTCATTGCGATTTACTAACAGCGCAATTTTGTAGCGATCTTGTGAACGTTTCTTGTTAAGTGTGGCATAGCTGTTCTGTAGTTGCTGCCTTATAAGAGGCACTTGGGGCTCGCAGACCCTTTTCATTATTAAGGTTGTGGGGAGTTTGCGACTTTAACCCCTTCTTAGGCGGTTAACTCTTAATGGGGGACAGCTGGGGTAGCTCTCTCTTTAAGAGCTTTAACCCTTCAGCGTTCGTTTTTTCTTTAAGAAACCACACTTTCTAGTTACTGACAGGTTTAACCTGCCATATACTGTGCAACCGTCTCCCAGATCCGCTACAGGATCAGTCTCGTGTATCTGACGCGCAGACCTGGACGGCGTCAAGCGCAGCGGTCGGAGGTTCCAGTGGTGTCAGAATGGAGGCCCTCGCTAGTTTCTATTGATGGCCTGTCTGATTTTCTATTATTGAGTGTCAGCTAGATCCTCTCATGTCAGGAAGCGACACAAGCCGGTGCCTTCCTTCCCGCGTAACGAAAATGTCCGATTCGGACAAGGAGGATTGGCAGGGACACTCTGCCTCTCTTTTGGGCCGTAAAGAGGTTTTTATTGGAGGCGTTACAGTTACCGGAGGAGGTATCTGGACGTCCTGGTAAGTCGGCCCGGATTTTTTTTCAATCACGATCAAGCTTTACCATCACTGGATGAGCTTAATGGGGCAGTGGAGAAGGAGCGCCTGTGTCCAGAAAATTGAGACACCGTATCAGTGTTCTACGGAGTTGATGATAATTGGATCCTTCTCCTGAAGTGGATGTCCCTTTATCCCAGCTTAACAAAATCCTCCTGTTAAGGGGAAGGCGAGTCTGCAGGACCCGCTGGACAAAAAACGTAGATGGCAGAAAAATCCATCTGCGAGGCCGCGGATCATGGATTCAGTATTAAGGATCCATGTGTGCTTGTTAAGTTTCCCTGAGCCGGTTGGACCGTCTACGGACGGCGTGGCAAGGTGGATCTTCTCTATCGAGGTAGATGGGCTTTTCCAGTTGTTGGAGGATACTGCATCACTGCTATCCAGGGCGCAATCCTCGGCAGTCACAGTCAGAAGAGCACTGTGGCTTAGACAGTGGACCGGGGACGCGGTTTCCAAGCAGGGTTTGCTATCTTTAGCTTGCAAGGTGGTCAGCTATTTGGACCTGACCTCACGGAGCTGATTGCCAAGGTAAAGGCAAAAGAAACAGCTTTACCGCAGCGCAGAGCTGTGACTTCTGCGTCTGGCAGGACTAGTGCCGGTAGTTGTCGGCGGTCCTTTCGGTCCAGGGGATGATTCAGTCAGCCCTCTGGGGTTCGGTTCATCCCTCTTTTTTTTTTTTTTTTTAAAAAAAAAAGGGGAATTCTCAGAAATTCCGCATACCCTGGAAACAGAACTTCCGTTAAGACAAGCGGGAAGCTGGTAGAAAGCCCGCTAAGGCGGACTGACGCCTGGGTCTCACTCGAGCGCTCTCGAGTGGGGGGTCGTTTACTCCAATTCAAACCGACTGGGGCTTCCCGCATGTCGGACGCCTGGGTGACACGGGTTGTGTTGGCAGGCTACTTCATAGAGTCTCTTTCTCGACCCCCAGACAGTTTTTTTGTCAACCTCGCGTTCCGTCAGAGCCCGAGCTTTTTTGCCGCTCTGCTGCGGGAGGTAGATTCCCTTCTGCAGAAAGGTGTGGTGGTGCCGGTTCCGCCGGAGGGCCAGGGAAGAGGGTTTTATTCTAACCTCTTGTGGTCCCCAAAAAAGAGGACAAATTTCGGCCCATTCTGGATCTCAAAAGATTGAATCTGCATGTCCACGCCAGGAAATTCCGCATGGAGTCGCTTCGCTCCGTTTTGGCGGCCCTGTCGCAGAACGCTTTTTTGGTGTCAATCGACATTCACGACGCTTATTTGCACTTCCCAATCGGAAGGGCCCACCAACGCTTCCTTCGTTTTGCCATAGGTCAGGACCATTACCAGTTTGTGGCTCTGCCATTCGGGTTGGCCTCAGCGTCCAGAGTTTTTACAAAAATTTCTGGCGCCTCTCATGGCATTTCTTCGAAGACAGGGGGTTTCGATTTTCCCTACCTGGACGACCTTTTGATTGTGGCGTCCTCAAAGGAGTAGGCAGTGACTGCTTGCAATCTATCCCTTCAGCTCCTGGAGGACTTCGGGTGGCTGGTCAGTTGGGAGAAGTCGTCTCTGGAATCGTCGCAGTCAATCCTGTTCTTTGGGGATGCATTTCGACACGGTACGAGCAGTGGTGTCTCTGCCTCCAGACAAGCAAGCATGTCTCCTTCGACATGTACAGGTTATGAAGTCTTCGACAGCGATGTCTCTTCGAGGGTGTATGCGCCTTCTGGGTTTGATGGTGGTCCATGGAGCCACTTCCGTTTGCGCAGTTTCATTCCAGGGCCCTCCAAAGGCTCATTCTGAGCCGTTGGGATCGATCGCAGACTTCGCTGGATTGCAGTCTCATCATCTCCCACAGGGTGCGAGAGTCTCTAGGATGGTGGTTACGTCCGGAAGCGTTATTCCTGGGGAAGTCTTTCCTCCCTCCGAGGTGGTCGGTCATAACCACCGATGCCAGCCTGACGGGCTGGGGAGGTGTCTGGACGATCTCTGGATTCAGGGAGTATTGTCGTCGGAGGAGTCTCCTGCCGATCAACATCCTGGAATTGAGGGCAATTTTCCTTTGCCTCCAACACTGGACGGTCCCTTTAAGCGGTCTGCCAGTCCGAGTGCAGACAGACAATGCGACGGCGGTCGTGTATATCGACCATCTAGGCGGGACAAGGAGTTCCAGGCTCATGGTGGAGGTTTCTCGGATCCTGGTATGGGCCGAGACCAGAGTGCCAGCCTTCTCTACGATTCACATTTCAGGAGTTCAGAATCACGGCAGACTTTCTCAGTCGCGAGAAGATGGATCCCGGAGAATGGAGTCTTCATCCGGAGATTTTTACACTGCTGTGCTCCCGCTGGGGAACTCCCCAAGTGGATTTGATGGCATCCAGGTTCAATGCCAAGTTACCGATTTTCATGTCCAGGTACAAGGACCCGAAGGCTGTGACGGTGGATGCTCTGGTGGCTCCGTTGGACCAATTCGAGCTAATCTATGTGTTCCTGCCGATACCCTTACTTCCTCTGGGGTTGTGTCGGATCAGACTGGTGAGAATCCCGGCTATGTTGATAGCCCCAGATTGGCCAAGGAGGACGTGGTTCTCGACACTGGTGTCGCTTCTGACAGCGCCTCCTTTTCCATTTCCTCTTCGCCCGGACCTGTTAACCCAAGGGCCAGTTCGTCATCAGGACCTGAGGTCTCTGCGTTTGACGGCGTGGCTGTTGAGACCGAAATATTGACCGTCAAGGTTTTTCAGCCAAAGTCATTGCCACTTTGCGGGCTGCTAGAGGTCCGGCTACTACTAGGATTTATCACAAAGTCTTGGGAAGCCTTCTTTTTGTGGTGTTCGGGTTCTTCAAGGAACCCGAGGATTCTTTCCATTCCCAATTTGTTGGCCTTTTGCAGTACGGGCTGGACAAGGGTTTGGCAGTTAGCACTCTGAAGGGTCAGGTTCTGCCCTGCTTTTGCTTTTCGGAAGGCTATCACCTCGCGTAGGGACGTACGTTCCTTTTTTCGCGGAGTAACCCGTCAGTTTCCGCCGCGGAGGCACCTGTGTCGCCTTGGCGGCTCAATCTTGTATTGGAAGCTCTTCAGCATGGGCCTTTTGAGCATATGGACTCTGCTAGCTTTTCTTTGCTATCTTGGAAGGTTGCCTTTCTAGTGGCGGTTACCTTTTTGAGAAAGGTTTTTCTGAGTTGGCGGCTCTTTCTTGCTTGCCTCCTTTCCTGGAGTTTCACCCGGATCGCGTAGTACTTCGCACACGGGGCGACTTCCTACCTAAGGTGCCCTCGCTCTGTCCGGAGCCGAGGAATGCGAAGGAATGGGCCTTGCATAAATTGGATTTGGTGCGGGCTTTGAAGTTCTATTTGTTTATTACTCAAAATTTTCGGAAGTCGGAACTCTCTGTGATTCCAGCAGGTCGTCAGCGTGGTCAACGAGCTTCCAAGGACTCTATAGCTCGTTGGTTTCGGTCGGCCTTTTTAGAGGCTTACCGACTTAAAAGCGAACCTTGCCCGATTAAGATTCGAGCTCACTCCACGAGGGCTGTGGCTTCCTCGTGGGCCTTTCATCAAGGGGCCTCGGCAGCTCAGCTCTGCCGAGCGGCGACCTGGCGTTCCGTCCACACATTTATAAAGTTTTATAAGGTGGACGTCAGTGCTTCCGCTGCTGCGGCCTTAGGACGTAGGGTCCTACAGGCGGCCGTAGCTTAAAGTTCTAGTTAACTTGTGTTTGGCGCCTATTGCGCATTTTATCTAGGTTGTTGGGATTCTGCCTTTTCTGGTTTTTTCCCACCCTTAATTTTTGGACTGCTTTGGGACGTCCCACTAGTAATGACTGTGTCTCCCTTCCTTCATCTGTAGCTGAAAGACGGATTTTGGTAAGAACTTACCTGTAAAATCCTTTTCAGCGAAGAAGGAAGGGAGACACAGATCCCTCCCATGGCAGAAGTGTTGTTGTTTTCAGATGCGGCGTGACCCTTCTCTGATAGCGATTATCTGGGCTGAGGTCGACGCGCTAAGGCTCTGTTCCAGCATCGCCAGCTCATCGCAGTGATCAGGTCCAGTGAGTAGTACCTGGAACTGTGTGGTTTTTTGCCTACATGCATGCATAACCTGTATTCTTGTGTTTTTTTCTCTGAATTCCTTCAGAAGGGGTTATGTTGCTCCGCTGGTGATATTGCTCTTCCTTAACCCCTTAATGTCCACTGACGTGCAGAGTCCGTCATGGCAAGGTGCCAGTTCCGGCACCAGGACAGACTCTGCACGTCATGCCTTTGATCTACCACTGCGTGTAAACACGCAGTGGTAGATCAGTGCCGACAGCTGTCACAGACAGCTGACAGGCACGGCAAGCGGTGCGGGGACCTTTGCCGTCGGTCCCCGCACTCACAGCGCTGTGATTGGTCAGTCAATCTGACTGACCAAACAGCAGCGATCGCGCAGGAGAAGCTGAAATTTCAGCTTCCCCAGCGCGATCAGTGCAGGAGCCGGCGCTGCAGTGGCCAGGCTTCCTGCACTGACAGCCAGGAGCGGAGCCCCCACCGCCCCTGGCTGTTAACCCCCTGACTGCTGCGATCCAGCGCGATCGCAGAGCTCAGGGGGGGAGGCAGAGGGTCGGGAGCTCCCTCTGCCTCAGATCGGCACCCTGCACTGTATTTGCAGGGGCCGATGTCTGCCTTGATGACCCGGGGGTTGTCATGACAACCTCCGGGTCATTTAGCTACGGGAAGCTGCTGTGATCATGTCACAGCAGCTTCCACTATAGTTGCAATGCATTGCAATGCCAGAGCATTGCAATGCATTGTAACTGCAATCAAAAGTAAAAAAAAGTGAAAGTCCCATAAAGGGACAAGTTAAAAAAAATCATTTTTTAAAAAAAATTGTAAAAAAAAATATTAAAAAATAATTTAAAAAAAATCCCCTAAAAAATACACATTTTTATGTAATAAAAAAAATAAAAAACAAAAAAAATACACATGTTAGGTATCGCCATGTCCGTAAAAATCCCATCTATAAAAGCATAACCCTAGTTAACCCCTTCAGTGAAAGCCGTAAAAAAAAAACAAAAAAGTAGTAAATTATACTTTTTCCAAGCGGTATCATTATACCGCTTGGAAAAAGTGCAATAACACGCGATCAAAAAGTCAGATATAAATAATCATGGTACCGCTGAAAACGTCATCTTGTCCCGCAAAAAACAAGCCGCTATATAGCATCATCAGCGAAAAAATAAAAAAGTTATAGCTCGCGGAATAAACTGATGCAAAAATAATTATTTTTTATATAAAATTCTTTATTGTGTAAAAAACGCCAAAACATAAAAAAAATATATAAATGAGGTATCGCTGTAATCGTAGTGACCCGAAGAATAAAGCTGCTTTATCAATTTTACCACACGCGGAACGGGGGAAAAAAAATAAAAAAAAAACCAATTCCTGAATTGCTGGTTTTTGTTCATTCTGCTTCCACAAAAATCGGAATAGGAAGCGATCAAAAAACGTTATGTGCCCGAATATGGTACCAATAAATACGTCAGCTCGTCCCGCAAAAAATAAGCCCACAGATAACTCTGTCGGCCGAAATATGGAAAAATTATAGCTCTCAAAATACGGCGATGCAAAAAATTCTTACAAAAAATTATTCCAAAAAAAAGCATCTTTTAGAGTGTGACAGAAGCTAAACATGAAAAAAGGGTGTAAATCTGGTATCGCTGTAATCGCACCGATCCGAGGAATAAAGTCGCCTAATCACTAATATCGCACGAGGAACGGCGTAAAAAAGAAAACCAATTCTTCACCTTTGGTAGATTTGTTCATTGTGCCTCCCAAAGATCGCAGTAAGACGATCACAGTGGTTCCCCCCCGCATATGGGGTATCAGCGTACTCAGGACAAAATGCACAATAGCTTTTGGGGTCCTATTTCTCCTGTTACCCTTATAAAAATAAAAATTTGGGGGCAAAAAGGTCATTTTTGTGGAAAAAAATATGATTTTTTTTATTTTCACGGCTCTACGTTATAAACTTCTGTGAAGCCCTTGGGGGTTCAAAGTGCTGACCACACATCTAGATAAGTTCCTTGGGGGGTCTAGTTTGCAAAATGGGGTCATTTGTGGGGGGTTTCTACTGTTTAGGCACATCAGGGGCTCTCCAAGCGCGACATGACACCCGCAGACCATTCCATCAAAGTCTGCATTTAAAAACTGTGCTCCTTCCCTTCCGATCTCTGCCATGCGTCAAAATAGTGGTTCCCCCCCACATATGGGATATCAGCGTACTCAGGACAAATTGCACAATAGCTTTTGGGGTCCTATTTCTCCTGTTACCATTATAAAAATAAAAATTTGGGGCAAAAAGATTATTTTTGTGGAAAAAAATATGATTTTTTTATTTCAGCTGCAGAATGGAAGGGAGGGAGACACAGGAATTCATTACTGATGGGTAGGCGGAGCCCCAGACCAGGATGTCACCTCAGATCAAAAGCGTGCTGACTGGCTGGCCCCTCCAGCTCGGGCTCCTCCTACTCAGCTCCAGTCTAAGATTTGAGGTCCCAGAGGATGGTCGCTGCTAATGCAGCTCCTCAGAAGATTTTATTATTTTATATTCGGACAGGAGACTTGGATCACTAGTTGGTCTAGAGGTCTCAGGGGTACCAGCGCTGCTGTACCCCAACCTCTCCCTTGGCGGATCTGTATTTACTCAATAGTCCCTGCAGAATCCTTGCCGGCCCTGGGGGATGAGGAGAGCTTCCCTGGCGGGACGCAAACCACACTTGCGGTCACTGCGTTCCTCGCCCTGGGGGGAAGCATGGGCACAGCGCCAGAAACCCCTGAGGGTCCCTGTGGCGCTTTGGCTGGTGAGTACTCCACACAAAATTTTATTATTAATGTGTGAGTGCTTTAGCGTCTGATGGCAGCGCTATTACATGTATATCAGTATGCTTCAGCGCTGCGGTGACAGCGCTATTACATGTTTATCAGTGTATTTCACCAGCCTCTCCCTTGGCGGATCTGTAACTACATAATGGTCCCTGCAGAATCTTGCCGGCCCTGGGGATGAGGAGAGTTTCCCTGGCGGGGCGCAAACCACACACTGGGGTCACTGCGCTTCCCACCCTGGGGGGAAGCATGGGCATAGCGCCAGAAACCACTGGGGGTCCCTGTGGCGTTTCGGCTGGTGAGTACTCCACATTTTGGTAAAATGTGTGTGAGTGTTTTAGCGACTGCTGCGGCAGCCGCTGTACATATATATGCCGGTGACTCGTTTTTCTATGTCCCCAGGAGGATGCCTGCAGGACGAGGGAAAGGAGGGGAGTACGCGCTCTTTTTATTTTTTGAATTTCGCGCCGCTTCTGAGCGCGCGCTTTACTGCAGCCTCCATTTCCGGCTCCTCTACATGGAGCACACGGAGGCAGAGCGCGGCGGCCATTGCTGATAAAGCGCTGCAGGTTGAAAGCTCCCCGGATCGTTCTCCTCCCCTCCCGGCAAGAATACGTGACCAGCTTGGTGAGTCGCTTCTAGCCCGCCGGGCAGAAGCTTAACCCCTTCACCTCCACAGCGCGGGCGCCGTCTGGGGCACTTCTGAGTGACAGATTGAGCTGTCCTGCGGCTGTTCTCGCATAAGGGGCTCGCACACTCTTTTAATATTAATAAAGAGGCTGTGGGAGTCTGCGACATTAATGCTGCCACTATACGTTTCCGCTGACGATCCTGATGGCGTCGCATAATATTGCGATCGTTTGTGTGTCATTTTTAGTGTCGCTGGTGACTGCCAATCTGGGCAATCGCATAGGCGATTAGCGATCTCCTTGACAACTTTGGCGGTCATTGCGTTATAAAAAACAGCGCAATTTTTTAGCGATCTTGTGGAACGTTTTCTGTTTAGTGTGGCATGGCTGTCCTGCAGCTGCGACCTTATAAGAGGCGCCTGAGATTCGCACACCCTTTTTCATTATCAAGGTTGTGGGGAGTCAGCTACTTTAACCCCTTCTTAGGAGGTTAACTCTTAATGGGAGACAGCTGGGTTAGCTCTCGCCTTAGAGCTTTAACCCTTCAGCGTTTGTTTTTTATTTAAGTACTGCTCTGGTTACTGACAGGTTTATCCTGCCATATACTATGCAAGGGCATGTCAGAGACCCTCTCCCAGATCCGCTACGGATCAGCCTCGCGTATCTGACACGCAGACCTCGACTCATACACGGTCAGAGGTTCCAATGGTGTCAAAAAGGCCTTCACTGGTTTCTATTGATGACCTTTTAGGTTATGGAGTGTCAACTAGATCCTCTCAAGGGAGCGACACAAATCGGTGTTTTCCTTCTCGCTTAGCGAAGAAGTCCGATTCGGTCAAGGAGGATCGGCAGGGACACCCTGCCTCTCTCAGGGCCGTACTAAAATTTCTGTGGAAGCCATGTGGACGTTACAGTTACCGGAGGAGGTAACTAGTCGTCCTGGTAAGTCGGCCCGGATGTTGCAAGGGTCGCATGGGTCGCGATGACCTTACAAACTGTATCCGTTTTTTCTACGGAGTTATTTGTTAATTGGACCCCTTCTCCTGAAGTGAATGTCCCTTTATTCCAGCTTAGCAAATCTTCCTGGTAAAAGGGAAGACGAGTCTGCAGGACACGCTGGACAGAAGAACGGAGATGGCAACAATTTCCATCTGTGTAGCCGTGGATCATAGATTCGGTATTAAGGATCTAGGTGTACTTGTTAAGTTCCCCTGAGCCGGTTGGACCGTCTAAGGACGGCGTGGCAAGTTTCCCTCTATCAAGGTAGATGGGCTTTTCTAGTTGAAGGATAATGCGTCACTGCTATCCAGGGAGCAATCCTCGGCAGTTACAGTCAGAAGAGCACTGTGACTTGGATGGAACGCAGTTTTCCAACAGGGTTTGCTATCTTTAGCTTAGAAAGTGGTCAGCTATTTGACTGACCTCACGGAGCTGATGCCAAGGCAAAGGCAAAAGAAGCAGCTTTACCGCAGCGCAGAACTGTGACTTCTGCGTCTGGCAGGACTAGTGCCGATAGTTATCGGCAGTCCTTTTCGGTTCAAGGGATGATCTGACCAACCCTCTGGGGGTTTGTGTCGTCTCTCTCTTTTTTAAAAAAAAAAAAAAAAAAGGGGAATTCTCAGAAATTCCGCATACCCTGGAAACAGAACTTCTGTTAAGGCAGAAGCTAGCAAAAAAAAAAAAAAAAATTCGCTAAGGCGGACTGACTTCTGACATTCTGTCAGAGCCGAGCATGAAGTCGCTTCGCTCAGTTATGGCAGCCCTGTCGCAGAACGATCAATCGACATTCGCGACGCTTTTTGGCATGTTCCCATCGGAAGACCTCACCCAGGTTGTGGCTCGACCATTCGGCTTGGCCTTAACGCCCAGAATTTTTACAACGATTCTGACGCCAAAATCTCATGGCAATTCTTCAAAGACGGGGACTTACGATTCGTCCCTATTTGGACGGCCTTTTCGGTTGTGGCTTCAAAGGAGAAGTCGTCTCTGGAATCGTCGCAGGCAATCCTGTTTTGAGGATGCATTTCGACACGGTACGGGCGGTGTTGTCCCTACCTCCAGACAAGCAGGCATGTCTGCTCCAGCATGTACAGACTATGAAGTCTGCGACAGCAGTGTCCCTTCGGAAGGTATGCGCCTTCTGGGTCTGACGGTGGCATCCATGAGGTTTTTTCCGTTTGTCCAATTTCATTCCAGAGCTCTCCATAGGCTCATTCTGAGTCGTTGGGATCAATCGCAAGGTTCGCTGGATTGCAGCGTCACCATTTTTCGCGCGGTGCGGGATTCTCTAGAATGGTGGTTACGTCCAGGGGCATTCTCCCTGGGGAAGTCTTTCCTCCCTCCGAAGTGGTCAGTCATAACCACCGAGGCCAGCCTGACGGGCTGGGGGGGTGTTTGGAACAATCTCTGGATTCAGGGGGTATGGTCATCGGAAGAGTCTGTTCTTCCGATCAACATCCTGGAATTGAGGGCGATTTTCCTTTGCCTCCAACATTGGACGGTCCCTTTGAGCGGTCTGCCAGTCCGAGTGCAGACAGACAATGCGACGGCTGTCGCGTATATCAATCACCAAGGTGGGACAAGGAGTTCCAGTCTCATGGTAGAGGTGTCCCGAATTCTGATTTGGGCAGAGGCCAGTGTACCAGCCATTTCGGCGATTCACATTCCAGGGGTTCAGAATATTACAGCGGACTTTCTCAGTCGCAGAAGGATGGATCCCGGGGAATGGAGCCTCCACCCGGAAGTTTTTGCACTACTGTGCTCTCGCTGGGGAACCCCCCAAGTGGATTTGATGGCATCCAGG
This sequence comes from Oophaga sylvatica, assembly GCA_033576555.1. Taxonomy (NCBI): domain Eukaryota; kingdom Metazoa; phylum Chordata; class Amphibia; order Anura; family Dendrobatidae; genus Oophaga; species Oophaga sylvatica. Next base: position 129,154,368 of record JARQOD010000003.1, read on the forward strand.
TCCAATGCCAAGTTACCGACGTTCATGTCCAGGTACAAGGACCCGAAGGCTGTGGCGGTGGATGCTCTAGTGGCTCAGTGGGATCAGTTCGAGCTGATCTATGTATTCCCGCCGATATCCTTACTTCCTCTAGTACTGCGTCGGATCAGACTAGAGAGAATTCCAGCTATTTTGATAGCTCCAGACTGGCCAAGAAGGGTGTGGTTCTCGACAATAATGTCGCTGTTGGCGGCACCTCCCTTTTCACTCCCTCTTCAACCGGACTTGTTGACTCAGGGGCCCGTTTGTCATCCGGACTTGATGTCCCTGCGTTTGACGGCGTGGCTCTTGAGACCGAAATCTTGACCCGTAGAGGTTTCTCAGTCGAGGTCATTGCTACCCTTCGTGCTGCAAGAAGTCCGGCTACTACTAGGATTTACCACAAAATTTGGGAAACCTTCTTTTCGTGGTGTTTGGGGTCCTCTCGGAACCCGAGAAAATTTTCCATTCCCAACCTGTTGGCTTTTTCTGCAGCATGGGCTAGACAAGGGTTTGGCAGTCAGCACCCTGAAAGGTCAGATTTCTGCTCTGTCCTTATTGTTCTGGAGAACCATTGCTTCGAATAGAGACGTGCTCTCCTTTTTCCGAGGTATATCTCGTAAGTTTCCGCCGCGGAAGGCACCCGTGTCTTCTTGGCGGCTCAACCTTGTTTTGGAGGCTCTTCAGCATAAACCTTTTGAGCCTATGGTTTCTGCTAGCCTTTCTTTACTTTCTTGGAAGGTGGCTTTCCTTGTTGCAGTCACTTCCTTGAGGAGAGTTTCTGAGTTGGCAGTTCTTTCTTGATCGCCTCCTTTTCTGGAGTTTTTTCCGGATCGTGTAGTGCTTCGCACTCGGGGTGATTTTTTACCTAAAGTGGTGTCACAATTTCATGTCAACCAGGATATTGTGTTGCCTTCATTCTGCCCGGATCCGAAGTATGTGAAAGAGCGAGCTTTACACACATTGGATTTAGTGCGGGCCTTGAAGTTTTATCTATCTATTACTCAAGGTTTTCGTAAGACGGACTCCCTATTTGTGGTTCCAGTCGGTCGTCGGCGTGGTCAACGAGCTTCCAAGGATTCTATAGCTCGTTGGATCCGGTCAGCTATATTGGAAGCTTACCGTCTTCAGGGTGAATCTTGCCCGATTAAGATTCAAGCCATTCCACGAGGGCTGTGGCTTCATCGTGGGCTTTTCACCAAGGTGCTTCGGCAGTGCAGCTCTGCCGGGCGGCAACTTGGCGCTCTGTCCACACGTTTACGAAGTTTTATAAAGTGGACGTCAGTGCTTCCGCTGATGCAGCCCTCGGACGTAGGGTCCTGCAGGCAGCTGTAGTTTAAAGTTCTGGATGAACTTGTGTTTAGCGCTGGTTGCGCTTGTTGTTAAGGTTGTTGGGTTTCTGCCTCTTGTTGGTTTTTTCCCACCCTTATTTTGAACTGCTTTGGGACGTCCATCAGTAATGAATTCCTGTGTCTCCCTCCCTTCCATTCTGCAGCTGAAACACGGATTTTGGTAAGAACTTACCGGTAAAATCCTTTTCAGCGAAGGAAGGGAGGGAGACACAGCACCTCCCAAGGCAGAAGTGTGTTGATGTTTCAGATGCAGCGCGACCCTTGTCTGATTGCGATATCTGGACTGAGGTCAGCGCGCTAAGGCTCTGTTCCAGCATCGCCAGCTCATCGCAGTAGTCAGGTTCAGTGAATAGTACCTGGAACTCTGTGGTTTTTGGCTTACTTTGCATGCATAACCTGTATCCTTGTGTTTTGCTCTGAAGTTTCTTCAGAAGGGGTTATGTTGCTCCGCTGGTGATCTTGGTTCTTCCCTAAAGCTTGGTACGACTGGAGCTGAGTAGGAGGAGCCCAAGCTGGAGGGGCCAGCCAGTCAGCACGCTTTTGATCTGAGGTGACATCCTGGTCTGGGGCTCCGCCTACCCATCAGTAATGAATTCCTGTGTCTCCCTCCCTTCCTTCGCTGAAAAGGATTTTACGGTAAGTTCTTACCAAAATCCGTGTTTTCACGGCTCTACGTTATAAACTTCTGTGAAGCACTTCTGGTTCAAAGTGCTCACCACACATCTAGAAAAGTTCCTTGGGGGTCTAGTTTCCAAAATGGAGTCACTTGTGGGGGGTTTTCTACTGTTTAGGCACATCAGGGGCTATCCAAACGTGACATGACACCACAGACCATTCCATCAAAGTCTGCATTGAAAAGGCGCTACTTCCTTTCGAGCTCTGCCATGCGTCAAAATAGTGGTTCCCCCCCACATATGGGATACAGCGTACTCAGGACAATTGCACAATAGCTTTGGGGTCCTATTTCTCCTGTTACCTTTAAAATAAAAATTTGGGGCAAAAGATTATTTTTGTGGAAAAAATATGATTTTTTTATTTCACGGCTCTACGTTATAAACTTCTGTGAAGCACTTGGGGGTTCAAAGTGCTCACCACACATCTAGAAAAGTTCCTTGGGGGTCTAGTTTCCAAAATGGAGTCACTTGTGGGGGGTTTCTACTGTTTAGGCACATCAGGGGCTATCCAAACGTGACATGACACCCACAGACCATTCCATCAAAGTCTGATTTGAAAAAGGCGCTACTTCCCTTTCGAGCTCTGCCAAGCGTCAAAATAGTGGTTTCCCCCCACATATGGGGTATCAGCGTACTCAGGACAAATTGCACAATAACTTTTGGGGTCCTGTTACCCTTTGGAAAATAACAATTGGGGGTGGAAAGATCATTTTTGTGGAAAAGATATGATTTTTTAATTTTACTGCTCTACGTTATAACCTTCTGTGAAGCCCTTGGGGGTTCAAAGCTCTCACCACACATCTAGATAAGTTCCTTGGGGGGTCTAGTTTCCAAAATGGGGTCACTTGTGGGGGTTTCCACTGTTTAGGCACACAGGGACTCTCCAAATACGACATGGCATCCAATCTCAATTCCAGCCAAAAAAGTCAAATGGCGCTGCTTCCCTTCCGAGCTCTGCCATGCGCCCAAATAGTGGTTTACCCCCACATATGGGGTATCAGCGTACTCAGGACTAATTGCCAATAACTTTTGGGGTCCTTTTATCCTTTGGAAAATAATAATTGGGATGAAAAGATCATTTTTGTGGAAAAAATATGATTTTTTAATTTTACGGCTCTACGTTATAACCTTCTGTGAAGCCCTTGGGGGTTAAAAGCTCTCACAACACATTTAGATGAGTTCCTTGAGGGGTCCAGTTTCCAAAATGGGGTCACTTGTGGGGGGTTTCCACTGTTTAGGCACACAGGGACTCTCCAAATGCGACATGGCGTCCAATCTCAATTCCAGCCAAAAAAGTCAAATGGCGCTGCTTCCATTCCGAGCTCTGCCATGCGCCCAAATAGTGGTTTACCCCCACACATGGTATATCGGTGTACTCTGGAGAAATTGTACAACAAATATTGTGGTTCATTTTCTCCTGATACCCTTGACAAAATTTAAAAAAATTGTGTCGAAAGAAAAATTTTGGGAAAAAAAAGTTAAATGTTCATTTTTTCCTTCCACATTGCTTCAATTCTTGTGAAGTGCCTAAAGGGTTAATAAACTTCTTGAATGTGGCTTTGAACACATTGAGGGGTGCAGTTTTTAGAATGGTGTCACTTTTGGGTATTTTCTGTCATATTGACCCCTCAAATTCACTTCAAATGTGAGGTGGTCCCTAAAAAAATGGTTTTGTAAATTTTGTTGGAAAAATGAGAAATTGCTGGTCAACTTTTAACACTTATAACTTCGTAACAAAAAAAAATTTTGGTTCCAAAATTGTGCTGATGTAAAGTAGACATGTGGGAAATGTTATTTATTAACTATTTTTTGTGACATATCTCTCTGATTTAATGGCATAAAAATTAAAAGTTTGAAAACTGCAAAATTTTCAAAATTTTTGCAATATTTCCATTTTTTTTCATAAAAAATGCAAAGTTATATTGAAGACATTTTACCACTATCATGAAGTACAATATGTCACGAGAAAACAATCTCAGAATCGCCAAGATCCGTAGAAGTGTTCCAGAGTTATAACCTCATAAAGAGACAGTGGTCAGAATTGTAAAAATTGGCCTGGTCTTTAACCTACAAAATGGCTTGGTCATTAAGGGGTTAAGCTTGTGTACAACTGGAGAGCTGAGTAGGAGGAGCCCGAGCTGGAGGGGCCGGTCAACACTCTTTTTAATCTGAGGTGTCTATCTCATCTGGGCTCCGCCTACCCACTAGTAATGACTGTGTCTCCCTACCTTCTTCGCTGAAAAGGATTTTACAGGTAAGTTCTTACCAAAATCCGTCTTTTACGGTGAGTAACCAAAAATCCTGTTTTTTTTCCAGTACATCATATGGTAAAATCAGTGGTTCAAAAGTACAACTCATTTCCACAAAAAAACAAGCTTGGCCATATTGATGGAGAAATAAAGTTATGGCTCTGGGAAGAAGGGGAGCAAAAAATGGAAAATGGCCTGGGTGTGAAGGGGTTAAACTTTAAAAGGTTTTTACTTTTATGTTCGCAGGTTAACTTTAGCAGAGTATCATGAACAGGAGGAAATATTCAAACTTCGACTAGGTCACCTAAAAAAAGTAAGAATCAAGTAATTACTCATTGTCACTATCATTTTTGTTTGCATCTAAATTAATGCGATTGTTTTTTTTTGTGCAGGAAGAAGCTGAAATACAGGCAGAGCTGGAACGTCTTGAAAGAGTAAGGAATTTGCACATTAGGGAGTTGAAACGAATACACAATGAAGATAACTCACAGTAAGTGGATTCCATGAATGATCCACCTGTTTGTTTTTTGTGTGAATATGAATGATGTTCTCTTTGTACTTTGGTGCAATTTATCTGCAGTTTGTATCTGAAGTGATGCTTTGAAAACTCAGGTTGTAAATCCAGATATAAGAAACTCTGGCTCAGAATTGGTGCAAGAAGATATACAGTCAAAAAAAATTGCTATAATAAAAAAGGGTGCAACATATGACATAACATCTGTTCAAGAGTATATGTTGGCTGGTAACAGCTAGCAGTAGCTTATGCACGGATTGTCTCATTTTCCATCTTTCTCGTCTTCGTCTAGGAGTTCTTATCTGTTGATGGTTTTTCTTGTATCAGTTTTGAGTCCGAGGAGCTCGCCTGCAACTAAGGGACATTCGCTGCTCCAGAGGTTACTTACTGTGATACATGTGCTAGCTAGTTAACAGCTAGCATTAGCTGATATCAGCCAACATATACACCTGAAAGGATGTACTGTTCTATGTTGCACTGTTATGTTTTTTTATACCAGTTTCCTACTGTGTAATGAAGATTGGATTTTGCAGCAGATTTGACTTTTTTGCAATACCACGCATGAAGTCTGCCATTGACCAGACTTTAAAAAAAATAGAATATCAGTGTTTTGAAATGGTCTTGAGAAATTATATCCTTTGGTCCGATTTGTCTCCATAGTTAGACTACCATCAAACACAGTGCAGTCCGATTCTAACCACTGAGCACAGTGGCTCGGTGGTTGGCACTGTTGCTTTGCGGGCGGGGGTCCTGGGTTCAAATCTCACCAAGGACAACATCTACAAGTATATTCTTCCTGTGCTTGTGTGTGTTTCTTCTCACACTCCAAAGACATACTGATAGGTAATTAGATTGTGAGCCCGAATGAGGACAGCGATGATGTCTTTAAAGTGCTGTGGAATATGATGCTGTATAACCAAAGCAGATCCTGCAGCCATTCTCCCTTCTGCCCCTACTTCTTGCTAACCTATATTCAATATGTGAGGGCTCCAGGGGAAAGGATTATTCTTTCTTTTGGATTAGTATGTATAATAAAAAATATTGCTGTATCATTGCTCCCAATACTCTTCAGATAGGCTAACGGTTAAGGTTTATTTTCTTAGATTTTCTATTGATGACTGTTTTATTTTTGCCCAGACACATTTAATACATTGTCCTGATAATTTTTCCAGATTTAAAGACCATCCAACGCTAAATGACCGATATCTATTACTTCATCTTCTGGGTAGAGGAGGCTTCAGTGAAGTGTATAAGGTAATTGCAGTCAATCATCATACCTTCAGCAAAACATAAAAAATCCTCACTCCTTTGTTTTTTTTTTTTTCTTCCTTTTTAATATTGTTTTGGGATGGAAAACCAGAAGGGTTATTTCAAGCATTAATTTAGAAGCAGTAAAGGGGTTGTCCAGGCTTGGCACAAAACTGTCAGGTTATATGTGTGTGTATGCTTAACATGTACGACTTTTTGGTGTATATATGTTTTTATATATTATTTATTCTGCAGGCTTTTGACCTAACAGAGCAAAGATACGTAGCTGTGAAAATCCACCAGTTAAATAAGAACTGGAGGGATGAGAAAAAAGAGAATTATCACAAGTAAGAGTTTTATTAAATGCTGTATTCTCTACATTTCAATAAAACAGAATTTAATCTTTTCTTTATAAAACTTAATCCAAAAGATGCACATAAGATAACTTTTTCCTGGGATACTCCTTTCCATGAACAGCTATCACCTATCCATAGGATAGATAACTACTGAATTGTTCGGGGACTAAGCACTAAGATCTCTTCTGATTTGCCAGATCAAGAGTCCTCTTTCTCTATCGCTTCATTGGGGGACACAGATAACCATGGGTGTATGCTGCTGCCACTAGGAGGCGCTGACACTATGCATATGCAAAAATAAAAGTTGCTCCTCCTCTGCAATATACACCCCACCGACTGCAGGAAGTAAATCAGTTTTAGCTTAGTGTCAGTAGGAGGTGGACACGGGTCTCTCCGGAGATCCATATCTACCTATTGTGCGTCGTTCCTTTTCAGGTACTTCCGGAGGGATACAGTGTGAACAGTCATTACTGTAGTCCTACACAGAGACTATGAGTACGGCGTGTACTGCCACCCCGTATCCTCATATGTCAGTTCGGCAGGACCCCAAAAGAGATCCCTGACACGGATGTGTGTTCAGGTGATCTGAAAAAGGAAACCCGGGCCTGCCTCTGTCTCCCACCCACTCGCCCACCAGAGCCCGTCGGTGAAGGACGTCCGTCTACAATTGGAGGTATTGTCGCTCTTTCCTCCACAGCAATGAAGACAGAAGGAAAGAAGAATGTGGTGGATTCGGACTTTCAGCCGCGGCGTGCTGCCACCGCGGCCTTGCCCAGGGCCACCGCCGTGACCCTGTCTGCGGGCCGGCGCCATGTTTTCCTTTGTGGCCGCCGCGGCCTTGTCCGAGACCGGCCTACGACCCGGCGCCGCGGCCTTTTCTGTGGGACGCCGCCGCGGTCTTCTCTTGGGGCCACCGCCGCGGCCTCGACTGGGAGCCGCTGCCGCGGTCTTGCCCGGGATCACCGCCGTGGCCCTCTGTGGGCCGGCGCCATGGCTTTACCTTTGTGACTGCCGCTTCCTTGTCCAAGGCCGGCCGCGGCCTTGTCCAGAGCCGCCGACGCGGCCCTCCTGCGGCCCGGCTGGGAGCCGCTGCAGCGGCCTCATTTGCGAGCCGCCGCGTCTTGTTCAGAGCGATCCTGTTACCGCCTTGTCTGTTAGCCGCGACTGCGGCCTTGTTTCGAGCCGCGGCCTTGTCTGAAGCCGCGGCTCTGCCAGCGCTGCGGCCCTGCCTGTGTGCCGGGGCCTTCTTTTGTGGCGGCCGCCACGGCCTCGCCAGTGAGCCGCAGCCTCGGCCTTTGTTTACGAGCCGCCTCTGGGGCCACTGCCGCGGCCTTAAGGCTCTAATCTAGGTCCCGGCTTCACTTCGGGCCTACTCAGAGCGCCTGCTCCGCCCCCTTTTCTTTCAAATTCTGGCGGGCTTTTCTCCCGCGCGCCTCTCCTTACAGCGCGGTCCGACACGCCGCCCCCTCTCTTCTGCTGCTCGGGGGGGCTGTAGCCGCCCCATTTGCGGCTCTGAATCCACGGATTTGCACGCCCCTTGGGTCCACTGCTGAGAGCAGGAGCCCTCAGCAGCGCAGGTTTTTTTCCCACAGCCGGACGCCATCCTTGCTCCATGCAGGGCAACTTCTTCCAGTCTGTGGGACAGCTTCAGGAACCGTGAGTTACTCTGCCCTGCAGAGCTTACACTCTCCTCTATCTTCCCTTCTGTCCCCAGCCGTCCGGCACCAGTTTGTGGGACTGTTCACCAGAATTCGTCAACGGATCACAGGTCTTCGATCTGGTCCGTCCAATTCAGGCCGTAAGAAGACTAGACTGGAGCACCATTCTAGACAACTTTTTTCACGGCGCGATCCCTCTCTAGCGTCCTCTTCTTCAGACTCTTTCGGAGGATGAGGCGAACCTGGTTTCAGAACAGGCCTCCAGCTGGACGGATATGGTGCAGAGCCTGATTGTTGCAGTTAGTCTGACCTTAGGCATCAAAGATACTGCTACGAAATCCGCAGATCAGGCGGTTTCGTTTAGACGATCCAAAACCACCTTCCAAGGTCTTTACAGACCATATTCCCTATGCGGACACATATTTGGCAATATGGAGGCCATCTGTAGTAACATTTGGCTCAAAGCATGGCAAGCGGACCTTTTATCGGAAAAGGTCTCTTACCTGTCCCCCCTTTCAGGGAGAACGCCAGTTTGGTTCCACGATTGGACTAGATCATTAAAGGAGGCATCTGGAGCCACCAGTTCTCTCCTTCCTCAGTCCAACCTCGCAGCCCTCCTGTAGCGAAGCTCCAGTTCCGCTCCCCTCGACCTTTTCACGGGCGACGGAGGATCCCTTCGGTCAGCGCTTGCCGCAGACCTGTCAAGTCAGGAAGAAGGCTTCCTTCAGGCTCTTTCCCTAGCACTCTCATAGCTCCCATGGTAGCCACACCAGCATCGGACCTGGCGGGTCCTTCTTCGGCATCACTTTGGTCCAGAGCCCACCATATCTCCCAAGCCAGGTGGTTGTTTCCTGATCTCCAGTTTTCTGATCTTGAGAGTCCTTCTGGATCTTTTCAGGATGGAGTCCCCCTGCTCAGTATTTGCTTCCATAGCGACGCAGAATCCTTTTCCGAATTATCCAGAGTCATCCAAGACTCTTACCTTCACGTTCCGATTTGCCCAACTCATCAGGGGTTCCCGCGTTTCGCAGTACAGCGGCATCTCGTCCAGTTTCTTGCCCTGCTGTTCGAGCTTGCGACCGCTTCCAGGGTCTTCATAAACGTCATGACGGCGTTCAGGGCCTTTTTCGAGGATTAGGGACCTAGTACTTATCCAGTACCTTGACATCTTCAGTGCCGTTCGTCCGCGAATTCGGTCAGACAACGCCACAGCGGTGGTATCCGTCAATCACCAAGGAGGGTCCAGGAGTCCCATGGCGATGGTCATGATATCCAGGATTCTTCTCTGAGCGGAGACGACGTTTTCGACAATATCGCCAGCTCATGTTTCCGGCGGGGAAACTAGACGGCCGTTTTTCTCAGCCGCGAGCTTCTCGTTGCTGGAGACTGGTCCTTGCATCAGGACCAGTCTTCCATCTGGCCTGGCTTCAAGGGAGAACTCCGGACGTGGATCTCACGCCCTTCCCGGCTGTACAAGGAAGTTCCATGATTCGTGTCCAGGTCCCGCATTCCCCTCACGGGGTCGCCGATGCTACAGCCATTGCCTGGTCGCTCTTCGCTCTCTCCCTTACCTTTCTTCCCAGGCCTTTGAAGTAGATCAAAGCGGAAGAGGTGTTGGTCTTTGTGATCACACCACGGGGGCCCAGTAGTTCTGCGTTCGTCAATCTCCTGGCGGACACTCCTAGAAGCTACCAGACGGGCCAGACCTTCCGCCTTCTTTAATTTCCAAGGTGGTATCCACCCTTTTTTTCACCTGATTGAGGACTTTGTCATCCCTTCCGTCTGCCTAGTTCCGACTGATTCTCCGGAACATTCACTGAACAGGCTGTCAGGGCAGTGAGGATTTATCTCACCAAGACCGCTTCCCTTAGGAAGTCGGATCTCCTTTTGTCATCCAGATGACGCACGCCTGCAAGGCTACGATTGCGCGCTGTATCAGGTCCGCAAGTTTGGAGGCTCACAGGTTAAGAAGGAGCTCACTCTTCCCGTGCAGTGGGCGCCTCCTGGCCGGTACACTTGGGGCATCCGCCCTATAACTCTGCAAAGCGGCAAACCGGTATTCCATCCACAGGTGTGCCAAAGTTGTTTCGGGTCCATACCTACGCTTCGGTGGACGCCAGCCTATGCAGAGGTATCTTGCAGGCAGCAGTGGTAAGCTCTTTGATCGCAATAGAGTTTTCTGCTGTTTCCCTCCCCATGGACTGCTTTGGGACGTCCCATGGTTATGTGTCCCCCAATGAAGTGATAGAGAAAACAGGATTTTGGTTGCTTACCGTAAAATCAGTTTCTCGGAAGCCTTCATTGGGGACACAGCACCCTCCCATGTTTTTTTTCTATAACTCCTGTTTCTTCTTCTATGTGCTATTGTTACAATGGAGTTGTCCGTTGGTTATTCTATCATGTTGTACTCCTACTGCTTTCTCACTAACTGATTTACTTCCTGCAGTCGGTGGGGTGTATACTGCAGAGGAGGAGCCAACTTTTATTTTTGCATATGCATAGTGTCAGCGCCTCCTAGTGGCAGCAGCATACACCCATGGTTATCTGTGTCCCCCAATGAAGGCTTCCGAGAAACGGATTTTACGGTAAGCAACCAAAATCCTGTTTTCAGCTGCAGATGGAAGGAAGAGAGCCACAGTATTCATTACTGATGGGTAGGCGGAGCCCCAGACCAGGATGACACTCAGATCAAAAGCGTGTTGACTGGCTGGCCCCTCCAGCTCGGGCTCCTCCTACTCAGCTCCTTCAGTCTAAGATTTGAGGTCTCAGAGGATGGTCACTGCTGGAAGCAGCTCCTCTGAAGATTTTATTATTTTTATCGGACAAGAGACTTGGACATGAGTCTGAAAGGTCTCAGGGGTCTCAGCGCTGCTGGACCCCACCTCTCCCTTGGCGGATCTGTATTTTACATAAATAGTCCCTGCAGAATCTTGCCGGCCCTGGGGGACGAGGTTAGCTTCCCTGGCGGGGACGCAAACCGCACACTGGGGTCACTGCGTTCCCCGCCCTGGGGGGGAGCATGGGCACAAGCGCCACAAATCCTGAGGGGTCCCTGTGGCGCTCAGCTGGTGAGTACTCCACAATATATATAAAATGTGTGAGTGCTTTAGCGACTGCTGTGACAGCGCTATTACATGTGTGTTAATGTACTATTAGCGCTGCGGTGGTAGCGCCATGACATGTGAATGTGGTGTTTCTGTACAACCTTTGTCCGCAGCAGATGCCTGCAGGACAGGGGGGGAGCAGGAGTGAGGAGTTTTGGCGCTCATATTTTTGAGCCGGGGGGGGGGCGTGGCTTCACGCTTCCCGGTCTTTCATGCAGGAAGCGCGCGATTGCGCTTCTCTTCCGGCTCCCTCAGCACGGCGGCCATTAAAAGGGCTCCCGGGCTCCTCAGACTCCGCTCCTCCCGTCTCAGGCACCAAACCAGCTGGGTGAGTGGCGTTTTTTCCTCACCACACAGCGCAGATACATAGCGCTATTCTGCAGCTCGGTCTCACATAGAGACCTTGTTTTTTCTTACAGCCTGCGACATTAACCCCCCTTGAGGGTTTACTTGGCATACAGCTGGGGTAGCTCTATATTTAAGACTTAACCCTTCAGCGTGCTGTTTTGCGTTCACTTAAAAAAAAAAAAACTGCGTTTTTTCAGGTTTCTGACATTTGACCTGCTATATACAGTGTGAGGCATGTCGGAACAGGGTTCAGAAGGCGCGGACCATATTCCAGTTCCGCTTCGGCAATCTGGTACGCAGTCCTCCACAGCGTCTAGCGCTGCGGTTGGAGGTCACAGTGATGCAAAATTGGATGCTATCGCCAGTTCTATTAATGGCTTGTCTGACCTTTTGAGTCAATATGTGTCAGCTAGATCCTCTCAGGACAGAAAGCGACACAGACCGTTACCATCCTTCACCCGTAGCGAATCAGATGTCTCTGATTTAGATTGTGGAGAGGGTTCTCCTTTAAGTTCAGATGGGGAAATGTCCGATTCGGATAAGGAGGAACGGCGGGGGCTTTCGTCCCTTGTGAGACGTACAGAGGCATTTATTGAAGCCATGAGAGAGGTTTTGCAGTTACCGGAGGTGGTAACTAGTTTACCTGGTAAATCAGCACGAATGTACCAGGAGTATCGTACGTCACGATCAGCTTTGCCAGATCTAGATGATCTTAACAGTGCAGTAGAAAAGGAACGTCTGTGTCCGGATAAACGTTTTCACGGAACACGTTTCTTTGACGCACTTTATCCGTGTTCCACAGAGTCGAGAGATAATTGGACTCCCTCTCCTGAAGTGGATTTTTCCTTATCCCAGCTTAGTAAATCCTCACTGCTTCCTGTTAAAGGGAAGGCGAGTTTGCAGGATCCACTGGACAGAAAAACGGAAATGGCGGCGATATCAAATTATGAGGCCGCGGGTCATGGATTCAGAGCGGTACTAGGATCCATGTGTGCTTCTAAAGCTTCTATAAGCTGGTTGGACCTTTTACACAAGGCGTGGAAAAATGGATCTCCGTCATCTGAGATGGAGGAGATTTTCGAATGGTTGGACACTGCAGTCCGATATATCTATGATGCAGGTCTGGATACTGCGTCGCTTCTGTCCAGGGCGCAGGCTTCGGCGATCACAGTCAGAAGAGCGCTGTGGCTCAGACAGTGGGCCGGGGATGCGGTCTCCAAACAAGGTTTGCTGGCCTTAGCTTATAAAGGTGGTCATCTTTTTGGGTCTGACCTCACAGAACTGATTACCAAGGCAAAGGCAAAAGAAGCGACGTTACCACAACGCAGAGCTATGGCTTCTGTGTCTGGCAGGACATATAGTGGTCGGCGGTCCTTTCGGGGCCGAGGTCGATTCGCTCAGTCCTCTTGGGGATCGGGTCGTTCCTCTTTCTCGGCAAAAAAGTCCTCCCAGAAATCTCGCATCCCCTGGAAGCAGAATTTCCGTCAAGACAAGCGGGAAACTGACAAGAAGCCCGCCAAGACTGACTGACGCGAGGAGTCCACTCGAGGACTCTCGAGTGGGGGGTCGCCTGCTCCAATTCAAGGAGACTTGGATTTCTCGCGTTCCAGATTCATGGGTAACGCGGGTCGTGTCAGCAGGTTATTTCATAGAATTCTCTTCTCGACCCCCAGACACCTTTTGCCAGTCTCGCATTCCGTCAGAACCCGAGCTTTTGGTCGCTCTGCAGCGAGAGGTCGAATTCCTTCTTCAGAAGGGTGTGGTAATACCGGTTCCGCCAGAAGACCGGGGAAAAGGATTTTATTCCAATCTGTTTGTGGTTCCCAAAAAGGAGGACAAATTTCATCCGATTCTGGATCTCAAAAGATTGAATCGGCATGTCCACACCCGGAAATTCCGCATGGAGTCACTTCGCTCCGTTGTGGCAGCCCTGTCGCAGAGCGATTTTTTGGTATCAATCGACATCCGCGACGCTTATTTACATGTTCCCGTCGGAAGGGCTCATCAACGTTTTCTTCATTTTGCCATAGGTCGGGACCATTACCAGTTCGTGGCTCTGCCATTCGGCTTAGCCTCGGCGACCAGAGTATTTACAAAGATTCTGGCGCCTCTCATGGCAATTCTTCGAAGACAAGGAATTACGATTCTTCCTTACCTGGACGATCTTTTGATCGTGGCATCCTCGGAGGAGGAAGCAGTGACAGCTCGCAATCTGTCTCTTCAGTTACTGAAGGACTTCGGTTGGCTGGTCAATTGGGAGAAGTCGTTTCTGGAACCGTCGCAAGCTATCCTCTTTTTGGGAATGCATTTCGACACGGTACGGGCAGTAGTCTCCTTACCTTCAGACAAACAGTCATGTCTTCTTCGACATGTACAGATCATGAAGTCTTCGATAACAATGTCCCTTCGAAAGTGTATGCGTCTTCTGGGTTTAATGGTGGCGTCCATGGAGGCAATTCCGTTTGCCCAGTTTCATTCCAGAGCTCTCCAAAGGTTCATCCTGAGTCATTGGAATCAGTCGCAATCGCTGGATTGCAGTGTCACCATCTCTCGCAGGGTGCGAGAGTCTCTAGGATGGTGGTTACGTCCAGGAGCTTTATCCCTGGGGAAATCTTTCCTCCCTCCGAAATGGTCGGTCATAACCACAGATGCCAGCCTGACGGGCTGGGGGGGTGTTTGGAACGATTCCTGGATTCAGGGAGTATGGTCATCGGAAGAGGCTGTTCTACCGATCAATATCCTGGAATTGAGGGCGATTTTCCTTTGCCTCCAACACTGGACGGTCCCTTTGAGCGGTCTGCCAGTCCGAGTGCAGACAGACAACGCGACAGCGGTTGCGTATATCAATCACCAAGGCGGGACAAGGAGTCCCAGGCTCATGGCGGAAGTGTCTCGGATCCTGATCTGGGCCGAGGCCAGGGTTCCAGCCATTTCTGCAATCCACATTCCAGGGGTTCAGAATGTTACGGCGGATTTTCTCAGTCGCGAGAGGATGGATCCCGGAGAATGGAGTCTTCATCCGGAGATTTTTGCAATGCTGTGCTCCCGTTGGGGAACTCCCCAAGTGGATTTGATGGCATCCAGGTTCAATGCCAAACTACCGATGTTCATGTCCAGGTTCAAGGACCGGAAGGCTGTGGAGGTGGATGCTCTGGTGGCTCCGTGGGATCAATTCGAGCTGATTTATGTGTTTCCACCGATATCCTTGCTTCCTCTGGTACTGCGTCGGATCAGACTGGAGAGAATCCCGGCTATGTTAATAGCATCAGATTGGCCAAAGAGGACGTGGTTTTCAACGCTAATGTCGCTGTTGGCGGCACCTCCATTTCCACTTCCTCTTCGACCGGACCTGTTAACTCAGGGGCCCGTTTGTCATCCGGACTTGAAGTCTCTGCGTTTGACGGCGTGGCTCTTGAGACCGAAATGTTGACTCGTAGAGGTTTTTCAGCCGAGGTCATTGCTACTCTTCGAGCTGCCAGAAGTCCGGCTACTACTAGGATTTACCACAAAACTTGGGAAACCTTCTTTTCGTGGTGTTCGGGGTCTTCACGGAACCCGAGGAAATTTTCCATTCCCAATTTGCTGGCTTTTCTGCAGCATGGGTTAGACAAGGGTTTGGCAGTTAGCACCCTGAGAGGTCAGGTTTCTGCTCTGTCCTTATTATTCCGGAGAGCTATTGCCTCGCGTAGGGACGTGCTTTCCTTTTTCCGCGGTATAGCTCGTAAGTTTCCGCCGCGGAAGGCACCTGTGTCTCCTTGGCGGCTCAACCTTGTTTTGGAGGCTCTTCAGCATAAACCTTTTGAGCCTGTGGACTCTGCTAGTCTTTCTTTACTTTCTTGTAAGGTGGCCTTCCTAGTAGCGGTCACCTCTTTGAGAAGAGTTTCTGAGTTGGCAGCTCTTTCTTGCTCGCCTCCTTTTCTGGAGTTTTTTCCGGATCGTGTAGTGCTTCGCACACGGGGTGATTTTTTTACCAAAAGTAGTGTCACAATTTCATGTTAACCAGGATATTGTGTTGCCTCCACTCTGTCCGGATCCGAAGAATGCGAAAGAGCGAGCTTTGCACACATTGGATTTAGTGTGGGCCTTGAAGTTTTATTTATCCATTACTCAAGGTTTTCGTAAGTCGGACTTCCTGTTTGTGGTTCCAGCAGGTCGTCGGCGTGGTCAACGAGCTTCCAAGGATTCTATAGCTCGTTGGATCCGGTCAGCTATTTTGGAAGCTTACCATCTTAGGGGTGAATCTTGCCCGATTAAGATTCGAGCCCATTCCACGAGAGCTGTGGCTTCATCGTGGGCTTTTCGTCAAGGGGCCTCGGCAGCTCAGCTCTGCCGGGCGGCGACTTGGCGCTCTGTCCACACGTTTACTAAGTTTTATAAAGTGGACGTCAGTGCTTCCGCTGATGCAGCCCTCGGACGTAGGGTCCTGCAGGCAGCTGTAGTTTAAAGTTCTAGATGAACTTGTGTTTAGCGCTGGTTGCGCTTTTTATTAAGGTTGTTGGGTTTCTGCCCTTTGTTGGTTTTTTCCCACCCTTATTTTTGAACTGCTTTGGGACGTCCCATCAGTAATGAATACTGTGGCTCTCTTCCTTCCATCTGCAGCTGAAAGACGGATTTTGGTAAGACCTTACCTGTAAAATCCTTTTCAGCGAAGGAAGGAAGAGAGACACAGCACCCTCCCAGGGCAGAAGTGTGTTGATGTTTTCAGATGCAGCGCGACCCTTATCTGATAGCGATTATCTGGGCTGAGGTCAGCGCGCTAAGGCTCTGTTCCAGCATCGCCAGCTCATCACAGTAGTCAGGTTCAGTGAGTAGTACCTGGAACTCTGTGGTTTGCCTTACTTTGCATGCATAACCTGTATTCTTGTGTTGTTTCTCTGAAGTTCCTTCAGAAGGGGTTATGTTGCTCCGCTGGTGATCTTGGTTCTTCCCTAAAGCTTTGGTACGACTGAAGGAGCTGAGTAGGAGGAGCCCGAGCTGGAGGGGCCAGCCAGTCAACACGCTTTTGATCTGAGGTGTCATCCTGGTCTGGGGCTCCGCCTACCCATCAGTAATGAATACTGTGTCTCTCTTCCTTCCTTCGCTGAAAAGGATTTTACAGGTAAGGTCTTACCAAAATCCGTCTTTTGCCAGTCCATGCATTTTCTGGGAGACTGGAATGGCACGTGCTGGACTTCTGCTCTACTTAAACAGCATCAGAAGACCTCTGTTGTGTCAATTACTGGGGGTCTTGGCAGTTTACCTCCACTGATCTACAGTCATGGACAAAAGTTTTGAGAATGACACAAACATTAATTTTTACAAAGTCTACTGCTTCACTTTTTCTAATGGCAATTTGCATATACTCCAGAATGTTATAAAGAGTGATCAGCTTTACAGCAATTACTTGCAAAGTCAATATTTGGCTAGAAAATGAACTTTATCCCCCAAAACACATTTCAACATCATTGCAGCCCTGCCTTAAAAGGACCAGCTAACCTCTTTTCAGTGATTGCTCCATTAACACAGGTGTGGGTGTTGATGAGGACATGGCTGGAGATCAATCTGCATGATTAAGTAAGAATGACACCACTGGACACTTTAAAAGGAGGCTGGTGCTTGGCATCATTGTTTCTCTTCTGTTAACCATGGTTGTCTCTAAAGGAACACGTGCAGTCATCATTGCAATGCACAAAAATGGCCTAACAGGGAAGAGTATCACAGCTAGAAAGATTGCACCTCAGTCAACAATCTATTGCATCATCAAGAACTTCAAGGAGAGAGGTTCCATTGTTGTTGACCGTCTCTTAAAAGTGTTTCAGCTGCGGGATCGGGCTACCAGCAGTGCAGAGCTTGCTCAGGAATGGCAGCAGGCAGGTGTGAGTGCATCTGCACGCACCGTGAGGCGGAGACTCTTGGAGCAAGGCCTGGTCTCAAGGAGGGCAGCAAAGAAGCCACTTTTCTCCAGAAAAAACATCATGGACAGACTGATATTCTGCAAAAGGTACAGGCAGTGGACTGCCGAGGACTGGGGTAAAGTTATTTTCTCTGATGAATCCCCTTTTCGATTGTTTGGGACATCAGGAAAACGCCTCATTCGGAGAAGACAAGGTGAGCGCTACCACCAGTCTTGTCTCATGCCAACTGTTAAGCATCCTGAAACCATTCATGTGTGGGGTTGTTTCTCAGCCAAGGGAATCTGCTCTCTCACAGTCTTGCCTAAAAACACAGCCATGAATAAAGAATGGTACCAGAATGTCCTTCAAGAGCAACTTCTCCCAACCCTCCAAGAGCAGTTTGGCGATCAACAATGCCTTTTCCAGCATGATGGAGCACCTTGCAATAAAGCAAAGGTGATAACTAAATGGCTCAGGGAACAAAACATAGAGATTTTGGGTCCATGGCCTGGAAACTCCCCAGATCTTAATCCCATTGAGAACTTGTGGTCAATCATCAAGAGACGGGTGGACAAACAAAAACCTAAAAATTCTGACAAAATGAAAGCATTAATTGTGCAAGAATGGACTGCTATTAGTCAGGATTTGGTCCAGAAGTTGATTGAGAGCATGCCAGGGAGAATTGCAGAGGTCCTGAAGAAGGGTAAACACTGCAAATATTGACTTGCTGCATTAACTCGTTCTAACTGTCAATATAAGCTTTTGTTACTCATATGTTTGCAATTATATTTCTGTCTGTGATAAAAACATCTGTCAAACGCACATAAAAACCAGAGGGCAGCAGATCATGTGAAAATATAATATTTGTGTCATTCTCAAAACTTTTGGCCATGACTGTAGTAATTATCAACTGTCTTATGGATAAGTGACTCCTTCTACCTATAACACCTCTTTAAAGCATTCCTCCATCGACAAATTCTGGTGTATAGTGCAATGATTTGACAGATCCTTTTAACATAAGGTGCCCTTTTTATTTTTACAGATTTTTTTGTTTATATGTTACATTTTTATCCTCAGACATGCCTGCAGGGAATATCGCATTCACAAGGAGCTGGATCATCCCAGAATAGTCAAACTATATGACTATTTCTCTCTCGACACCGACTCGTAAGTAGCTGTTTTCATCCATGATTCTTCTACAAAAGTTGCATGCTAACATCTTTATGTGTGAGACACTTGTACTTTTTGGAGACATTTAGTTTTCACTGAAGGGAATCTGCCATGTCCCCAAACTCTCTAAACCTGCAGATACTGGGTTAATCTGGAGGTTAATTGTTTTCTAAAGCCATGTGGCCGCAGCACTACCAGAAGAAAATGAACCTTATTCCCCCTTGCATGCTAAGGCTTTAACTCATAAAGGTATGCTCGGAGCAGCTTTGGTCAGTGCTCCAGGTACACATCTGTAAGCACGCCCTGGCACATTGACTGACAGCTCAGCACTGATAGATTGCAGAGAGTGCTGTAAGTGAATGTGGTGGGACATGCTTAAAGGTGCCACTCACTGTGTACTGAGCAGTGACTGAAGCTGGGTCTCTGACAGCCAGAGGCTGCCAGGAGGAATAAAGTTCATATTCTCCTGGTAGCTGGGCTTTCAGTGCAGCTGCACAGACTTGGAACACGATTAACACCTTGGCTGCAGGTTACTAGCGTTTGGGGACATGATAGGTTACTTTTTAGTACTTTAAACAGAACAAGTATGATTTCTGTTTAAACTCTCACACAATTCCAATGATGCCCTTTTAAGAGTTGGAAATTATAGTAATCCATTTGTAATTGGAAAGTCATCATGGCCTTAGCCTTGCTGTGATGTTTTCCCCTATACTACCAGGTTCTGCACAGTGCTGGAGTACTGCGAGGGCAACGACCTTGACTTCTACTTGAAGCAGCACAAGCTTATGTCGGAAAAGGAAGCTCGTTCCATCATAATGCAGATAGTAAATGCCCTCAAGTACTTGAATGAGATTAAACCCCCAATCATTCACTATGACCTGAAGCCAGGCAAGTATGAAGCTGTTCACTTTTTTTTTTCTCTCTTTACTATGACTTGAGTGTTTTCCCAGTTTACATTTTGGGGTATCTTTTTTTTCTTAAAAAATCATTTATTTCTGTCTTTCCTCCTTTTGTGTTAGAACTCTCAAAATACTGTATAAATCATATGGTGTATGCAGAGTTCTGCATTGTCCCTTCCAGATACTTTTCTCCCCGTTGGTTCTCCATCTACTGTGTATTTTACTCTGAGGTTGTTTTATTTAGTAACAATCATGTTGCACCTGGTATATATATACTTCTCTATCTTACTATGTGCTTTTGCAAAGGGACCAGCAGTTAAACTGTTTAGCATAAGTTAATTGTTGCCTTATGTTTTCATTTTTAGGCAATATTCTATTGGTTAACGGTACTGCTTGTGGAGAGATAAAAATAACAGATTTTGGACTGTCTAAAATAATGGATGATGACAGCTATAACTCTGTGGATGGCATGGAGCTCACTTCACAAGGAGCTGGCACATACTGGTAGGTATTCATATTATCTAGTTTGATTAGTAAATGGTGACGTAAGCCATAAGTTGTACGTTTCTCACTTGCAGCTAGTAAAGACTTGTATGTGTTCTTTGGTGTCTGGTTGAAAGATTGGATTTGCCTATTTACTGAAAAATTCCTTTCTTATTGAGTACTTTGGGGACATCGTGTTATGGGTATACACCCTGCCGCTAGAAGAGTCTATGCTAGATGGGAAAAAAAAATATGGCTCCACATGGTTGGTTAGACAACTCAGTTTATTACCAGAAGCAATATGACAGAATCCCTCAACAACAAAAACAAAACGCTTTGGAACCAACATGATCTGAACCCAGGGAAAAAACAAATAAGCCATAGGAAGCGAGAACTGTTCCCTGGGCAAGAACACCAAGAAATAGTGTAGAGTCTGTGTCAACCAATGTATTCAACAAGAGAGGCTTTTACAGTAGGTGTAAAAATTGTATTCGGTCTTCCATGACAGTACCACGAAGGAGGGGATCTGCCCTTCAGGGACAGGAAACCTACAGACAGAAAAGGGCTGCACCTCTCACACACATTAGTTGGTTTCCTGTCCCTGACAGGTGAACCTTTTCAGACATACCTATGGGGAAGATAGAAGTTATTCCCAGGTCCGGCCGGTTGGCTCAGGCAGCGAGGGTCACCTGCCTCGGCTGATCCGGAGCCCTGGAAGTGCCACAGTTGGTCCAGGGGGGACTGCACGATAGTGAGCGGTAGCAGGCAAGCAGTGTCCGGGTAGGATGACTGGCTTGGTTTTGGTCTGACGTTCAAGGTGCAGGTAAGTATGCCGGGCTGGCGGTGTGTGTGCTCTGGCACACTGCCGTGGTACCTCAGGCGGTCGGGTGGGCCCGGGTGGCGGCGGCCAGCACGCTGTTGTGACGCAGCCGATGCGCCATCTGTGATGCCGGGGAAGCAGTGAGCTACTGCGGCTGTAAGCTCGAGAGGGCGTGGTTCCTGAGGCTGTGGGCAGGCGTGTCCGGGGTAGTAGGTGGCGCCGGTTGAGGTCATGTGGGTCAGTTTCATAGGCTGGATTGGGGGTGTCGCCGGACGTGGGAGTGCTGGGGTCGCGGCCGGCAGTCCAGGGGAAAGAAGCACCTGGCAGGCCATGTGGAGGACCCTCTGACCCGGTAGTACGGGGGGTACCCGATTGGGAGAGTGGCCTAGGATATTTAAGGCAGGCCAGGACGAAACCAGGTGCTTCCAGACCCATAATCCAGCTAGGAATCATGGAGTTGCCAGAGCAGCAGGAACAGGTGCAGCATTCACCTGTACGACAGCAGCTCACTGAGGAGCCCCACTTGAGAGTGATTCGGCGACGACCACGTAGCAGCACAGGAAGTGGTCGTCTGGGTGAAAGGAAATCCAGTCAAAGGAGTTCCAGCAGACTGGATGAGTCTCCAGCCCCTAAGGAGGATCCTTCAGCTGAGAGATGTCTCCTGCGCATTCCTGAACCATTCAGTTACGCTTCACAGGTAAGTGATCTTCGTGAAAGTTCGCTCGATGATGTAGTCTTCCCATTATCTCTCCTTGATTTCTACTAGGGGAACAAGTGTACCTCTAAAGCCATGCATAAAGAGTGTGCAATTTGCAGGGCCTTGTTACCGGATTCCTATGGGGAAGAGAATGTACCAGCCATGCATTCAGCAGACGGTAGCAGAAGAGACACCAGACTTTGCGTCTAGCGTGAGGGAGATCGTTAGGGCAGAGGTTAGGAATCGGTGAGATCCCTTTCCCAGGAATGTGTTCGTAAGGAAGCCCAAATCCACGTTATCGGATAGTTATAGTGATTCAGGGGAGATTGTCTTGGCCTCGTCTGCTTCCACTTCATCATCTTCGGATGCCCCGTCAAGCCGTGCCTGCTTCGCGGTTGACCAGGTGAATAAGCTGGTAAAGGCAGTTAATAATACTTCGGGGATTGTTGAGCCCCGGCCTGAAAAATCTATGCAGGATGTGATGTTTGGGGGTCTGGATCAGATAGCTCGCAGATCTTTCCCACTGAACGATAAAATCCGTTTTTAATTTTAAGAGAATGCAAGAGACCAGAAAGAAACGGCTCCCTACCTCCCGCCTTCAAAAGAAGGTACCCGTTCGAGGAGTCTGCGTCGTCCTCGTACAATAAAACCCCGGAAGCTGGATGCGGCTGTCGCTAAGGCATCTATGAATGCCTCGCTGCCGTTTGAGAACATGGGAAATTTTAAAGGACCCACTAGATAAGAAGGCAGATACTTTTTTTGAAGGGCGCCTGGGAGATGTTGCCGGGTCCCTTAGGCCGGCAGCGGCAGCTACCTGTACAGCCAGGTCATTAATGGTCGGCCTTCTACCCAGCCTGGTCAAGAATATCAAATAGCAAATGGATCCATAATCTGATCAGATCAGGACTAAGATTAGAGTTCCGTTCAATACCTCACAAATTTATGGTAACTCCCACTCTTCCTCAGAGGTGGAACAGCAGGCCCTGGAGTCAGAGGTCCTGGAACTATGGCAGAAGGCGGTCTCGGTGGAGGTTCCTGTATCAGACAGAGGTAGGGGGTTCTACTCTCCCCCCTTCCCCACCTTCCTGATTAAAAAGCCGGACGGTTCCTTCGTGACCATTATTAATCTGAAAGGTCTGAACAAATTCCTGGTAGTGCGTTCCTTTAAGATGGAGTCGGCAATAAATGTCATGTATAGTGTACAGTTCCTATAGCGTCTTGTGCTTGGGTGCGAGGAAAACACAGGAGACATAGGTTGAAATGAAATGACTTGTATTACTTCATACAAGCATGCTGAAAAGTTCACACAGTTTGCAGGAATAGAGACAGGAGACACAGCAGGCCAGAGTAACTTCAAGCACTACAATAAATCTCCAAAGCAGGTTCAGGATCTCTTCTCTGTACCGTAATTCCTCTGCAAACATGGATTCACCAAACAGCAGGTTTCCAGAGTCCAAAAGTGTTCCAAGGTTCCTCAGTAGGGAATAGCTGGAGTACAAGTCCAAGGTTTCCAGAAGTCAGGTCACAGACTGACTGAGGCTTGATTCAGGAGCACTGATTGTTCAGCTGAGGCTGCTTAAGAAGCAAGAGGGAAGAATCAGGGTGGGAACATGAAAACTGGAAACTCCATATTAACTGAGGGCAAGAGCTGCAGAAAGACAGAAAGCAAAATGGCCGACGGAAAACTGAGTTTCAAGGAACATGTCAACAGAAACAAAGAACCTTACATTACTCCCCCCTTAGGGACAACCTCCGGATGACCTCAGACCAGGCTTGTCAGGGTACCTCTGATGAAACTGGCGGAGCAGGCGAGGAGCATTTACATTATTGACTGGTTCCCATGAGTTGTCCTCCACTGGGTAGCCCTGCCATTTAATCAAATATTGCAACTGATTTCTGTACAACCTGGAATCTAGAATCTTTTCCACCATAAATTCTTCCTGACCATCGACCAGCACTGGGTCAGGGCAAGGAGAAGAACGTCCAGGAAACGTATTGGGTGTTGCAGCCTTTAGTAGGGATACATGAAAGACAGGGTGGATTCTCATAGTTCTGGGCAGTTGAAGACGACAAGCAACAGCACTTATAATCTTACTGATCTTATAAGGTCCAATGTACTTATGTCCCAATTTAGACGATGGAATCTTTATTTTAAGATTTCTGGTTGACAGCCAGACCAAATCTCCTACCTTGAAAGCTGGTGCAGGTTTACGAAATTTATCTGCTGCTTTCTTGTACCTTTCCTGAGCCAATTCTAGATTTTCCTTTAGAAGATCCATATTCTTTTGTAAAGAAGTGATTCTTTCAGCCACTGCCGGCAAGGGCGTATCTATGGGAAATCGAGGAAGAATGTTAGGATGATAACCTAGATTGGAGTAAAATGGAGACTGCTTAGTGGAGGCGCTCTGAGAGTTGTTATAAGAGAACTCAGCCAGTGGAAGTAGATCCACCCAATCATCCTGTAGGTGGCAGATAAAACAGCGGAGATACTGCTCCAGGGTCTGATTGGTTCGTTCTGTCTGTCCATTAGTCTGGGGATGAAAAGCAGAAGAAAGGTTTACTTTAATGTCCAATGCTGCACAGAAATTTTGCCAAAACCTTGAAGTGAATTGCACCCCTCGATCCGAAATGACCTCATCCGGTACTCCATGTAAGCGAAACACATTCTTAATCATCAAGTCTGATGTCTGTTTTGCAGTGGGTAAGCCGACACAAGGGATAAAATGAGCTGCCTTTGTTAGACGGTCAACCACCACTAGAATGGTGTTCTTCCCTTGAGAGGTTGGTAACTCCACAATGAAGTCCATAGAAATGGATCCCCACGGGCGGGACGGGGTGGGAAGAGGTTGCAACAGACCAGTTGGTGAGGAGCGAGGTGTTTTGCATCTTGCACAGACTTCACATGAAGTGACATAGTTTAAAACATCTTTCCTGTAAGTGGGCCACCAAAAGAAACGAGAAAGAAATTCTTGTGTCTTTAGAATTCCCCTATGCCCGGCTATCTTGGAATCGTGGATGAGTTGCAATACTCTCAATCTGACTGTTTCAGGTATGTACAGACGTTGTCCCTGAATCCACACACCATTCTTAAAGACAAGACTTACGTCCTTTGGGGGTTGAGCCAACAAAGAATCCGCATGGTATGCTTCCTTGATGTCCTTAAGTAGGTCTTGATTATGAATCACTCTCAGGAATCTAGAGTCAGGAAGAATAGTCTTAGGAGGAGTAAGTGGACGTGTCTCTGCTGAATGAATCCTAGAGAGTGCATCAGCCTTTCCATTGCGCGATCCTGGTCTATAAGAAATGACAAAATTAAATTGGTTTAGGAAAAGATTCCAGCGAGCCTGGCGAGGAGTCAGGCACTTAGCCGACCTGATAAATTCAAGGTTACGATGGTCTGTCAGGACGACTATTTTGCTGTGCAGCTCCCTGAAGAAGGTGTCTCCATTCCTTTAAGGCGGCAATAATGGCCAACAATTCTCTATTGCCCACATCGTAGTTCCTCTCAGCCGAAGACAACTGCTGGGAAAAGAAGGCACAGGGATGCAAGACATTCTTCTCACCTGTTCTCTGAGAGAGTATAGCTCCAACGGCACAGTCTGAAGCATCCACCTCTATTATGAAGGCAAGCTCGGGGTTGGGATGTACTAAGATAGGTGCGGTGGTAAATTTATCCTTTAAACAGGAAAATGCTTCCTGAGCTTGCGGGGTCCAGGAGAACCTAGACTGTTTCCGGGTAAGTTGGGTGATAGGTGACACTACCTCAGAAAAATTCTTAATGAAACATCTATAGAAGTTGGCAAACCCGATGAAGCGCTGCACCTCCTTCACATTTCTAGGAATTGGCCAATCCTTGATGGCTTGGGTCTTGCTTCCATCCATACTAATCCCTTGCGTAGATAGTACATACCCCAGAAATTGAATTTCGGTCCTATGGAATTCACACTTTTCAAGTTTGATGTAGAGATGGTTTTGTCTTAGGCGTTCTAAGACCATTCTCACATGTCCATGATGTTCCTCTGTGGAGTTAGAAAAAATTAGAATATCATCCAGATAAATCGCCACAAATGTATCTAGGAGATCCCTGAAGATATCATTCACGAAGTGTTGGAATGTGGCTGGGGCGGTACTCAGACCAAAAGGCATAACTAGATATTCAAAGTGTCCATAGCGTGACCTGAAAGCAGTCTTCCATTCATCCCCAGGTCTAATACGGACCAAGTTATAGGCCCCACGGAGATCCAGTTTAGAGAAAATTTTGGCATCCGCCGCACTCTCTCCAACAACTCAGGGATTAAAGGCAATGGATAACGGTTTCTAATAGTAACCTTATTAAGTTCCCTATAGTCTATGCAGGGTCTCAGAGATCCATCTTTCTTCACAAAGAAGATGGGTGCACCTGCGGGAGATGAAGAGGGGCGTATGAAGCCCTTGGCTAAATTTTCGTCTATATAATCCTTCAAAGCTTTTAGCTCGGGCCCCGCTAGGGGTAGATCTTACCAAAAGGTATCTCGGCTCCAGGCAATAATTCAATTGGACAATCATATGGACGGTGAGGAGGAAGCTGATCAGCGTTCTTCTTGTCACATAAATCCACATAGTCCTGGTATACAGCTGGTAGTTCAGGGACTGACATGGTTCCTTTAGGAACAGAGCAAGCTGAAACTCCTTGACTCATCTGTTTCTCCGGAAAGTGTAATTCCTTGGTCTCTCAGTTAATCGTAGGATTCTGCGCCTGCAGCCATGGTAGCCCTAGAATAATGGGAAAGTGGGGAGAAGAGATAAGCATAAAAGACATTTTCTCCTGATGATCTTTACCCATAAGGACCCTCAAAGGCTCTGTTTCTTGATCCACTGGTCCAGAAGTCAGTAGAGAGCCATCCACAGTCTCCATCTGTACTGGAGTAGCCTTCTTCACTGAACGTATCCCCTGTTTCAGAGCAAAGGAGATATCCATAAAATTTCCACTTGCTCCTGAGTCGATCATAGCAGAGCTAGACACCCAGACTGAGTCAACCCAGAGTTTGATGGAAAGGAAGCAATGAGAATTGTTTCTTTTACAACTCAGCTGGGACACCGCTGAGGAAACTTGAAAAATTGCAGCGTTTATACCGTCATCGTCCCCAGAACTAACAGAGTTTAAGTCCGAGAAATCAAGATCTCTTGCAGCAGATCTCTCTGGAGCCTGAGGCTCGGACATGACAGAGCTCCTCTCGCAACACTCACAGTGAATGACTGCTGCAGTAGTCTTACGAGAACGGCTGGGGCAGTTTATAATGAAGTGCCCTGACTTACCACAGTAGAAACATAGATTTTCCTTTATACGATGTTCTTTGCGTGCATCACTAACCCGTCTTTGTAAAGAGTCCACCTGCATGGGTTCAGGTTCTGGTTCCCTTGTGATCCTACTCAAAGGTTCCTTAGCTGAGGCGGGAGGTAGTAAAAGGTTAGTGCGATTATTTTCGAACCATCTCTCTTGTCTGCGTTCAGTCAGACGAGCATCAATACGGATACAATAGTTAATAAAGTCACCTAACGCAGTGGGAGGGTCGGCACGAGCAAGTTCATCCTTAATCAGTGGAGACAACCCTTTCCGAAAAATAGATTTTTTAGCGGAAGTGTCCCAAGTGGTATCAAGAGCCCATCTCCTGAAATCCAGGGCATATTCGGCTACTGAACGCTTACCTTGGCGCAAAGTTAACATGGCTGCTTCAGCTGTTGCACCTCGATTGGGGTCATCAAACACCTGCCCCATGGCTGAAATAAAAGCATCAAGGTGATTCAAACAATCATCCTCAGTCTCAATCAGAGGGTTTGCCCACATCAAAGCCTTATTGGTAAGCAACATGATTATAGTAAGCACTTTGGATCGTTCAGTGGGAAATTGTGAAGCATGTGCAGAGAAAAATAAATTGCATTGATTAATAAATCCCCTGAATTTCTCACGTTCACCGCCAAAACGAAAAGGAGGTAATTTGGGGATCCCAGAACTCGGGGTTATGGCAGGAGCCTGGGCTCGTTCCTCTAGAGCCTCAATCCTGGCTCGCAATTCCTGGGTAGTCTGTCCAAACACTTGCAAATTATGATTAGTGAGGTCCTGTAGGCTTGCAAAACGGGTTTTTAAAGTCTGTACATCTGAAAGGATTGTATCAGTCACTCCGCAAAGTTCCTTTATG
Source organism: Oophaga sylvatica (assembly GCA_033576555.1). Taxonomy (NCBI): domain Eukaryota; kingdom Metazoa; phylum Chordata; class Amphibia; order Anura; family Dendrobatidae; genus Oophaga; species Oophaga sylvatica. Next base: position 129,182,007 of record JARQOD010000003.1, read on the forward strand.
CGGGCCTCCATCTTCCAGATCTTTTAAGGCAGAAGTGCTGGAAGGAGAAGAGGAAAGGGGAAAAAAAAAAAAAAAAACAATAGTGTTTACCTGTGGTAACACTCCAGAGTAAAATTTTAAGGGAATGCGCTCACCTGGAATGGTTGTGAGAAGTCACAACCACTGTCATCACATAAGGTATTAAACGGACATCTGATATCCACAGTCACAGCAGACACGGCTTTCCCAGACCCAGCAGACACTAAACATTGGCTCCTGAATCTTGTCATGTATAGTGTACAGTTCCTATAGCGTCTTGTGCTTGGGTGCGAGGAAAACACAGGAGACATAGGTTGAAATTAAATGACTTGTATTACTTCATACAAGCATGCTGAAAAGTTCACACAGTTTGCAGGAATAGAGACAGGAGACACAGCAGGCCAGAGTAACTTCAAGCACTACAATAAATCTCCAAAGCAGGTTCAGGATCTCTTCTCTGTACCGTAATTCCCTGCAAACATGGATTCACCAAACAGCAGGTTTCCAGAGTCCAAAAGTGTTCCAAGGTTCCTCAGTAGGGAATAGCTGGAGTACAAGTCCAAGGTTTCCAGAAGTCAGGTCACAGACTGACTGAGGCTTGATTCAGGAGCACTGATTGTTCAGCTGAGGCTGCTTAAGAAGCAAGAGGGAAGAATCAGGGCGGGAACATGAAAACTGGAAACTCCATATTAACTGAGGGCAAGAGCTGCAGAAAGACAGAAAGCAAAATGGCCGACGGAAAACTGAGTTTCAAGGAACATGTCAACAGAGACAAAGAACCTTACAATAAAGTTGCTCTTCAAAGTATTGGATCCTAAGGAAGCATAACCCATACATGCATGTCACCAACAGTTCCTTAGAGTGGCGTTATCACTGGGGGTACGGTTAAACATTTCCATTTTAGAGCCCTTCCGTTTGGTCTCACCATTTCTCCACAGGCCTTCACCAAGGTGGTTGCAGAGGTCATGGCACATCTCCATGAATAGGATATCGTGGTGGTCTCCTGTCTGGATGACTTTTTAATAGTGGGCAGTTCGGCCCTGCACTGCACTACTCAGTAAGTAGGAGTAATGTCCACACTAGAGGGGTTGGGGTGGCTTGTGAATATCAAAAAGTCACGTTTACAGCCCCTGAAAGTGCAGGAATTCCTGGGGCTTGTGCTGGACTCTGAAAATTAGGAGTGCCAGTTGCCAGTGGCTAAAATAGAGTATTCGGCAGCAAATTCTAAAGGCAGTAAACAACCCATCTATGTCCCTTAGGAGGGCGATGTCCCTTTTAGGCTCACTTCCTGAAATCCGGCTGTTCGGTGGGCCCAATTTCATTCAAGGGCCTTAGAGTGGAAAGTATTGTATAACGACCGCCAGCTTGGGTGTCTGGAAAGGAAAAATCTCTGCTCCCCTCTACGATACAGTCCCTTCTTTGGTGGTTAAGTTTGTCAAACTTGTCCAGAGGGGTTCCCTGAGTAAACCATATCTCACGGATTATCACTACAGATGCTAGCCCCACGGGTTGCGGGGCTCATTTGGGGGAGCTGTGGTTCCAAGGGAGGTGGACAAGCAGTTGGCAGTGGAGCTGGCAAGATATTTTTTTATATCCTTGTAGTGTCAAAATGTCAGAATACTTTCCAACAGTCAGGTAACTGTAGCCTACATCAACCACCAGGGGGGACCCGGTCCATATCTTTGATGGAAGTGGCGGATCGTATATTTTAGATGGCCGAAGTGCATCTGCATCGGTTCTGTTCCCTAAACCCCAGAGAAGGTCCGCAAGCGGTGGATGCTCTGATGATCCCGTGGGACTTCAATCTGGTATATGCCTTTCCTCCGATAGCCCTAATTCCGTTAGTGTTGAGGAAGAATCGGAGGACAGGGCTCTTGTTATCCTAATCGCTCCTTTTTGGCCCAAGAGGTGTGGTTTTCCTGGCTGAGGAGCATGTCCATCACCGACCCATGGGTTCTTCCGGAGCTCCCAGACCTCTTCTCCCAGGGTCCAATCTTCCATCCGTGAGTGTCCAGTTTACATCTGACTGTGGAATTTGAGAGGGCGCTATTGGGGAAAAGGTTTTCTCATAACCTTGTAAAGAACTTGCATAAGAGTAGGAAAGCTTACACAACAAAGATTTATGCCAGAACCTGGAACAAGTTTCTATCAGACTCAGGCACAGAGGTTGGATGAAAGGTTCAGATAGGCCAAGTGTTTGGAGTTCCTACAAAAGAGCCTAAAGATAGGACTATCCACAAACCCCCTCAAAGTCCAGCATTGAGTGAAATGGGACCATGGGATGTCCTATAGCAGTCCCAATGTATGCTAAAAAGGGACATTAAAGTGTACCTGTCACTAGATTTGACTGTTACGAGATACGGCCACCATCTTTCAGGGCTGATATACAGCATTCTATAATGCTGTATACCCACCAACCCCCCAATCCGACCTGAAAGACCAGAAAAACAGCTTTTATTATACTCACCTGGGGGCAAACTAATTCCAGGGGTGTTGCTGGTCTTGGTCCGGCGCCTCCCTTCTTGGGATGCCGTCCTCCTTCTTGCTTCATGTGCATGACTCATCCCTACGTCATCCACACAGTCTCCCTGGCATTGCGCTCCTGCGCAGTCGTACTTCACTGCCTTGACTAGGGCAGAGTAAATTAGTACTGCAGTGCTCATGTTTTAGGATCTCTTTGACCTCTCCCTGCACCTGTGCACTGCAGTACTTTGCTGTGCCCTTAACAGGGCAGAGAAGTATTCCTGCTCAGGAGCGTCTGGTGATAGGTACTCTTTAAGTGACCCTGCAGACTGAATAGCAGACAGTGACCTTGCGCCGTGAGCTCACATCAGCCGAGACTGGAATGGATTTGTACAATTTTACAAGGGTTTGGTCCGAGGCCCAGACGGCAGCCTTGCAGTTCTGAGCAGCAGATGACTGACCATCCAGGAGCCTTGACTGCCCTTGTGGAATGAACAGTGACCTTAAAGGGCAGTGATTTGCCTTTTAGTTTTGTAAGTTTTTGCAGTAGTCAACCTGTTCCATTTGACAAATGTCATTTTTGGAGGTTGACAAGCCTTATGTGGACTGTCGGGGATCACAAAAAGAATCGGAACATTCTGTAACACAGATCTTGATAGCTTTAACCAGATCTGAACAATGGAGAGAACGCACCTGGAGATAAACAGAAGATGGACAAAAGAAAGTGAGGTTGATGTCATCATTGGTGTGGAATGCAGAGGCTATCTTTTGGAAGAAAGAATGGCATGGGGCGAAGGAACACGTTGACTTGCTGGAGAACAAGTAAGGGAGCTCTGTGGCAAGGGGCAGCAAGTTCAGACAACCTGCAAATGGAAGCAAAATATGCCACTTTCAACGAAAGCAAAGGGTTCAAAGGGAGACTTTTGCAGTGCAGACAGAACAAGGTTGAGGTCCCAAGTGGCCACAGGATATCTATGAAGAGGGACACAATGAGTCACTCCCTGGAGGAAGGTCTTAACCAGTTTTGAAAGACCAGCATGCACTAAAAGAATGAGCAGAGCCCTGTCTCTTCAGGACCGCAAGACTGAGGCCTGCGTCCAGTCTGTACTGAAGAAAGGAAAGAATCTCCGGCATGGAAAAACCCATGGAACTGACACCTTTGTCACACCAGGAAAAGTAGGAACTCCAGTAGGACCTCCAGGTAAACCAAGTTTGATCTTAGCATATTGTAGTGTATGAGCCTACAGAGTCAGATCCAAGGATCTCAGAACCTTGGCTTTGCCAGCCATGTCATTAAATACAGCTGAGTCAAAGAGGGGTGGGACAGGATACATGGCAAAATTAGGTTGCGGCGAGGAAGGAAAGTGAAGATTGGTGTCTGAATATAGCTGGATAAGGTTGGAGCACCAGGCAAGACCAGTTCAGTGCTATGATAAGGAATACTGGGCAGAATAAGCGGAAAGAGAGTGCAGAGGGAACTCTGTTCTAGACGCTCTTGTCCCTCTTTGGATAAAGGCCCTCAGGTCTCAGGACCTGGCGACATACGTTCGACCTTGCGATTCAGATAGGGCACTAAGAGGACCACGTTGGGGTTGCCCAGCAAAGGCAGATCTCTGCATGAGGAGCCTATTCTCTTGGATCCAGAGTTTCTTTGCTGCTAAAGACTCAAGTCCCAGTTTTCTGTTCCAGAAATGTGGATAATACAGAACGTTGGAACTTGCTGCCCAGTGAATTGTAGGTGTTTACCTGATAGCTGAAGGACTCATGGCGATTTCTTCAGAGACCCTAAGCGCAGTGATGGTTGAACACCGCTCACCAGTCTGAGATTCCAGTGTCGATTATCACTACCTGCCTTTGAAAAGGAAAGAAGGGCCTACTGGAAAACTGAGCTGGGGCTGTAAACAATTACAAATTATTCATCCTGCTCCATTCCTTACTTTTTGAGAATCCTCTGGGGTCCCCTAGCTTCTGCCATCATCCATCATCTCTTCCAATCTTTCAGGCATTCTCCAACAGCCTCCGCATGCTTGGCTGGCAGTAGGTTGATTCTGCATGACTTCTCAGCTTCTGCTGGGACTAAGTTGCAGTATTCCTTCTTTCCCTACAGAGCATCTGTACACTGGCCTTGCACCTTCCATCCTCTTCCCTTCAGAGGGCATCACGTTCTCCCTGAGGCCTTCTAACAGCTATGTGCACATGACACCTTGTTAGATGCCGATGCAACCACTGAAGCTTTCCTAGCAGAAGTTGCTTCAGGAAACTCCTGATGGACTTTTCTTGAAGTGACTTTGCTGGCACTGTCGCTGTCGTCTTTTTCCCTAAACTTTCAACTATATAAAGTGGGCGGCATGTAAAAGAAACCACTCAAAGTATGAACATTATTACTTTTTTTTTTTTCTGTTTTACTGCCTTTATGGTTTGCAAACCATGAAGCAGTTAAAAGAAGTAACAGAAGACTGAACCTATGCATGACATTGTGTTATTTTTACTGAGATATGTTTTTCTGCCTGCCAAAAAGCTTTCCCCTCCTGTGTGCCCCTTTACTGTCAGCGAAAATCAGATTGGACTTCAGGACATTTCTGTCTGATCGTCCATAGGTTCAGGTTGGCACTTCTCTGTGATGTCCTCCTCTCCGAGCTTCCACATGTTTTCATTCCATAATGACCCAGCACTATTCCCTGTTGCAGTCGCAACCAAATTTTCTTGTACTCTCTGCATAGTTTATTTCTCATGCAAATAGCCAGGCCCATTGCATTCTCGGGGATGACCTTAACCCTTGCCCGTGCACCTTCCTAGCCCTTCTTTTCCCTCAACTCCTTTCGCTGGTGGGCACTAGCAACTAGTGCGCCCATCTATTCAGAGGGGCGCACTAGTTGCTAGTGGGCACTAGCAACTAGTGCGCCCCTCTGAATAGATGGGGTCCATGAGGTAAGCTTTAGGTACCCCAGGCTCCCGCACACCAGACTTCAGGCTTTATAATCGTTGCCAGAATGCTGCACCAATTTGTTGTCTGCTTGTTGGAAATATTTTTCTTGCTTTCAAGGGTCAATATCTCCTCACACCGGGCCCCTTCAGCATTCTCTATCTACTCTCAGATCATAGCCACTGAGGAGCAAGTTTGTTTACCAATCCCTTTTAAATGGAATGCCATAGTGTGCAATACGATGATAATGTGTGTAAAGCGCTGTGGAATTAATGGCGCTAAATGAGTAAAATAAATAAATACAACAATATTGTGTACAGAGGATTGCACCAATCGTCTGCGTCCATAGAAGACTTGCTGAGGAGCAAAATGAAGATTTTGGGCACCTACCGTAAAATCTTTCTCTGAGCCTTCACTGGGGGACACAGGAAACCATGGGTTTATGCTGCTGCCACTAGAAGCCTGACACCATGCAAAAAAAAGTTTTCTCCCCAGCAGTATATACCCACCAACTGGCACGAAGCTAATCAGTTAGTAAGAAAGCAATAGGAGAAGCCACAGGTATACAACAATCATAACCTAACCAGAACTAACAACAAACACAGGTGGGTGTTGTGTCCCCCCAATGAAGGCTCCGAGAAAGATTTTACTGTAGGTACCCAAAATCTTAATTTATCTGTCTCCTCATTGGAAACCACACAGGAAACCATGGGATGTCCAAAAACAGTCCCAAGGGTGAGTAAAAGAGTAGTAACCTCAAGTCAGAGCTCTGCCACTGCAGCTTGTATGACCTTTCTACCAAGATTCACATCCAATGAGACGTAGGTGTGAACTTTGTAGAACTTGGCAAATGTATGAATGGAAGACCAGGTAGCAGCCTTGCAATTCTGTGAAGTTGACGCCTGGAAGTGGACGGCCTAGCAGGCCAGTAGAGTGCACGGTGACCCTGAGTGGACTCATTCTGTCTTAGTCGGTATGCTTCCAGGAAGGCAAAATGAACCCAACAGGAAATGGTGGACTTGAAAGCAGCCAAATCTTTCTGTGGTCCTTAGCGAATTATGAACAGCAAATCCGCACGTCTGATGGGTGCTCTCCTGGAACGGTAGAGAGGGACAGTTTGTTTAGGGACCGCTCTTGAGGATGAGAAAGGAGTAGATAAAAGGAAGGAAGAACAATATCCTAATTGAGGTGAATTGCAGATACTACCTTGGGGAGAAAAGATGATATCGGCCGTATTACTACTTTGTTCTGGTAGAACACTAGATAGGGGAAAATACAAGAGAAAAGCTGCAACTTCGGCAACTTGTCAGATAGAAGTGATGGCGACCAGGAAAGCAATTTTCCAGAAAAGGAGTGAAAGAGAAATTTCTTGTAGAGGTTCGAATGGTGACTCTTGAAGATCAAACACTAGATTGAGGTTCCAAGGTTCTACCGGAGACTGGGTGGGGTGGGAACAGAGTGCATGACTCTGCAGGAAGGTCTTGATCTGCGGGCGAGATGCTGAACACCTTTGAAAAAGGGAGAACTGAGGGACATGCCAGATTCCAGATCTGATTTGTAGGAAGGACAAAACAGAAGGCAGATGAAAAACTATTGGGGAGATCCGATTAGTTTCTCACCAGTGGAAAAAGGGTTTCACACACAGTGGTAAATGCGAGAGGAAGAAGGCTTCCTAGCTCTGATCATGGTTTGAACAATCTGACCAGAGAAACCGGTGGATTTCAGAACTGCGATCTCAACATCCATGCATTGAGCAACTGAGAATTCTGGTAGAAAAGAGGACCCTGCAAAAAAAGGTCCCGGAGTTTCCACGAAGTGTCCGCGAAGAGGTTTACTACTTCTGTGTACCAATGTCTTCTGGGCCAGTCTGGAGTGATGAGAATGACTCCCTCCGTCTTGATCTTCTTAACCACCCTGGGGATCTGTGGCAAGGGAGAGAAAGGGTACAGGAGGGAGAAGTGAGACCAATGCGCCGATTCCAATTGCTAGCAGGTCGAGTGATCTGGTGACGAACCGAGAAACCTTATGATTCAGTCTGGATACCATCCGGTCAACGTCAGGAGTCCTGCATCGGAACAAATCTCATGAAAGACTGACGGGTTGAGGGACCATTCGTCGTCAGTGAGACCCTCTCGGCTGAGAAAGTCAACACCCAGTTCTCCACTCCTGGAATGTGTACTGCCGAGATCATCTGTACATTCTGCTGGGCCCATAACAGAATCCTTGAGCTTGGTGATTTATGTATGCCACTGCCGTGGCATTGTCGGTTTGGAACTGAATTGGATGATTGAGGAGAAGATCCTGTCCGTGAAGTAGAGCAAGAAAGATTGCCCTAAGTTCCAGATTGTAGATAGAAACGATTCCTGGGCTGACCATCGGCCCTGAATTATTAAGTTATGAAAATCTGCTCCATAACCAAGGAGACTGGCATCTTTTGTAACGATCTTCCAACAAAGTGGCAGAAAGGATCTCCCGTGATGGACTAGGAGAGATTGAGTCCACCATTCTAGGGACTTCTTTATTCAGGAGGGATGATCCAGGAAGTGAGTCGACCTGTCCAATCTTGATAGAAGAAAAATTTAAAGGGTACGCATATGGAACTGCTTCCATTGACGCGACTATCCTTCCTAGGATGCTCATACAGAAACTGAGCGAATGAGCTGTGCCTCTAAGACAGGGGTGGGCAATTAATTTTGCCAGGGGGCCGCATGAGAAATTGGGATGGTTTTAGAGGGCCGGACTAATATAATTAACTCCGTTCTACCCAATACTGTATATATACATATATATATATATATACTGTATATATACATACCTGCCCATTATCATCATCTTCTCCCATCATCATCAATGCCTCCCCATTATCAGCAATGCCTGCCCATCATCATCTTCTCCCCATCATCAATGCCTGCCCATTATCATCAATGCCTGCCCATTATCATCATCTTCTCCCCATCATCATCAATGCCTCCCCATTATCAGCAATGCCTGCCCATCATCATCTTCTCCCCATCATCAATGCCTGCCCATTATCATCAATACCTGCCCATTATCATCTTCTCCCCATCATCATCAATGCCTGCCCATCATCATCATCATCTTCTCCCCATCATCAATGCCTGCCCATTATCATCAATACCTGCCCATTATCATCATCTTCTCCCCATCATCATCAATGCCTGCCCATCATCATCATCATCTTCTCCCCATCATCAATGCCTGCCCCATTATCATCAATACCTGCCCATTATGATCATCTTCTCCCCATCATCATCAATGCCTCCCCATTATCAGCAATGCCTGCCCATCATCATCTCCTCCCCATTATCAGCAATGCCTGCCCATCATCACACACAGACAGCACATAAGCACTCTCTCACATACATACACACACACACACACACACACAAAGCACCGCACTACATAGACACAGAAACACACAGAGACACGTCTTACCTGTCCAGCGTCCCCGCTCTCTGACACAGCCGGCCGCTGAATGATGACGTCACTCAGCGGCCGGCTGTGAGAGGAAGCGCCGGTGGAGCCCGGAGCTGCAGCAGCGGAGGCACGGGAGAGGTAAGTATTGTGCCAGCTGATGCCGGGGCCCTGAGACTGCCGGAGCGCCTCTGCGGGCCGGTCACTGACAGCCGGCGGGCCGGATGCGGCCCGCGGGCCGCCCCTTGCCCGGGTCTGCTCTAAGAGATCGAATCCCACTTGATAAAACAGTGTTTCTCTTCGGGCAAAAAAACTCTTGATCACGTGGTGTCGAACAGCATTCCTAGGAAAAACAATACGTTGGACCAGAATCAGAGATGACTTTGATATGTTGATGATTCAGCCCAGACAGGAGAGGGTGTCCAGAGTGATCTGTAGACTCTTGTGACATGCTGAGAAAGACACAGCCTTGATGAGAAGGTCGTCTGAGTGACGAGGATGCCTTTGCTATGAAGGATGACCCTAACCGTCACCATTACCTTTGTGAAGACTCTGGGTGCTGTAGCTAGGCCAAATGGCAGCGCCATGAACTGAAAGGGGAATTGCTGTACCGCGAGCCAAAAATCTCTGGTGAGGAGGAAAAATGGGAAAGTGTAGCTGGGCATCTTGAATGTCCTTGGAGCATAGGAATTCCTCAGGTTCCATGGAGGCAATTATTGAATGAAGAGATTCAATTTTGAAATGGCATAGTCAAACATGTTTGTTCAATAGCTTGAGATCCAAAATGGGACAAACGGAGCCATCCTTCTTTGGAACCACCAGCAGGTTTGAATAGAAAACCAAAAGTGATCTGGTGAAGGAACTTGGACGATGGCCCCTGCCTTGGAGAGCAGGCTGATAGCCTTGAAAAACCTGAGAATGGGGGAAGAGTCCTTCTAGTGGGCGGGGCTTGCAAGAACGAGAAGAACCTAGAAAATACTATCTTGTAAAACTGGGAGACGACGTCTCTGAACCCAGGCGTCCGTCGGTCCCTGAAATAAAGGAGACATCCGCCCACCCTGAGAGGCTGTCCAAGTGGGAGCGCCCCAAGGCCGAGGAAAACCTTTTGGATCTGGTTCTGGAAGACCATCGCTGGTGAGCTCGAGGGGGCTGGCTTGAAGGAAGGTCTCTTCCTCTCCTGATAGGCTGGAGATTTGTCTTGTTGGTTACTGCTCTGAACTGGGAATCTAAAAAGGAAGGTCCCTGTTGAGGCAGTGAATTACTCTTACCCTCGTGGCATTGGAAAAGCTTTCTTTTCCAAAATGACGAGAACCTGGAAGGGAAGACTCGTAAGGGACCTTTTGGAGGATTTGTCTGTGTGCCAGGCCTGGTGATAATGTTGCCTACTGAAAGAGCAGAGCAAGCAGCTGCGTTGAGTCAGGCTGTGAGGAGATGCTTCCCTACATGACCTACTTGGACCACTAGGTCCGCCAGTTCAGAAGGGTGAGGTGGCACGGCTGACAGGATGCCCTGACCTTGGTTATCCATTTAGCTGTAAGGGACAGGCAGAGAGCCGAGCGGTGGCCTTAAAGGCTGATTTTGGCAAGAGCTTCGGTGTGTTGTCGGAAATCTCCTTTAAGGAGGCTGCATCAGATGGAGGAAGAATAGTGTTAGTGGAAAGCCGGGAGACACTGCCCATTTCTAAAGCAGATCATATCGAAGAGAGGATCCTAGACTTCCATGCGTTTTCTTCTCTGGAAACTCTTGTGACTGTGCCCATTCCTTATTTAATATTCCGTTGAACTCCTTGTGGTTTGTGAAGGTTCTGGGAGGAAGGTTCTGCTTCGTCGTTTTGAATGATACAGTCTGCACAGAGGAAGAGATTTCTGAAACCTATGTTAAGGGTTTGACAGCTACAATTGGATTATTTACCATGTCCTGTAGTTTAGAGATCTGTTTGGAGTCTAAGAGATCCGAATCTGACTGAGGTTCTGACACTCATGCGTAACTGGAACATCAGAGAGAACGGTGGACAGAGAGGATGATGAGGAACTAGACAATGAGCTAGTTCGGGTACGCTTTTTAGAAAACCTGGAACGCCTGCATGGTGTAACCTTTTGAGGCTGAGGGGCTGCGGTATCCGGAGCACTGAGGGGAGCGATAGGGGGTCCCATAGCAGAGACAGTGCTGGACAGTCGTTCTAACACCAAAACCAATGTCTAGGATTCCTTGTTAATGTCCGTTACGGACTGGGAGAGTGATGCAGCCAACTCTGGGGGGAACGCACTCTCCTTACGGGCAATGGGGGGCTTCTGGGGTGGCATATTAGATGGGCTGCAGTTTGGGCAGAGGGAAGCTTATTACAGGTGGAGCAAACGAAATGAAGAATAGGAGGGGGTAAGAGTGCGGCTTTCTAGGTTTAGATATATAGAGAGGAAGAAGTGCCAATATGAGTTATGCTGGGAAGAGATCTGCCCCCAGTGACAGAGCTTATTCAGATTCTAGATCCTGATTCAGCTGCGCAGAGTTGGTGTTGTGTATAGGGGCTTGTGATGCTGTGCTGCGGAGATGAGAGCTGTGACTCCGATGTTGTGCAGAGGAGAGAGTTAGCTGGATGTGGCCCCAGGTAGAAGGGTTAAAGGCAAGAAAGTTTCCCGCTCGCCAGTGGAGTTGGGGAAAAAACGCGCGGAGATCCTGGCGCTGGGAGGTAGGAGCGATGGGCGTGACTGCATGAATGGCTGGTGTGTGTGGTTTGGCTGGACTGACAGGGCGTGGCCCAGCCTCTGGAGGAGGTTTGCAGTGGAGCCGGGGACTACATTTTTGGAGATGGCCGCGGAAGGAGGAGGGAGGGTGGCGCAGTAGACGCAATATTAAAATTGTTTTGCTCTCTATGACAGGAGTTTGCATATTTAAATGAGAAGGGATCTGTATTCCCGCATGTCTAAGGATTAGATGTTAACCTGTTAAAAGGAGCCCCCTCACTGCTTGGACGGAGATGCCTGTCCTGAAGATCCAGAATCCTTATTCGCAGACTTGATATAGGAGACGTACGTTGCGAACCTGGGTGCAAACCATGGGACTGCTGCATCAGAAGGCCTGTGGTGGGAAACTGCTACCTATTCCCATCGAGCACGTCTGGCTCTGGAGAGCGAGCGGTCCAGAGGGTGATGGCAAGGACCAGTACTCCTGTCCTCCAGTGCGGATGCCATGAACACTCTTGATGTTTTAGGGGAATAGAGTCCTGCCGGATGGACCAGGGAGACAACAGTAGTGATGCACACTCTGCTCTTGGTCTTAAGTGGGGAGAACAGAGTGACATATTTACACTTTGTTTTCCCAAGCTGAACCTGCAAAATGGAAATCTCCTTAATAAACAAAACAACAAACCTAAGGTAGAAAAGGGGCTGAATGTAGTCCAGTGTCCACCTCCTACTGGACACTACGCTAAAACTGATTAGCTTCTTGCCAGTTGTTGGGGTGTACATTGCTGCGGAGCAGCTCACTTTTTGCATAGTGCCAGCCTCCAAGTGGCAGCTAGCTACACCCATGGTTTACTGTGTCCCTCAATGAGGCAATAGAAAAAAAGATTTTTCAGTTCACTCGAAAGCACCAGATAGGAATCCAGGAATGTAGTAACTTTGTTGGGGATCATGATAGCAGAGAGATCAGCAGGCCTGCAATAGCCTTAGCTGCTGCATTGGCAGGAGGACTGCAAATCCTGCCATCTAAAGTGGTAGAAACTTCCACTTTTTCAAGAGACTTTATACAGGGGCAGCACTAGAGTGGAAAATGTCTAGATGTGGTAGCCACCAAGGGCTTGGCTAGGACAGCCTCAATTCTTCAATGGCTATCTAGTCATTGATGATATCAAAAGACGACTAGTGGATGGGGGTAGGACTGTGCTTCTAGGCCAGTGCTATGCAGTAGACGAAGGACGCACTTGAGGAGTGAAGAGGTTGCTGGACTAGAAGCTAATTCTTAGCAATGAAATACAGAAGTGGATGAAGGGGACAACCATAGAATGAGGAAAATTTAAAGAGGCCTGGGTGACTACAAGGGATTAGGTTTTGCTAATTGCAACATTTTGGCTTGCTCCAGACACTACTGCAACAACAGTACAAGGAAACCCTAAAGCTCTGCTTAGTCAGTGATGAGTCACAGTAAGGAGGCCAGGCAGCCTTATCTAAAGGCACTGCCACACTTAGCGATCGCACCAGCGATCACGACAACGACTTAACCTGGCGAGATCGCTAGTGCGATCGCTATGTGATCGCTAGTTAGATTCCAAACACAACTCATCAGCGATCTGTATAACGACCTCTGCGGTCGTCGGGAAAACCTAGTCCCACCTGCGACGCTGGTGAAGTAGTTCATAAAGGGTGTCACAGTCAGCGATTCAGGCTCACCAGCAGGACACCAACGACCAAAAAACGGGTCAGAACGTTCATAAGCGATCAACGACATCTCAGCAGGGGCCACATCGCTGCTACATGTCACACACAGCTAAGTCGCTAACGAAATCTCTACTGTGTCATAAATGGTGACGCAGTAACGATCTCGCTAGCGATCTCGCTAGCGATCTCGCTTAGTGTGGCATACCCTTACGCTTCTGAGCTCAGTGACTGGCTACAGTGGGGATGCATGCTGCTTACATGATATCCCTGTTGCAGCAAAAACATCAGGGCCGGAGCAGCAGCAGAGAGCCAGTGAAGGGGGGTGAGGACCTGCTGTTTATTTTAGGTATTATACAGAGATTGGGGCCAACTTTCCCGAAAGTGGATGACCTCTTTAATGTGTTAACATACAAGACATTAACACCATTGTTTTATAGTCTTAGTTTCTTGTTTTCTTCTCCAGGTATCTGCCTCCGGAGTGCTTTGTGGTTGGAAAGGAACCCCCAAAAATCTCTAACAAAGTAGATGTGTGGTCTGTAGGAGTAATATTCTACCAGTGTCTGTATGGGCGAAAGGTAATTTTGTCTAAAATTGGTTAAATGTTGTGAACGGACTTCATATGTATTGTTTTTACTATGTAAGACTGGAATGGGCAATAAATTTTCACAAGGGGCAACAATACAGACCATGACTGTTGTGGAAGGTTAAACCGAAAAACTGAATTTAATTCTAATTTATTATGTTAATTTTTATTAATGAGTACAAGTCTGTTGACTCGCTGCTGTTTCTAATACTTGATGGTGTGTATTGTCAGGTCTCATTCAGAAGTCAGTGTTTTTGTTGTTCTTTTGCGCAAAAAAAAAAACCCAACAGCTTGGTCAGTGTCTGTTCTCACCACCAGATAGTAATTTTTTTTTTCAGACGGAAAAACAAAAACTCATGGCATCTGAAGGATATCCCTTTTTTTTTTTTTTTTATTCCTCTATGTACATCCATGATCTTGCTTTGTCGAGTCTGGTCAGACATGTGAAGTACCCAATAATCTATCACTGTAGAGTGCTATCCGTGAAAAACACAGCACTTGTATATGAGAGAAACTGACTTCTATATAAGCCTTAACATGTATTTTTACTTTCAGCAGCTATTCAAAACCATATAATAAACTTGTGCATGTACTGTATTTTGCAGAGTCCCCTTACTATTGATTTCCCTGTGGTGGGCTTCAGAAATAAGGCCACCAGATGCAGGGCATGCATGGATTGAGATTTCGGGAACCTCCTGTGAGCCCCACTCCACTGTAGCCTGTAAGCTACATTTTGGATTGTAAGACGCACCCCATTTTCCTTCCAAATTTGGGGTGGAGGGAAAGTGCATCTTATAATCTGTAAAATATGGTATAAGTATAGACATTCTTTGTTCAACAGCTCCCCACACACAGTGTGAAGCCCCAGTCACCCCCACACAAAAATTATGCCACCATGGCTTCCCAAGCTGTATTATACCCCCATTGCCCTACAGATATTCATGATGGAACCTACACACACATATACACACACTGATGGACGCCACAAAGCAGGCACAGTCTAGTGATATAGTGCCTGCTCTACTGATACTCAGACACATAGGCTGAATGTTGAAAGAGGGCGCCGATGGCTCTGTGCCACCATTGCAATCCACTGAGTCCACATCCTGAGGCTGCAGATACCTCTGAAATTGAGATGCCGGATGTGGCCTGCAGGCTGCACTTTGCTCAGGACTAGTGGATGGTGCTATATTATAATGCAACCTCCTACAAATATGGCATCACCACAACTTCTTTGTAGCAAATATATAGCTTGCAAATAAGCAACAAAAAAATAAAAATGTTTCTGAAAATTATGGGCACAAAACCATGGATGTAGCAGCTGGCAATAATAAAAGAAAAAACTCCTCTTTCTTCAGTACATGTCGAGTCCATAGCCACTGAACTAAGCTAGCTTGTCCTGCAGTAGGAGAAACAATCACAAGAATTAATGGCAAAACAATAAAAGCAATTCTTTCAAAAAAGGGAACAACAAATTTTGCTTGGCAGATGTTATCCAATGACCAATGGTGCACTACCCAGGAAACACTCACTGAATTGAAAACTGGAACAGGTCCGTTCACACATTAAGCCTTAATAATTGCTGATGGGGTGCAGCAACATATGGTCAGCTTGAAGGGAGGCAAAAAATGGAAATCTTAACACTTGAAGGAAGAAGTGACCAACAGAAACAGGCAATGGAGTTCAAACGATCAGCAGAGCATGGAGAGATTATCTTGGGAGCAGAAAAAAAGAACCGTATGCATGTCTCTTTGGAGAATAGTCTTTTGACAGTCCAAGAATAAGAGGGGCTAGTTCCATGTGGCAGTTGGTGGAGCTGTGGTGGAAGAAACTGCTTTCATGGCAGCAATCATTGCATCTGCAAAAATGAGGAGGAAGGTGAAACGTTTGCCTCAAGAACCAGACTCTAGATTGGCAAGAGATACTGTCTGAGAGATTGAGCTGGTGCCATACATTTAAGAGGAGCAGGAGGAAGATTCATTTGGGCGTTTTTGGAGTATTTAGAGATTTTATTTTGGGCAATATTAAACAGGAACGAAAAACAGTCATGATTAGGAGGGGGGGGGGGTGCTTTTGTGCCCGCTACCAGGCATAAGGCAAAGCCTAACCGCAGAAATAAAGAATGAGGATGGTTCTTGGAAAGCAAAAAAGCCTGTGGAAAAAAAAAACTGGCGGCCATGGCACCAAGAAACTGAAGTATGAGAAATCTAAGGGAAACCCAAAGAGTTCACACAGGGGTATGTAGGGAGAAAGGGTTTGGGTGGGTTATACTTTCCTGTAGACAAACTGCCCTCTTTTCTTCAGTCTTCACAAATGAGTTGAATTTTCACTCGCTCTGATAGGAATGTAGACAAATCATAGCAGACTGTCATCATTTTTGTGGAAAACAGAAAAGCTTGATTTGCCTGGACCCCATTTATCCAGCTATTGGCTGGGGAACGTGACTTTCAACACTGTTCTGTTCTCCAATAATTGTGGGAAAGGTAGAAAATTGAGGGAAAAGGTAGAAACTGACACGAAACCACCAATTCAAACCTAATTACCCTATTGTGTAAAACTGTCTATATTCTGAGTTCTCTTTTGTCTCTCAATGGAATGAACATGAAAGCATGTGTAATAACTGAACATTTCGGCTTTCAGGAAATATACCTCAAACAAGTGAAATTAAATGAATTTTAATTTGTTATATACGAATCAAATTTGGACAGAAGATTGTGGAATAATTAGCTAGACCAAAATAATAGACTGAAATATACGAGGGGGGTGTGTGTGTATATAATAACATATTGTGTGTGTAGATATTATAAACACAATGAATATAAAAGTTAATAACTTTCTTGTTATGTTAAAAAAAAAAATTGGACCAAGAAGAATCATTTCAGAACTTTTACCACTTCTATAGTATATGGTAACGTTCAAGATTCGCAGCAGAAAAATTCTGCCAATTGTTATGTCCTTAACCCCTCTCTGACATTAGACGTACTATCCCGTCCATAAAACCCGTGCCATTCTGACCATGGACGGGATAGTACGTCATAGGCGATTAGCTGCGCTCCCGGAGGGAGCGCAGCTAATCGCCGCCGGGTGTCAGCTGATTATCACAGCTGACACCCGTGACTGTGTGTCAGGAGCGGTCACGGACCGCTCCCGGCACATTAACCCCTTGCACACCGCGATCAAACATGATCGCGGTGTACTGGGGGCACAGGGGAGGATCGCGCAGGGTGGGGGCTCCCTGCGCGCCCCCCTGAGACCCTCAGAGCAGCGCGATGTGATCGCGCTGTTCTGAGGGCTTCCTCCCTCCCAGGACCCGGATCCAAGATGGAGCTGGGGTCCTGGAGGGAGGCGGCTTCCTCAGTGCCTGCCGAGAGCAGGCATGAGGAAGCGTCCTGCACTGCCTGTCACATCGCTGGTGTGACAAGTGCTGTGCACACTGTCAGACCAGCGATCTGATGAAATACAGTGATGTCCCACCCTGGGACAAAGTAAAAAAGTTAAAAAAAAGTAAAAATAAACGTGTAAAAAAAAATCCAAAATAAATAAAAAAAAAAAAAAAAAATATTCCCCAATAAATTCATTACTTATTGTAAATAAAAAAAACAAAACAATAAAAGTACACATATATGGTATCGCCGCGTCCGTAACGACCCCCCCTATAAAACTGTCCCACTAGTTAACCCCTTTTGTGAACCCCTTAAAAAATAAAAAATAAAAACGAAGCAAAAAATCAGTGCTTTATCATCATACCGCTGAACAAAAAGTGGAATAACACGCGATCAAAAAGACGGATATAAATAAACATGGTACCGCTGAAAACGTCATCTTGTCCCGCAAAAAACGAGCCGTCACACAGCATCATCAGCAAAAAAATAAAAAAGTTATAGCTCGCAGAATAAAGCGATGCAAAAATAATTATTTTTTATATAAAATTGTTTTTATTCTATAAAAGCGCCAAAACATAAAAAAATGATATAAATGAGGTATCGCCATAATCGTACTGACCCGAAGAATAAAACTGCTTTATCGATTTTACCACACGCGGAACAATAAAAACGCCTCACCCAAAAGAAATTCATGAATTGCTGATTTTTGTTCATTCTAACCTCCCAAAAATCGAAATAAAAAGCGATCAAAAAATGTCACGTGGTCATAAATGGTACCAATAAAAACGTCACCTCGTCCCGCAAAAATTAAGACCTCACATGACATTGTGGGCCAAAATATGCAAAAATTATAGCTCTCAAAATGTGGCGATGCAAAAAACTACTTTTTGCAATAAAAAGCGTCTTTTAGCGTGACAGCTGCCAATCATAAAAACCGCTATAAATAGTAAATCAAACCCCCCTTTATCACCCCCTTAGTTAGGGAAAAATAATAATAAAAAATAAAAAAATGTATTTATTTCCATTTTCCCATTAGGGTTAGGGTTAGGGTTTCGGCTAAAGTTAGGGTTAGGGTTGGCGCTAAAGTTAGGATTAGGGTTAGAGTTAGGATTAGGGTTAGGGTTGGGATTAGGGTTGGGACTAGGGTTAGGGGTGTGTTGGGGTTAGGGTTGGAGTTAGAATTGGGGGGTTTCCGCTGTTTAGGCACATCAGGGCTCTCCAAATGTGACATGGCGTCTGATCTCCATTCCAGCCAATTCTGCGTTGAAAAAGTCAAACGGTGTTCCTTCACTTCTGAGCTCTGCCATGCGTCCAAACAGTAGTTTATCCCCACATATGGGGTATCAGCATACTCTGGACCCCAAGAGTTATTGTGAAATTTGTCCTATTTCTTCTGTTACCCTTGGGAAAATAAAAAACTGGGGGCGAAAATATTATTTTTGTAAAAAAAATAAGATTTTTTTGTTTTTACGGCTGTACATTATAAACTTCTGTGAAGCACTTGGGGCTTCATAGCGCTCACCACACAGCTAAATAAGTTCCTTGTGGGGTCTATTTTCCAAATGGGGTCACTTGTTGGGGATTTCCACTGTTTAGGCGCATCAGGGGCTCTCCAAATGCGACATGACGCCCCCAGACCATTCCATCAAAGTCTGCAATCCAAAACGTCACTACTTCCCTTTCCGAGCCCTGACATGCGCCCATACAGTAGTTTTCTCCCACATATTGGGTATCAGCGTACTCAGGACAAATTGGACAACAACTTTTGGGGTCCAATTTCTCCTGTTACCCTTGTGAAAATAAAATATTGGGGGCGAAAAAATCATTTTTGTAAAAAAAAAAAAGGATTTTTTATTTTTACGGCTGTGCGTTATAAACTTCTGTGAAGCACTTCGGGGTTCAAAGTGCTCACCACACATCTAGGTAAGTTCCTTGTGGGGTCTATTTTCCAAAATGGGGTCACTTGTGGGGGGTTTCCACTGTTTAGGCGCATCAGGGGCTCTCCAAATGCGACATGACGCCCCCAGACCATTCCATCAAAGTCTGCAATCCAAAACGTCACTACTTCCCTTTCCGAGCCCTGACATGCGCCCATACAGTAGTTTTCTCCCACATATTGGGTATCAGCGTACTCAGGACAAATTGGACAACAACTTTTGGGGTCCAATTTCTCCTGTTACCCTTGTGAAAATAAAATATTGGGGGCGAAAAAATCATTTTTGTAAAAAAAAAAAGGATTTTTTATTTTTACGGCTGTGCGTTATAAACTTCTGTGAAGCACTTCGGGGTTCAAAGTGCTCACCACACATCTAGATAAGTTCCTTGTGGGGTCTATTTTCCAAAATGGGGTCACTTGTGGGGGGTTTCCACTGTTTAGGCGTATCAGGGGCTCTCCAAATGCGACATGACGCCCCCAGACCATTCCATCAAAGTCTGCAATCCAAAACGTCACTACTTCCCTTCCGAGCCCTGACGTGCACCCATACAGTAGTTTTCTCCTACATATTGGGTATCAGCGTACTCAGGACAAATTGGACAACAACTTTTGGGTTCCAATTTCTTCTGTTACCCTTGTGAAAATAAAATATTGGGGGCGAAAAAAATCATTTTTGTAAAAAAAAAAGGATTTTTTATTTTAAGGCTGTACGTTATAAACTTTAGTGAAACACCTGGGGGTTCAAAGTTCTCACCACACATCTAGATAAGTTCCTTGAGGGGTCTAGTTTCCAAAATGGTGTCATTTGTGGGGGGTTTCCACTGTTTAGGCAGATCAGGAGCTCTCCAAACACGACATGGCGTCCAACCAATTCTGCGTTGAAAAAGTGAGACGGCGCTCCTTCCCTTCCAAACTCTGCCATGCACCCAAACAGTGGTATACCCCCACATATGGGGTATCAGTGTACTCAGGACAAATTGCACAATAACTTTTGGAGTCTTGTTACCCTTGGAAAAATAAAAATTCGGGTGAAAAGATCATTTTTGTGGAAAAAATATGATTTTTAAATTTTACGGCTCTACGTTATAAACTTGTGTGAAGCACTTGAGGGTTCAAATTGCTCACCAAAGATCTAGATAAGTTCCTTAGGGGGTCTAGTTTCCCAAATGGGGTCATTTGTGGGGGGTTTCCACTGTTTAGGCACATCAGGGGCTCTCCAAATGCAACATGGCATCCAATCTCAATTCCAGCCAATTTTGGTTGGAAAAAGTCAAATGGTGCTCCTTCCCTTCCGAGCTCTGCCGTGCGCCCAAACAGTGGTTCCCCCCCACATATGGGGCATCAGCGTACTCAGGACAAATTAGACAACAACTTATGTGGTCCAATTTCTCCTGATACCCTTGGGAAAATAAAAAATTAGTGACTAAAAGATAATTTTTGTGGGAAAAAAATAGGATTTTTTATTTTCATGCCCGGGCATTATAAACTTGTGTGAAGCACTTGGGGTTCAAAGTGCTCACCAAAGATCTAGATAAGTTCCTTAGGAGGTCTAGTTTCCAAAATGGGGTCACTTGTGGGGGATTTCCACTGTTTAGGCTCATCTGGGGCACTGCAAACGGAACATGACCCCCATCAACGTCTGCATTCCAAAACGTTACTACTTCCTTTCCAAGCCCTGCCGTGCGCCCAAACAGTTTTCCACCCCCACATATGGGGTATCAGCGTACTCAGGACAAATTGGACAACAACTTTTGGGGTCCAATTTCCTTGGGAAAATTCAAAAATTTAGGACTAAAAAATCATTTTGTGGAATTTTTTTTTTTTTTTTTTTTTCACAGCCAGGCATTATAAACTTTTGTGAAACACTTGGGGGTTCAAAGTGCTCACAACAGATCTAGATAAGTACCTTAGGGGGTCTAGTTTCCAAAATGGTGTCACTTGTGGGAGGTTTCCACTGTTTAGGCGCATCAGGGGCTCTCCAAACGCGACATGGCGTCCAATCTCAACTCCAGCCAATTTTAGTTTGAAAAAGTCAAACGGCGCTCCTTCCCTTACGAGCTCTGCCGTGTGCCCAAACAGTGGTTTTCCCCCACATATGGGGTATTGGCGTACTCAGGAGAAATTGCATAACAACCTTATCTGTCCATTTTCTCCTTTTACCCTTGTGAAAATAAAAAAAAAAGTTTGTAAAAGATCATTTTTGTGGCTAAAAAGTTAAATATTCATTTTTTCCTTCCACGTTGCTTTAGTTCCTGTGAAGCACCTGAAGGGTTAATAAACTTCTTGAATGTGGTTTTGAGTACCTTGAGGGGTGCAGTTTTTAGAATGGTGTCACTTTTGGGTATTTTCTGTCATGTAGACCCCTCAAAGTGACTTCAAATGTGAGGTGGTCCCTAAAAAAAATGGCTTTGTAAATTTTGTTGTAAAAATGAGAAATCGCTGGTCAACTTTTAACCCTTATAACTTCCTAACAAAAAAAAATTTTGATTCCAAAATTGTGCTGATGTAAAGTAGACATGTGGGAAATGTTATTTCTTAACTATTTTGTGTTACATATTTCTCTGTTTTAAGGGAATAAAAATTCAAAGTTTGAAAATTTTTAAATTTTCAAAATTTTCGCCATATTTGCGTATTTTTCAAAAATAAACGCAAG
Source organism: Oophaga sylvatica (assembly GCA_033576555.1). Taxonomy (NCBI): domain Eukaryota; kingdom Metazoa; phylum Chordata; class Amphibia; order Anura; family Dendrobatidae; genus Oophaga; species Oophaga sylvatica. The sequence goes on from JARQOD010000003.1 coordinate 129,203,774, forward strand.
TTATATGGAAGAAATTTTACCACTAACATGAAGTACAATATGTCACGAGAAAACAATCTCAGAATCGCGAAGATCCGTTGAAGCGTTCCGGAGTTATAACCTCATAAAGAGACAGTGGTCAGAATTGTAAAAATTGTCCCGGTCATTAACGTGCAAACCACCCTTGGGGGTGAAGGGGTTAAATCAGTTATATCACAGATAATAGTCATTGGATAACATTTCCCACGTGTCTACTTTACATCAGCACAATTTTTTGTTACGAAGGTATAAGGGTTAAAAGTTGAGCAGCAATTTCTAATTTTTCCAACAAAACTTAGCAAACCATTTTTTTTTAGGGACCACAGCATATTTGAAGTGATTTTGATAGGCGTATGACAGAAATTACCCAAACGTGATACCATTCTGAAAACTGCACCCCTCAAGGTGCTCAAAACCACATTCAAGAAGTTTATTAACCCTTCAGATGCTTCATAGAAATTTTTGGAATGTGGGAGGAAAAGATGAACTTTTTAACTTTGTCACTAAAAGGATAACCGGAGAAACTGGACCGTGCAATTTGCTCATTTATCCTGAGCATGCCTATATCCCATGTATGGGGAAAAACCACTGTTTAAGCACATGGAAGGGAAGGAGCTCCATTTGACTTTTTTGAATGTAAAAATTTGTATTAGCGGACACCATGTTGCGTTTGGGGAGCCCCTGATGTTCCTAAACAGTGGAAACCGCCCACAAGTGACACCTTTTTGGAAACTAGACCCCTCAGGGGACTTATCTAGATGTGTGGTGAGCACATTGAACCTCCAGGTGCTTCACAGAGGTTTATAATGTTGAGCCGTGAAAATAAAAATCAAATTTTCCCCACAAAAATGTTTGTGTTTTTTTCAGCAGCAGATGGAAGGAAGGGAGACACATTCATTACCAGTGGGTAGGCGGAGCCCACACAGGATAGAACACCTCAGATTAAAAAAGAGTGTTGACCGGCCCCTCCAGCTTGGGCTCCTCCTACTCCAGCTCTCCAGTCTAAAATTTGAGGTCACAGAGGATAGTCGCTGCTGGAGCAGCTCCTCAGAAATTTTTTTTATTTTAACCGGACAGAGACTTGGACCCCCGTGGTCTAGAGGTCTCAGGGGTCTCAGCGCTGCTGGACCCCCACCTCTCCTGTATTACCCTTTAAGGAGGTCCCTGCAGAACCCTGCCGGCCCTGGGGGATGAGGATTGCTTCCCTGGCGGGGACGCAAACCGTGCTTCTGGGGTCACTGCGTTCCCCGCCCTGGGGGGAAGCTACGGGCACAGCGCCACAAATCCCTGGGGGTCCCTGTGGCGCTCAGCTGGGTGAGTACTCAACATTTTAATGTGTTTGAGTGCTTCAGCGGCTGCTGCGGCAGCCGCTGCTACATGTATTCAGTGTGGTGATTGTGTACTTTTGTCCGCAGGTGGATGCCTGCAGGACATGGGAGCGGAGTGAGTCGCGCGCTTTTTTTTAAACCGGCGGGGGGCGTGGCTTCGCGCTTCCCCGTTTTTTTCGCGGGCAGGAAGCGCTTTTAGCGCGCGCTTTACCCTGCCTTTTCTCTTCCGGCTTCTCTTCTCAGCGCGGTGGCCATTACTGACGGCCTCCTCGGGCTTCTCACTCTCCGCTCTCCCCGACCGACCGAAAGGAACAAGGACACTGCACCGCGGCCAGCTGGGTGAGTCGCTTCTACCTGTCAGGGCAGAAGCTTGACCCCCTCACCCCCACAGCGCAGGGCACCTTTCTGGAGGTACTGTCACACGGAACGCTCCCGCTACGATCACGATAGCGACGCATACTAATGCGATCGTTTTTGTGATCGTTTTAATGTCGCTAGTAGCTGCCACAGTGGGCGATCTCATTGACGACGCATAAGTGGTTAGCGATCTCCTTAGCGACTTTGGCGGTCATTGCGATGTACAAATCAGCGCAATATGTTAGCGATCTCGTTGGCGTTCTTGTTTAGTGTGGCATACTCTTGAGGCACTGCCCTGCAGCTGCTACCTCATAAGAGGCACCTGGGGCTCGCACACCCTTTTCATTAAACAAGGGTTGTGGGGAGTCTGCGACATTAACCCCTTCTCAGGCGGTTAACCCTTAATTGGGGGACAGCTGGGGTGGCTCTCTTTAAGAGCTTTAACCCTTCAGCGTTCGTTTTGCCTTTAAGAAACCACACTGTTCTAGTTGCTGACAGGTTTAACCTGCCATATACTGTGTGAGGGCATGTCAGATCAGGGTGCTGGAGGTGCGGACCGTCTCCCAGATCCGCTACAGGATCAGTCTCGCGTATCTGACACGCAGACCTCGACGGCGTCAAGCGCAGCGGTCGGAGGTGTCAGTGATGTCAAAATGGAGGCCCTCGCTCGTTCTATTGATGGCCTTTCTGACCTTCTAGGTTATTGGGTGTCAGCTAGATCCTCTCATGGTAGGAAGCGACACAGGCCGGTGCCATCCTTCCCGCGTAGCGACTCGGAGATCTCGGGCATGGAGGGTTCCCCTTCAAGCTCAGATGGGGAGATGTCCGATTCAGATAAGGAGGATCAGCAGGGACACTCGGCCTCTCTTTTGAGCCGTACAGAGGCTTTTATTGGAGCCATGAGGGAGGCGTTACAGTTACCGGAGGAGGTAACTAGACGTCCTGGTAAGTCGGCCCGGATGTTTCAGGAGTCGCATAGGTCGCGATCAGCTTTACCATCTCTGGATGAGCTTAATGGGGCAGTGGAGAAGGAACGCCTGTGTCCAGATAAACGTTTTCAGGGGACACGGTTTTTTGAGCCTCTGTATCCGTGTGCGACGGAGTTGATTGATAATTGGATTCCTTCTCCTGAAGTGGATGTCCCTTTATCCCAGCTTAGCAAATCCTCATTACTTCCTGTTAAAGGGAAGGCGAGTCTGCAGGATCCGCTGGACAGAAAAACGGAGATGGCGGCGAAATCCATCTACGAGGCCGCGGGTCATGGATTCAGAGCAGTACTAGGGTCCATGTGTGCTTGTAAAGCTTCCCTGAGCTGGTTAGACCGTCTACGGACGGCGTGGCAAGATGGATCCCCACTATCCGAGGTAGAGGGGCTTTTCAAGTTGTTGGAGGATGCAGCCCGATATGGCAGTGATGCAGGTTTGGATACTGCGTCACTGCTGTCCAGGGCGCAATCCTCGGCGATCACAGTCAGGAGAGCACTGTGGCTTAGACAGTGGACCGGAGACGCGGTTTCCAAGCAAGGTTTGCTATCTTTAGCTTACAAGGGTGGTCAGCTATTTGGATCTGACCTCACGGAGCTGATTGCCAAGGCAAAGGCAAAAGAAACGGCTTTACCGCAGCGAAGAGCTGTGACTTCTGCGTCTGGCAGGCATAGTGCCGGTAGTAGTCGGCGGTCCTTTCGGTCCATGGGGACGGTTCGGTCAGCCCTCTTGGGGATCGGGTCGTCCCTCTTTTTCAGGAAAAAAGAACGCTCAGAAATCCCGCACTCCCTGGAAGCAGAGCTTCCGCCAAGACAACCGAGAAGCTGACAAAAAGCCCGCTAAGGCGGACTGACGCCAGGGTCTCACTCGAGGGCTCTCGAGTGGGAGGTCGCCTGCTCCAATTCGAACCGACTTGGGCTTCCCACGTGTCGGACGCCTGGGTGACGCGAGTTGTGTCGGCAGGCTACTTCATAGAGTTTCTTTCTCGACCCCCAGACAGTTTTTGCCAATCTCGCATTCCGTCAGAGCCCGAGCTATTTGCTGCTCTACTGCGGGAGGTCGATTCCCTTCTACAGAAGGGTGTGGTGGTACCGGTTCCGCCGGAGGACCGGGGAAGAGGGTTTTATTCCAACCTCTTTGTGGTCCCCAAAAAGGAGGACAAATTTCGCCCCATTCTGGATCTCAAAAGATTGAATCGGCATGTCCGCACCCGGAAATTCCGCATGGAGTCACTTCGCTCCGTTGTGGCGGCCCTGTCGCAGAACGATTTTTTGGTGTCAATCGACATTCGCGACGCTTATTTGCATGTTCCCGTCGGAAGGGCCCACCAACGCTTTCTTCGTTTTGCCATAGGTCAGGAACATTACCAGTTTGTGGCCCTGCCATTCGGGTTGGCCTCAGCACCCAGAGTTTTTACAAAAATTCTGGCACCTCTCATGGCGATTCTGAGAAGACAGGGGGTTACGATTCTTCCCTATCTGGACGACCTTTTGATTGTCGCGTCCTCAAAGGAGGAGGCGGTGACGGCTCGCAATCTATCCCTTCAGCTCCTGGAGGACTTCGGGTGGCTGGTCAATTGGGAGAAGTCGTCTCTGGAACCGTCGCAGTCAATCCTGTTTTTGGGAATGCATTTCGACACGGTACGAGCAGTGGTGTCTCTGCCTCCAGACAAGCAAGCGAGTCTTCTTCGACATGTACAAGTTATGAAGTCTTCGACAGCAATGTCCCTTCGAAGGTGTATGTGCCTTCTGGGTTTGATGGTGGCGTCGATGGAGGCAATTCCGTTTGCCCAATTTCATTCCAGGGCTCTCCAAATGCTCATCTTGAACCGTTGGGATCGATCGCAGTTTTCACTGGATTGCAGTGTCATCATCTCCCACAGGGTGCGAGAGTCTCTAGGATGGTGGTTACGTCCGGAAGTGTTATCCCTGGGGAAGTCCTTCCTCCCTCCGAGGTGGTCGATCATAACCACCGATGCCAGCCTGACGGGCTGGGGGGGTGTCTGGAACGATCTCTGGATTCAGGGAGTCTGTCCTGCCGATCAACATCCTGGAATTGAGGGCAATTTTCCTTTGCCTCCAACACTGGACGGTCTCTTTAAGCGGTCTACCAGTCCGAGTGCAGACAGACAACGCGACGGCGGTCGCGTATATCAACCATCAAGGTGGGACGAGGAGCTTCAGGCTCATGATGGAAGTGTCTCGAATCCTGGTATGGGCCGAGGCCAGGGTGCCAGCCATCTCTGCGATTCACATTCCAGGAGTTCAGAATATCACAGTGGACTTCCTCAGTCGCGAAAAGATGGATCCCGGAGAATGGAGTCTTCATCCGGAAATTTTTGCACTGCTGTGCTCCCGTTGGGGGACTCCCCAAGTGGATTTGATGGCATCCAGGTTCAATGCCAAGTTACCGACGTTCATGTCCAGGTACAAGGACCCGAAGGCTGTGGCGGTGGATGCTCTGGTGGCTCCTTGGGACCAATTCGAGCTAATCTATGTGTTCCCGCCGATATCCTTACTTCCTCTGGTGTTGTGTCGGATCAGACTGGAGAGAGTCCTGGCTATGTTGATAGCCCCAGATTGGCCAAGGAGGACGTGGTTCTCGACACTGGTGTCGCTTCTGGCAGCGCCTCCATTTCCACTTCCTCCTCGCCCGGACCTGTTAACCCAAGGGCCCGTTCGTCACCCGGACCTGAAGTCTCTGCGTTTGACGGCGTGGCTCTTGAGACCGAAATCTTGATCCGTCAAGGTTTTTCAGCCGAAGTCATTGCCACTCTGCGAGCTGCCGGAGGTCCGGCTACTACTAGGATTTATCACAAGACTTGGGAATCCTTCTTTTCGTGGTGTTCGGGTTCTTCTAGGAACCCGAGGATTTTTTCCATTCCCAATTTGTTGGCCTTTTTGCAGTACGGGCTGGACAAGGGTTTGGCAGTTAGCACTCTGAAGGGGCAGGTTTCTGCTCTGTCCTTGCTGTTTCGGAAGGCTATCGCCTCGCGTAGGGACGTACGTTCCTTTTTTCGCGGGGTAACCCGTCAATTTCCGCCGCGGAAGGTGCTTGTGTCTCCTTGGCGGCTCAATCTTGTCTTGGAGGCTCTTCAACATGGGCCTTTTGAGCCTATGGACTCTGTTAGTCTTTCCTTACTCTCTTGGAAGGTTGCCTTCCTAGTGGCGGTCACTTCTTTGAGAAGGGTTTCTGAGTTGGCGGCTCTTTCTTGCTCGCCTCATTTTCTGGAGTTTCACCCAGATCGCGTAGTGCTTCGCACACGGGGCGACTTTCTACCTAAGGTGGTGTCACAGTTTCATGTTAACCAGGATATTGTGTTGCCCTCGCTTTGTCCGGAGCCGAGGAATGCGAAGGAACGGGCCTTGCACACATTGGATTTAGTGCGGGCTTTGAAGTTCTATTTGTCTATTACTCAAAGTTTTCGAAAGTCGGATTCTCTGTTTGTGATTCCAGCAGGTCGTCGACATGGGCAACGAGCTTCCAAGGATTCTATAGCTCGTTGGATTCGGTCGGCCATTTTAGAGGCTTACCGACTTCAGGGCGAACCTTGCCCGATTAAGATTCGAGCTCACTCCACGAGGGCTGTGGGTTCATCATGGTCCTTTCATCAAGGGGCCTCGGCAGCTCAGCTCTGCCGGGCGGCTACCTGGCGTTCCGTCCACACATTTACGAAATTTTATAAGGTGGACGTCAGTGCTTCCGCTGATGCGGCCTTAGGACGTAGGGTCCTGCAGGCGGCTGTAGTTTAAAGTTCTTGTGAACTTGTATTTAGCGCTGGTTGCGCATTTATTTAAGTTGTTGGGAATCTGCCTCTGTTGGTTTTTTGCCCACCCTTAATTTCTGGACTGCTTTGGGACGTCCCACTGGTAATGAATGTGTCTCCCTTCCTTCCAGCTGCTGCTGAAATACGGATTTTGGTAAGACCTTACCTGCAAAATACTTTTCAGCGAAGGAAGGAAGGGAGACACAGATCCCTCCCATGGCAGAAGTGTGTTGTTTTCAGATGCGGCGTGACCCTTCTCTGATAGCGATTATCTGGGCTGAGGTCGGCGCGCTAAGGCTCTTTTCCAGCATTGCCAGCTCATCGCAGTGGTCAGGTTCAGTGAGTAGTACCTGGGACTGTGTGGTTTTTTCTGTTATATGCATAACCTATCTTCTTTTTTTTTTCTCTGAAGTTCTTCAGAAGGGGTTATGTTGCTCCGCTGGTGATTTTTGCTCTTCCTTAGCTTGTGTACGGACTGGAGAGCTGGAGTAGGAGGAGCCCAAGCTGGAGGGGCCGGTCAACACTCTTTTTTAATCTGAGGTGTTCTATCCTGTGTGGGCTCCGCCTACCCACTGGTAATGAATGTGTCTCCCTTCCTTCCTTCGCTGAAAAGGATTTTACAGGTAAGGTCTTACCAAAATCCGTATTTTTTGTCCAAAATGTTGCATTTTCACAAGGGTAACAGGAGAAATTTCACCATACAATTTGTTGTGCAATTTCTCCTGAGTATGCAGATACCCATATGTGGGGGTAAAAGTGTGATTTTTGGTACTTACCGTAAAATCTTTCTTGGAGCCTTCATTGGGGGACACAGGTTACCATGGGTGTATTCTGCTGTCGCTAGGAGGCTGACACTATGCAAATAAGAAAAAGATAGCTCCTCAGCAGTATACACCTACCGATAGGCACAAAGCAACTCAGTTGGTGCAAAGGCAGTAGTAGGAGCAAGTATAAACAACAAAAAACTCAACCTATGTACCAACCCAAAACAACGGCACAATGGCCAACACGGTACAACATTAAGGGAGGGTGCTGTGTCCCCCAATGAAGGCTCCAAGAAAGAGATTTCACGGTAAGTACCAAATATCCCACCTTCTTTCTCGCTTCATTGGGGAACACAGGTTACCATGGGACGTCCAAAAGCATTCCCAAGGGTGGGAAAAGGTATGAGAGAAAAGGACTTAGGTCGGCCGGTGGGAAACCGCCGCCTGTAGTATCTTCCTACCCAGGCCTGCGTCCGCAGAGGCGTGAGTATTCACCTTGTAGAACTTCACGAAGGTGTGAAGGGACGACCAGGTTGCGGCTTTGCAGATCTGCAAGGCCGAAGCTTGGTGACGAACGGCCCAGGAAGCTCCCACAGCCCGGGTAGAGTGAGCCCTCACCTCCGGAGGAGGCTGTTTGTCCTCAGTTCGGTATGCCTCCAGAATTGCTGAACGAATCCAACGAGCGATTGTGGATTTAGAGGCTGGGAGCCCCTTTCGACGACCCTCATAGATGACAAACAGATAATCGGACTGACGAAGGGAAACAGTCCTAGAAAGATAGACTCGAATAGCCCTGACCAAGTCCAGCTTGTGGAGAGATCTTTCCAAGGGATGAGCTGGAGAAGGACACAGAGAAGGAAGGACGATGTCCTCGTTGTTGTGAAAGGCAGAAACTACCTTCGGAAGAAAGGAAGGAACAGGCCGGAGGACCTCCTTATCCTGATGCAGAATCATAAATGTGGAACGGCAGGACAATGCCGCCAATTCGGAAACCCTTCTGAGAGAGGTGATGGCGACCAGGAAGGCCACCTTCCATGAAAGAAGGGAGAAGGAAATATCCTGAATCGACTCAAAGGGCGCATGCTGGAGAGCGCCTAAGACCAGATTGAGATCCCAAGGATTGACCGGAGGATGGTAAGGTGGCGCTAGGTGAGCGACCCCCTGCAGGAAAGTCTTCACCTGAGACAAGGAGGCCAGGTCGCTCTAGAAGAGAACGGATAGAGCGGAGACCTGACCCTTCAGGGTACTGAGTGAAAGGCCTGAGTCAAGACCAGACTGCAGAAAACCAAGAACGGAGGGAAGAGAAAAAGTCATAGGAATAAGACTGTGTTCCTCACACCAGCGAAAGAAAGCCTTCCAACACCTGTGGTAGATGCGGGAAGACTCTGGTTTCCTAGCCTTAATCATAGTCTGAATGACGTCCGAAAACCCTGCGTTCCTCAGAACTGCGGCCTCAACGGCCATGCTGTTAAAGCTAGAAAATGAGAACTCGGGTGGAAGAGGGGCCCTTGCGAGAACAGATCCGGGCGGGCTGGAAGCCTCCAGGGGACGTCCGAGAGCATGTTCACTAGCTCCGCATACCAAGCCCGTCGCGGCCAATCTGGAGCTACTAACAGCACGGGGACCCCTTCTGCCTTTATCTTTTTTACGACTCTTGGAATCAATGGGAGAGGCGGAAAAAGATAGGGCATCCGAAACTGGGACCACTGGATCACGAGTGCGTCGCAGCCGACTGCCATCGGGTCCCGGGACCTGGCTACGTACTGGGGAACCTTGTGGTTTGTTCGAGAGGCCATTAGATCGACGTCTGGAGCTCCCCACCTCAGACAAATTTGGTGGAAGACGGCAGGGTTGAGCGACCACTCGCCGGCTACAAGCCTCTGACGACTCAGTCGGCTTCCCAGTTGTCCACCCCTGGGATATGTACGGCTGAAATGGCAGGGACATGGCGTTCTGCCCAACGTAGAATCTTTGCCACCTCGGCCATGACTTGCTTGCTGCGAGTCCCGCCCTGACTGTTTATGTAAGCCACGGCCGTGGCATTGTCCGACTGAAGGCGGACCGACTTGCCTGCGAGGAGGGACTGCCAGCGGAGGAGGGCAAGAAAGATTGCCCTGATCTCGACTAAACTCTGCACTAATCCGTACCTCCCACTGCCGACTCCAAGACTTCTCCCGCACTGCGCTAATCCTCTGGAATACTCTACCCCAAGAAATTAGGACTATCCACAATTTGCATGGTTTCAGACGCTCCCTCAAAACACATTTGTTCAGAGCGGCCTATCACGTTCACTAATCAAAGTCATTCTATGTGTATGTGGGTGTGTAGCCCATTCACTATCTCCATCCATCCCTCAAGATGGCTGGACCATCATTGTAAATACACCATTGTATATACACACCTGTACTTTGTATCTCCGCCACCTCATTGTAGATTGTAAGCTCTCACGAGCAGGGTCATCTTTTTTGCTTTAATTCTTGTATTGTTAACGCTGTTACTTATGACTTGTGTTTTGAAACTGTAAAGCGCTGCGGAATATGTTGGCGCTATATAAATAAAGATTATTATCTCCAAGAGATTGATTGGGAGGAGTGTTGTGAACGCTCTGGATTTGACTTCTGAGCTTGGTCTCCATCTGGTGGCTGCTGATAGTAATGAATCGGCTTTGGCTGACAGAGGTTCATCAGCTGGGAGCGATGATTGGCAATCTGGTGTTGATGACTGGGAAGATTTAAGGGAGTAACCTTCCCATGATCCTCGCCGGTGATTAGTTGTTCTTCCTGGTCCCATTTGGAAGTCAGCTTGCTTCCTGCTTGTCCTGCAACTTTCAGATAAGTTTTTTGCTGTTTATTTCTTTGGCATTCATTTTTGTCTACCTCAGTTTTCTGCCCTTCTGGAGTTTGTACAGCCAGGTTCCCCTGCTGGGGCCTGTGCTGGCCTCTGTTTCTCATTTGCTATTGTTTTGTATTTTCAGTTCCCTGTTATATCAGTATCTGCTTATTTGCTATCAGTTACACCGGAGTTCTGATCTAGCGGGGGAGAGATCGTGTGGTCTCAGTATTTTTGTATATCAGAACGTGTTGGAGTTTTTCTTAGCGTTTTTTCCGGATTGCAGACAGTATTCTTTCCTGTCCTGTGCTATCTAGACAGATTCTGCCCCAGCATTTGCTCACTCTATTTTCTGCCTGTGTTTGTATTTCATCTTGTCTCACCGCCAATATGTTTGGGGGCTACCTATTCCTTTGGGGGCTCTACTCCGGGGCAGTTAGCTTTTCCCTTACTGTCTTTAGGCTTAATTATCTCTCCAGCTGTGTAGAGGCGTCTAAGGCACCGTAGGCACGTCCCATGGCTGCTTCTAGTTGTGCATTCAGTTTAGGGGTCTGCAATCTGCTAGTTACCAACCTCTCCGGTGTCTGGTTGCCTGTCTATTTTTGCTGCTATCCTCCTCGGCTACCGAATCATAACAGAGGAGGCCTTCCTGCGTGATGACCTACAACCGGAGGGGAAGAAATGACCTCCCGCTCAGAATGGAGGATGACAGCGTCCACCAAGTGAGGGACTGTCTCACCTTTGACAAGAGTGCCAGCTGGAGAGGGCGGGTGTGAAACTGGGCATAAGGCACTGCTTCCATGGAGGCAATCATTTTCCCCAGAACCCTCATGCCGAACCGTAGGGGAAGAGGGGCTGGGCTTTTTTGGGCTTTGATTCCCTGCCGGAGAGAAGAGAATTTCTCCTTTGGGAGGAAGACTCGAGCACGAATGGTGTCGAGTTCCATGCCCAGAAAGACAAGACGCTGGGTTGGAATCAGGGTTGACTTTTCCTTGTTGATGATCCAACCGAGGCGGACAAGCGTGTCCAGAGTGATCTGGAGGCTCTGGCCGCAGTCCCGACCAGAGACGGATCCTTGACCAAGAGATCGTTGAGATAAGGGATTATGAGAATCCCCTTGGAGCGAAGGATGGCCATGACTGCCACCATGACCTTCGTGAAAACCCTGGGAGCGGAGGCCAGGCCGAACGGGAGGGCCGCGAATTGGTAATGCTGCTCATGTATGGCAAACCGAAGGAACCTCTGGTGTTGAACACAGACAGAAATGTGCAGGTAAGCATCCTGTATGTCCACAGAGCAAAGATATTCCCCCGGCTCCATGGAGGTGATCACCGAGCGCAAGGACTCCATTCTGAAGTGGCGAATCCGAAGATTGCGATTCAACTTCTTTAGGTCCAAGATCTGGCGGAGGGAACCGTCTTTCTTTGGAACTACGAACAGGTTTGAGTAAAACCCGGAAAACCGTTCGTGCCCAGTGACTGGTACGATCACTCCTGAGTTTAGTAGAGAAGAGACGGCCTGGAGGATCCCTGTAAGATGAGAAGGCTGTTTTGGAGGGTGGGAGAGGAAGAAACGTCGTCCTGGGGGCGAAGAAAATTCTATCTTGTAGCCGGATGTAACGATCTCCCTGACCCAGGCTTCGTCGACCGCCGACAACCAAGTCTCCCTGAACAAAAGGAGCCTGCCTCCCACCCTGGAAAGATTCCCAGATGGGGGCGACCCGTCATTTAGAGGAGAATCTATGACTGCGGGATCCGGAAGGCTAAGATGGACGGCTTTTGGATCTCCAGTGGGGAGTAGGCTTGAAGGAAGGCTTCCTTCTTTCCCCTTGGCCAGAAGAACGGTTGCTGTTGTGAGGAGCCGCCTGAAGAGGAGAAGGGGCGAAAGGACTGGGTTCCCTTCCTATTGAAGGGGCGCTTAGGTTTGGATTGGGGCAGAAAGGTGCTTTTACCCCCAGTGTCGTCCGAAATGATCTGGTCTAGCTTGGTTCCAAAGAGTCTGGAGCCCTGGAATGGAAGGCCGGTGAGGGATTTTTTAGATGCTGGGTCTGCGTTCCATGCCTTTAACCAAAGGACTCGGCGAATAGCAACAATGTTGCGGTTTGCTCTTGCGGTGCAGGCCGCCACATCCAAAGAGACATTCAGGAGGTATTTACCCGCATGGCCAGTCTGCTAAGTCTGCTAGCTCCTCTGCAGGAGCTGCTGCAACGGTGCCCCGGCGAAGAATCTTGGCCCAGGCCGATATGGCTTTTGCCACCCAAGTGGAGGCGAAAATAGGGTAGAGAGAGGCAACATTCGCCTCAAACGCCGATTTAGTTAGAGCCTCAATCTTTCTGTCTGTAGCGTCCTTGAGAGATGCCGCATCAGGAATGGACAGGACTGAGAGGATAAGCGTGAGACTGGCGGGTCCACTTTAGGGGATTCGGACTATTTGCTGACCAGGTCTGAATTAAACAGGTACAGAATGTCCAGATGTTTTCTTCCCGGGAAGCGTTTACCGGGATGTTCCCAGTGTCTAGCGGTAGTCGCCTCAAACTCCTTGTGATTGGGAAACACCCTAGAGGGACGCTTTACCCATTTGAACGAGACTGAGTCGTCCTGAGCAACCGCATCATCCTCTTTTAATTCGAGGGTTTGAACAGTAGACGAAATAAGGCTATCTACCATGTCCTGCGTCCCCGAGGTCTGATCCTCATCCGAGTCAGACTCTGACTGAGAAGCTATATCCGACCCGACGTCCGCCTCTGAAGAGGAGGAACGGGTAGAGAGGGGCCTCCTGGATGCTGTAGAGGCACCCGGTGAACTGGAAGAGGAGCTAGACAAGGTCCGCTTTCTAGGTCTCTTCCCTGATCTGTCCCTGTGAAGGTCGTGGTCAGGTGCGTGCGAATCACTGTGAGAGGTGTTCGAAGCACTGGTGGCGGCAGATAGTTGCGGCATACGTTCCAGGACCTGAACCAGGGATCTGTGATATTTTAGTTAGGTCTGAGACTTGGCAACAGCCCACTCCGGAGGGGGAGTTTGCTCTCATCCCGGGCGTTAGAAGATTCCTGAGGGGCACACATGGTGGAAGGACTGCAGGACGGGCAGAAGGATGACGGCTGGCCTGAAGCCCACTTTCTCTTACAGCGGGCTCAAGCGTAGTGAATCACCGTAGGATTATCCGAGGCCGTGGGGTTGGGCATAGGTAGAGCTTGTGCAAAAGCTGCAGCAGGGTGCTGTGAAAGCGATACTGCTGAGGGAAGTTAGGGAAAAAGGAGGTGGATGGGAAGTGCAGAGCCTACCAGGCACCCAGCGATTTGCAGCAGCAGAGCAGGTAACTGTCCCCCTTTGTAGACTGCAGGAGAAGGCACCAGACCCCTGAGGAGCTGAGCTACTAAGATGGACGCTGTGCCCCTGGACCACGCGACTCGCTGAGGAGAGCGGTGGCCGGAACTAACATCCTGTGAAGACAGGGATGTGAAAGACACCCTGTGATAGGTCTGAGGGCTCGGGGCACAGAAAATGGGGAGTGCCCTGCCAAAGAAAAAGAAACACGGGCGCTGATAGGCTGACGCGTCATAGGGGGCGTGCACAAAATGAGGCGTGCCCGGCCAAAGAGAAAGAAACCCGGGCGCTGATAGGCTGACACGTCATAGGGGGTGTGCACAATCTGCATATGGTAGAAACGCCAGCGCCGGGACAAGCATTAAGAAAGGGGCGTGCCCGACGCTGGGAACAGAAGAACATGCTGCTCAAGGGGCGTGACCGGAGAGGGGGCTTGGCCGGGCAGGGGCGTGAAGATGCCCGGGACAGAGAACTGAGAGCGGGGGGCGTGGCCTATTACCGAGAACAGCTGATGAAGACACTGTAAAATGTCGGCCACCGCGCCCTATGAGGAGAAAAGGTGCCAATTTTAAAATAGGCCCAAGACAAAGAAGGATCCAGTGCTGTTAGGAATCTAAAAGGAGGCACCAAGCGGCTGGGGGTGGGGGAAGGGGAGCCATACAACCTGTGCTTGTGTCCGTCTCCTCTTCTAAATGAGGATCGCATCAGGAGCCCTCAGGAAGATGGAGAGGATCCTGGGGGGAGAACATCCTCCTTCCCGCACCGTCTCCGGACGGTGCAGAAGACTGCGTCAACCCCTTACTAGAAGGGGGAGGCCACCATCGGGACCACCGTCTTCCTTTCAGCCCTCTCCGAGTAGAGGAGTGAGGAGGGGAAAAGGCAAGGACTGCCACCAAGAGTCACCCTGAAACACCCGTTAGGGTGACAGGGGACAAAGTCCTGCCAGCGGGTCCGAGAGTGGGCAACGTGGGTTTTACCACACTGCTCTCTCGGTCGCTTAAATGTGGGAAAACAGGGTGAATAAATTGCACCCTGTTACCCGAAGAGATGAGTCTGAAAAACAAAGAGAAATGATTAATAACACACACAAAACCTGTGAGAAAAAACTGCGGATCTGGTGTTAGATCCAGGTCCGCCTCCTACAGACACTAAGCAAAAACTGAGTTGCTTTGTGCCTGTCGGTAGGTGTATACTGCTGAGAAGGAGCTATCTTTTTCTTATTTGCATAGTGTAAGCCTCCTAGCGACAGCAGCATACACCCATGGTAACCTGTGTCCCCAATGAAGCGAGAAAGAAATACTGTTTAGGCTCACGGCAGAGCTCCGAAAAGGAGTGTCGTTTTGGAACTCAGACTTTGATGCAATGGTCTGCTGGTGTCCTATCTTGTTTGGAGAACTCCTGATGTGCCTAAACAGTGGAAAACCCCCACAAGTGACACCATTTTGGAAGCTAGACCTCTCAAGGATGGTATCTAGATGTGTGATAAGCACCTTGTACCCCCAGCTGCTTCACAGAAGTTTATAACATAGGGCAGTGAAAATAAAAAAAAATTAACTTTTCCCACAAAAATGTTTAGTCCCAATTCTTTTATTTTCACAAGGATAGCAAGAAAAAATTGACCCCAAAATTTGTTGTACCAATTTCTCCTGAGTACGCCGATAACACGTGTGTTGTTCTGGCACCTCAGAGCCCCTGAGGTGCCAGAACAGCAGAACCCCGCCTCTCACCCACCCCATAAGTGAACCCATTTTACAAACTGCACCTCTCAATGAAGTTCATCTAGAGGTGCAGTGATCATATTGACACCACAGGTGGGTCACAGAATTTTATACTGTTGGGCAATGAAGAAAAAGATATTTTTACCAACAAAATTTTGTTTTCGCCCCAGATTTTACATTTTTACACTAGGAAATGGGTAAAAATGGAAGTAAAATTTGTCCCACAAATACCCCATATGTGGCTCTACAGTACTGCTTATCCGTACGGCGACACTCTCGAGGGACGGAGCCCTGTTGTCAAATAGCGCTTCGTCCCTCCAGAATCTTGCCATATGGCTAAGCAGCACTGTTATACTGGAGGCATCCTGGAGTGCAGAATTTTCTATACCCCTTTGGGAATTTATCTACATGTGTAGTGTCGATTTTGACTCTATGTGAGTATTCCACAAACAAGCAGTATTGGATGTTGCTGAGTGAAAATTGCAAACGGCCAGGGTAGTGACCAGTATGTTGAAGTGACCAGTACCTTTTAGTGACCAGTTCGTTATGCTCAGCCCATGCTCCTGGAGACGCACCCGTAAATTAGACAGGCGCTCATCGCTACAGAAATGCCTAACATGTGGATGCTAAATGTGAATTAAAAACACTGGGGCTCAGAAGGGAGAGGGGGCATTTGGATTTGGGAGCACAGAATTTGATGAATTTCTTTTGAGGGGCGAGAAACCATTTTTGCTTTTCCAGAGCCTTTGTACTACCAGTAAGTTGGAAACGCTCTATATTTCCATTAACAGATGACGGACCTAAGTTGGGGATTTGCTTTTTTTGTAGATTGAGTTGAAGCTTTTATTAGGAACATTTTACATAACAATTTCGATCACATTTATCCGGCGATGTACACTGAGCACTTACTTTAGGGTTTCCTTTTAAATCTGACGTAATTCAGAGAAAACCTGTGAGGGATCAATTCACTCCTATTAAGACTGACACTGCTGGATCACAGGTCAGACGACGTCCACAGTGTCTCCATCTGCCTTAGTATGAGAAAACTTCCGTCGAGAGTTCAGTCTGAATCGCTTATTTCAGAGAATCACACGGAAACCCCAGTGTAAGCTCATCGCATAGAGCACAGGATAAATATGTGCAGAGACTTGCTGCGATCTTTGTGAGGCAGAATGAAAAAATCAACAGGAGGTGAAGAATTGGTTTTATTTATTTTTTACGCCATTCCTCATGCGGTATAAGTGATTAGGTGACTTTTATTCTTAAGCCCCCGTCTCACACAGCGATCTCACTAGCCAGATCGCTGCTGAGTCACTAGTTTTGTGACGCAACAGCGATCTCCCCTGCGATATCGCTGTGTGTGACATTCAGCGACGATCAGCCCCCCTGCTGGGTATCGCTGATCGTCGCTGAATGTCCTGGACATTTTTTTGATCGCTGGTCTCCCGCTGGCCAGCACGCATCGCTGCGTGTGACAG
The DNA here is from genome assembly GCA_033576555.1 of Oophaga sylvatica. NCBI lineage: Eukaryota > Metazoa > Chordata > Amphibia > Anura > Dendrobatidae > Oophaga > Oophaga sylvatica. The sequence goes on from JARQOD010000003.1 coordinate 129,220,338, forward strand.
GCGGGAGACCAGCGATCTGTTTGTAACCAAGGTACACAGCGGGTTTCCAGGCACGGGGCTGTGCCTGGAAACCCGATGTGTACCTTGGATACCAGCGCCCTGATGCATCAGGGCGCTGGTATCCAATGTACACTGCGGGTAACTAAGCGACGTTACCCGCAGTGTCGCTGTGCTGATCGCTGCCGAGCTGCCTGTTTGGTAGCTCAGCAGCGATCATGTAGCGACACACCAGCGATCCTGATCGTTGTTGGGATCGCTGGTGTATCGCTATGTGAGACGGGGGCTTTAGGGTTGGTGCGATTACAGCGATACCAGATATATCGGGTTATGTTTGGCAGGTGTCACACACTGAAAGATGATTTTTTTTTTTTTTTATTTTTTTTTTCAGAAACTAGTTTTTTGCATCCCCATATTTTGAGAGCTATAATTTTTTCCATATTTTGGCCCACAGAGTCATGTGATGGCTTGTATTTTGCGGGACGTGTTGATGTTTTTATTGGTACCATTTTAGGGCTCATGACAATTTTTAATCACTTTCTATTCCGTTTTTTTGGGAGTCAGAATAAACAAAAGCCGGCAATGTAGAAAAAAAATTTTGTGCTATTTTTAAAGCCGTTCTGTGTGTGGTAAAATTGATAAGGCAACTTTATTTTTCAGGTCAGTACGATTACAGCAATATCCCACATGTACCCTTTTTTATGTTTTGGCGCTTTTACATAGTAAAAAGTGTTTTATGTAAAAAAAAAAACAAAAATAGTTTTGCATAGCTTTATTCTGAGAGTTATAACCTTTTTATTTTTTTAGCTGATGGAGCTGCATGATGGCTTGATTTTTCGCAGGACAAGATGACTGTTTCAGTTATACCATTTTAATTCATATTCATCTTTATCGCATTTTATTCCACTTTTTATTGTCAGTATGATAAAGCATCATTTTTGCCTTGTTTTTTTTATTTATTTTTTTACGGCATTAGAATCATAGAATCATAGAATGGTAGAGTTGGAAGGGACCTCCTGGGTCATCTGGTCCAACCCCCTGCTCAAAGCAGGATTCTCTAAATCATCCCAGACAGATGTCTATCCAGCCTCTGTTTGAAGACTTCCATTGAAGGAGAACTCACCACCTCTTGTGGCAGCCTGTTCCACTCATTGATCACCCTAACTGTCAAAAAGTTTTTTCTAATATCTAATCTGTGTCTCCTCCCATTCAGTTTCATCCCATTGCTTCTAGTCTTTCCTTGCGCAAATGAGAATAAAGATGATCCTTCTACAATGTGACAGCCCTTGAGATATTTGTAGACAGCTATTAAGTCTCCTCTCAGTCTTCTTTTTTGCAAGCTAAACATTCCCAAATCCTGCAACCGTTCCTCATAGGACATGGTTTGCAGACCGGTCACCATTCTGGTGGCTCTTCTCTGAACTTGCTCCAGTTTGTTGATGTCTTTTTTAAAATGTGGTGCCCAAAACTGGACACAGTATTCCAGATGAGGTCTGACCAAAGAGGAGTAGAGGGCAATAATGACCTCACGTGATCTAGACTGTATGCTTCTGTTGATACATCCTAGAATTGCATTTGCCTTTTTTGCTGCTGCATCACACTGTTGACTCATGTTAAGTCTGTGATCAATTAGTATACCCAAGTCTTTTTCACATGTGCTGTTACTTAGCCCTATTCCTCCCATTTTGTATATGCTTTTTTCATTTTTATTGCCCAGATGTAGTACTTTGCATTTTTCCCTGTTAAAATCCATTCTGTTAGTTGCTGCCCACTGCTCCAGTTTATGTATATCTTTTTGAATCCTCTCTCTCTCTTCTCTAGTATTAGCTACCCCTCCTAGCTTTGTGTCATCAGCAAATTTGATCAGTTTACCCTCAATTCCTTCATCTAAATCATTGATAAAGATGTTGAACAATACAGTGCCCAAAACAGAGCCTTGTGGTACCCCACTTGAGACATTCTTCCAACTGGATGTGCAGCCATTTACAACCACTCTTTGGGTCCGATCACTAAGCCAGTTATGAATCCACCTAACAGTTGCCTTGTCCATTCCATACTTAGTCATTTTTTCAATAAGGATTGTGTGAGATACTTTGTCAAATGCTTTGCTGAAGTCAAGATATACTATATCTACAGCATTTCCCTGATCCACCCAGTCAGTGATTCTGTCATAGAAGGAAATTAAGTTAGTCTGACATGACTTATTAGTTACAAACCCATGCTGACTCTGTTTAATCACTTCATTCTTATCCAGGTACTTGCATACATGTTCTTTAATAATTTGTTCAAAGATCTTTCCTGGTATAGAAGTCAGACTCACCGGCCTGTAGTTCCCTGGGTCCACCTTCTTCCCCTTTTTGAAGATAGGAACAACATTTGCTCTTCTCCAGTCTTCTGGGACTTCTCCTGTTCTCCAAGAATTTTCAAAGATTATGGACAGTGGTTCAAGAATTTCTTCTGCTATCTCCTTCAGTACCCTGGGGTGTAATTCATCTGGACCTGGAGACTTGAATTCACTTAGGTTAGCTAAGTGTTTCCTTACTGTCTTTTTGTTTATAGATATCCTTGATTCTTCTATTCCTTTAATAGGACAGTGAAGATCAGTTGATGTTACATTTCCTTTCTGAGAGAAAACAGATGCAAAATAGGAATTTAAAAGTTCAGCCTTCTCAACATCCTGACTTACCATTTCATCATTTTCATCCTGTAAAAATCCTATAGCATCTTTGACTTTTCTTTTACTTTTGACGTATCCCCAAAATCCTTTTTTGTTGCTTTTGACGTCACTTGCAAGCCTTAATTCATTGTCAGCTTTAGATAATCTGATTTGTGCCCTGCAGGTTCTGCAGACGGCATTATATTCTTCTTTAGATTGCCTCCCTCTTTCCATTTGATAAACATTTCTTTCTTCCTTTTTAGCATGTGTTTAAGTTCTATGTTCATCCATCCTGGTTTCCTTAAATGCTTCCCATTCTTCCCTCTTTTCGGAATTGTTAACGATTGTGCTTTGAGAATCTCATTTTTCAAGATTTTCCATCCTTCCTGGACATTTTTGTCCTTAAGGATATCCAGCCATTGGATCCCTCCAATTCTCTTTCTGAGTTCCTTAAAATCTGCCTTTCTGAAATCTAACCTTGACGTCTGAGTCTTCACAGGTCTTCCTCCTCTTGTTATCCAAAATTCTAAAATAGCATGGTCACTACCTCCTAGGGTCCCAGCCACTCTTACCTCCTCCACCATTTCCTCCCTGTTTATGAGGATTAGATCCAAGGTAGCAGATCCCCTTGTTTTCTCCATTACCTTTTGGAAGATAAAGTTGTCAGCAAGAGAGGATAAGAATTTCCTGGACCTGTTAGTTTTGCCTGAGAGAGATTCCCAACAAATGTCTGGATAGTTGAAATCTCCCATGACCACTATGTCATATTTTTTGGAGAACTTGGCCATTTGATGCATAAAGAGTTCATCCATATCTTCAGCTTGCACAGGCGGCCTGTAGTAAATGCCTACAATGGTGTCCTTTCCATTGTTCTGTCCTTGTATTCTTACCCAAACAGTTTCCACAGAACTCCCAGTCTCTGAAGCTTCAATCTCTGTGCAGATATACGCTTTTCTAACATACAATGCAACACCTCCTCCTCGTTTATCAAGTCTGTTTCTTGCAAATAAGTTGTAACCTTCTAGCCTTGTATTCCAATCATGTGTATCGTCCCACCAAGTCTCAGTGATTCCAATGACATCATATTTCTTCTCCTGCGTTAGTAGCTCCAGTTCTCCTTGTTTGTTGCCCATGCTTTGTGCATTCGTATAGAAACACTTTAGTTTGTGATTGGTTTCTCTTTCTTCAATATTTTTATTATGTAGATTTTTTTGTCTTTGTTCTTCCCCTTCACTTCTAATAGCAGAGTTCTCAATAGCATTTGTCAGGTGTATGGCTTTTGCTGGCGTTTTGCTTCCCTTCCCACATTGTTCTAGTTTAAAGCTCTCCTGATGAGTGTAGCAAGGCGACTTCCAAATACATGTTTTCCAGTCTTCGTAAGGTGCACCCCATCTCTAGCAAGTAGTCCATCGTACAGGTAATTCACTCCGTGATCCAGAAATCCAAATCCTTGCTGACGGCACCATCGACGTAGCCAGTTGTTCACCTGCAGAATCTTATTCCACCTCCTTGTTCCATGGCCATCCACTGGAAGGATGGAGGAGAAGACCACCTGCGCTCCCAGTTCTTTCACTTTCTTACCTAAGTTTTCAAAGTCACTGCAGATGGTTTCCAGGTCACTTCTTGTGGTGTCATTTGTCCCACATGTATTAGCAGGAATGGGTAGTCATCTTTAGGTCTGAAGAGTCCTGATATCCTGTCAGACACATCTTTAATTTTTGCACCTGGAAGACAGCACATTTCTCTTGAGGTTATATCTGGTCTGCAGATAGCAGCCTCTGTTCCTCTCAACAGGGAATCCCCCATGACAACAACTCTCCGTTTCTTCTTCACAACATTTTTCTTTCTCCATTCAGGAGGACTCTGAGGGCGTACAAGGTTACTCTTTGTGGGCAAAGTCTTATCCTGATGTATTTCTTCATCGTTCTCCTGTGTAAGAGCCTGGTATTGGTTCCTGAGCAGAATTGGTGCTGACTGCCTCCTGATCTCCTGCTTCTCTGGGTCACATGCTTCCATTCCTCTGTTTCTTCAGTTGCACTTCGAATTTCTTCTCTTTCTGTACCATGAAGAGATAATTCTGCTCTGTCTAAGAACTCTTCACCTTCCTTAATGGTCTCAATGTAGATAATCTCTCTTCCAGATTTTGCAACTTTTCCTCCAACAGGGATACAAGCTTGCATTTGTGGCATGTGAAATTTGGCTTTTCCACTGGTAAGTCTATGAACATGTAGCAAGAAATGCAGCTCACCACATGGCTCCTGGCCTCTTCCATGTTCTTATTGTTCAAGAGATAATCAAGCGGTGAAATATAAGCCAAAACTCGCGCGCCGCTAGGCTGGTTTACTGATGTCCTCCTTTCAGCTGCAACAGCCAAAATCCAGTGTTCCTTGAGCTCGCGGAGACTCTTCACTTATCCCAGAAGGCACTGGGAATATGCAAATTATCTCCTCGGGACTCCTCCCCTGGTTTACTGATGTCCTCCTTTCAGCTGCAACAGCCAAAATCCAGTGTTCCTTGAGCTCGCGGAGACTCTTCACTTATCCCAGAAGGCACTGGGAATATGCAAATTATCTCCTCGGGACTCCTCCCCTGGTTTACTGATGTCCTCCTTTCAGCTGCAACAGCCAAAATCCAGTGTTCCTTGAGCTCGCGGAGACTCTTCACTTATCCCAGAAGGCACTGGGAATATGCAAATTATCTCCTCGGGACTCCTCCCCTGGTTTACTGATGTCCTCCTTTCAGCTGCAACAGCCAAAATCCAGTGTTCCCTTGAGCTCGCGGAGACTCTTCACTTATCCAGAAGGCACTGGGAATATGCAAATTATCTCCTCGGGACTCCTCCCCTGGTTTACTGATGTCCTCCTTTCAGCTGCAACAGCCAAAATCCAGTGTTCCTTGAGCTCGCGGAGACTCTTCACTTATCCCAGAAGGCACTGGGAATATGCAAATTATCTCCTCGGGACTCCTCCCCTGGTTTACTGATGTCCTCCTTTCAGCTGCAACAGCCAAAATCCAGTGTTCCTTGAGCTCGCGGAGACTCTTCACTTATCCCAGAAGGCACTGGGAATATGCAAATTATCTCCTCGGGACTCCTCCCCTGGTTCACTAAATGGTTTTAGAGTGACCATTTTACAGGTCTGGTAATTTCGAACTCTGTCTTTCTTTTTCTCTTTCTCTTTTTATTATGTTGTAATTTAAAAAATATATATTTTTACAACTTTTTTTTTTTTTTTTTTACTTAGTCCCACTATGGGACTTTCACTTTCTGCAGTCTGATCGCAGTTAAAGGAGCATTGCTACACCTTATAACTTGTGAGCCCTAACTTCCTAGTGCCTAGTGACCCGGAAGTGGGACGACATCGGGTCATCATGGCAACGATCGGAACACCGTGATGATGTCACGGGGTTTCCGATCCAAGGGCGGGGGGGCTTTCTTCCCTCTGCGATGTGTCTAAATGCTCAGATCACAGCATTTAGGGGATTAAAGTGCTGGGAGCCATGCGGGCACCGCTCCTGGCACTGAGAGCCGAATGTCAGCTGTCAGAATCAGCTAACACCTGGCGAAGATTACACACACACATCCCCCTGTACATATACTGCATTGGTCAGGAAGTCCTTCCCGATCATGACGAACATGTACTACAAATGTCGGGAAGGGGTTAAGGACAGGAAAAATTATGCACATGCTCAATTTAGAAAAATATTTATTCCATCTGACGTACTATTCCGTCCATGTGCTTTGGGACTTAATTCCCAAGGACGGAATAGTACGTCACATGCGATTGAGGCCTGGTGTCAGCTGATTATCACATCTGACACCCGGCACTATGTGCCAGGAGCGGTCACAGAACGCTCCCGGCACATTAACCCCTGGCACACTGCGATCAAAGATGATCGCAGTGTTCCGGTGGTATAGGGAAGCATCGCGCAGGGATGGGGCTCCCTGCGTGCTTCCCTGAGACCCTCAGAACAGCGCGATGTGTCACACTGTTCCGAGGGACCCTCCTTCCTGCAGGACCCGGATCCAAGATGGCAGCGGGGGTCCTTCCAGGGCCTGCAGGGAGGCGGCTTCCTCAGTGCCTGCTGAGAGCAGGCGCTGAGAAAGCCTGCAGCAGTGCCAGCGAGTTCGCTGGTGTGACAGAGTGCTGTGCACACTGTCAGACCAGCGATCTGACATTATACAGTGATGTCCCACCCTGAGACAAAGTAAAAAGTTTTAAAAAAAAATAAAAATAACAAGTGTAAAAAAAATAATAATTCCTAAATAAAGAAAAAAAAATATTCCCCAATAAATTCATTTCTTCATGTAAATAAAAAAAAACAAACAATAAAAGTACACATTTAGTATCGCCGCGTCCGTCACGAACCGCCCTATAAACCTGTCCCACTAGTTAACCCCTTTAATGAACCCCTTAAGAAAAACAAAAACAAAACAAGGCTAAAAAACAACGATTTATCATACCACCGAACAAAAAGTGGAATAACACGAGATCAAAAAGACGGATATAAATAAACATGGTACCGATGAAAACGTCATCTTGTCCCGCAAAAAACGGGCCGCCATACAGCATCATCAGCGAAAAAATAAAAAAGTTATAGCTCGCAGAATAAAGCGATCCAAAAATAATTATTTTTTTATTTATAAACATTTTTATTGTATAAAAGCGCCAAAACATAAAAAAATGATATAAATGAGGTATCACTGTAATCGTACTGACCCGAAGAATAAAACCGCTTTATCAATTTTCCACACGCGGAACGGTATAAACCCCCCCTTCACCCCCCAAAAAAAAAAATATTCATGAATTGCTGGTTTTTGTTCATTCTGCCTCCCAAAAATCGTAATAAAAAGCGATCAAAAAATGTCATGTGCCCAAAAATGGTACCAATAGAAACGTCAACTCGTCCCGCAAAAAATAAGACCTCACTCTTGACTCTGTGGGCCAAAATATGGAAAAATTATAGCTCTCAAAATGTGGTGATGCAAAAACTATTTTTTGCAATAAAAAGCGTTTATTAGCGTGTGACAGCTGCCAAACATAAAATCCCGATATAAATAGTAAATTAAACCCCACTTTTTCACACCCTTAGTTAGGGAAAAATAATAAAATTAAAAATATATATTTATTTCCATTTTCCCGTTAGGGTTGGGGCTAAAGTTAGGGTTGGGATTAGGGTTAGGGGAGTGTTAGGGTTAGGTTTGTGGTTAGGGTTATGATTAGGGTTGGGGGTGTGCTGGAGTTAGGGTTGGAGTTAGAATTGGGGGGGTTTCCACTGTTTAGGCACATCAGGTGCTTTCCAAACGTGACATGGCGTCTGATCTCAATTCCAGCCAATTCGGCGTTGAAAAAGTCAAACGGTGCTCCTTCCCTTCTGAGCTCTGCCATGCGTCCAAACAGTAGTTTACCCCCCACATATGGGGTACCAGCGTACTCAGGAAAAATTGCACAATTACTTTGGGTCCAATTTCTTCTGTTACCTTTGGGGAAAATAAAAAATTGGGGGCGAAAATATCATTTTGTGGAAAAAAAATGATTTTTTATTTTTATGGCTCTACGTTATAAACTTCTGTGAGGCACTTGTGGGTTCAAAGTTATCACCACACATCTAGATAAGTTCCTTAGGGGGTCTAGTTTCCAAAATGGAGTCACTTGTGGGGGGTTTCCACTGTTTAGGCACATCAGGGGCTCTCCAAATGGACATGACGCCTGCAGACTATTCCATCAAAGTCTGCAATGCAAAACGTCACTACTTCCCTTCCGAGCCCCGACGTAGTTTTCTCCCACATATAGGGTATCGGCGTACTCAGGACAAATTGAACAACAACTTTTTGGGTCCAATTTCTCCTGTTACCCTTGGGAAAATAAATTCTGGTGACTAAAAGTTCATTTTTGTGGGAAAAAAATAGGCTTTTTTATTTTAATGCCCGGGCATCATAAACTTGTGTGAAGCACTTGGGGGTTCAAAGTGCTCACCACAGATCTAGATAAGTTCCTTAGGGGGTCTAGTTTCCAAAATGGGGTCACTTGTAGGGGGTTTCCACTGTTTAGGCACATCAGGGGCTCTCCAAACGCGACATGGCGTTCAATCTCAATTCCATCCAATTTTGGTTTGAAAAAGTCAAACGGTGCTCCTCCCTTCCAAGCCCTGCCGTGTGCCTAGACAGTGGTTTTCCCCCACATATGGGGTATCAACTAACTCAGGAGAAATTGCACAACAACCTTTTCTGTTCATTTCTCCTTTTACCCTTGTTAAAATAAAAAAATTGTTTGTAAAAGATCATTTTTGTGACTAAAAAGTTAAATGTTCATTTTTTCCTTCCGAGTTGCATCAGCTCCTGTGAAGCACCTGAAGGGTTAATATGCTTCTTGAATGTGGTTGTGAGTACCTTAAGGCTGTGGTTCCACGGTCCGGAACCACAGCGCATTTGACGGAGCGGAAATTCCGCTCCGTCCTAAGCCCCGCCCCCTTTTTGACGCACGCTCATTCCGGATGTGTTCCGGACACCTCCGGAACACATGCGGAATGATCGCAGGGCTGCATAGCCCTGTGTTATTTCCGTTGCAACGGGCTAGGACATGCTGCGGTCTGAAAAGACGCGCCGCATGTCCGGAAATGCAGGTCTTCCGCCTGCGTGATTTACAGCATAGTGGAGACGGGATTTCTTGAAATCCCCTCCACTATGCTGTAACATCTGGACGCTGCGTGTTTGATGCTGCGCCAACGCACAGCGTCAAACACGCAGCTAATCCGGAATGTTTCCTGACCGTGGAAACATACCCTAAGGGGTACAGTTTTTAGAATGGTGTCACTTTTGGGTATTTTCTGCCATGCAGACCCCTCAAAGCAACAATGTGAGGTGGTCGCTAAAAAAATGGTTTGTATAATTTGTTGTAAAAATGAGAAATCATTGGTCAACTTTTAACCCTTATAACTTCGTAACAAAAAAAATTTTTGATTTCAAAATTGTGCTGATGTAAAGTAGACATGTGGGAAATGTTATTTAGTAACTATTTTGTGTGACATATTTCTCTGTTTTAAGGGAATAAAAATTCAAAGTTAGAAAATTGCAAAATATTCAAAATTTTCACCATATTTCCATTTTTTTCATAAATAACAGCAAGTTATATCGAAGAAATTTTACCACTATCATGAAGTACAATATGTCACGAGAAAACATCCGTTGAAGCATTCCAGAGTTATAGCCTCATAAAGAGACAGTGGTCAGAATTGTAAAAATTGGCCCGGTCATTAAAGTGCAAACCACCCTTGGGGGTTAAGGGGTTAAAAACATTTTTTTTTTTTTTTTTTTTTTTTTTTTTCTTCTCTTAAACAGAATGTTCAAATAGAACACTGTTTTCTGTGATTTGTGTGATGTCTTTTGCCAAGGGATGCAAGAATTGTCAAACGCTGCAAAAGCAACTAATAAAAATACTGGTACCTTGTTAGTAATTAGTATTTGTCATATTGATATTAGTATGTATTTTTCTCACAGCCCTTTGGTCATAACCAGTCTCAGCAAGACATATTACAAGAGAACACCATCTTAAAAGCCACAGAGGTGCAATTTCCTCCAAAACCTGTTGTGACCCCAGAAGCCAAGGTACTAACATTTTCATCTACTTTCCCTATATGTATAAAATATAGGAATATATAATTTACTCTTCACTTTATCCTTCACAGGCTTTTATCCGTCGTTGCCTTGCCTATAGGAAGGAAGATCGGATAGATGTACACCAGCTGGCATCTGACCCCTACCTACTGCCTCACATCCGTAAGTCAGTCTCTACCAGTAGCCCGGCCACTGCTGCAATAGCCTCAACATCTGGTTCTTCAAACAACAGCTTGTCAAACTGAGACTGCAAAAATCGCACCTGAGACGTTGCGCCTTGCACCATTACAGTGCTGAAGCTGGCAGAGCGGTTATTTTGGCTACTCTAGAGTACTAAATTTTCCTGTAGATGGAGAATAATGCGTTTTCCATGGGACATTTCAATTTTCGGCTTATTGGAGCCACAAATTGCTGAATTTAATGCAGTCTAGAGAAAGATAGACTCTCGTGCTGGTGAGAGTCTGAATCTTTTTGGCAAGGACCTCAGACAAATTACAAGGCTGTAGACTTGGACGTAAACCTTTCCCCCGATCCTCATCATGGACTTCTGGATCCTCAATACAGCTGACAACCGTTGCATACACAGAATTGACTTTTTACTGAATACATTTTCAGAAGCGGGAACCTAGTAGACTCGACTTACCCCTTGTTGATATTTAAACCTGTTTTTTTTTCCCTTTCATCCATTTTATTAAACACTCAAGAAAATAGCCAAAAAAAAGGAAGAGAGGTCGGGAGGGTAACTAAATCCCATGGCTTTCTTTCTCCTTCGTTATAAATGTGTCAGGAGTTAAAGTGATTTTTCAACCTCTCCATTGAAGCGGGCCCATCACTTGCACATGCTTAGACCTTTGTCATCAAAAGATTTACATCAAGCTGGTAGGGAATTGGGGGCATCGCTCATTCCACCCATTTTCATTATCCTTAATAAATCACAAGGCCTACATAGTTGATGCTTGCAGTTTGTGCAAGTGTTGAGCCCCCTCTAAAGGGTTAATCTGGCAGATATCATAGTTTATATTAAAGTGAAATCCATATTACTAGGGACAGTTTATAATTGCTTTTTTTGTTTATGGAAACCTTGACTACTTCAAGGTGTACCCCAAAATCCGTTTCTCTTTGAGAGGTTGTTCAGCTTGGCTTAGTGAGTTTTTGTTTTATGGCAGACTGTGACCTAGAAATACTATCGGCATCTAGTGGTGCTTTTATCCGTTTCTTCAAATTGTTCTGTATTTACTATATGCAAGAAGTTGTTAGGTTCTTTTCCCCTTGGTGATACAATCTTAGCTCTTTATTAGTTTTACAACTGCTAAGCCTCAGAGGGTTGCCCATACCCCCATTACATTACACAAGCTATAGACCATTTGAAAAGAAGATTCACTTTAAAACAAATGAGGTACTCTTAATTATTGATCTGCCTTTGCAAAGATATGTATCTTTGTAATACACTCGATTTTGCTTCCTTCTTTCATACACCATGCTGAATTGCTGGTTTATCTGCTTTTTGTTTTCAGAAGCTGCTTTGAACTGCTGCTCTAACAAGAATCCACACACAGACACTGTTTAAAAATGTTTTCACTGAGCATGGGGGAGAGTGATTGAGAGACGCTCATACAGGGAAGAGTATTTGTAAATGTTGCTTACTAGAGCAGCAGTTCAAAGCACCTAAAGTAGATAAATCTACACTTCCATATTGGTGTTTGAAAGAGATAAATCAATTATCTAATTTAAGAAAAATATACTTTTTATAACTCCATTTTATACATTGAGTCATTTTTATTATTTTTTTCTGTTTTGCATTATGCTGGTGTATGCTGCCTGTATACACCTTTTGTAGAATGCCACTTTTTGGCAAATACTCTGCACCTTGGAGATTTGTGAGTGACTGATATCAGAATTTTACCTTTTTGTATTTAAGTTGTTGATGACAGTTGTCTCTTGGAAGCCAAATTATTCTAGATGCCTTAGTAATAACTCCCATCATATGTTTCATATTTGCATCTAAAGTCACAAAATGTTGACTAATATATAGAGGGCCTCTAATGTAGGTATGTATATACAGCAAACTTTTTTCTCTTCTCCTGTGTCATACATTTATTACATAAAGGTGTAGCTTCCTTCTTCAATAGTCTGATAACCCTTAATAACTACATGCCGTATGTCTGGCTAATGTGCTTTCCTGTTTTGCCTGTAGTGATCCAGGCCTATCTTTTTTTCTAAATCACGGGGATTAGTTGTGAAAAACATGAAAAAATATAATTCACATTTATTGAACTCAATTGTACACAAATCTGCAATGTGTCAACGTGGCACTACACTGTTTTGCAGTATTTTTAGATTGGTTATTCTCATCTTTGGGTGATAATTTGCTAATCACTGGAGGGTATCCTCCTCTGATCCCAAAAACGGGACCCTGTAATCGCCGCTCTACAGTGGGACACCCAATGATCAGCAAGTTATCTACGGTCTCGTGAAATGGGGGTTGATCTGCTAATTTGCGAATAACCCTTTCAGGCCATATTTACTAACGGCTAAATTTATCTGCTGTGGAGCAGCCTGAAATTTAGCAGCAAGAATTTTAAATTCTTTTTAAATTTGGGTTTTTTGACCAATTTCACTCATTGCAGAGAAAATAAGAGAAAACTTTTACCATTCCAGGAATTTTTTTTTTTTTTTTTACTTCCTCTCGGCATGCATCAAAATTCTGCAAAAAGACTTCACATTTGTTTTGGGAATTTTCATTTTTTTTTTTTTTGGAATGTACCTCAGTGCAGCGTGATCATGGCCTAATCCTAATTTTTAACAAGATGCCATTGTCATGTTCATCTTCATGCTCACCAATATACTGAAAACCTTCCAAATTATGATTTATTTTTTTAAAACCTTCACTCTGTTCTGTGTATGTATTATATAAAAATGGGTTAACTTAGGGGAAAGGTGAGTACAGGAAGCCTCCGATGGCCGCCTGAAGCTTTTACTAATGTCTGGGAAGCAGTTTTATTGTCATTACTGTTGCATCTAATATAAAACTGCTTCTTGGATTATAACATTGGCTGTAAAAAAAATAAAAGCCAAACCGCTGGAAAGGAAGCCAGAAATGTGACTCCATATACCAGTGAATTAGTGACTTGGTAACCAGCACAACACAATAAGGGAGTGCCTTCTCACACTAGAAAACTTAGTTTGTCTTAGTATTTTGCAATGCTTCATAGTAAAACTACTTCCTGCGTGGTCAGAGTGGTTTCCCTTTTTTGCTTTGTTTAAATCTTCCTATTTTCATTCCTCTCAAAGGAAAAAAAATCATTATATTAAATGTGGGAGAAAATCACCAGAAAGTCATTCACAGACAACAACCTACTGTAAAAGTCTGCTCCCTCATTCCCATAAGTTTCTGATAATATGGGTTTCACTTTGCTCTAGGAATAATTATAATAAAATACTGTTTTGTTTTTTTTTAGTTTTTTTTTGTTCATTTTGACTTGAAGGACAAAATGTGTATTAATTCATAACTGAAAGTCTAGGATGAAGCATCCAAGAATTAAAAAAAAAATACTGATATTAAAATACATTTGAAAGTTTTAAAGTTTTTTGATTTGTGGTGCTAGCATTTTGTTTCTACATTGCTTTCAACTTGGAGCAGTGATTTCCACCAAGATTTGCTCACTGTGTGATCAGCGCTCAACTGGTACAAAATATACATTGTGAATATCCTTTCCATTAACTATCTGTGAAGCGACTTTCCTTTACTGTAATCTTATTTTCATCATTGAACGTTTACTGTATCTTAATTCTGGTTCTGTCAAATAGATCAGATACAATTTAAGATCTACAGATCAGGGAACATTTGGGAAACAGTGACCAGAATATGGTAAATTTCAATGTAATTTTCAATCAAACATTCAAAAGGGGAAATGGAATAGCCTGGAACTTTTTAGGAAAGCTGATTTCAACAAATTAAAGGGAATCTGTCACCCCCGGGACGTATATGACCTATTAATATGGGCATACATGCAATAGAAATGTTACACTAGTCCTACCTGTATGCTTCATATTAGCGGTCTTGTTGAGAAATGTTATACTCTTTCCTTATGCTAATGATTTCTTCCACGCTCTGGGGCGTACGATGTCTTGAAGTAATCCCAGCCTCCTGTCTTCATTATAATATTATCCCCCACCCATGCACGTCAGTTCTGGTACTGGAATCGTGCACCTGAGCCCTGCTTTCCATCCATAATACGTACCTTTTTCTCCCTTCTATGGGCACTGTATTCAGGGATCTTTCAATAAAGCAAAAATCAAAGTTCCCCAGCAGGTATAACTAGTTTAACACAAAGTTGCGCCTTTGTCTGACCAAATTAAATATTGGCAAAGTCCCCGTCCCAGATGGCATTCATCCACAGATACTGAGGGAATTGAGCTCAGTAATTGACAGACTACTGTGTCTCATATTGTTAAGAATCTCTTATAATAGGGGTGGTGCCACAGGATTGGAGGATGACTGATGTGGTACTGATATTTATGAAAGATAAGAAGGTGGATCCAGGCAACTACCGTCCGGTAAGCCTGACATCCGTAGTGTGCATAAGAGATGACCTGCAGAAATATATTGCAAAGAATAATATAACTGACAACCAACATGGATTCATGAAAGATAAGTTATGTCTAACTAATATGTTGGGTTTCTATGAGAAGGTAAGTGCAAATCTGGATGTTGGCAATGCAGCTGATGTGATTTATCTAGTTTTTGCTACTGTACCACATAACAGCCTTATATTGAAGCTCCATAAGCACTGAAAACAAAAAGTTGTAAATTGTACGTTCTCCAGATGGGATATAGTGAGCAGTGAGGACCACAGGGATCTGTGCTAGGAACAATTCTTTTTAACCTCTTTATTAGTGACTCTAGCTGAAGAGCCCGGCGCTGCCCCGGGATAGTAACTAACTATGGTTAGTTATAACAAATTATAATGAATATATGTATATATAAATCTGAGTGTATAGCCCTGCCCACTCCCGACAGCCAGAGCCACCGGACTACTACCCCTAATATCCCACATCATCCGGTCAGCCAGAGCCACCGGACTACTCCCCCCTAATATCCCACATCATCCCGTCAGCCAGAGCAACCGGACTACTACCCCTAATATCCCACGTCAGCCTGGGGTCAGAACCAGAGCGCTGAGTGGAATGGCCCTAACTTCCATACCGGTGATCCCTTTGAGAGGCTTGGCGTCAGAACCAGAGCGCTGAGTGGATTTGCCCTGACTTCCATACCAATGATCCCTTTAATAGAAGCCTGGGGTGAGAATCAGAGCCCTGAGGCATTTACACTAACTTCCATACCGGAGATCCCTTTAAGAGAGGCCTGGGGTCCGTACCAAAGCACGGAGTGGATTTGCCCTCACTTCCATACTGGGCATCCCCTTAAGAGAGGCCTGGGGTCAGAATCAGAGCGCAGAGTGGATTTGCCCTAACTTCCATACCGGGGATCTCTTTAAGAGGGGCCTGGGGTCAGAACCAGAGTGCTGAGTGGAATTTCCCTAACTTCCATACCAATAATCCCTTTAAGAGGCCCTGGGGTCAGAACCAGAGCGCTGAGTGGAACGGTCCTAACTTCCACACTGGGGATCTCTTAAAGAGAGGCCTGGAGTCAGTACCAGAGCATTTGAAGGCAATTGCCCTGACTTCCATACCGGGGATCCCTTTAAGAGAGCCTGGAGTCAGAACCAGAATGCTGAGTGGAATTGCCCTAACTTCCATACCGGGGATCCCTTTAAGAGAGGCCTAGTGTCAGAACCAAAGCGCTGGATGGATTTGCTTTGATTTCCATACCAATGATGCCTTTAAGAGAGGCCTGGTGTCAGAATCAGAGCGCTGAGGGATTTGCCCTAACTTCCATACCGGGGATCCCTTTGAGGGGCCTGGTGTCAGAACCAGAGCACTTAGTGGAATAGCCCTAACTTCCATAATGATCCCTTTAAGAGACCCTGGGGTCAGAACCAGAGCACTGAGTGGAACGGTCCTAACTTCCACACCGGGGATCCCTTTAAGAGAGGCCTGGGGTCAAAACCAAAGCGCTGGATGGATTTGCTCTGACTTACATACCAATGATCCCTTTAATAGAGGCCTGGGGTCAGTACCAGAGCATCTGAAGGCAATTGCTCTGACTTCCATACCGGGGATCCCTGTAGGAGGGGCCTGGGGTCAGAACCAGAACGCTGAGTGGAATTGCCCTAACTTCCATACCAATGATCCCTTTAACCCCTTCCCGACCTGTGACACAGCGTATGTGTCATGAAAGGATCGCGTTCCTGCGGGTCGGGTGACCGGGGTCATTGAAAGGTCACCCGACCCGCAGGCACAAGACCCTTTGTGCTTCACCACAGGGAGGTTGGCTTAACCCCCACGTGCCTACGATCGCTCTGATTGGCTGTTAAAAGTGAAACAGTGCTCCCTTTATTCCGAGCCCCGACATGTGCCCAAACAGTGGTTTACCCCCACATATGGGGTATCAGCGTACTCAGGAAAAATTGCACAACAACTTTGGGGGTCTAATTTCTCCTGTTACCCTTGGGGAAAAAAAATTGGGGACTAAAAAAATTATTTTTGTGGAAAAAAAATATTTATTTTCACAGCTCTGAGTTATAAACTTCTGTGAAGAACTTGGAGATTCAAAGTGCTCACCACACATCTAGAGGAGTTCCTTGGGGGATCTAGTTTCCAAAATGGGGTCACTTGGGGGGGTTTCTACTGTTTAGGCACATCATGGGCTCTGCAAACGTAACATGACGCCCGCAGACCATTCCATCAAGTCGGCATTTCAAGACGTCACTACTTCCCTTCCGAGCCCCGACGTGTGCCCATACAGTAGTTTTCCAGGACGTCCCCTGACAGCACTATGGAGGACGTCCTCCTCCTCCTTACAGGGACAGGAAGCACACGAGAGGTTAAAAGGTCCCACTCCTCCCCCAATACCTCAGTGTTTTTCCTGTCCCTGCATGGAGGGACACATGAGATATTGCTGCGCAGCTTACCGGGCCCAGGGGGATCGTGCGGTTCGTCCAAATCCTTCCCCCTGTCAAGAGGTCCAGGGCCGATACTCCCTCCTTGGGAGCCCCTCTGCTCCAAAGACCGGGGGCGGACGAGCTCCCGGGTAAGAGCCGCTCCTCCCGTTGGGAGGCTCTCGGCTCAGGTGTCTTCCTCCTGGTCCAGGGAGGAACGCCGTACAGGCCTCGTCTGAGAGCGGAACGTCACTTCCGGTGACGCAGGCGCAAAGAATCAGCGTGCGTTCTGGAATGGATCGCAGAAAGGCCGAAGAGCGTCGCATTTGGAATCGCAGGTGCACCGCTAAGATTCATGCGTTCTGGAACAGAACGCAAAAGGTAAAAGCGTCATGTTTTAGGTCGCAATCGTTGTGCGTCCCAGGATGGAACGCAGGTAAGGCGGCGCTGATGACGTCACTAAAAAGCGCTATACTAAGCGCATGTGTGGTGGCGTTTGAACTATTGGGCGCCATTCTGTGATTTAATCACAGGGAAAGAGTTGTAGCCACCATAGCAATCCTAAAGCAGCAAGGTGAATCTTTCTGCGGCAGGATATGGAGTCTGAAGGAGGATGAGGGGGTGAGTGCGCATAGCGCAAAAAACGGCACCCTCACTATGTAAGATTCATTATCCAGACTCAGTCCTTAGTATACATATTGTTGTATTACTTAGGACAAGGAAACCTCAGCTTACCTCGGCAGGCAGCGAGAAAATCAGGCAAGGCCTTGGTGAAATCTAATCGCTGTTCCACATGTCACAAGAGGCTTCCGGATGCGTATAAGAAACCGGTCTGTTGTTCTTGTACACCAACGATCTTGGAGCAAGAAAGATCTTCATTATTATCTGACCTGAAGGTCCTGATTAAGGAAAAGTGCAAGTGTCCTTATCTGCTAGTTCACAACAGCAGCCCACTAGTCAGGGTCCATGTCGCAAGAGACCTAGGTGGGAGTCGGAAGAGGTCCCGAAACCGGAATCAGAAGAGGAAGAAGATGAAGCCAGGAAAAGGCCAGGGTGGAAGATACGGAAGATCTTGTTCAGGCTGTAAGAAGTACAATGCATATGGAAGATGTTCCACGGCCTCAGTCCAGACAGGATTTGATGTTTGGAGGTCTCACAGCTCAGATTCAGAAAGTTTTTCCTATAAGTGATCATATTAAAACCTTGATTCTGAGTGAGTGGAAGGTTGCAGAGCGGAGGTTGGTAATGTCATGTGACTTTAAGAGTCGTCTTCCATTCGATCCTGAGGACTCAAAACTTTGGGAGGAGATTCCAAAAGTGGATATGCCAATTGCAAAAGTGGCGAAAAAGACTTTGATTCCTTTTGAGGACTCTTCAAGTCTTAAAGATCCCATGGACCGGAAAGCGGACATCCTTCTTAAACGGGTCTGGGAATCTTCGGCGGCTTTAAAAAGGACCAATATTGCGGCTACTTCGGTAGCAAGGTCTATGGTTTTTTTGGATAGGTCAGCTGGAGGAACAACTAACCAACAAGACCCCTAGAGCTGAAATATTAGAGTCGCTTCCTCTTATCAAATCAGCGACGGCCTTTCTGGCTGATACCTCAGCTGAGTTGGTTAGGTTTCTGCCAAAAATAGCTCTCTGTCTAATGCAGTCCGTAGAGCTATCTGGTTTAAATCCTGGTCAGGGGATAATGCCTCTAAAAATAAACTATGTTCCTTACCCTTTGCAGGTTCAAAGGTATTTGGCCAGGCGCTAGATGATATCCTAGAGGCGTCAGATAGCAAAAAAGGGTTCCCAGAGGAAAAACCCAAAAAATTTCAGTCCTTTCGGAAGAAACCAGCTTTCCGTAGACAACCTTTTTACAAAGACACAGGAAGAGCTAGTAAAGGATCATATAAAGGTTCATACACCCAAAACAGAAGAAATAAGAGTTCATTGTTCGGGTCTTCATCAAGATCTAGAAAACAATGACGCCAGGCACATAGGGGGCAGACTCCTGTTCTCTGCAGAGAACTGGAAACAGGTTACCAGGAACGAATGGGTCTTACAAACCATAAGAGAAGGCTACAGAATAGAGCTGACATCCTATCCGCCCCAAAGATACATATCTCCCACAGCGGTCCAGGCAAATTCAGGGATATTTCAAGATCTTCAGGATCTAATCTCTTCCCAGGTTATAGTGCCAGATCCAGAATTAGAAGAAAAGATGGGACATTATTCCTCTCTTTTCCCAATAATGAAACCATCAGGCGAGTCGCGGACAATTCTGAATCTCAAACCATTGAACAACTTGTTGGTACAAAAGATTCAGAATGGAGTCATAAGGTCGGCAATTCCACTAATAGACAAAAACTCGGTAATGTGTACCCTAGACTTAAAAAGTGCGTACTATCAGGTCCCGATTTATCCAATCTCGCAGGGTAAGCCTACCGGACTGTACCCGCCACTTCCAGTTCCAAGGCCTTCCGTTCAGGCTGGCTTCTGCTCCCAGAGTATTTACGAAGCTAATATCAGAAGTCGTAGCCTATCTGAGAAACCAAGGAATTATTGTAATACCGTACTTGGATGACTTTTTGTTAGTGGTTTGAACAGCGGAAGTCCTAAATCATCACACAGAACGAACAGTGTCGGTGCTGGAATGTCTCGGTTGGATGGTGAATCGAGAAAAATCTCATTTAATACCCAGTTCAAGAAAAGTATTTCTAGGGTATTACTGGATTCCAGATCCAGGACAGCATTCTTACCAGAAGTCAAGCAACAATCGTTAAAAAAGAAGGTTGCAGAGATTTTGAAGAGCAGAGTTACCATAAGAAGAGCTATGCAGGTTCTGGGAGTGATGACATCTTGCATTCCATGCGTCAGATGGGCACAGGCTCATTCAAGGCCCCTACAAAAAGAAGTTCTATTTCTATGGGATCGTCATCAGGCATCCCTAGACAAGAAGATCCATCTTTCTGCAAAAGTGAAGAGATCTTTAAGTTGGTGGATGCAAAGCAGAAATCTCAGAATAGGAGTTCTTTGGATTCCATCTCCAGTCATAATAATAACCACAGACGCAAGCGCTTGGGCCCATTTAGAAGGGAAGATTCTCCAGGGAAAATGGCCAGAAAAAATCAGACGAATGTCATCAAACTATCGAGAGCTGTATGCGATTGGGGAGTCGTTAAGAAGAAACCAAAACCGTTAAAAAAAAAAAAAAAAAACATGTTAAAATCCTGTCAGACAATATGACAGCAGTAGCCTTTATAAAACATCAGGGAAGCTCTCGATACAGATCTCTGCAGGATCTAGCAGAGAAGATACTCATATGGGCAAAACAAACGGTCTTTTCTATAACCGCAGTACACCTGGAAGGTTCGCAGAACTTAGTAGCAGACTATCTAAGCAGACAGAAGATCTACCCGACCGAGTGGGAGCTGAACCAGGAGGTCTTCCACTTACTATGCCAACGATGGGGAACGCCTCAGATAGATCTCTTTGCTACAAGAAAAAATTTGAAGCTACCAAGATTTTATTCACTGAACCCAGTGGACAATCCAGAAGGTGTAGATGCCTTGAGTCAGAGGTGGAACGAACCTCTAAATTATGCATTCCCACCAATAGCACTGATACCAGCGGTTCTGAGGAAGATAAGAGAAGACGGAGCGAGAGTCGTACTAATAGTTCCGTTCTGGCCAAGGAGGAGCTGGTTTCCACTTCTAGGCGACATGACCACAAAAAAACCAATCGAGCTTTCCCAGTGGAAGGACATAGTTCACCAGGGACCAGTTCTTCACCAGGACCCAGAAAGGTTGCACCTGTCAGCCTGGATCCTGAACGGGACATTTTAAAAGCTCGTGGTCTATCAGATCAAGTTATAACAACGATTCAGGCCAGCAGAAAACCGGTAACTTCGGCAATATATTATAAGATCTGGAAAAAGTTCTGTCTGGAAGGTGGCAGGTCTGATGCCGTAGCTGGAGTCCCGGATGTTCCTCGAGTTCTGGATTTCCTCCAGAAAGGATTTAATATGGGTCTTAGACCTAGTACACTTAGGCTAAGTGCACACGATCAGGAATAATTGCGTTTTTTTCGCGTTTTTTCCGCGGTAAAAACGCGATAAAAACGCAAGCATTAAGCATCCTATACATGTTAATTGATTCCGCATGTTTTGGCCACATGTTGCGTTTTTTTCCGCGAAAAAAACGCTTCGCGGAAAAAATAGCAACATGTTCATTAATTTTGCGGAATGTAAGCGTTCATGTGCGGTGGTACCCAGGGTCTGGAGGAGAGGAGACTCTCCTCCAGGCCCTGGGTACCATATCCCTGGTAAAACAATAATTAAAATAAAAAATAATGATATTCTCACCTTCCGGCGGCCCCCGCAGCCTTCCCGCGGCCCCCGCAGCCTTCCCGCCTTCAGCGATGCTCCCGGCAACTTCCGGTCCCAGGAGTGCTTTGCGAGAATCACCCAGATGGCATAGCGGTCTCGCGAGATGTACGTCATCGGTGTGATTTGTCGCAAAGCACTCCTGGGACCGGAGTTGCCGGGAGCGTCACTGAGAGGCGGGAAGGCTGCGGGGGCCGCCGGAAGGTGAGAATATCATTATTTATTATTTTTTTTATTATTTTTACATTAGATCTCTTACTATTGATGCGGCATAGGCGGCATCAATAGTAAAAAGTTGGTCACACGTGTCAAACACTATGTGTGACTCGTGTGACCAACCTGTCAATCAGTTTTCCAAGCGATGCTACAGATCGCTAGGAAAACGCTAGCATTCTGCAAGCTAATTACGCTTGCAAAACGCTATTATTCTGGCGGGAATCAGCATACAAAAAACGTGCGTATTTCCTGCGGGAGAAGTGCGGGATTGCCGCGGAAATTTCCGCGGCAATTCCGCAACGTGTGAACTTAGCCTTAAAGTTCAAATCTCGGCATTAAGTACTTACATGGACTATCCATTGGCCTCTCATCCTTGGGTAGTTAGATTCGTCAAAGCAGTCCAGAGATTGCGGCCCACTATAAGACAGTTGTCTCCCCCCTGGGACTTAAATCTAGTTTGGCGGCTCTTTTGTAAAAATCCTTTCACACCAAACAGGGAGTTTCCTGTTTCACTCTTATCAATGAAAACTGCGTTTTTGGTAGCAATCACCACAGCCAAAAGAGTAGGGGAAATTCAAGCACTTTCCATTAAAGACCCATATCTGCAGATCAGAGAGGATCATAATATTAAAACTTGACACTGCTTTCTTGCCCAAGGTAGCTTCCTGGCAAAATCGCACTCAAGAAATCATACTCCCGTCTTTTTGTGAAAAACCATTAAACGTAAAAGAACAAGCTTTACACTCCCTTGACGTTAGACAGGCAGTGATTGATTACTCAGAAGCCACTAAGCTCTGGAGGAAAGACCCTAATTTGTTTATTTTGGAGGTAAAAACAGGGGTAAAAAAAAAAAGCTTCTAAAGCATCCATTGCTAGATGGATTACCACTATAATCTCAAAAACTTACACATCTGAGGGTGTAGTTTGTCCTATAAAGATAAGAGCCCATTCTACCAGGGCCTTGTCAGCATCATGGGCTGACAGAGCAGGAGCATCATTAGAACAAATTTGTAAGGCAGCCTCCTGGGCTACGATAAATACCTTTTGCAAGCACTACAAACTAGATGTGCTAGCAGGACAACATACGGCATATGGTAGAAAAGTATTACAGGCCGTAGTCCCACCCTAGGAGGGTTTCTTTGGTACTCTCCATAGTGCTGTCAGGGGGACGTCCTGGAAAATGGGTATTATACCTACCGATAATTCGGTTTCCAGGAGTCCATCCTGACAGCACGGTTAGTTCCCTCCCTTGTCTATCTTGTTATATATGCTAATTCATATGATGTAATATGTTTAAGTAAATTAAAGTGTTATCACTGGCATTAATCCATGGTATGGTACTTGTCAAATCACTGAGGTATTGGGGGAGGAGTGGGACCTTTTAACCTCTCGTGTGCTTACTGTCCCTGTAAGGAGGAGGAGGACGTCCTCCATAGTGCTGTCAGGATGGACTCCTGGAAACCGAATTATCGGTAGGTATAATACCCATTTTCTCCAACATATGGGATATCCGCGTACTCAGGAAAACTTGGACAACAGCTTTTGGGGTCTAATTTCTCCTGTTACCCTTGGGAAAATCAAAAAATTGGAGACTAAAAGATGTTTGTGGAAAAAATGTTTTTTTTTTTCATGCCCGGGCATTATAAACTTCTGTGTAGCGCTTGGGGTTCAATGTGCTCACCGCACATCTAGATAAGTTCCGTGCGGTGTCTAGTTTCCAAAATGGGGTCACTTGTGGGGAGTTTCTACTGTTTAGGCACATCAGAGGCTCTGCAAACGTAACATGATGCCCGCAGACCATTCCATCAAAGTCAGCATTTCAAAACGTCACTACTTCCCTTCCGAGCCCCAACGTGTGCCCAAACAGTGGTTCCCCCCACATATGGGGTACCAGTGTACTCAGGACAAACTGTAGAAAAATTTTTGGGGTCCAATTTCTCCTGTTACCCTTGTGAAAATAAAAAATTGCGGGTTAAAATCAGTTTTTGAAGAAAAAAATGATTTTTTATTTTTACGGCTCTGCATTATAAACTTCTGAGAAGCAAGTGGGGGTTCAAGGTGCTCACCACACATCTGGATAAGTTCCTTGGGGGTTCTAGTTTACAAAATGGGGTCACTTGTGGGGGATTTCTACTGTTTAGGAACATCAGGGGCTCTGCAAACGTAACAAGATGACAGCAGACCATTCCATCAAGTCGGCATTTCAAAGCGTCACTACATCCCTTCCGAGCACTGACGTGTGCCCAAACAGTGGTTACCCCCCACATATGGGGTACCAGCGTACTCAGGACAAACGACAACAACTTTTGGGGTCCAATGTTTCCTGTAACCATTGTGAAAATAAAAAATAGGGCCTAAAAAATAATTTTTTTGAGAAAAAAAATGATTTTTTTATTTTCAGGGCTCTGCGTTATAAACTTCTAATGAACTAGAGAAAAAAGAAACGACCAAAAAGTCCCAAATAATTGCATATAAAAAAGAGTTTTTATTTAATTTACAAAACAGGTGAGCAGAAAGGGATGACACCCTAGCCAAATTAACACATGTGGGACAACAGGACGCACATAGGATAGAATGTAAATAATAATATAATGATCATAGATAACATCTCCACAGTATTGATAACTTGAGTCTGTTGCTATGTGCAAAGTGATACAAACAGGCACTGACCATGTATTTACATTATCGGTTGAATTCTTTTGTATCACTTTGCACATAGCAACAGACTCAAGTGAGTCTCTAATAACCTTTTCTGATATGGCATACTATGGCGAAGGTAGTTTTTTGTCCTTTGTGATACCATCAGTCCTGTTATCAATACTGTGGAGATGTTATCTATGATCATTATATTATTATTTACATTCTATCCTATAGGTACTGCCACACTAAACGCTCCCGCTAACGATCACAATAACGACGCATACTAATGCGATCGTTTTTGTGATCGTTTTAATGTCGCTAGTAGCTGCCACACTTAGCGATCTCGTTAACGACTCATAAGCGGTTAGCGATCTCATTAACGACTTTAACGGTCATTGCGATGTAAAAAACAGCGCACATCGTTCACAAAAGGTGCCAGACACAGCGATATAGCGTCACCAGCGGGACGCCAACGATCAAAATACGGTCCAGAACTCTAGTGAACGATCAGCGAGATCACAGCAGGGGCCACGTCGTTGCTACATGCCACACACAATAGCGTCACTAACGAGATCGCTAAATAGTGACGTTTTTTAGCGATCTCGTTAGCAACCTTGTTTAGTGTGGCATACCCTTATGTGCGTCCTGTTGTCCCACATGTGTTAATTTGGCTAGGGTGTCATCCCTTTCTGCTCACCTGTTTTGTAAATTAAATAAAAACTCTTTTTTATATGCAATTATTTGGGACTTTTTGGTCGTTTCTTTTTTCTCTTGTTCATTATATTGTAATTAACAATCATTCAGTATTTACTATTGTTATGGGCACATGTTCTTTGAAGTGTGTTTGTTATAAACTTCTGTATAGCACCTGGGGGTTCAAAGTGCTCACTGTGCATCTAGATAAGTTCCCTAGGGGGTCTTGTTTCCAAAATGGGGTCATTTGTGGGGAGCTCCAAAGTTTAGGCACACAGTGGCTCTCCAAACACGACATGATGTCCGCTAACGATTGGAACTAATTTTCCATTAAACTCAAATGGCGCTCCTTCCCTTCTGAGCTCTGCCGTGCGCCCAAACAGTGGTTCCCCCACATATGGGGCACCAGCGTACTCAGGAAAAACTGGACAACAACTTTTGGCGTCCAATTTATCCTGTTACCCATGGGAAAATAAAAAATAGCGGGCTAAAAAATGATTTTTGAGAAACAAAAATTATTTTTTTATTTTCACTGCTCTGCGTTTATAAACTTCTGTGAAGCACTTGTGTAGTGAGCACTTTGAGCCCCCATCTAGATAAGCTTGGGGGGTCTAGTTTCCAAAATGGGGTCACTTGTGGGGGGTTTCTACTGTTTAGGCTCTGCAAACGCAACATGACGCCCGCAGAACATTCCATCAAGTCTGCATTCCAAAATGGCGCTCCTTCCTTCTGAGCTCTCCCATGCGCCAAAACAGTGGTTCCCCCCCACATATGGGGTATTGGTGTACTCAGGACAAATTGAACAACAACTTGTGTGGTCCAATTTTTCCTGTTACCCTTGTGAAAATAAATAGCGGGCTAAAAAATCATTTTTGAGGAAAAAAATGATTTTTTTTTATTTTCACTGCTCTGCGTTATAAACTTCTGTGAAGCACTTGGGGGTTCAGAGTGCTCACAACAAATCTAGATAAGTTCCATAAGAGGTCTAGTTTCTAAAATGGTGTCACATATGGGGTTTTTTCACTGTTTAGGCACACAGGGGCTCTCCAAACGCGTCATGGTGTCCGCTAACGATTGGAGCTAATTTTCCATTCAAAAAGTCAAATGGCGCTCCTTCCCTTCTGAGCCCTTCCGTGCGCCCAAACAGTGGTTTATGACCACATATGAGGTATCTGTGTACTCAGGAGAAATTGCTCAACAAATTTTAGGAGCCATTTTATCCTGTTGCCCATGTGAAAATGAATAAAACGGAGGCTAAAATAAAATTTTTGTAAAAAAAAAAAGTACTTTCTTTTTTTTTACGGATCAATTTGTGAAACACCTGGGGGTTCAAAGTGCTCACTATGCATCTAGATAAGTTCCTTGGGGGGGTCTAGTTTCCAAAATGGGGTCACTTGTGGGGAGCTCCAATGTTTAATCACACAGAGACTCTCCAAATGCGACATGGCAACCGCTAAATATTCCAGCATATTTTCCATTCAAAAAGTCAAATGGCGCTCTTTCCCTTCTGAGCCCTGCCGTGCGCCCAAACAGTGGTTTATGACCACATATGAGGTATCGGTGTACTCAGGAGAAATTGCCCAACAAATTTTACGATCCATTTTATCCTGTTGCCCATGCAAAAATGAAAAAATTGATGCTAAAATAAAATTTTCAGCAGCAGATGGAAGGAAGGGAGACACATTCATTACCAGTGGGTAGGCGGAGCCCACACAGGATAGAACACCTCAGATTAAAAAAAGAGTGTTGACCGGCCCCTCCAGCTTGGGCTCCTCCTACTCCAGCTCTCCAGTCTAAAATTTGAGGTCACAGAGGATAGTCGCTGCTGAAGCAGCTCCTCAGAAGATTTTTTATTTTTATCGGACAGAGACTTGGGCCCCAGTGGTCTTGAGGTCTCAGGGGTCTCAGCGCTGCTGGACCCCCACCTCTCCCTTGGCGGATCTGTATTACCCTGTAAGGTGGTCCCTGCAGAACCCTGCCGGCCCTGGGGGATGAGGATTGCTTCCCTGGCGGGGACGCAATCCTCGCTTATGGGGTCACTGCGTTCCCCGCCCTGGGGGGGAAGCTATGGGCACAGTGCCACAAATCCCTGGGGGTCCCTGTGGCGCTCAGCTGTGTGAGTACTCTGCATTTTTTAATGTATGTGAGTGCTTCAGCGGCTGTTGCGGCAGCCGCTGCTACATGTATCATGTCGGTGACTGTGTCTTTTTGTCTGCAGGTGGATGCCTGCAGGACATGGGAGCGGGGCAGGAGCGGAGAGCGGAGGAGTTCGCGCGCATTTTTTTTTTTAACGCGTTTTCCCGGTCTTCTCGGGCAGGAAGCGCTCTAAGCGCGCGATCTTTCCTGCCTCTTCTCTTCCGGCCTGTCTCCTCTAGCGCGGCGGCCATTACTGACAGCCTCCTCGGGCTTATCTCTCTCCGCTCCCCCCGACCGACCAAAGGAAAAGGACACTGCACCGCGGCCAGCTGGGTGAGTCGCTTCTACCTCTCAGGGCAGAAGCTTAACCCCTTCACCCCCACAGCGCAGATGCCACACTGAACGCTCCCGCTAACGATCAAATAACGACGCATGCTAATGCGATCGTTTTTGTGATCGTTTTAATGTCGCTAGTAGCTACCGCTCTGGGCGATTTCATTAACGACGCATAAGCGGTTAGCGATCTATTTAACGACTTTGGCGGTCATTGCGATGTACAAAACAGCGCAATATTTTAGCGATCTCGTTAGTGTGGCATACCCTTGAGGTACTGCAGCTGCTACCTCATAAGAGGCACCTGGGGCTCGCACACCCTTTTCATTAACAAGGGTTGTGAGGAGTCTGCGGCATTAACCCCTTCTTAGGCGGTTAACCCTTAATTGGGGGACAGCTGGGGTAGCTCTCTCTTTAAGAGCTTTAACCCTTCAGCGTTCGTTTCTTCTTTAAGAAACCACACTGTCCTAGTTACTGACAGGTTTAACCTGCCATATACTGTGTGAGGACATGTCAGATCAGGGTCCAGGAGGTGCGGACCGTCTCTCAGATCCGCTACAGGATCAGTCTCGCGTATCTGTCACGCAGACCTCGACGGCGTCAGGCGCAGTGGTCAGAGGTCTCAGTGATGTCAAAATGGAGGCCCTCGCTCATTCTATTGATGGCCTGTCTGACCTTCTAGGTTATTGGGTGTCAGCTAGATCCTCTCAGAGGAAGCGACACAGGCCGGTGCCTTCATTCCCGCGTAGCGACTCGGAGATCTCAGGCATGGAGGGTTCCCCTTCAAGCTCAGATGGGGAGGTGTCCGATTCGGATAAGGAGGATCGGCAGGGACTCTCTGCTTCTCTTTTGGGCCGTACAGAGGCTTTTATTGGAGCCATGAGGGAGGCGTTGCAGTTACCGGAGGAGGTAACTAGACGCCCTAGTAAGTCAGCACGGATGTTTCAGGAGTCGCATAGGTCACGATCAGCATTACCATCTCTGGATGAGCTTAATCGGGCAGTGGAGAAGGAACGCCTGTGCCCAGATAAGTGTTTTCAGGACACGGGTTTTTTGAGACGCTATATCCGTGTACGACGGAATTGATTGATAATTGGATTCCTTCTCCTGAAGTGGATGTCCCTTTATCCCAGCTTAGCAAGTCCTCATTCCTGTTAAAAGGGAAGGCGAGTTTGCAGGATCCGCTGGACAGAAAAACGGAGATGGCGGCGAAATCCATCTACGAGGCCGCGGGTCATGGATTCAGAGCATGTGTGATTGTAAAGCTTCTCTAAGCTGGTTAGACCGTCTACGGAAGGCGTGGCAAGATGGATCCCCTCTATCCGAGGTAGATGGGCTTTTTAAGGATGCAGCCCGATATGACAGTGATGCAGGTTTGGATACTGCGTCACTGCTGTCCAGGGCGCAATCCTCGGCGGTCACAGTCAGGAGAGCACTGTGTCTTAGACAGTGGACCGGAGACGCGGTTTCCAAGCAAGGTTTGCTATCCTTAGCTTACAAGGATGGTCAGCTATTTGGATCTGACCTCACGGAGCTGATTGCCAAGGCAAAGGCAAAAGAAACGGCTTTACCGCAGCGAAGAGCTGTGACTTCTGCGTCTGGCAGGCATAGTGCCGGTAGTAGTCGGCGGTCCTTTCGGTCCAGGGGACGGTTCGGTCAGCCCTCTTGGGGATCGGGTCGTCCCTCTTTTTTCGGGAAAAAAGAACGCTCAGAAATCCCGCACTCCCTGGAAACAGAGCTTCCGCCAAGACAAGCGGGAAGCTGACAAAAAGCCCGCTAAGGCAGACTGACGCCAGGGTCTCACTCGAGGACTCTCGAGTGGGAGGTCGCCTGCTCCAATTCGAACCGACTTGGGCTTCCCGCGTGTCGGACGCCTGGGTGACGCGGGTTGTGTCGGCAGGCTACTTCATAGAGTTTCTTTCTCGACCCCCAGACAGTTTTTTTGCCACTCTCGCATTCCGTCAGAGCCCGAGCTATTTGCCGCTCTACTGCGGGAGGTCGATTCCCTTCTGCAGAAGGGTGTGGTGGCACCGGTTCCGCCGGAGGACCGGGGAAGAGGGTTTTATTACAACCTCTTTGCGGTCCCCAAAAAGGAGGACAAATTTCGCCCCATTCTGGATCTCAAAAGATTGAATTGGCATGTCCGCACCCGGAAATTCCGCATGGAGTCACTTCGCTCCGTTGTGGCTGCCCTGACGCAGAACGATTTTTTTGGTGTCAATCGACATTCGGGACGCTTATTTGCATGTTCCCATCGGAAGGGCCCACCAACGCTTCCTTCGTTTTGCCATAGGCCAGGACCATTACCAGTTTGTGGCCCTGCCATTCGGGTTGGCCTCAGCACCCAGAGTTTTTACGAAAATTCTGGCACCTCTCATGGCGATTCTGCGAAGACAGGGGGTTACGATTCTTCCCTATCTGGACGACCTTTTGATTTTGGCGTCCTCAGAGGAGGAGGCGGTGACGGCTCGAAATCTATCCCTTCAGCTCCTGGAGGACTTCGGGTGGCTTGTCAATTGGGAGAAGTCGTCTCTGGAACCGTCGCAGCGACACGGTACGAGCAGTGGTGTCTCTGCCTCCAGACAAGCAAGCGAGTCTTCTTCGACATGTAATGAAGTCTTCGACAGCAATGTCCCTTTGAAGGTGTATGCGCCTTCTGGGTTTGATGGTGGCGTCGATGGAGGAAATTCCGTTTGCACAGTTTCATTCCAGGGCTCTCCAAATGCTCATTTTGAACCGTTGGGATCGATCGCAGTTTTCACTGGATTGCAGTGTCATCATCTCCCACAGGGTGCGAGAGTCTCTAGGATGGTGGTTACGTCCGGAAGTGTTATCCCTGGGGAAGTCCTTCCTCCCTCCGAGGTGGTCGATCATAACCACCGATGCCAGCCTGACGGGCTGGGGGGGTGTCTGGAACGATCTCTGGATTCAGGGAGTATGGTCATCGGAAGAGTCTGTCCTGCCGATCAACATCCTGGAATTGAGGGCTATTTTCCTTTGCCACCAACACTGGACGGTCCTTTTAAGCGGTCTACCAGTCCGAGTGCAGACAGACAACGCGACGGTGGTCGCGTATATCAACCATCAAGGTGGGACAAGGAGCTTCAGGCTCATGATGGAGGTGTCTCGGATCCTGGTATGGGCCGAGGCCAGGGTGCCAGCCATCTCTGCGATTCACATTTCAGGAGTTCAGAATATCACAGTGGACTTCCTCAGTCGCGAAAAGATGGATTCCGGAGAATGGAGTCTTCATCCGAAAATTTTTGCACTGCCTTGCTCCCGTTGGGGGACTCCCCAAGTGGATTTGATGGCATCCAGGTTCAATGCCAAGTTACCGGCGTTCATGTCCAGGTACAAGGACCCGAAGGCTGTGGCGGTGGATGCTCTGGTGGCTCCTTGGGACCAATTCGAGCTAATCTATGTGTCTCCGCCGATATCCTTACTTCCTCTGGTGTTGCGTCAGGATCAGACTGGAGAGAGTCCCGGCTATGTTGATAGCCCCAGATTGGCCAAGGAGGACGTGGTTCTCAACGCTGGTGTCGCTTCTGGCAGCGCCTCCACTTCCACTCCTTCTTCGCCCGGACCTGTTAACCCAAGGGCCCTTTCGTCACCCGGACCTGAAGTCTCTGCGTTTGACGGCGTGGCTCTTGAGACCGAAATCTTGACCCGTCAAGGTTTTTCAGCCGAAGTCTTTGCCACTCTGAGAGCGGCCAGAGGTCCGGCTACTACTAGGATTTATCACAAGGCTTGGGAAGCCTTCTTTTCGTGGTGTTCGGGTTCTTCTAGGAACCCGAGGATTTTTTCCATTCCCAATTTGTTGGCCTTTTTACAGTACGGGCTGGACAAGGGTTTGGCAGTTAGCACTCTGAAGGGGCAGGTTTCTGCTCTGTCCTTGCTGTTTCGAAAGGCTATCGCCTCGCGTAGGGACGTACGTTCCTTTTTTCGCGGAGTAACCCGTCAGTTTCCGCCGCGGAAGGCGCTTGTGTCTCCTTGGCGGCTCAATCTTGTTTTGGAGGCTCTTCAGCATGGGCCTTTTGAGCCTTCCTAGTGGCGGTCACTTCTTTGAGAAGGTTTTCTGAGTTGGCGGCTCTTTTCTTGCTCGCCTCCTTTTTTCTGGAGTTCCACCAGGATCGCGTAGTGCTTCGCACTCGGGGCGACTTTCTACCTAAGGTGGTGTCACAATTCCATGTTAACCAGGATATTGTGTTGCCCTCGCTCTGACCGGAGCCGAGGAATGCGAAGGAACGGGCCCTGCACACATTGGATTTACTGCGGGTTTTGAAGTTCTATTTGTCTATTACTCAAAGTTTTCGGAAGTCGGATTCTCTGTTTGTGATTCCAGCAGGTCGTCGACGTGGGCAACGAGCTTCCAAGGATTCTATAGCTCGTTGGATTCGGTCGGCCATTTTAGAGGCTTACCGACTTAAGGGCGAATCTGCCCGATTAAGATCCGAGCTCACTCCACGAGGGCTGTGGGTTCATTGTGGGCCTTTTCATCAAGGGGCCTCGGCAGCTCAGCTCTGCCGGGCGGCGACCTGGCGTTCCGTCCACACATTTACAAAATTTTATAAGGTGGACGTCAGTGCTCCCGCTGATGCGGCCTTAGGACGTAGGGTCCTGCAGGCGGCTGTAGTTTAAAGTTCTTGTGAACTTGTATTTAGCGCTAGTTGCGCATTTATTTAAGTTGTTGGGAATCTGCCTCTGTTGGTTTTTTGCCCACCCTTAATTTCTGGACTGCTTTGGGACGTCCACTGGTAATGAATGTGTCTCCCTTCCTTCCATCTGCTGCTGAAAGACGGATTTTGGTAAGAACTTACCTGTAAAATCCTTTTCAGCGAAGGAAGGAAGGAGACACAGATCCCTCCCATGGCAGAAGTGTGTTGTTGTGTTTTCAGATGCGGCGTGACCCTTCTCTGATAGTGATTATCTGGGCTGAGGTCGGCGCGCTAAGGCTCTTTTCCAGCATTGCCAGCTCATCGCAGTGGTCAGGTTCAGTGAGTAGTACCTGGGACTGTGTGGTTTTTTCTGTTATATGCATAACCTGTCTTCTTGTTGTTTCTCTGAAGTTCTTCAGAAGGGGTTATGTTGCTCTCGCTGGTGATTTTTGCTCTTCCTTAGCTTGTGTACGGACTGGAGAGCTGGAGTAGGAGGAGCCCAAGCTGGAGGGGCCGGTCAACACTCTTTTTTAATCTGAGGTGTTCTATCCTGTGTGGGCTCCGCCTACCCACTGGTAATGAATGTGTCTCCCTTCCTTCCTTCGCTGAAAAGGATTTTACAGGTAGGGTCTTACCAAAATCCGTCTTTTGTTGGAAAAATTAAAATGTCCATTTTTTCCTTCCACGTTGCTTTAGTTCCTGTGAAGCACCTGAAGGGTTAATAATCTTCTTGAATGTAGTTTTGAGTAGCTTGAGGGGTGAAGTTTTTATAATGGTGTCACTTTTGGGTATTTTCTATCATATAGACCCTTCAAAGTGACTTCAAATGTGAGGTGGTCCCTAAAAAAAAATGGTTTTGTAAATTTTGCTGTAAAAATGAGAAATCGCTGGTCAACTTTTAACCCTTATAACTTCCTAACAAAAAAAATTTTTGTTCCCAAAATTGTGCTGATGTAAAGTAGACATGTGGGAAATGTTATTTATTAACTATTTTGTGTCACATAACTCTCTGGTTTAACAGAATAAAAATTTGAAAATTGCTAAATTTTCACAATTTTCGCCAAATTTCCATTTTTTTCACAAAATAAACGCAAAAATTATCGACCTAAATTTACCACTAACATGAAGCCCAGTATGTCACGAAAAAACAGTCTCAGAATCACTAGGATCCGTTGAAGCTTTCCTGAGTTATTACCTCATAAAGGGACACTGGTCAGAATTGCAAAAATGGCAAGGTCATGAAGGGGTTAAGAGACCCTGGGGTCAGAACCACCCAGTCACTGTCTGCTGAGGTGTGGTGGAGTGAGAAAACTGTTGCTCATAGAAACCAATCACAGCTCAGCTTCTTTTAAACAGCTCTGGTGAAATGAAAGATGCTTTGTGATTGGTTGGTGATACACACACACACACATATTCAATTTTATATATATATAGATTATAGATGGGATTGACAGTAAAGTGTCAGGCTTTGATGACACCAAACTATGTAGGATATTAAAATCTGACCTTGACATTACAATATTGCAAAACCATCTGGATAAGACTGAATGGGGAAACACCTGGAAAATGAGATTTAAAGGGAACCTGTCACCAGAAATAACGCTGTTAACCTGCAGATATGGGGTTAATCTGCAGGTTAACAGCGTAATGTATTCTCAGAGCGGTGACTGAACAGAAGCTGCCCCGTCCCTATGACTGAATGCAGCTGGGGAGAATAAAGTTACTTTTTTTTTTTTTTCCCCCTCACTGCATTTGGGTTAACAGCGTTATTCCTGGTGACAGGTTCCCTTTACCCCTTCCCGACATGCGGCGTACATGTACTGCTCTGTGGGAGCAGCGTTTCCGCAAACAGGAGTACAGGCACGGCGGCACGATCACGCAGCCTCACTCAGTGCCGCGGCGATCGGGTGAGTTGTCAGCTCTGTGTGAGAGCCGACACCCCGCAGCAACACCCACGATCGGTGCTAGCACTGATCGTGGGCATTTTGTACCCCTCTGATGCCGCTGTCAGTAGTGACAGCGACAGAAGAATCGGACAGGAAGGGGGCTCCCTGCGTGCTTCCATCAGGACAACGTGATGCGATTTCATTGTTCTGATTGTCTTCATGGAGATCCCCGGCTACAAGATGGTCGCGGTGGGTCCTTCAGGGAAGGTGGCTTCGCAGTGCCTGCTCACAGCAGGCTCCTCCCTGCCTGTCAGTCCCTGCTCCGATTTTCTGCAGTGCAGATGCGTTGTAGAACATGAGATCAGCGATCTGATGTAATACAGTAATGTCCCATCCTGGGACAATGTAAAAATATTAAAAAAAAATCCCCAAATAAAAAAAGAAACAAATATTTTTCCAATAAATAAATAAAAAATAAACAAAAGTACACATTTAGTATCAGCACGTCTGTAACGACCCCCTCTATAAAACTGTCCCACTAGTTAACTCCTTCAGTGAACACCGTAAAAAAATTAAAAAACGAGGCTAAAAACAATGCTTTATACTGCCGAACAAAAAGTGCAATAAAACGTGATCGAAAAGACGAATGTAAATAAGCATGGTACTGCTGAAAACGTCATCTTGTCCCGCAAAAAACAAGCAGTCATACAGCTCCATCAGCAGAAAAATAAAAAAGTTATAGTTCTCAAAATAAAGCGATGCAGAAATTATTTTTATATAAAAGTTTTTGTATAAAAGCAACAAAACATAAAAAACTGATCATAAATTGGGTATCGCCTTAATCATACTGTCCCGAAGAATAGAGCTACCTTATCAATTTTACCACGTGCAGAACAGTATGAAAAAAAAGAAAGCAGTTCCTGGATTGCTGTTTTTTGTCCATTCTGTCTCCCAAAAATTGGAATAGAAAGCGATCAAAAAATGTCAAGTGCCCAAAAATGGTACCAATAAAAACGTCAGCTCGTCCTGCAAAAAAAAAGGCCATAACATGACTGTCTGCCGAAATAAGGAAAAATTATAGCTGTCAAAATATGGTGATGCAAAACTTGTTTTCGCAATAAAAGCGTCTTTTAGTATGTGACAGCGGTCAAACATTAAAAATAAAATATAAATCTTGTATCGCTGTACTCTCACCAACCCGAAGAATAAAGTCGCCTAACCACTTATACTGCACGAGGAACGGCGTAAAAAGTAAATAAAGCCAATTCTTCACATGCTGTTGATTTTTTTCATTCTGCCTCCCAAAGATCGCAGTAAGGCTCGGCGCACATTTATCCTGCGCTGAGCACTTTCACTGAGGTTTCCGTGTAAATCTCTGAAATACATAATTCAGACGGATCCCCCTACTGAAGATCCCCTATAATGAGGCACTGTGGACGCCATAGGACCTGTGATCCGGCGGTGTTCGTCTTTTTAGGATTGCATAAAAGTGCCGTTGGCCACAGTTTTGTGCACTTCTAAAAAAAAAAAAGACACCGCTGATCAGAGGCCAGCGCTCCACATAGAACGCCGGATAAATATGATCCCAAACATTCTGTAAAATGTTCACAATAAAAGCTTCCACTCCGTCCACAAAAAAAAGCAAGTCCCCACTCTGGTCCGTCATCTGTTGATGGAAAACATAGGGGCTTCCATGTTACTGGTAGCACAAAGGCTCTGGAAAAGTGAAATGGCTACTCACCCCACCCCACCCCCCAAAAAAAAAAAAGAAATTCAGCAAATTCTCCACTCCCAAATCCAAATGCTCCCCCTCCCTTCTGAGCACCGGTGTGCCTAACCCACATTTAGCGCCCACATGTTTGGCATTTCTGTAGTGATGAGAGCCCTCCTAATTTACAGGTGTGTGTGTCTCCAGAGCATGAGCTCTGGGCATAATGTACTGGTCACTACAATAGTAGTTTGCAATTTTCATTTGGCAACATTCACTGCTGCTTGTTTCTGGAAAACGCCCATGGAGTCAAAATCATCACTACATCTGTAGATTAATTCCCAAAGGGTTATAATTTCCAAAATAGGGTCACTTGGAGAAGGGGATTCTGCTTTTCTATCACTTAGGGACTCTTTACATAGAATCCGCAAACTATTCTAGGAAAATCTGCCTTCCAGGAGGCAAATAGTGCTCCGTCCCTCCCGAGTCTCTCCGTATGGCTAAGTAGTACTGTACAGCCACATATGGGGTATTGCCACGTTCAGTAGAAATTGTGGGACAAATTCTGGTGCAATTTTTCCCCATTTCCCAGTAGGAAAATTTAAAACTTGAGGCTAACACACAATCTTGGTGGTAAAAATGTAAATCATTTTATCTTCACTGCTCAATGGTATAAAAGTCTGTGACACACCTGTGGTGTCAATATAATCACTGCACCGCTAGATGAATTTGAGAGGTTTAGTTTGTAAAATGGGGTCACTTATGGGGGTTCTGCTGTGTTGGCACCTCAGGAGCTCTGCCAATGTAACATGGCACCCTTAAACAAGTGCAGCAAAATCTGCACTGTACTATAGCGTTGCTTCCCTTCTGAGCTTTGCACTATGCCTCAAAAGTAGTTTTCGACGACATATGGGCTATTGGTGAACTCGCGAGAAAGTGGACCACAAAATTTGTTGTCCAATTTCTTCTGTTACCCTTGTGAAAATACAAAATTTGGAGCTAAAAAAGATTTATCTGGGGAAAATGTGATTTTTTTTTATTTTTTTTTTTACACGGCTTAACGTTAGAAATGTCTGTGTATCACCTGGGGGTTCAAGGTGCTCAATACACATCTAGATAAGTTCCCAACGGGGTCTAGTTTCCAAAATTGTGTCATTTGTGGGTGATTTTCACTGTTTAGGCACATCAGGAGTTCTCTAAACACGACGTGGCCGCCGGTAATTATTCCAGCAAATTTTACATTCAAAAAGTAAATTGGCGCTCCTTCCCTTCCAAGCCCTGCAATGAACCAGTTGTTTTCCTCCACATATTGGGTATCTGTGCACTCAGGAGAAATTGCACAACAAATTGTAAGGAGCAATTTCTCCTGTTACACTTGCGAAAGTAAAAAAAAAAAAAAAGTCTAAAGGAACATTTTGTGAAAAAACAGTAAATGTTTATTTTTTCCTTCCACATTCCAAAAATTCCTGTGAAGCACCTGAAGAGTTAATAAACTTTATGAATGTGGTTTTGAGTACATTGAGGGGTACAGTTTTTAGAATGGTGTCACTCTTTGGGTATTTTCTGACATATAGGTCCCTCAAAGTCACTTCAAATGTGTGGTGGTCACAAAAAAAATGGTTTTGCAAAGTCTTTCTCCTTCTTCCATGACAGTACCACGGAGAGAATTACAGAGAATTGTATCTTAGAGATGGATCTTAGAGATGGACCACAGCCTGTAGAACCCTTCTCCCAAAGGTTAGATCAGAAGAAGAGGCTAGGTCCAGCCGATAGTGATTATAAAAGCTTGAAGGTAGTGATGAACGATCATGCTCATTGCCCGGGTGATCTCCCAAGTATTTTGGCGTGCTCGGAGATTGTTTCTGTTGACGCAGCTGCATGATTTGCGACTGCTAGGTTCAATAAGTGTGGGGATTCCCTAACAAACAGCCATTCCTCACATGTATTCAGGCTGCCCAGCAGCCACAAATCATGAAGCTGCAGTGACAGAAACTAAATCTCCAAGCTCGTCAAAATACTTGGAGGACACCCGGGCATGCTCGCTCATTAGTAGTAGAAGGTGATGATACCTCTGATCTTTCCGCCCAGGAGGTTGCCACTGCTCTCATGGAATGAGCTCTCAAACCCTCCAGGGCGACATTCCCATTAGATGGGTAGGCCAACGAGATTGCATCCCTTATCCGTATTGCCAAGGTACTTTTGAAGGCCTTAAGTCCCTTCCTAGGCCCCTTAAAGAACACAGAGACCCATCTTTCCTACACCCCTGGGTGGACGCTAGGTACTGAACCAAACACCTTTTTACCTCTAATGAATGGAAATTCTCTTCTCTTGCATTTTTGGGGTTGGAGCAAAAGGAAGGACTACCTCTTGGGACCTATGGAACCGAGATGCTACGTTGGGCAAGTAAGCAGGGTCAGGCTTTAAAATAACTCTGTCCTCTAAGATTCTAGTGAAGGGAGGGCCTGCAGATAGAGCCTAAATGTCGCTCACCCTATGGGCTGATGTTAGAGGCACTAGAAGGACCGTTTTGAGGGACAGAACCTTGAGCGAGGCGGAATCTAAGGGTTCAAAGGGGGAACCTGTTAGGGTTGATAAGACCAAATTTAAATCCCATGGTGGCAAATTCTGGCTGGTTATGGTCCTAAATCTTGCAGAGACTAATGAATCTTGCTACCCAAGGATTTCCCGCTACATCATGATTATACAGGGCCCCCAGAGCGGCCACCTGTACCTTTAGGGTACTAGTAGCAATGTCCGGTTCTAACCCCTTTTGTAGAAACTTCAGGATGGCTGTAATTGGGACCCCATCTTGGACTGTGACCCCCCGAGGTAGATAGGAATTTTTTCTAGGTTTTACCTTAGGTTTTGGTAATGACGATTTTCCTATTCTGAAGTAGGGCGTAAACCAAGTATGGGGAAAAACCTCTGTCCCTCAAAAGCGCCTTTTCAAATTCCATACTGTTAAGTGCAAATTTGCTGCCTGAGGATGATATAGCTTTCCCTCAGAAAGAAGGTCTGGAACTTCCGGTAGTACCCAAGGGTGGTCATCATTCTCAATTAGAAGAACCAAGTTCTTGGCCAGAAAGGGCCTATGAGGATTACTATTTCCCTGTCCTCCCTGATCTTCCTTAGAACTGCTAGGATGAGGATGACCAGGGGGGGGGGGGACATAGGCCAGGCGCTGATTCCACAGAATCATAAAGGCAGCTAGAACTTGAGGGTTCCCTCTGGGATCTATGGAGCAAAAGGCGTCTTCCTTCGTAGAAGAGATCTATGATCAGAACACTCCATATTTCCACAATCTGGTTGAAAATGGACTCTTTTAGCACCCTTTCGCCGTGTCTCAACTGAGTGTGGCTCAGAAAGTCTGCTTTGTGGTTTTCTACCTCCCCAATCTGGAGTGCCATCAGGGAGAGGGGATTGCTTTCCGTCAACCGGAAAATCTGTCCTTCAAGGCTCGTGACCTGATTCAGATAGGCTACCACTACCTGGTTGTCCGAAAATACTCTCCCTTGATTACCCCGAAGGGCATCTAAGAACTCTATCAGGGCATAACTGACTGCTAATAGTTTCTTTTGGTTCGTGTATACAGACAAGAGACAACTGCTGACCCGTCCAGACCCCCTGAGTAACCCTGTTGTCCAGATGAGCCCCCCACCACGTGGGGCTTGTATCTGTGGTGACTACTCGAGACACTGTGTTCACCCAAGGGACCCCCTTGGTCTGATTGTCCATTTCTTTCCACCAACCCAGGGAATGAATAGTTGTTGAAGACACAGCCATACGACTTTTAATCGACCTTTTAGGGAGACCTGGTTTTTTAAGATGTCCCACTGGAGCCTCCTGGTGTGTATTTGGGCCCACTGAACCGCTGGCAAACAGGAGGTTAGGGAACCCAACGAGGACATGGCCTTTCTCAAAGTCATGGATGGGTATTGTGATGCCCTCAATACCTGACTCACAATCTCTTCCCTTTTATCACTAAGAATTCATCCAAATAAGGGACGATCAATATGTTCTGTTCCCTCAGGTGCACCATTGCTTCTTCCACTCGTTTAGTAAACACGAGGGGCTACCGACAAGTCGAAGGGAAGGGCCTTGTATTGAAAAATTTTTATTTCTCCTCTTATGGAGACCTCTACCCTGAGTAACTTTTGAGAGTCTTTGTGCATGGGAACGTGATAATATGCGTCCCTCAGATCCAGGAAAGTCATAAAGCAATTAGGAAACAATATTTTGATGGCTAATTTTTTTGATTCCATCTTGAAAGTTTGGGTTGTTACATACTTGTTCAATTTTTTCAAATTTATAATTGTCCGGAAGGATCCATCTGGTTTAAATACTAGAAACAATGGGGAGTAGAATCCTTCAATTATTTCCCAAGGAGGGACCTCATTGAGGACAGCTTTGTTCACTAGATCCAACCCCTCATGTTCCAAGGCCCTTTGTTCTTCTGGAAAGGGTCGTAGGGGAGTTACTACAAAGTTCTGGGGGGGAGAATGAACGAAAGTCTATCCTCAGGCCTGACTTGATTAGGCTTAGTATCTAGGGACTGTTGGAAATTTTTCCCCAGGCCGGAAGGAAGCGGGATAGTCTGCCCACCACCTTGGAAGGACAGTCACTTGGAGGGCTTCCTATCATGATATCCAGTGGGGGGTGGCTATGTTTACTGGCATTACTAGCACTTCTCTAAAACATTGGCTTACAGCAAAGGGAGAGGTATCTACTTGGCATGCATTGTGCCTATATATTCAGGCATCTCCTAACTGATTTTTTTGTAGCTCCCCTCTCTGTTTATTGGCACTACTAGCACTTTATTAAAACATTTGTGCACAGCAAAGGGAGAGGTGTTTTCTTGGCATGCATTGTGCTTATATATTTAGGCATATATACCGTATTGATTTTTCTGTAGCTCCCTTCGTTGTTTTTCTTGCCTTTTTTCATCTATGTCATGTTCTATGATCTCTGACCTCATTATATCCAGTGGGGGATGGCGATGTTTATTGGTATTACTAGCACTTTTCTATAACATTGGCTCACAGCAAAGGGAGAGGTATTTACTTGGCATGCATTGTGCCTATATACTCAGGCATCACCTGACTAATTTTTCTGTAGCTCCCTTTGTTATTTTTTGGCACTATTAGCACTTTATTAAAACATTTGCGCATAGCAAAGGGAGAGGTGTTAACTGGGCATGCATTGTGCTTAGATATTTAGGCATATATACCTTATTGATTTTTCTGTAGCTCCCCTCGTTGTTTTTCTTGCCTTTTCATCTCTCTCCTCCAGTTGGATGAGCCATCCATGTTACTTAATATTGGTTGTATAGGCAATTTGTCTCATAAAACTATTATTCTCATAAACAATTTTTTCTGTGCCCACTAATCTCATTGTGGGTATGGTTTGGCTCGGGTCTGGATATATGTGGGGTCCTATATACTGTGATTTGCAATGCATTTGATGTAATTTCTGCTGCCACCTGTGTTATATGTCCTTTATGACTTTTATGTACAGATACACATTGTTATTGAATAAAAGATTTTGTATTTTCAGAAAACCTATACGCTCCTTTTTTCTCCTGGTTTATATGCTTGTCCGGAGCAGGTATTTGCTCTTTGCTTTTCTTATGCTGACTGTCATGGGTGTGTAGTCACCCTCTGGTCGAATATGCAACTAGGTTGTGTGTTAGCAAAGTTCTGGGGGGGGGGGAGAATGAACGAAAGTCTATTCTCAGGCCTGACTTGATTAGGCTTAGTATCTAGGGACTGTTGGAAATTTTTCCCCAGGCCGGAAGGAAGCGGGATAGTCTGCCCACCACCTTGGAAGGACAGTCACTTGGAGGGCTTCCTATCATGAGAGAAAACCTTTATCTTTTTTTTTTTCCCCTTCCCATCTGTTCTGCTCTCTCGGGGGCCCCCTTACGGAAAAAATTCTTACTCCGAAAGGACTGTTTATATGCAGGGGTGGGCAGGTTAGGGAACCCATTTTTCTTATCCCCTGCCTTCTGAAGGATGTCATCTAATGTTTCCCCAAATAGAAAATTTCCTTCACAAGGGATTAAGCATAATTTTGACTTAGTCTGTATGCCTCCCGGCCAGCATTTAAGCCAAAGTGCTCTACGGGCTGCATTAGAGAGCTGCAGACTTGGCCGCCAGTCGAACAGAGTCGGCTGATGAATCCGCCAGAAAAGCCGCAGCCCCCCGCATTAAGGGAATGGATTCTAGTATCCTGTCTCTGGATACTCTATCCTGGAGCTGTTTTTCCAACTGGACTAGCCATATCATTAGGGACCTAGAGGTGCAGGTTGCTGCTATAGCAGGTCTTAAACTGCCTCCTGATGTTTCCCATGCATCTTTAAGGAAGGAATCTGCCTTTTTATCTATCAGGTTTTTTAAAACTCCCATGTTCTCAAAGGGGAGGGCAAATTTCTTGGAAGCTTTTGCTACTGCTACATCTAATTTTGGGGCTTTATTCCAGGTTTTTGACGCTAAATCCTCAAAGGGATATTTCCTCTTGAGGGACAGTTCAGATGACTTTTTCCTAACTGGTTTATCCTGTTTTGTTTTTTTTATCGGGGCCTGTATATTTTAATTTACAGGAAATTACCTCACTTACCGCACTGTTTTTTTTTACGGGCGAGGGTCCATTGCTCCCATAATGGATCTCACTGCTTTAACCAGACCTTCTATTTCTTCTAATGGGAAACAATGGTGCCCTCCTATTTCTTCATCTGAGGATGAGGAAGCATCCGATGAACCCGAGTCTTTCTCCTCTGAACTAGCGGTCTCAGATCCGGGTTGCTTACTTGCCTTCTGTTTCCTGACACTACCCCCTTGTGAGAGGGATCTAAAGGTTCTTTCAACCTCCATTTTGATTACTGATCTTAATTCGGAGGCGAAATTTAGGGTCTCCTCACATAGCACCAGCTCTATGCATGAATGGCAGAGTCTTTTATCCCAGGTGATAGGTAAATCCTCCTTACACATTGGTCAACTTCAGTGTTTTGTTTTAGCCAAACTTTTTCCTCCCTGAATAATGAAAGAGAAAGGGGACCCCAATTACAAGGGGAACTTTCACGAAGATCACTCACCAATCAGATGCAGCTGCAGGTACCCGTTTTGAAGGAGGAATAAGGTCCACTGTTGGGCCTTTTGAGGCTGGAGACTTGTTCACTGCACCGGAGCTCCTGCTGCGCTGGGTGGAATGGCTGCTGGAACATATACTCCGTTTGGTTGAAGAATCATGCTGTCTTCTTGGCTGCTGTTGTGGTTTGCTGTCTTGTGCCTCCATCCTACAGTGGATCGCTTAGCTACAGGGAGCATCTCACCCCACTCCCTTTTTGAAAAAACAGCCTGGTGTCCCCTGAACTACTTCCGGTCCAATACCGGAAGTTCCTCCCTGTCATGTGATCTTCCAGCCGTGTCATAAGGGGGCGACTTTGGAGCGTCCCGCACTTTCGTAGACCGGACGTCCGGAAGCCCGGCAGCGTAATATGGTGCGGCAGCAGCACTCCCCCTGAAAGACCCCTTGGTCCCAGCAGTTGCGGCTTCAGGACACCGTACCAGCCATGGCAGGGGATACCCGCTGCCTGTACCAGGCTGGCCGGGCCTGTACATCATCTTCTTGTCTTCTGACTTCAGGTACGCCGAACTGAAGGTTCCCCATCCGGTATAGGAAACCAAACTGATGTGAGGGAGAGGTACTACCCTTTTTATCTGTAGGTTTCCTGTCTCTGAAGGCGGATCATGGTGGAAGGAGAAATTATGTTTCAAAAATTGTGCTGATGTAAATTACACTTGTGGGAAATGTTATTTATTAACTATTTTGTGCGATATGACTGATTTAAGGGCATAAAAATTAAAAGTTTGAAAATTTCAAAATTTTAAAAAATGTTGCCAAATTTCTGTTTTTTTCACACAGAAACACAAGACATGTCAAAGAAATTTTACCACTATCATGAAGTACAATATGTCACGAGAAAACAGTCTCCGAATCAGTGGGATCCATTGAAGCGTTCCAGAGTTATGACTTCATAAAGTGACAGCGGTCAGAATTGTAAAAATTGGCCTGGTCAGGAAGGTGAAAATAGGCTTCGGGGTGAAGGGGTTAATGTAAAGTAATGCACCTAGGACAGAGTAATCCTATTGCTGCATATAAATTAAATGGGAGTACACTGGGAACTACAGAACAGGAGAAGGACTTGGGTATTCTGCTTACAAGTAACCTGAGCAGCAGTACTCCATGTCAAGCTGCAGCTGCAAAAGCAAAAAAAATTTTATCATGAACAAAAAGATCAAATCCCGTGATCCCAACGTATTGTTACCCCTTTATAAATCACTTGTGAGACAACATCTAGATTATGGGATCCAGTTTTGGGTGCTACATTTTAAAAAAAGATATTCAGAAGTTAGTTCAAAGGCAGGAAACATGATTATTACAAGGGATGGAATGCTTTTCATATGATGAGAGGCTGGAAAAGTTGAGCTTGTTTAGCTTAGAAAAAAGATGTCTCAGAGGAGATCTCATTTACATGTATAAATATATGCGTGGCCAGTGCAAAACACTGGCGCATTACATATTCCTTCTAAAGACCATACTAAGGACCAGGGTTTACTCATTACCAGTGGAAGAAAGACGTTTCCAGCATCTACATAGAAAAGGGTTCTTTACAATTAGAGCAGTCAAACTGTGCAATGCCCTACCACAAGAGGTAGTAATAGCAGACACTATGATAGCTTTTAAAAAGGCTAGATGATATTCTCAATACTCAACATTGTGGGTTATAGTTAAATTAATGATAAAATGTACAATTTGTGGCG
This sequence comes from Oophaga sylvatica, assembly GCA_033576555.1. Taxonomy (NCBI): domain Eukaryota; kingdom Metazoa; phylum Chordata; class Amphibia; order Anura; family Dendrobatidae; genus Oophaga; species Oophaga sylvatica. The sequence continues at coordinate 129,265,062 of JARQOD010000003.1, forward strand.
AAAGGATGAATTTGATGGACTGAAGTATTATTTTCAACCTATGTAACACGAACAGAAGATCTTTTCCATTAGGCCGGCGTCAGACTCACCGTACAAAAATACTGACCGTATTGTACGGCCGTATTACGCCAAAATGTTGCCGGCACAACAATCCGTATTTCATGCGTTTTCAGGGTGCGGCTGCGTATTTTGAGCATGTAAGCATCTGTATGCAATCTGTATGGCATCTGTATAGCGTATTTTTCTCGCCGGCTTGCAAAATAGACATTTAACGGTTTTTAGGCCTGAAACTCATTCAAATCATCATCAGCAAGGCTATTTATTGGCTCTGCATCCTGTTGCAACCCCGAATTTTGCAATTTTTGAGGTCTGCTTGTGTTGGAGTACTGCTGCTTGCTTGCCAACATGTCTGACAGTCTTCAGTTCACCCCAACTGATCGACTGTTGTACAACTGGGTTTTGTCCCGCCGCTTTGGCCAACCTTACCCAGTGATCGTTGATCCACGGAGTAGGAGGCGAATGTGGGTGCATATTCATTTGAGGCAACGCCTCACTAAAGACAATTTTCACCGCCTGTATGCATCTCTGCCGACTCATCCATACAAGTTTTTGATGTTTTGTCGTATGCCCACTCCCACATTTGATGTTTTTTTGAAGATTGAGCGCCCTGGGATCACCTACCAGGATATCAGGATGAGCCAAGCTTTCTCTGCAGAGGAGCAACTTCTACTTACACTACGGTATGTATTCCTCACCTACATACGGTCTGTTGATGATGTGTTTTTTCACTACTTTCCCTTTACTCTTATGGCTGTAGCAGAAATAAACTCCTAATATAGGCCATATATCAGCTTGAAGTACCGGAACAATGATGTCTATGTGAAAATTATAGAAAATGTTTAATTGGGGTCAATTCAACTGATGATTGTTTGGACATGAAATCATGTAAGGGTTCAGTAAGTGCCTTTGTTCAAGCTTTCTGCATGTGTATTGATTGTTCTGTGTACATTTGGTTACTTGTAGGGTCCTAACTACTGGCATATCCTATGGCGCACTCCATCTGGAGTTTTGGATTGGGAGGGCCACCATCTCTGGCATTGTGATACCTGCTCACAACTCTGGGACAGACTTCATCAACTGGTCATGCCTGAGCCAAAGATGGAAGACTGGAAGAGGATTGCCAGGGGATTTGAGGACCAATGCCACTTCCCAAATTGTCATAGTCTCTGTCTGTTGTTAATGGTCATAACAGATGTGTTGTTGTTTGACTACAAAGAAGTAATGAAAAAATACTCCAAACTTTTTATAAAAATAGATATTTATATGTGCAAACTGCCACTTGAGGTAGTGACTACCATATTTGCTTCATATGGTATATGTATGTAGAGCACAATAGTGTAAGTGTGCAATCTTACACAAGTACCAAAATAAGGCATGACAACATTACAAATTATTATATACATAATAGTATATAAAGACCAAAAAAAATAGTCATTATGGGTAGTGCCGATCATATGTGACCCATATGTCGGATTGATCACATTACACAAGTGCAAAGATGCATTTGACAACTGTCACTGAAATTAAATGTAGTAAAATCATTACAATTGCTGAAAATAATAGTATGTCCAGCAAATAAGCAATGTTCACTATGTATAGTGAAGACCATATTTTACCCTTATGTTTGGTTCACAAGATTATACTATTGCAAATATGCAATAGACAACATTAAGTAAAATCTTAGAAAAATAAATAAGTACTTTTACATTAAATAATAATAAATAAGGCAAATGAAAATTTTTCACTATGACTAGTGAGCACCATATCTACCCCATATGGTTGGGTTCTAATACTAGACTAATGCAATGATGCATTAACCAACAAGTTTGAAAATGGATGGGTAAAAAATAACAAACATTGGTAGAAATTATAAGATATAACGAAATAATATTCACCCCTAGCCCATATCCCACCAGCTAAGTACCATATGCTCTTTGTAGCCATTCAGATGAGTGCAAATATGCTTGACACATCATTGTTTATAAACACATCTAAACAAATAACTCACTTTTGGAAGCCGGCCGCGGTCCTGTCTGGTGCCACGGTCATAATCATCGGCGCTCCTGCGCCGCTGCGGGCCTACACTGTCTCCGCCGCGGCCTTCCAGCATGGGCCACGGCTCTCTCCGACTGCAGCGCCTGCGCCTCTAACCTAGTCCCCGGCTTTTGGGCCGGATAGGCCTCAGTTCCGCCCATAGCATTTTGGCGCTCTCCCTACCCCCCCATTCAGGGAGCGCTGTCCCTGCTTCTTGGGCCCTCTGCAGGTCTCCTCCCACCTATTCTGGCGCTTCTCGTCGGAAACGAGAAGCGTCAACTCAGTCCGAGCCGCCATTTCGCTTTTCAACGCCGCATTTTCTGAAGTAGGGGAATAGCTACTCTGGCGTTTGACCGACCACATGCCTAACCCCTTCCCTGCAGCAGCCTCCAGGCTCTATTAACAATGCCTGAGCAAACTTACGGGCGATGGGTCCCTTAAAGGGCACCGATCTCCCGCCTCCGACTTACGGACGAGCACATGGTGTATCGCCTTAATGTATCCTCTGCCGCAGCCAGGCCTATGCCGGACATCCAGCCTTGTTCCCATCCTAGAGGATTGAACCCCTCCGGATTTACAGAGGCTCTTATGGCGCCCATGCGGCCCCCCCCTGAATCGCCACTGACTGAACAGCGATGACGAATGGAGGGCAGACAGTCCCTCTCCACCTTCTTATCAAAGGGATGGTGGATTGAGGGCTCCCTGCAATGTCCTTATGGCAGCTGTCCTGAAGGTTCTCAGTCCGGGTCCTGCGCTGCGGCAGTCTCCAGACCGGGACGCACACCATAGGTAAGGTGGGCCCTGAAAAATACGAGACTCCATGCTGCGTCCGTGCGGCCCCACTATACCACACTCCTCAAAGGTGGATGGTGACTGGAGGCTAACAAAACCGCTCCACCTCCCTATCAAAGGGATGGTGGATTGAGGAGATAATCGGGGCGGATGGCGTGCGGTTTTTCAATCTCCTGTGACCGTTGGTACTCATCTGTCAACGCTATGCAGTCTCCCGTTTCTGGCGGCACGAACATATTCCTGGGAGCACTGACTGATAGAACGCACGCTTACGCCTAGCGTAATGCGTGTAATGCCCCACTACCGTGAAGGTGCCCCACCGCAATCTGTGCAGTCTGCACCTTCTCACAAGAGCACAACGAGTGGGCAATGCCTCCGGCTTCAGTTTACCTTATGATGAAGGCCCTCTGCCATTCGAGTCTTAAGACAGGGGCTGATAGCAGCAAAGAATGCCCAATTTTCTAGCTAACATCTCAGTAGCTAGTTCCCCAGACATTCTGCTGTTTTTTGGTGTACGTGTGCTCCGTTTTTCAGCTTTCCCGTCTTTTGGGATTGCAGCAAACATGCTTCAGGATACGAGTCTCACTCTTTAGAGGTCCTCATTGAACCGGAATCTCCCTGTGTTTCTGACATAGGTCAGCAATATAGCAGTTACTGGACAAACGATTCTCTAAGCTAAGGCCGTAATCACGGTACCCTTTTGTCCACACTCTAAAGAGAGAGTGGACGGAGTCTCCAACAATGGATCCTATATCGTGGCCGCTTACTAACCTCTACTGTCTTTGACCGACGGCTTGTCTGTTAAAATCCCCACTGACTGTTCAATGGCCCGCGGTGAGTCTTTTGAGGTTTCTGGGGCAACTCTCTTCCCTTCCCTCGCCATCGCCTAGGTGGCCACAGCCTTGAGGGTCTGGACTAGGACCCTAGCCAAGACCAGTCAAGACAATAACTCTCCTCACTAGGTGGTTAGTCTGCTGGGGATTATGAGTACATGCATCCCTGGATATAGCAGTCGGTGACGCTCTCATAGCTCCAATGGCGTTACCATCAGCAGAGCCATATGGCTCCGAGAGTGGCGAGCAGATTCCGCCTCAAGGAAATCTCTAACTTCCTTAAGCTCTTCCATTCCAGGAAGCGCAGACCCTCATGGGCCCAGTCTCTCTCTTCAATGACTCATCGCAGTTTCCGAAAGATTTGGACAGGGTAGGGATCCGTCTACGCGCGTTGTTAGTCAGATCTGGCTGGTGGTTATTCTCGACCATGGTTCGGAAATCTAGTGGGTTCCAGATACTGACATAGAATTCCTGTTCCCCTCGCCAACTCGTTTCCTCCGGTCCCGTCTCTTAAGGACAAAAGGAACAAGTGGCCCCACCTTATTAGGCTTTTCACGTACTCCACATCAGTGGAATATTTCCTTTATGTTATCCTCTCGTTCCAATCCTTCTCAGCTCCGCAAGGATTTCTCCGCTTCGCCATCGCAAACAACCATTTTCAGTTCACGGCTTTAACCACCGGTCTCGCCTCTGCTCCCAGGCTGTTCTCCAAGGTCATGGCAGTTGTGATTTCTATCCCGTGCCCTTGGGCCATAGTGATTCCACTCTACCCAGACAACCTCCTTCTCAAGAGATCGCCCCTCCTAGCCTGCGCTGAGAGGGTCGGCATCACCGTGGACACTCTCACTCGCCTAGGTCGGTTATAGAACCTGCTCAACCCCTTTTCAGCCCCGTCTCAGAGGATCCTCGTTTCAGGCCTGGACACTTCCTGAGTATTTATAATTCTCCTTCACAAAAGGTTTTCTCGGAGCCACGAATCTCAGAAGTTTCCTCTCGGCCACCCTCGACTACATCTCCGTCCTCTGTTGCAGACATTGCTTCCAGCGAGGGACGGATATCCATTCTCTCTGAATCGCTGTTTTTTTTCTCTGCCTGCGTCTTGATGCTCATTCCCTCCGGATCCAATCAGTCCACGCCATGGCTGTGGCATACATCTGGGGTCTGGAGGGCTCACGGAAGCACAGGAGCTATGCTTGACGAAGCTCGCATTTTGCAAGAGGCCGATACAAACCATTTACCTTTTTCTTGACAGCTCATGTCCTAGGGGTAGGAAATCTGGCGCATTTTTCCTCAGCTGCCAGGGCCTGTTCTCAGCACACTAATTCATTTCCCTGGAAGCCTTTTAGCACGGTTGGCAATTCTGGGTAACGCTGCATATAGTCTTCAATGGCCTCTACGCTAATCGCCAAAGTCCCGGCATTTCTTGATCCGTTCTGTGACTCAATTCTCCTCGGGTCAGATAACCTGGTGCTTCCATGGCATCAGTTCCGCTTCCATTACTTTTTCTCGCCTCTTCTGCTGATTCCAAGTGTCTTCCAGAAGCTCAAGGCGGAGGGAATCCTACTGTTTTATTCGTTGCGCCATACTGACTACGCCAAGCATGGTATGCGGTTCTGGTGCAACTAGTTCCCTCCCATGGCCCGCGGTTACCTAACCGTCCAGACCTTCTTTTTCAAGAGCGCTTTTACCGCCAGGACTCGAGAGTGCTGAGCTTAACAACCTGGGCATTGAGCGCCACGCGTAGCGTTCACCGTTATCGTCAATGTCCAGAAATTTGCTTTCAGGCTTATTTACCTTCATGTTTGAGAAAGCCTACTTCTATTGGTATTTTCAACAACCACGTTTGTTTCCCACTTGTGTTTGCCATTTTGTCCTTATTGGAGTTCCTCCAAGAGGTTGCCATTCAAGCCTGGCACTGTCTTCTCTCAAGGCTATACATCCTGTTCTCAAAGAATACCTTCCAAATCTCAGGCGGCCTTCGGAGCCTTGGGGTTTTTTTGATCTGATTTCAGGTGCTCTTACAAGTGGCCTTCTTCAAGCTCCTGTAAGATGTATCAATCACTCTTCCTTCTTGGAAAGCTCCCTTTCTTGTGGCTGTAACAGACATCACGCGGATTTCGGAATTGACGGCTTTGTCTACCTACATTCTTGTCCTTCAACAGGGCAAGGTAGTGTTCAGGACTTCTCTGGCCTTATGGCCTAATGTTGTTTCTTTCTTCCTTTCATCAGAATAAGAACATAGTATTGCCCGCGTTCTGCCCACCTCCGGTTCATCGTACTGGAAAGGCTCTCCACCCTTTGGATTCGGAGAAAGCACTTAGGAAATCCATTTCCGAAACAGCGCCTTTTCTCCAAATCGGATTCCCTCTCTATTTTTCCAGGGAGACACAGAAAAGGCCTACCTGTCCTTTAAAAAAAAAAAAAAAAAAAGCTACAGCAGCCAGATATATCTGCTCTTCAGTTCAAAAAGCTTTCCGAGTCTGAGGTCGCCTATCCCTGCGAGCCTCAGAATAGACTCCACTATGTCAGTGGAGGCGTCCTGGGCCATTTGGCCCCCGGACGTCGATACAGCAAGTTTGCAGGGCTGCAACTTGGTCCAGTCTTCTCACGTTAGTCAAGCATAACAGCAGTCATCCTTAAGAGGCTGCCCTTGGCAGATAATTTCTGCAATCGACAATAGCGCATCTGTAGACCAGATTATTTGTTGCGTATATTAAGGTTTCAGCTGTCGTGCTGTTTTCCGACCCATGGACTGCTTTAGGACGTCTCATGGTCTGTGTCTCCCAATGAGGCGAAGGAGAAACAGGGATTTTTGTGTACTCACCGTAAAATCCTTTTCTCCGAGACGCTCATTGGGAGACACAGCACCCACCCTTTTTCTTTAACGACTTCTGCTTGTCTCTTTCATTCGATGTGGTGATCACTCATATTATGACAAGGATCGTACCTGGATATTATGTTAATCTTCTCCTACTGCTTTTTGCACCGAACTGGTTCAGGCTAGAGCCAGCAGAGGGTGTATACTGCAGAGGAGGAGCCAGTTTCTTTGTGTATTAGTTTAGTGTCCTCCTAGTGGCAGCAGCATAACACCCATGGTCTGTGTCTCCCAATGAGCGTCACAGAGAAAAGGATTTTACGGTGAGTACACAAAAATCCCTGTTTTTGCGCACCAAATACCAAAAAAAAAACATTTTGGGCCAAATTCTGCGCTATAAATCCGCTGTGACCGTTAAGAAGTTTTTAAAAATATCAAGTAACTTACTGATTCACTGCTGCTCCTCGCGTGGGCGGTCGCCAAAGTGGGGAAACATTTGCCCACAGATGCGCTTCCATGACGCCTCTTTCCTTGCGCAGTCAGCGTAGTGCGCATCTCTTTGGTCCCATATTTCGGGCCTCTCCTGCACCAATACAATGAGCATCTCCACATTGATGTGGGTGGACATCATGGCCGACTCCGTGGAGGCGTTCTTCCGGGATGTCTGGCGCTCTTTTTGAGCTAATTTGCATGTGTTAGCTTCCTCCTGCACGTGTTGCACCATTTCCTGTGAGCTGCAGAACTCTTCCGTATTTCTCGCAAGTCACACGTGTGGTCCGTGTGTAATCCGTTGTTTTCTCGCACCCATAGACTTTCATTGGCGTACAACGGGCATAATATGCGTACAATCGCAGCATGCTGCGGGTGTATCGCACCGTAAGATATGGCCGAAAAAAATACGCATGATCAGAGCTGCCCCATAAAGAAATATTGGTCCGTGTGTATTGCGTGGTTTTCATGGCCTTATTCTCTTTCCCAATTATAAAATTGGTGTGTGTACTTGTTGAATGTAGCTTTTCCCTGGAAGTTCCTTTTTAGACCACATTCACTCGGTCAGTATTTGGTCAGTATTTTACATCAGTATTTTACATCAGTATTTGTAAGCCAAAACCAGGAGTGGAACATCAGAGGAACAGTATGATGAGAATGGAATAAGTTAAAAGATTTCCCATCATTATTATAAGAAATAATGTGTACTCTATTTTTTACATATAATTTTCAATTTAGTTCTGTTTTATTTCACAGTGTGAAGGATGTAAAACATCTTTACCACTTGCATCAGTGACCCCATTCCGTCACATCTCCTCCAGTCCCTTCCCTCTGCTGTCACCTCTCACCTAACAAAAATATTCAACCTCTCTCTCTTCCGGTATCTTTCCCTCCTCATTTAAACATGCCATCATACATCCATTACTTAAAAAATCATCCCTCGACCAAAACTGTGCCGCTAACTATAGACCTGTCTCTAATCTTCCCTTCATCTCTAAACTCCTGGAACGCCTGGTCCACACCCGTCTTATTCGCTATCTTTCAGATAACTCTCTTCTCGACCCTCTTCAATCTGGTTTCCGCTCTTTACACTCTACTGAAACTGCCCTCACTAAAGTCTCTAATGATCTTCTAACAGCTAAATCTAATGGTCACTACTCCATGCTAATTCTCTTGATCCACCCGCAGCATTCGACACTGTGGACCATCAGCTCCTCCTCACTATGCTCTGCTCCATCGGCCTCAAGGACACCGTTCTCTCCTGGTTCTCCTCCTATCTCTCTGACCGTTCCTTCACTGTATCTTTTGCTGGTTCCTCCTCCTCTCATCTTCCCCTTACTGTTGGGGTTCCTCAAGGATCAGTCCTAGGCCCCCTCCTCTTCTCTTTGTATACTGCCCCTATTGGACAAACAATCAATAGATTTGGTTTCCAGTACCATCTCTATGCTGATGACACCCAATTATACACTTCTTCACCTGTTATCATGCCTGCCTTTTTAGAAAACATCAGTGATTGTCTTACCGCTGTCTCTAACATCATGTCCTCCCTCTATCTGAAACTGAACCTGTCAAAAACGGAACTCCTCGTGTTTCCTGCCTCCACTAACCTACCCTTGCCTCACATTGCCATCTCCGTGTGTGGTTCCACCATTACTCCCCAGCAACATGCCCGCTGTCTTGGGGTCATACTTGATTCCAAGCTTTCATTCACCCCCCATATCCGATCACTGGCTCGCTCTTGTTATCTCCACCTCAAAAACATCTCTAGAATTCGACCTTTTCTTACTTTCGACTCTGCAAAAACTCTTACTGTTTCTCTTATTCATTCTCGTCTGGACTATTGTAACTCTCTACTAATCGGTCTCCCTCTTACCAAACTCTCCTCTCTCCAATCTGTCTTGAATGCTGCAGCCAGGATCATATTCCTCACCAATTGTTATACCGATGCCTCTACCATGTGCCAGTCATTACACTGGTTACCCATCCACTACAGAATCCAGTACAAACTTATTACCCTCACTCACAAAGCACTCCATGGCTCAGCACCACCCTACATCTCCTCCCTCGTCTCTGTCTACCATCCTACCCGTGCCCTCCGTTCTGCTAATGACTTGAGGTTAGCATCCTCAGTAATCAGAACCTCCCACTCCCATCTCCAAGACTTTTCACGTGCTGCGCCAATTGTTTGGAATGCACTACCCAGGTTAATACAATTAATCCCCAATGCCCACAGTTTTAAGCGTGCCCTAAAAACGCATTTGTTCAGACTGGCATACCGCCTCAACGCATTAACCTAACTATCCCTGTTGGCCCATTCAAAAAAAAATTTTCTACCATAATCAGGTACCTCTTATGATGTTCTCACCCGCTTTATGCATTTAATAGCCCTCTGTGTCTGTACTGTTACATACTTTGGCTGTTAGCTAGTTCATGCAGAATTACATGAACACCCGATTCTTACACTATGGCTGGTCCGAACAATGAAAGCAATTGTTACCATCCACCTTTTGTGTCTCCCCTTTTTCCTCATAGATTGTAAGCTTGCGAGCAGGGCCCTCATTCCTCTTGGTATCTACTTTGATCTGTGTTTATTGTTATGCAGTAATGTATATTGTCTGTACAAGTCCCCTCTATAATGTAAAGTGCTGCGGAATATGTTGGTGCTATAGAAATAAAATTATTATTATTATCTTTACTATTAGTCATCATATTCAGGAGGTCAACATTGTTGTTCTTGTTTGCTGTCACAAAGAGGATTATGCATGTCAAAATAAACCATTTCAAATTGCATTAACAAGATTATAAGAGATTAAGAGCCCTTAATAATCAATTATGAAGAAACTGCTTTCAGCCACTTGTATTACCCAAGCAGTTACTGTGTATCAATCTGGAACTCATATTTTTCTTTACTACTACTTTTATGTATTGAAGATTGTTTTTGTACTGCCTATTTTAAAGGGATAATTTCATCAGAAGTTGGGATTCTTATTAATATTTAAAGATAACTTTATAATTGTGTTTTGTTGTTTTTTTTAATTTTGGCATATGAAATATTGTTGTTTTACTCTGCAGTCCCCATTTATGACCATTCTCTGTCATCTCTGATAGTAATCTGTTTATGGCTGTTGTAAAGTAATCATATAAAATTAGGTGAAAAATTGGACTGGCTGTCAAATGTTCTCTTGATAAGTCTAACCATACACAGATAAGGAAAGTCAACAGTAGTCTCAACATTATCATGTCTGAACTGCAACCCAGCTTTCTGATTTCAGCAGTCTCAGAACCAGTCATCACTGAACTGTAAGGCTATGTTCACACGCTACGTTTGTGCTGCATTTTTTCCCTAAGGCACAATTTGCTCTCTTGATAGTTAGAAACTTGCCTCAAAAAAGCAGGTTTTGCTTAGTTTTTGTTGTTTTTTGCAGCGTTTCTTTTAGAACACATACTTACCTTACCCTAATGTCATATAACTACAGTCACTACCTATCTTATGTCCTAAGTCCTAAACTATGTCTTACCCTATACTATCCTATACTTATTACACTCTATCACAATACATTATAAGATACATTATATACAAAGCACGCATAACACTATACATACAACGTGATTGGTGTCTTCAGGGATAGGAACACAACAGTCCAGTCCACACCGATTACATTTCTCCCCTCTTTATCAATGGTTGTCCTCGACCATCCAGGACCCTGGAAGAAACCAATGCAACACTAAACACAAAAACAATCTCTCTTCCAAGGGCGAAAACACAAAAAAGCACAGCAAAACCAAAAATACTCTGTTGCAAAAATAATATAATATAACAGTAATTGGCAAGTGCCAATAATAATTTTTTTTTTTTATTATATTCTTTTTGCAACAGAGTATTTTTGGTTTTGCTGTGCTTTTTTTTGTGTTTTCAGTCTTTTGGTAGTGTGAACAGTGTCTCTACAGCCTTGTTCACTTTGTGCAGGGCTCATGTTTTTCTGTTCTCTTCCAAGGGTATATAGTGTCTCTTTTGTACCGGTCAGCACTGACCCTGGTTCCACTAGATTAAGACTCTGAAACTTCAATGGATCCCAGTGATTCTGAGATTGTTTTTTCATTATATATTGTACTTCATGATAGTGGTAAAAATTTAAGGTATGATTTGAACCCAGAAAATTGGCGAAAACTTGGAAAATTGTGCAATTCTCAAGCTTTGAATTTCCATGCCCTTTAATCACAGAGATATGTCACACAAAATAGGTAATAAATAACATTTCCCACATGTCTACTTTACATCAGCACAATTTGGGAACCAATATTTTATCTAGTAACCCCCCCATGACAGCAAACAGGAGGATGTTACCCCTTTCCTAATAGGGCCAAGAAATACCAAAGAGGTTAAATAACCCCTTCCACATCCTCCCCTCAGTGTTCTTTCCTGTCCCTACTAGGGATGAAGAGGTCATCCACGGTGTGCTGTGCCAGCAACAGTCACAGGAATGAAATAGAGAAGGGAGTGACGTCACACACCAGCTTCAGTATACCGGATGCAGACATTCTTGTGTTCCACGCTGGAACGCATCAGAGATTACAGTGCAGTTAGGTGTCGGGCGAAAGAGTCTCAATGGGCACCTTTAACACATACCACAATTCATGATGCACAGATACGGCAGAGAAATATAGTTATAGTACAATGCCAAACATTTCACTTACTTCATAGCTCAAAAGACAAACAGTATAGTCATCCATACAGTATTATGGGCACCACATAGTGCTCCATATAGAATAATGAGCTCCATATATTGTTCCATACAGTATAATGAGCTCCATATATTGCTTCATACAGTATTATGGGCACCACATAGTGTTCCATACAGAATAATGAGCCATATATATTGCTCCATACAGTATTATGGTCACCACATAGAGCTCCATACAGAATAATGAGCCCCATATAATGTTCCATATATAATGGGCCCCATATAATGCTCCATATATAATGGACCCTATAAGATACTCCATATATAATAGGCATCCAAATGATGCTCCTTATATAATGGGCCACATATGATGTTCCATATATAATGGGCCCCATATGATGCTCCAGTATATGATGGGTCCAATATATGATGCTTCAGTGCATGACGGGCCCCATATAACGCTTCATATATAATGGACCTATATATGATGCTCCACTATATTATGGGCCCCATATAATGCTCCATATATAATGGGCCCCATAAATGATGCTCCAGTGTATGATAGGCCCCATGTAATGCTCCATATATGATGCTTCAGTGTATGATGGGCCGCATATGATGGTCTCCATATATTGCGCCAAACATTAAAAAGAAATGAAATACCTCTCCTCACTGGCCGCTGCTCTGCTCGAGGCACCGGTCCCCTTTACTGGCATAGGCACTGGGCCCCCATAGCATGCCGATGTCCCCGACTGTGAGTGGGCCCCCCCGCCTGCTCAGGTCCCCGGCATTTGCCCGGGTGCTGACGCCGCCCTGGGTGTCGGCTGCCCCCTCCCACACAGGACCTCCTCCCCCCACACCTGGACATCGAGGGGGAGGAGGTCCTGTAATGAGAGGACAGGTGCTGAGGTCCAGTTGCCTATATAAGAGCCCTGGACAAGGAAGACATCTAAGGTAGGACCAACCCTGTATGATGGTAGCATGGAGATATCAGGTTTCTTTCCCTCTGCATCTGCAGATCCCAACACCCTCTCGGTCCTAGTACTGTAAGTTACTGGGCATTCATTCCCTGTGTGCAGGTTTAGAGTCTTATTATTCCTTCTCCCCTTTCTTTTAGGGTGACAACCTGCACCAGGAAGCAAGTCCAAGACTTCACGGAGATGTGCAGTCTGTACAAAAAAGCTGGCCTTTTCACATAAGAAGACATTATGTAAAGAGTGCACTGAGAAGGTCATCAGGGAAGAGCAACCTTCCTTAATGGAAGAAATTAAAGGCATAATCCACCAGGAGATAAAAACCTCCCTGGCCGCCCTTTTCCAGGAAACACCCTCTTTGCAGTGTCCCTCCAGAAGCTAAAAAGAGAAGGCTTAATCTGGAGGAGATGAATGATGACTCTGAGGATGAAACGTCAATCCCAGACGACTTTCTGGAAGAAGGCAAATTAATTCTGGACCCAGAGATCTCCCAACAGGAGAGATATTTTTTCTCCTCAGGGAATATAGAGGAGCTCCTCATGGCAGTAAAGAGGACCATGGAGGTTGAGGAGAAGAAAACTGCGCAATCTATACAGGAAGAGATGTTCGGGGGGGTCTCCATCCTAGGAAGAAGCAGGCATTTCTCATTCATAAAAACATCCGGGACCTGGCGTTAGAGGAGTGGGAATCCCCAGAAAAAAGGCTGATCTCTCCAACAGAGATGAAGGACAGGTTTCCCGTGGACGACAAAACAGCGGCTTATTGGTCAGATATTCCTAAGGTCAATGTCCAGTTTGCACGGGTAGCCAAAAAAAACTACTCTACCATTTGAGGATGCCTCATAATTGAAGGACCCTCTGGAATGCAAGATGGATG
>JARQOD010000003.1:129278716-129354146 GCA_033576555.1 Oophaga sylvatica
ACAAGTTTTTATTAACTGTTTACCTGAAAGCTCCTGCCTCATTTTCTGCTCAGGCTTTTTTTGATTCTGGAGCAGCTTTTAAACCTGATGTTTTTGTTTTTGCTAAACTTGGGTTTCCCCTTTGATCCCCCCTACGGAAGTCATTCCCCACTGGGGACGATTCTACCCCTTTTGGCTGAAAAAAACCCTCATTCTCTACTCAGTATAAGGGGGGGTGAACCGTCACAGAGAGTTCAATTTTTGGTTCTGAAATAATCTGCATGACATTATCGTACGGGTTTCCCTTTTTGGTTACAGCTCAAAAAACCTGTTTTGGATTGGAAACTGTGTCTTTTACCATTGGGGGCCCCAATGTTTAATACCAACACCCCCTGTTTTTTCTGCCCCCCCCCAGGCTCAGGATTCCTGACTTTTTGATTGATTTTTCGAGGGTTTTTTAGCGAAAGTAAACTGCTCCTTACCCCCCATGGGACTATGACGCGCATTGAATTGTGCCTGGTAAAAATTTCCCTAAAGGTCCCTTTTTTAACTTGTCTGTACCGAACATGACCATGGGGTTTTATTAAAGGGGTCATTGGAGAAGGGTCTATCAACCATCCTCTTCACCCTTAGGTGCCTTTTTTTTTCTTTGGGGCCAAAAAAGGGAGGGTTTTCATTAAGGCCGTGTATTGTTACGCCCTTGAAAAAATATTACTGTAAAATATCAATACCCTTTTACCCCTTGATCCTGATCTTTTTTTCCGGGGTGAAAAACGCACTTGGTTTCCCAAAGCTTGACCTCAGGGGGAAATATAACCTTATTCGCATTAAGCAGGGGGATAATAAAAAGGCTTTTAAACCCCCTGAAGGGCATTTTGAGTACCTTGGATCCCTTTGGCCACTAAGCTCCTTCTGTCTTCCAGTCCTTCATGAATAAATTTTTTCAGGGATTTTGTGGATAAATTTCTGATTGTTTATTTGGATGATATCTTGATTTTTTCCAATGACTGGGACTCTCATGTAAAACATGTTCGGACTGTGTTCCAGATTTTGAGAGAGAATGCTCTGTATGTGAAGGGATCAAAGTGTCTTTTTGGCGTTCAGAGGATCTCATTTCTGGGATTCATTTTGTCCCCATCTGTTATTGAAATGGACCCGGTCAAAGTTCAGGCCATCTGTGATTGGGTCCAACCTACTTCAATAAAGGCTCTTCAAAGATTCTTGGGTTTTGCCAATTTTTATCGTAAATTTATTGGTAATTTCTCTGTTATTGTTAAACCATTAACTGATTTGACCAAGAAGGGTTCTGATGTGGTGAATTGGCCTCCTGAGGCAGTCTCTGCATTTCAGGAACTTAAGCAGAGATTCACTTCTGCTCCTGTTCTACGGCAGCCTGATGTTTCTCTGCCATTTCAGGTGGAGGTTGATGCCTCTGAAATTGGGGCAGGTGCCGTTTTGTCCCAAAGAGATCCAGAGACCTCTAAAAGTAACCCTTGTGCCTTTTTCTCTCGAAAATTTTGTCCCACTGAACGTAATTATGACGTGGGTAATCGGGAGTTATTAGCCATGAAGTGGGCTTTTGAAGAGTGGAGACATTGGCTGGAGGGAGCCAAACATCAGGTGGTGGTCCTTACTGACCATAAGAACCTAGTTTATCTGGAATCTGCCAAGCGACTTAATCCTAGACAGGCCAGGTGGGCCTTGTTTTTCACACGTTTTAATTTTGTGGTTTCATTTCTTCCTGGCACTAAAAATGTTAAGGCGGATGCCCTCTCGAGGAGTTTCCTGGCGGAATCTCTTGAGTTATCTGATCCTTCTGTTATTTTGAAAGAGGGTGTAGTTCTTTCCGCCATCTCGCCCAATTTGAGACTGGCTCTGGAGGGGTGTCAGGAGGATAAGCCCGAGCGCTGCCCTGTTGGGAAATTGTTTGTCCCGGACCAGTGGAAAAAGAGTGTAATGTCTGAGATTCATTGTTCCACGTTGGCCGGTCATCCCGGAATATTTGGTACCAGAGACTTGGTTAGTCGGTCCTTTTGGTGGTCTACCTTGTCTCGTGATGTCAGGGAGTTTGTGCAGTCCTGCGGGACTTGCTCTCGCTCCAAGCCTTGCTCTCGTTCTAGTGGTTTGTTGATGCCATTGCCTGTGCCCAAGAGACCATGGACCCATATCTCTATGGATTTCATTTCCGACCTCCCTGTTTCTCAGAGAATGACCGTCATCTGGGTGATTTGCGATAGGTTTTCCAAGATGATACATCTTGTGCCATTACCTAAGTTGCCTTCCTCCTCTGAATTGGTGCCTTTGTTCCTTCAGCACGTGGTTCGTTTACACGGCATTCCTGAGAACATTGTGTCTGACAGAGGAGTCCAGTTTGTTTCCAGATTTTGGAGGACCTTTTGTTCTAAAATTGGTGTTCAATTGTCTTTCTCCTCGGCGTTTCATCCTCAGACCAATGGTCAAACTGAGAGAACAAACCAGACATTGGAGACTTATCTAAGATGCTTTGTGTCTGCTGATCAGGATGACTGGGTCTCTTTTTTGCCTTTGGCTGAGTTTGCTCTTAATAATAGGGCTAGCTCTGCCACTTTGATGTCTCCATTTTTCTGTAATTCTGGGTTTCACCCTCGATTTTCTTCAGGACAGACGGAGGCTTCTGTCTGTCCAGGTGTTGACTCTGTTGTGGAGCGTATGCAACAGATTTGGGACCAGGTAGTGGAGAGGTTGTCCCTCTCTCAGGAGAGGGCCCAGCGGTTTGCTAACCGGCATAGGACTGATGGTCCTCGGTTTAAAGTGGGGGACTTGGTCTGGTTGTCCTCAAGAAATATTCCTATGAGAGTGGCATCTCCTAAATTTAAGCCTAGGTTCATTGGACCTTATAAGATCATGGAGATTCTTAATCCTGTTTCTTTTCGTTTGCTTCTTCCAGGGACATTTAAGATCCATAACGTGTTCCACAAGTCCTTGTTGAAGAGGTTTGTTGAGCCAGTGGTTCCTACTACTGTGCCTCCTGACCCTGTTTTGGTTGAGGGCAATCTGGAGTATGTGGTTGAGAAAATATTGAATTCTCGTTTTTCTAGACGGAAACTCCAGTATTTGGTTAAATGGAGAGGTTATGGTCAGGAAGGCAATTCTTGGGTGTTTGCTTCGGACATCCATGCTAGGAGACTCATCCGTGCGTATCATAGAACTCATCCTGACCGACCTGGTTGCTCAAATGAGGGTTCGGTGACCCCTCCTCAAGGGGGGGTACTGTTGTGAATAGGCTGAAAATGAGTTCTGAGCAGAAGCTCCCTCTGGTGGTTACAAACGGTACTGGACTGTCCAGTGAAGATTGTGAGGATTGGGAATCAGGTGTTACTGACTGGTCTTATATAAGGGAGTCGCCTTCCCATCAGGGTTGCCGGTGATCAATTGTTCTGGTCTCAATCCTTTATTCCTGTTTCCTTGGTAGCCTGCTGTGTCGTGTCTGAATCTCCTGCTAACAGATAAGACATTTCCTTCTTTTTGTTTTTGTGCTTGATTTTTGCATTTTGTCCTGCACTTCTGTGGGGGCCTTCAGGGTCCCTCTGGGGGCTTTTGCCCTCTCAGTTCAGTTCAGCCACTGATGTTTGTACATTAGCTTTTTCCAGTTTTTTCAGTGGCTGCTGTTTTGTTTTTGGTTACACCAGAGAACTAATTTAGGTGGTAGAGGTCGTGTGATCTCAGGTGTTTTTGAAATTAGTAGAGTTGGTGCTTTTCAGGGTTTTTTTGGGATTGCAGTAAGTGCCCTTCCTATCCTTTTCTATTTAGTAAGTTTGGGCCCCAACGTTTGCTCATACTATTTTCTATCTATCTGTGTCAGTATTTCTTCTTGTCTAACTGCCATTACATGTTTGGGGGCTTTCTATGTTCTTTGGGGATCTGCTCCGGGGCAGATAGCTTTCCTCTTTCTATCTTTAGGTGTAGTTAGTTTCTCAGGCTGTGACGAGGCGTCTAGGACCAACGTAGGAACGCTCCACGGCTGCCTCTAGTTGTGGTGGTTAGTCAGGGTACTGCAATCTCATAGTTTCCAACTGCTCTGGTGTATTTCCTTTTTGCCTGCTCTCCTCAGCTACCAAATCATAACACCCATCGTGCTTGTCTTGCAGACAATCTTTTTGCTGTACAGAGGAATTCAAGATTCTTGTGGTCCGTGAGGACAGTCACAGGGTGATTGGCACTTTCCAGAAGATGTCTCCACTCGGAGAAGGCAACTTTAATGGCTAACAGTTCTTTATTACCGATGTCGTAGTTCTTTTCTGCAGATGATATGGTGTGGGAAAGAAACGCACATGGGTGAAGTTGCATCTTGTCCCCAACTCGCTGAGACAGAATGGCTCCCACTGCAGAGTCCGAGGCGTCCACTTCGACAGTAAATGGCAATTCAGGATTTGGGTGTACTAACAATGGAGCAGACGTAAAAAGAGTTTTCAACTTGTCAAAAGCCTCCTGTGCCTCCGGAGACCAGAAAAATGCTTTGGTCTTTTTTGTTAGTGTAGTAATTGGTAGTATGATCCGTGAAAAGTTCTTTATAAATTTTCGGTAAAAATGTGCAAATCCTATGAAACGCTAGACGTCTTTTAAATTTCTTGGAACAGGCCAGTCCACTACAGCATTGATTTTGCCGGGATCCATGCTCAGACCTTCTGGGGAGATGATATATCCCAGAAATTGGATACTGGTTTGTTCAAACTCACATTTTTCAAGTTTAATGTAAAGATGGTTCTCCTGTAGTCGTTCCAGGACTAACTGGACATGCCTGCGATGCTCTTCCAAGGAGTCTGAAAATATAAGAATGTCATCGAGATAAGCCACAACAAATTGGTCCAAGAAATCTCGAAATACATCATTAATAAAATGTTGAAAGGTGGCTGGGGCATTGCTAAGGCCAAAGGTCATAACCAGAGATTCAAAATGTCCATATCTCGTTCTGAAGGCGGTCTTCCACTCATCTCCTGGGCGAATCCGTATGAGGTTGTAAGCCCCTCTAAGATCCAGCTTCGTAAAGATTTTCACAGAACGGAGTCTGTTGTGAATGGACTTGAAATGAGTTCTGAGCAGAGGCTCCCTCTGGTGGTTACAAGCGGTACTGGACTGTCCAGTGAAGATTGTGAGGAGTGGGAATCAGGTGTTACTGACTGGTCTTATATAAGGGAGTCGCCTTCCCATCAGGGTTGCCGGTGATCAATTGTTCTGGTCTCACTCCATGATTCCTGTTTCCCTTGTAGCCTGCTGTGTCGTGTCTGCATCTCCTGCTAACAGATAAGACATTTTCTTCTTTTTGTTTTTGTGCTTTATTTTTGCATTTTGTCCTGCACTTCTGTGGGGGCCTTCAGGGTCCCCTCCGGGGGCTTTTGCCCTCTCAGTTTAGTTCAGCCACTGATGTTTGTACTTTTGCTTTTTCCAGTTTCTTCAGTGGCTGCTGTTTTGATTTTGTTACACCAGAGAACTAATTTAGGTGGTAGAGGTCGTGTGATCTCAGGTGTTTTTGAAATTAGTAGAGTTGGTGCTTTGCAGGGTTTTTTGGGATTGCAGCAAGTACCCTTCCTATCCTTTTCTATTTAGTTAGTTTGGGCCCCAACGTTTGCTCATACTATTTTCTGTCTGTGTCAGTATTTCTTCTTGTCTAACAGCCATTACATGTTTGGGGGCTTTCTATGTTCTTTGGGGATCTGCTCCGGGGCAGATAGCTTTCCTATTTCTATCTTTAGGTGTAGTTAGTTTCTCAGGCTGTGACGAGGCGTCTAGGACCAACGTAGGAACGCTCCACGGCTGCCTCTAGTTGTGGTGGTTAGTCAGGGTACTGCAATCTCATAGTTTCCAACTGCTCTGGTGTATTGCCTTTTTTACCTGCACTCCTCAGTTACCGAAACATAACAGGAGTCTCTCAAATAGTTCAGGAATCAAGGGTAGCGGGTAGCGATTCTTGACAGTGATATTATTCATCTCTCTGTAGTCAATACATGGCCGAAGAGTGGAGTCTTTCTTTTCAACAAAGAACAGGGGTGCCCCAGCTGGAGATGTGGAAGGTCGAATAAAGCCTTTCTCTAAATTTTCATCCAGGAACTTTCTTAATAGCTTCAATTCAGGTTCGGAAAGATTGTAAATCCGTCCAAATGGAATGGTTGCTCCTGGCAGCAATTCAATGGGACAGTCGTAAGGACGGTGAGGAGGTAATTGATCTGCTTTCTTCTTACTGCAGACATCAGAGAACTGCTGATATTGAGGTGGTAGTTTCTCTTCCTTCTCATGCGAAATCTCAGAGATTTGGACTTGTTGGAGAACAGAGGGTTCCTTATGACAATTATTCTTACAGTAGTCAGATGGAAAGGTGATGGTCCTTGATGCCCAGTTGATAGAAGGGTTATGGACTGAAAACCAGGGGATCCCTAGAATAACCGGAAATTTCGGAGATGAAATAAGGTGGAAACTGACAGCTTCATGATGATCCGGTTCGATACAAATCTCCAGTTCGATTGTCTCATGCGTGACAGGTCCAGAAGACAAAGGTGATCCATCCACAGTTTCCATTTCAATTGGTGTGGATTTGGTCCTACTGGAAATATTATTATCACGTGTAAATTTTAAGTCCATAAAATTTCCTCCTGCTCCCGAATCCAACAGGGCAGAGCATTGTATTTTTTGGGTGCCCATTACTACCTGAATGGGGATTACAAAATGAGATGATGTAGTATGTATTTTGTCTATTTCTGGCGTTACTGATGAGATAGTCTGCAAGATGGAATCCGACTGCTGAAAAGGTCCATATTGCTGGCAGACCTGTTGTTGGTAAAGGCTATAGTCCTTTTGTTAGGACAGTTGATGGCATAGTGTCCAGGGTCCCCACAATAGAGGCAGAGATGTTCTGCACGTCGCCTCTCCTTCTCCTGTGCAGAGAGTGGTCTTCGGATGACGTCGATCTGCATCGGTTCAGACACGCCTTGCGTCTTTTCTTGGTGGTCTGATGCTGAAAATGAGAAGCCAGGGCTATTCCCAAGTGCTCGCAGTCTCTCCTTTCTCCTTTCAGTAAGTCTTTGGTCAATCCGGATACATAGTTGAATAAAGTCCTCCAACTGATCAGGGGTCTCAACACTGGCAAGCTCGTCTTTCACTGGTTCTGATAACCCTCGTCGAAATTGACTTCTCTGGGCCGCTGGATTCCAGGTGGTGTCGGCCACCCAGCGACGGAATTCCGATGTATATTCCGCAACAGAGCGACGTCCTTGACGTAAATTATGTAATTTGGTTTCTGCTGTGGCACAGCGGTTTGGGTAATCAAAAACTTGATTCATAGCTGCGGTGAAGGCTTCCAGGTCATTAAGGAGGTCATAGTCCTTTTCTACATAAGGTGAAGCCCAAGCAAGAGCTTCATCCGTCAGGAGATTTATCATGAAAAAAACTTTCTTCCTCTCACTGGTAAAGGGAGCAGGTTGCATCTGGAAGTATATGCGGCATTGATTGAGGAATCCTCGGTACTGCTGGCGATCCCCACTGAACTTTGCAGGCAGCGGCAGCCGCGCGTTTGATTCGGACCCTGAATTGCGCACGTCCAGAAGTTGTTTTTGTAGCTCAATTACTTCCTGTTGTATCACCGTGAAATCAGTTTGTAACTTGGAATATTTTCCTTGAGAATCAGTACAAAAACTTTGAAGCTCCGTAACTTGCCGCCTCAGGGTGTTCACAGCGGACTCCATTTTGGCGCGAGATTATTCTGTCAGGATCCCGTCTGGGTTGGAGCCGATGTTACTGCAAACACTAGGGGAAGCAGAGGCAGGAAGCGTAGTCAGGTGGCAGGCCGAGGTCAGTTCACAGGAGAGCAGTGTTTGTAGCAGAGGAGCAGGCAGATAACGTAGTCAGGTGGCAGCCGGAGGTCGGTACACAGGAAAGGCAGTTCGGTAGCAGAGGAGCAGGCAGATAACGTAGTCAGGTGGCAGGCTGAGGTCAGTTCACAGGAGAGCAGTGTTTGTAGCAGCAGGAACAGCAGGAGAAAGAGCTTGACTAAAGGCTGGAAGCACAATAATCTCGCAATGACACACCCACAGGGCCAGGTTTATATAGGGCGTGTAATTGGCAATCAGAGGCCAAACGAGAGAGCACTGGGTGAAGCCGATCAGGAAGAACAGTCAATGGTATCCAGGTTCAGCAAGGAACTTTGTAGCCAGCAGAATAGCTCAGATGGTAGAGCTGCTGGCCGGTGGACAAGAGACACTGGGTTCGATTCCTGACAGCAGGGCCCAAATAGCATATTGCAGGGCACACATAGTATATAGCAGGGCCCAAATAGTATATTGCAGGGCCCACATAGTATATAGCACGGCCCACATAGTATATAGCAGGGCCCACATAGTATATAACAGGGCCCACACAGTATATAGCACGGCCCACACAGTATATAGCACGGCCCACACAGTATATAGCACGGCCCACACAGTATATATCACGGCCCACATTGTACAGCAGGGCCCACATAGTATACAGCAGGGCCCACATAGTATACAGCAGGGCCCACATAGTATATAGCAGGGCCCACATAGTGTACAGCGTGGCCCTCATAGTATATAGCAGGGTCCACATAGTATACAGCAGGGCCCCATAGTATACAGCAGGGCCCACATAGTATACAGCAGGGCCCACATAGTATATAGCAGGGCACATAGTGTACAGCGTGGCCCACATAGTATATAGCAGGGCCCACATAGTATATAGCAGGGCCCACATAGTATATAGCAGGGCCCACATTGTACAGCAGGGCCCACATAGTATACCGCAGGGCCCACATGGTGTACAGCGTGGCCCACATAGTTTATAGCAGGGCCCACATAGTATACGGCAGGGCCTACATAGTATATAGCAGGGCCCACATAGTGTACAGCATGGCCCACATAGTGTACAGCGTGGCCCACATAGTATATAGTAGCAGGGCCCACATTGTACAGCCTTCATCTCTCCCCCACCCACCTACAGTTCAGTACGCACTGACAGCTTTATAAAAAACAAAAAAAAACACTCCTCACCTTCTCCTTGTGCCCGCGCTGCTACCGGCTCCTGTCTCCTGCTCTGCCTGGCGCACAGTGAGCGCGCACGCGCTGTGTCAGAGACAGAGCGGGGAATGATGGGAGAGGGAGCGTCAGCTGACACTCTCTTCTCCATCATTGCTTTGAACTGTACCGGCAGACGCCGATATAGTTCAAAGCAGTGGGGTGGGGGGAGCCGGAGCTGGGGGCAGGCGGGCCCCCCTGCCTTACAGGGGCCCCCATAGCGGCTGCGTGATGTGCCGCTAGCTGGTGGCCCCTTAGGGAGCAGGGAAAGCCTCAAAATGTTGGGGGCCCCGGGCCCGAGCACGGACCGGCGTGCTTGGGCGGCGGGCCCCCCTAATCACCGGACCCCATACTGCAGTAAGGGTTGTCATGCCCTGATGGCGGCCCTGTGTAGGCTGGACGTTCAGCAGCTGCAAATGGAGGAATTGGAGAAGTCGGAGGAAGAGGAGGACAAAGCGAGCCATTTTGCTGGCAACCTATGTTTCATCAGAGGAAGGTGGTACAAAATCCTTTGAAATCCAGGCATGGTTCATTTTAATGAAGGTGAGATCACCAACATTTTGGGTCAACAGCCGTGTCCTTCTTTCTGTCAGGATTGATCCAGCAGCACTGAAGACTCTTTCTGATAGCACACTACCAGCAGGGCAAGCGAGCTCCTGTAAGGCATATTTTTCAATTCAGGCCAGGTGTCCAGTTTACAGGCCCAGTAGTCAAAGGGGAATGAACTGTGAGGGAGAACATCGATAGGGAAGGAGAGGTAATTTTGAACCATAGTTGACAACTGCTGTCTCCTGTCTGTTGCAATCGATTCAGTATTACCAGTTGTGTGAGCGTTACTCGACAAATCAGACCACAACATGGTCATGAAACCCCTGCCTCCAATGCTACTTCAGCTGTGTGCACCACAAACACCTCTTCCATTTGGCCCAGTACGGCTCGTGGTAGAACCTGCACCGCTGCTGTGTGTTGGGAATGCCTCTAACAAATGGTTTACCAGAGTTACTTGTTTGTTCACCAATATTAGCTCTAGGTTCTCCTGTGGCATGATGTTCTGTAATTTGCCTTTATAGCGTGGATCGAGGATTGTTGTGTTTAGGTAGCTGAGAAGAAATAGCAAAAATGGTAATACACCAGAGAGGCTGGACCTATTGGATTGCAGTAACCTGAACTAACCACACAACTAGAGGTAGCCGTGGAGCGTTCCTACGTTGATCCTAGACGCCTCGTCACAGCCTGAGAGATAACTACACCTAAAGGCAGAAAGATGAAAGCTATCTGCCCCGGAGCAGATCCCCAAAGAAAATTGGAAGCCCCCAAACATGTAATGGCGGTTAGACAAGAAGAAAGCACGGACTCAGACAGAAAATAGAATGAGCAAACGCTGGGGCCCAATCTGTCTAGACAGAAAAGTACAGGAAAGAATTCTGACTGCAATCCAAGAAAAACCCTAAAAAATACCAACTCTTCTGATTGCAAAAACCTGAGATCACACGATCTCCTCCACCTAAATCAGATCTCTGGTGTAATAAAACCAAGCCGCAGTCACTGAAAAAACAGGAAAAAGCAAATGAACAAATAACAGTGTCTACAGATAAACTGAGAGGAGCACAGGCCCAGGAGGGGACCCGGCTGAACTCCAAAAGTGCAGAAAACTATGAAAAAAGCAAGCACAAAAAGAAAAGCAAAAATATCTTATCTGAAAGCAGAAGACGCAGGCAAGACTCCAGCAAACTTCCAAAAGAACCAGGAACCACAATTGAGACCAGAACAATTGATCACCGGCAACCATCATGGGAGGGAACCTCCCTTATATCAATCCAGTCAGTGATCCCAGATTGCCATTCCTCGCTGGAAGGTTCATTACAGTCTGTAACCACCAGAGGGAGCCTCTGCTCAGAAACCATCTCTAGCACATTCACAACAGAGGATGCTGGCCAACCAGTAGTCGTCATCCTTCATAATTTTGGCAATGCGTGGGTCCCTTTTAGGATCCGCAAGACATAATCACACATGTGGGCCAATGTTCCAGGTGTCAATGATACACTGCAAGTGGTGGGTGGAGGAGCACTTTCTGCCAAATCCACATCCCTCCATTCACGCACAAACCCTGTACCTGACCTTGGCAAGCCAACATTTTCTCTTGCCCCCTGAGAAGCATCCTCCTCCCCCAAAAAATCATCCCCCTCATCCTCCTCCTCTTCTTCCTCCAACTCGTCCAGGACAGTTCCCTGAGCAGACAATGGCTGACTGTCATCAAGGCTTTCCTCCACCTCCCCCTCCTCTGCAGACGCCTGATCCTTACTGTGCGTCAAAGTTTGCATGAGCAGACGCATGAGTGGGATGCTCATGCTTATGATGGCGTCGTCTGAGCTTACCAGCCGTGTGCATTCTTCAAAACACTGAAGGACTTTACAGAGGTCTTTCAGCTTTGACCACTGCACACCCGACAAGTCGATGTCTGCCCTCAAACTGCCTGCCCGTGTATCCTCCCACAAATGCATTACAGCCTGCCTCTGTTCGCACAGCCTCTCAACCCTGTGCATGGTGGAGTTCCACCTTGTTTCAACGTCTATGATTAGGCGGTGCTTGGGGAGGTGGAGCGATCGCTGCAGCCTCTGCATATGACTGGAGTCTACGGGCGAGCGACGGATGTGCGAGCACAGTCTTCGCACCTTATGGAGCAGGGCTGGTAACTCCGGATAATTATTTATGAAGCACTGCACCACCAGGTTCAAAGTATGAGCCAGGCAAAGTATGTGTCTGAGTTTTGCCAGGGCTATGGCCGCCACAAAATTACAGCCGTTATCACTGACTACATTACCTGGCTCAAGATGTAGACTGCTCACCATGACTCAGTTTCTCGCTGCAAGTTGTCGGCCAGTACCTCCGCGGTGTGTC
This sequence comes from Oophaga sylvatica, assembly GCA_033576555.1. Lineage (NCBI taxonomy): Eukaryota > Metazoa > Chordata > Amphibia > Anura > Dendrobatidae > Oophaga > Oophaga sylvatica. The sequence continues at coordinate 129,290,650 of JARQOD010000003.1, forward strand.
TGTTGTCGCGCAAAGACATCATCTTTAAAACAGCTTGCTGATGCTTACCACTAGCTGTTCGATAGTGGGACACCTCATGTGCAACACTGGCAGCTGCGGATGGAGTGCTCATGCGACTGCGCTCTGTCGACGAGCTTTTACTTCTGGAGGAGGAGGGTCGAACGCCTATAGCCAACTGTTGCCTATACCGTGGGCTAGGCAGCACTGTCCCACCGCCGCTGTCCCCTGTGGACCCTGCATCCACCACATTAACACAGTGTGCAGTGATGGACATGTAACGGCCCTGGCCATGCCTACTGGCCCATGCATCTGTTGTGAGGTGCACCTTTCCACTCACTGATTGTTTGAGTGCATGGACAATGCGGTTTTTCACATGCAGGTGGAGGGCAGGGATGGCTTTTCTAGAGAAGAAGTGCCGACTAGGTAGGTCATAGTGTGGGACAGCGTAGGCCATGAGCTCTTGGAACGCTGCGCTTTCAACCAAACGGAAGGGCATCATCTCTAATGAGATCAGGTTTTGTAGTCCGTCCACGCTTGCAAGTGCATGGTGTTTAAATGTCTAAGCATGCAACTGGTATTCAATTTTCAGAGATTTTTCCCTTGACTAAAGGTCCTTCCGCACTTCTTACAGATAACCTTTGCCTCATCAATAGGATTTTGGTCAAAAAAGTGCCACACTGCACTCTTCCTACTATGGCATAAATTTTCAGGGCTTGCACACTGTGCTAATTTGACCATCTGGCCAAGCTGTCCTGCAACTCTTTTTGTTTTTGTAACACGTTTTTTGGACTGCTACGGGCCTGCCAGATAACCGCAGCTGCGATGTCGATGGCTGCTGCGGATCCTCCTCCTCTTCTGAGCTATTGCCAGCGGCACCCTCTTCCCCCAATGGATGCCAATCCAGGTCAACAACTGGGTCATCCATCACCTCCTCTTCAATTTCATCTGCACCTTCCACTGTGTCACCGTGTAAGGTGTTAGAGTATGTGGGAAGGGGCACCTGAGTTTCATCAGGGTCAGATTCTGGCTCAGTAGACTGCGAGGGCAATGCAGTGCTCTGGGTGAATGTACCAGCAGAATCATATAGCAGTGGCTGTGCATCAGTGCACTCCATGTCATATTCATCTTGGACTGGGGAATTCAGGATTTCCCTTGATAACCCAGGCATGGTATGTGAAAAGAGCTCCAGGGAGTAATCTGAAGTGTGGTCTGCCGCATCCTTCGCTTGTGGTGGGGGTGAAGGACACAAGGAAAGGTGTTGTTCCTGACCAGGAGCCTGCACTGACGACTCAGTGCTTGCATTTTTTGAAACTTCAGAAGAGGAGGCGATAGAGCTGTAGGCTGTTTCGGCAATGTAAGCCAAAACCCGTTCCTGATGCTCCGACTTTAAAAGCGGTTTACCTACTCCCAGAAAAGGGAGCCTTCCAGGCCTTCTGGAGCCAGACGATGACGCAGGCTCAGCACCTCCTGCCTTAGGTGCTACTGTGCTTTTGGAACTTCCAGCAGATGCACCACCACCACCATAAGTCCCAGGTGGCCCCCCACTGCCCACGTCCACGGCCTCTTCCACCATACTTCCTCATGTTTGGGAAAATGTACCAAAAATACCAGCAGATATATGGTACTGTATGAGGAGTGTACAGCTGTATACGGTGTAGGGAAAAACTTAAATCTCCGTATATATTTCCGGAGTCACACTCAGACGCTCTCTCAGTGTGGATTTCACCGTAATACAAAGAGCAGATATACGGTACTGTATCAGAAGTGGATAGCTGTATACGGTGTAGGGGAAAATTTAAATCTCCGTATATATTTCCGGAGTCACACACAAACGCTCTCTCAGTATGGATTTCACTGTAATACAAAAAGCAGAAAAACGGTACTGTATCTGAAGCGTACAGCTGTATACGGTGTAGGGGAAAATTGCAATCTCCGTATATATTTCCGCAGTCACACACAGACGCTCACTCAGTATGGATTTGACCATACTGACAAAGAGCAGATATACGGTACTGTATCAGAAGCGGACAGCTGTATGTATACGGTGTAGAGGAAAATTTCAATCCCTGTATATATTTCCGGAGTCACACACAGATAGTCAGCATGTATTTGTCCGTGATACCAGCCGGTACACGGTAGTGTGTGAGTAGCGTACAGCTCTATACGGTGTGGGAAAAAATGAACGCTCGGTAACTGTGCAGAAAAAAAGAATAAAAGTATTAGTGCTGTGTAAAAAGCAGTCTGCACAGCAGTGTACACACAGCAATACAGCTATCAGGCAGCCTAATAACCAGCGCTGCTGCACACAAGAAAATCCTCCCTTGTCACTGCACACTAACTGTACAGCACAAGCACAGAACTTCTTTTTCCAGCCGTAACTCTCTCTCCTTCTGATAAACAGCATCAGCGACCTCTCCCTACTGTTAACCCCTTAGTGACAGAGCCACTTTGCAGCTTAATGACCGGGCCAATTTTTACAATTCTGACCACTGTCACTTTATGAGGTTATAACTCTGGAACGCTTTAACGAATCCCGCTGATTCTGAGATTGTTTTTTCGTGACATATTGTACTTCACGTTAGTGGTAAAATTTCTTTGATCTGACTTGTGTTTATTTATGAAAAAAAACGGAAATATTGCGAAAATTTTGAAAATTTTGCAATTTTCAAACTTTAAATTTTTATGCCCTTAAATCAGAGAGATATGTCACACAAATTTCTTAATAAATAACATTTCCCACATGTCTACTTTATATCAACACAATTTTTGGAACAAAATTTTCTTTTGTTACGAAGTTATAAGGGTTTAAAGTTGACCAGCGATTTCTCATTTTTACAACACCATTTTTTTTTAGGGACCACATCACATTTGAAGTCACTTTGAGGGGTCTATATGATAGAAAATACACAAAAGTGACAACATTCTAAAAACTGCACCCCTCAAGGTGCTCAAAACCACATTCAAGAAGTTTATTAACCCTTCAGGTACTTCACAGGAGCTGAAGCAATGTGGAAGGAAAAAATTGACATTTAACTTTTTTTGCAAAAGCTTTACTTCGGAACCAATTTTTTTTTATTTTCACAAGTGTTAAAAGAAAAAATGAACCACAAAATTTGTTGTGCACTTTCTTCTGAATACACCGATACCCCATATGTGGGGGTAAACCACTTTTTGGGCGCATGGCAGAGGTCGCAAGGGAAGGAGCGCCGTTTGACTTTTTCAACGCAGAATTGGCTGGATGCCATGTCGCGTTTAGATAGCCCCTGATGTGCCTAAACAGTGGAAACACCCCACAAGTGACCCCATTTTGGAAACAAGACCCCTTAAGGAACTTATCTAGATGTGTGGTGAGCACTTTGAACCTCCAAGTGCTTCACACAAGTTTATAACGTAGAGCCGTGAAAAAAAAATAATTTTTTTTCCACAAAAATGATCTTTTCACCCCAATTTTTATTTTCCCAAGGGTAACAAGACCGCAAAAGTTTTTGTGCAATTTTTCCTGAGCATGCTGATACCCCATATGTGGGGGTACACCACTTTTTGGGCGCACGGCAGAGGTCGCAAGGGAAGGAGCGCCGTTTGACTTTTTCAACGCAGAATTGGCTGGATGCCATGTCGCGTTTAGAGAGCCCCTGATGTGCCTAAACAGTGGAAACCCCCAACAAGTGACCCCATTTTGGAAACTAGACCCCTTAAGGAACTTACCTAGATGTGTGGTGAGCACTTTGAACCTCCAAGTGATTCACACAAGTTTATAACGTAGAGCCATGAAAATAAAAAATCATATTTTTTCCACAAAAATGATCTTTTCACCCCAATTTTTATTTTCCTAAGGGTAACAAGATCCCAAAAGTTTTTGTGCAATTTGTCCTGAGCATGCTGATACCCCATATGTTGGGGTAAACCACTTTTTGGGCGCACGGCAGAGGTCGCAAGGGAAGGAGCTCCGTTTGACTTTTTCAACGCAGAATTGGCAGGACGCCATGTCGCATTTGTAGAGACCCTGATGTGTCTAAACAGTGGAAAGCCCCCACAAGTGACCCCATTTTGGAAACCAGACCCCCTAAGGAACTTATCTAGATGTGTGATGAGCACTTTGAACCCCAAGTGCTTCACAGAAGTTTATAACGCCCGGGCGTGAAAATAAAAAATCATATTTTTTCCACAAACCTGATCGTTTAGTCCCCAAATTTTTATTTTCCCAAGGGTAACAGGAGAAATTAGACCACAAAAGTTGTTGTCCAATTTGTCCTGAGTATGCTGATACCCCATATATGGGGGGACCACTGTTTGGGCGCACGGCAGGGCTTCGAATGGAAGCAGCGCTGTTTGACTTTTTCAAACCAAAATTGGCTGGAATTGAGATTGGACACCATGTTGCGTTTGGAGAGCCCCTGATGCGCCTAAACAGTGGAAACCCCCCACAAGTAACACCATTTTGGAAACTAGACCCCCTATGGAACTTATCTAGATCTGTTGTGAGCACTATGAACCCCTAAGTGTTTCACAAAAGTTTATAATGCCTGGGTGTAAATAAAAACAAAAACAATTTTCCACAAAAATGATTTTTTAGTCCCAAATTTTTGATTTTTCACAAGGAAATTGGACCCTAAAAGTTGTCCAATTTGTCCTGAGTATGCTAATACCAAACATGTGGGGGCGGGAAACTGTTTGGGCGCACGGCAGGGCTTGGAAAGGAAGTAATAAAGTTTTGGAATACAGACGTTGATGGGGGTCATGTTCCGTTTGCAGTGCCCCAGATGTGCCTAAACAGTGGAAAACCCCACAAGTGACCCCATTTTGGAAACTAGACCCCCTAAGTAACTTATCTAGATCTGTGGTGAGTACTTTGAACCCCCAAGTGTTTCACAAAAGTTTATAATGCCTGGTTGTGAAAAAAAAAAAAAAAACAATTTTCCACAAAAATGATTTTTTAGTCCCAAATTTTTGATTTTTCACAAGGAAATTGGACCCCAAAAGTTGTTGTCCAATTTGTCCTGAGTACGCTGATACCAAATATGTGGGGGGGGGGAAACTGGTCGCACAGCAGGGCTTGGAAAGGAAGTAATAACGTTTTGGAATGCAGACGTTGATGGGGGTCATGTTCCATTTGCAGTGCCCCAGATGTGCCTAAACAGTGGAAAACCCTCACAAGTGACCCCATTTTGGAAACTAGACCCCCTAAGGAACTTATCTAGATGTGTGGTGAGCACTTTGAACCCCAAAGTGCTTCACAGAAATTTATAAACGCAGAGCCGTGAAAATAAAAAAATTTTTTTCCTCAAAAATGATTTTTTTTAGCCAGCTATTTTTTATTTTCCCAAGGGTAACAAGAGAAATTAGAACCCCCAAAATTGGTGGGCAATTTGTCCTGAGTGCGCTGATACCCCATATGTTGGGGTAAACCACTGTTTGGGCGCACGCAGTGGCGTAGCGTGGGGGGGCCGGGGGGGGCGGTCCGCCCCAGGCGGCACATGTGTGGGGGCGGCACAGCGCAGCAGCATTTCCTTCCTATCCTCTGTGGGAGAAGCGCGGAGGCACAATTCAGCAGCCCCGCGCCTACATGGGACAACTGCGGAGGCTGCAGGCCTGCAGGAATCTGTATAAGAAGGACCTGCTCGGACACTTCGGTTGTGGACGCCGCTGTGCTGAGGAGCCGGTAAGGAAGCGCTGCTGTTGTTATAGGACGGAGACTGCGGTGAGAGGCGCGGGGTCATGTGATGGAGGGGAGGCCGTCCCGTCCTCCATCTCTGCCTGTGGCTCATGCTGCATCCTGCTTACGGTGTCCAGAGCTAGGCGCTGATTCCTGCTGATCTCTGACAGGTTATTTAGCTAGTGAGAATGTGAGGGGAGAGGTCTAATTATTGGAGCAGTTTCCCATAGCAACCAACCAGATTGTAGTTCTTGGAAAATGAAAAGTCAGCTGATTGATTGCTATGGGAAACTGTTACCTATTTCACACTGAGGGTGAGTTTCCACGATCAGGAAACACTGCGTGTTTGGCGCTGTGCACTGGCGCAGCACCAAACACGCAGCGTCCAGATGTTACAGCATAGTGGAGGGGATTTCAAGAAATCCCGTCTCCACTATGCGTAACAACACGCAGGCGGAAGACCTGCGTTTACGGACATGCGGCGCGTCTTTTCAGACCGCAGCATGTCCTCGCGTATTGCGGCGACGGTGCGTCGCCGCAACGGAATTTAACACAGGGCTATGTAGCCCTGCGTTATTTCCGGAGGTGTTCCGGAGGTGTCCTGAACACCTCCGGAAATAACGTGCGTCAGAAAGGGGGCGGGGCTTAGACGGAGCGGAGTTTCCACTCCGTCATATACGCTGTGTTTCCTGATGGTGGAAATACAGCCTAAATGTGCTGCCCCCGGATATTCCGCCCGTGCGCTGCCCTCTCACCTCCGCCCGTGCGCTGCCCTCTCGCCTCTGCCCGTGCGCTGCCCTCTCGCCTCCGCCCGTGCGCTGTCCTCTCGCACTGTTTCATTATTGTTGATACGCCCCTTGATGTTGCGAAATGTGGTTAAAGGGGTTTTCAGGAAAGTGGACTCCAGATGGATGCTTCCGGATTATCAACGACCAAAGGGGCGGCAAATTTTTCGACCGCCCCGGGCGCCACAAACAGTTGCTACGCCACTGGGCGCACGGCAGGGCTCGGAAGGGAGGGAGCGCCATTTGACTTTTTGAACTCCACGTCATGTTTGGAGACCCCCTGATGTGCCTAAATAGTGGAAACCCCTCAAATCTAGCTCCAACCCTAACCCCAACACACCCCTAACCCTAATCCCAACTCTAACCCTAATCCCAACCCTAATTCCAACCCTAATTGTAACCCTAACCCTAATTGTAACCCTAACCGTAATTGTAACCCTAAACCTAATTATAACCCTAACCCTAAGGCTGGGTTCATTTTGCGTTTTACCAGCCCGTTCAACACATAGCGTTGACGGGCTGTTAACGGTATAGCATAACGCGATCGCATTATGCTATACCCGCTAGCGCAGAGGAATCAGCAGATGATTCATCTGCGCTAGCGGTGACGGAGCCTAGACGCTTCAGCCCGCATCTGAGGCTCCGTCACTGAATGATGGCACGTCGCGAACGCATGCCGATGCGCCCTCAAATGGGGGTGAATGGCAGCGTTAACAGACTGCGTTACACCGCATTATACCGCAGTGTAACGCAGTCCGTCTAACGGACTGCCATAACGCAGTATGAACCCAGCCTAACCCTAACCCTAATTATAACCCTAACCCTAACCCTAACCTTAGCCCTAACCCTAACAGAAAAATGAAAAAAAATATAATTTCTATATTTTATTATATGTCCCTAACTAAGGGGGTGATAAAGGGGGGGTTATGTACTGTTACTTTTTATTTTGATCACTGTGATAGTTTATCACAGTGATCAAAATGTACTTTTATGAGAATGAATGAAACATTTTTTGAAACTGCCGCCAGGCAGATTCGGCGGGCGCACTGCGCATGCGCCCGCCATTTTTTTTTTTCAGGAAGAAGACGCCTGGATCCTGGGGCCTGCGGGAGGACGGAGGACACCGGGAGGTATAGGGGGGGGCGATCGGGGGACCTGGGGACCCTAATTCTCTCCCCTCTGATGTGCGATCCGGACCGGATCATGTTCTCTGGGGTCTCGGCTACTCTCGGCAGCCGAGACCTCAGAGAAAATTGCCATCCCCCCCAGCACATCGCGGCGGGCGCACTGAGCATGCGCCCGCCATTTTCTCAATGGCGGCGCCCACCGGAGAACGGAGGGCCCTGGGGCGATTAGAGGAGGATTGGGGGCCACATGGGGGTCCCGGGGACCCTTTTTCTCTCTCCTCTGATGTCCGATGACATTAGAGGAGAGAGAAATTAAATGGCACAACATATTTTTTTTTTGCGATCGCTGTTATAGGGTTAATAACGGCGATCGCAACATCGGGTCGGTAAAAACCGACCTGATTCATGTTGTCTAGGGTCTCGGCTACCCCCGGTAGCCGAGTCCCCGGAGAAAATGCGCCTCTGGGGGGCGCTATTCACTTTTTCCACAGCGCTGTTAATTAACGGCGCTGTGGTTTAAGTACCCTTAATGACCGCCGTTAAAAGGCGTATCGGTGGTCGTTAAGGGGTTAATATCGGCAGAAGTAAAATGGAGGTCGGCGCTCAGGGCTTTTATAGACACTATGACGCCCTCCAAAGCAAGCCAATTATTATTATTTATTTATATAGCGCCATTAATTCCAATCATGCTGTACATGAGTAGGGGTTACATACAAAGTTATAGATATCGTTTACAGTAAACAAATTTACAGACTGGTACAGAGGGGAGAGGACCCTGTCCTTCACTGCAATGCCCTTCTACAAGATGGTGGTGGACGCTGCTCATGTCATCTCGTTGCCCACAGTGTACGTCCTTGCTCATTGGCTGAAAAAAGGCGCCTGAAAGCATTCTGGGAAAACCGACTTTGGCTCTCGTTTTGCCGACCGCATGGCTGACTGCACGCTATGGTCGGGTTTCGGCCAACGAAACCCGCCTTTGGCGAAAGTCGGCGACTTTTGAATCTGACCGACCTGTTTCGCTCAACTCTAGTGAGGAAGATCTATATTCTGTATGTTTATAAGGCCATGTGCACATGTTGAGCATTTGCTGAGGTTTTTACCTCAGTATTTGTAAGCTAAAACGAGGAGTGGGTAAAATATTCAGAAATGGTGACGTGTCTATATAGACTCTGTTCCCACGAAGAGCTTTTGGTGCATTTTTGATTTTGCAGAATTTCTTCACTTACTCTTTAAATTAGATTACCTGCGTTTATTCTTTGCGTTTTTGAGTGCATTTTTTAACATGCATTTTTATTGCGTTTTTGACGCTGCGTTTTTGTCTTTGTTTGGTGTGTCATGTTGTAAATAAAGCTGCTTTGTTTTTGATACTTCCCGATTTCTTGCTTTGACAAAAGTTTATTGACATACCTAGGTGTGGATTACATGCGTTTTTGATTTGTTTCCGCAGCAGAAAATCATTAAAGACGCATGTGCGTTTTTTACCTGTGGAATTTCCGCACCACCTAATGCAAGTCTATGAGGAAAATCTGCACAGAAAAATGAAATTGACATGCTGCAAATTTGAAAAACGCACCGCAGGTCAGTTAACGCGGCGTTAAAAAGTAGAAAAGTGGGCATGAGATTTCTATAAATCCCATTTACTTTGCTGGAACTATAAGATGCTGCATTTATGACACAGCAAAAACACACCAAAAGCTCATCGAAGCCTTATACTTTTCCACTACTGGTTTTGGCTTACTGAGGTAAAAAACTCACCAAATACTCAACATGTGCACGTGGCCTAAGGAATATCAATGGTTGGCTATGATCAGGTTGTCGGTTCACCCTTTGGTCCCACATGGCAGCCAGGCCGATGTGGTCAAGCCACAGTTGAGCAGCAACAGCTGGAAGCCTTATCTGTAGCATCAGAGCCTGCCACCCCCCCTCTTTTCCTTTGGCAGAGAAGATTTAGGTTGATGGCTTTGCTCACATCTGTTTTAAACCTCAAGATCCTCAGCCAGCAGCATATTTCCCTTTGCTAAAGATACCTACACACATAAGAGGGGTATGGACTAACTTTATGGAAAAAAATAACAATAAATTAATGGTCTATCCACAAGTGAACAGCAGATACCGGTCTCCTGGTCTGTGGCTGATAATGGGAAAAAAGTGAAGATTTCAAAAACTGCAGCGTTTGCTCTAATGGTGTCTACATTCCCCCACATTTCCCCGCCCCATCCCAAAATCTCCATCTGGTTCTAATAAAGTATTATTTGATGCCTTGTTGGAAGCCAAATGGGGGGGAGGAGAGAGGAGAGACAGAGAGCTTCCTGTAACAATTCAGCAGGGGGTGAGAGCCCCTGGTTGTGAAGCTGTACAGTATAGGGAACCAAGCCGGGGAAAAAAATGGACCCATCACATCGCTTGTCATCTAGAAGATACTAGTGTGCAGAATTTAATATGGAGAAATTATGTCTGTGCTACTTCCATGTCGCAATATACCCCACAGATAATAATGTATATTACAATGATTAATGTAAGCGGTGGATTGTTTATCGCATTGCACAAAGGTCATTTTTTTATAAGGAAAATGGAAGTGAAGCAATGTGTAGAGGTGATCTGGGTCATGTGAAGGGCTGGAATAAGTGGGAGGAAAGCTCCGTAACATGGGGTTAAGTATTGGTGCTGCTGCCATGTGTAGGTGGATTACATGATTCAGGGTAGTGTTACAGCCTGGTAGCCATATATAGTTGAGAGAAAGGCAGATAAGAGATAAGCTGGACCAATGTAATATACAATGCTGTTAAAAGCTTGCAAAAACTAGAACTATTGTAGTATTTTCTGGGACGATTATATTACTATCTAGAAGTAAAATAATTTTCTCAATTCCAAATGAAATCCAGAGATTAACAGAGTTGTCTGGACATAAGGTATTGATGAACTATATGTAGGATGGGTCATCAATATCAAATCGGTAAGGATCTGACAGCCAGCACCCACTATTCAGCTGTTATTTGCTCCTGGTGGCTACTGAATGTGAACACCTTCATCGCAGCTACAAAATGCAGCGCCATTCAATATGAAGCGGCCGCTGCTGGGTCCTGCAGTGCAGCTCCTATTCTTTACCATCACCCAGCGTCGGACTGGAGCACCTTGGGCCCACCAGAGAAAATAATTCTTGGGGCCCACTATGTAGCTACATAAAAATGCAAAACCACCAATTGTCAGTATAATGTAAGGTAGTACACGTCTTAATTATGTAGCAGGGGTTGGAGTAGCCCCCTCATAGAATATAAAGTAGCCCCCTCATAGAATATAATGTAGCCCCCTCATAGAATATAATGTAGCCTCCCTCATAGAATATAATGCAGCCCCCTCATAGAATATAATGCTGCCCCACTCATAAGGTATAATGCAGCACCCCACAAAATATAATGCAACCCTCTCATAAGATATAATGGAGCCTTCCCATAGAATATAATGTAGCACCCTCATATGGTATAATGCAGCCCCCTTCATATATTATAATGCAGCCCCTCCACAGAATATAATGTAGCTTCCTTATAAGGCAGCCCCCCATAGAATATACTGTAGCCCCTCAAAGGGCATAATGCAGCCCCCCTCATATACAACCCCTGGCAAAAAAATATGGAATCACCAGCCTTGGAAGATGTTCATTCAATTGTTGAAAAAAAACAGATCACAGACATGGCACAAAACTGAAGTCATTTCAAATGGCAACTTTCTGGCTTTAAGAAACACTAAAAGAAATCAAGAACAAATAATGTGGTAGTCATTAATGGTTATTTTTTTTAACTAAGCATAGGTCAAAAATTATGGAATCACTCAATTCTGAAGGAAAAAATTATGGAATCATGAAAAACAAACAAACACAAAAAACACTCCAACACATCACTATTATTTTGTTGCACCACCTCTGGCTTTTACAACAGCTTGCAGTCTCTGAGGCATGGACTTAATGAGTGTCAGACAGTACTCGTCATCAATCTGGCTCCAACTTTCTCTGATTGCTGTTGCCAGATCAGCTTTGCAGGTTGGAGCCTTGTCATGGACCATTTTCTTCAACTTCCACCAAAGATTTTCAATTGGATTGAGATCCGGACTATTTCCAGGTCATTACATTGGCCTTATGTGTCTTTTTTCAAGTAATGTTTTCACAGTTTTTGCTCTATGGCAGGATGTATTATCATCTTGAAAACTGATTTCATCATCCCCAAACATCCTCTCAATTGATGGGATAAGAAAAGTGTCCAAAATATCAACATAAACTTGTGCATTTATTGAAGATGTAATGGCAGCCTTCTCCCCAGTGCCTTTACCTGACATGCGGCCCCATATCATCAATGACTGTGGAAATGTGCATGTTCTCTTCAGGCAGTCATCTTTATAAATCTCATTGGAACGGCACCAAACAAAAGTTCCAGCATCATCACCTTGCCCAATGCAGATTCGCGATTCATCACTGAATATGACTTTCATCCAGTCATCCACAGTCCACGATTGCGTTTCCTTAGCTCATTGTAACCTTGTTTTTTTCTGTTTAGGTGTTATTGATGGCTTTTGTTGAGCTTTTCTGTATATAAATCCCATTTCCTTTAGGCGGTTTCTTACAGTTCAGTCACAGACGTTGACTCCAATTTCACCCATTCATTCCTCATTTGTTTTGTTGTGCATTTCCTGTTTTGGAGACATATTGCTTTAAGTTTCCGGTCTTGACGCTTTGATGTCTTCCTTGGTCTACCAGTATGTTTGCCTTTAACAACCTTCCCATGTTGTTTGAATTTGGTCCAGATTTTTGACATAGCTGACTGTGAACAGCCAACATCTTTTGCAACATTGCGTGATGATTTACCCTCTTTTAAGAGTTTGATAATCCTCTCCTTTGTTTCAATTGACATCTCGTGCTGGAGCCATGATTCATGTCAGTCCCCTCTCCAAGGTGTGATCACTCCTTTTTAGATGCAGACTAGCGAGCAGATCTAATTTGATTCACGTGTTAGTTTTGGGAATGAAAATTTACAGAGTGATTCCATAATTTTTTCCCTCAGTATTGAGTGATTCCATAATTTTTCACCTATGCTTGGTTAAAAAAAATAACCATTACTGACTACCACATTATTTGTTCTTGATTTCTTTAAGTGTTTCTTAAAGCCAGAAACTTGCCATTTGAAATGACTTCAGTTTTGTGCCATGTCTGTGATCTGTTTTTTTTTTCAACAAAATAAAACAACTTGAATGAACATCCTCCAAGACCTGTGATTCCATAATTTTTGCCAGGGGTTGTAGTATGATGTAGCCCCCTGAGAGAATAATGCAGCCCCCACACAGAATATAATGTAGCCCCCTCATAAAGTATAATGCAGCCCCCATCATAGGGTATAATACAGCCTCCCTCCACCCCCATAATTGTCCTCATCACCACCTCCATCATTGCCTTCTCACCCACCACCCCTATCATTGCCCTTTCCGCCACCTCTATCATTGCCCATTCCACCACCTCCATCATTGCCTCCTCCCCACCATCATTGTCCTTTCCACCACAACCATCATTGCTATATCCCCACCACCCCCATCATTGCCCATTCCAACACCTCCATCATTGCCTCCCCCCACCACCACCATCATTGTCCTTTCCACCACAACCATCATTGCCTTCTTTGCCACCACCCATCACTGCTCTCTCTATCACCCACATCATTGCCAATCTCCAATACACACACACAGCACCACTCTCTCTCACACACACACACACACACACACACACACAGCACTGCACCACTCTCACACACACAAAGCACAGCACCACATATACACACACACACGCCTGCACAGCACCACTCACCTCTTCGCACGTTCCCCACAGCCGCAGCACATCCCGGCAGCTTTCTCTTTGAAACAGCTGCGCTGAATGATGATGTCATCCAGCTGCGCTGTGTCAGACAGGAAATGTCAGGCAGGAAGCAAAACAGCATCGGATCCCTGCAGCTCTGCTCCACTGCTAAGCTGCAAGGATCGCTCCCTGCCCTACGATTGCCCTCAGGGTTAGCCGCCCTGCAGGGGCTCACCTCTGGGACCCCGATATAGCCGCACCGGCTTTACATGCGGGCAGTGTTAGCCTCAACCTGCGGATAACACTGCCCGTTATAAAAGTGAAATGGTATACACTCCTCTCCCCACCCATGGGGGCGTGGAGAAGCATGAATATTCATTTTGGCTTTAGCAGTGGGAACAGGCTCCTGTCTCCAGCTACTGGCACCAGGAGGGCTCCCTGACTCAGGAGCCCCATAGCAGATGAGTGTGCCGCTATTAGCGACACGCCACTGGCTGGGGACCCCTGGGGCAGTGGGGGGCCCGAGGCAGCTGCTGGCCAGTATGCCACAAGGTGTCAGTGCCTGGGCCCAGTTCTCCGGTGGGATATTCCGACCCTGCCACCACCAATCTTATATTGATATCTTACCTATAACCTGTTGAGCCCAGACAATCCCTTTAAAACCCTGATCATTCACTGTATAGTTGGCTTCAAGTTGTTTTAGGCCCCCTTCAAACCTCCAGATAAAATCAGTACTGGAAAAAAACAGTAATGGTGTTATCAGTGCTTTTCCGGTATGGATAAAGAAAGAATTAAATTACAAAGCTTCTCCTATACTTTGCAATGTTAAACACATACAGCATACGGACAGCACATGAATGCTATCTGTGTGCTGTACATGTTTTTCATGGATCTATAGACTTGCATTGACCCTTATCATTCATGCTGCCAGAAAGAAAGGACATTTCTCTGTGGTTCGCACAGGCACACACACATGGTCAGTGTGAAAACACGAACATGTGAAGATCACCATAGATTATAATGGGTACTTGTGGGATCCGTGAAAAAAATGGATGCCACACATACCGGAAACATGAACATGTGAAGGAGTCTCAAAAAGGATAAGTACAAGCAACAAGAATTGTCATATCGCGACTGTCGGGTACGCATGAATTGGCCAATTTATGTGCTAAGTATTTGCATGCTATAGCACTACAGAGTGCAACTTTATTTTGTTAGCTATATATAATAATAATTTTATTTCTATAGCACCAACATATTCCGCAGCAATTTACATTTTAGAGAGGACTTGTACAGACAAAAGACATTACAACATAACAATAATCACTGTGAGACAGTGAAGGGGTATGTTTTGGATGGGGTGTACATCTCGCCCAGGTACTCAGCTGACTGGCATAAGGGAAATGTATGGCTTTGTAAACCTAGTGGTGGAGCAAGTTCACTACACCCTCCATTCAGTACAGGCTTGCAGCTCAAACCTGAGGCCACTCAGGTGTTAATTAGGCAGCCAGAAGTAGGTGGCTGAGAACACAGCCATGGAGCTCTCAGTCTGGATCTGACTTCAGACGCTGTTGGAGTCTCCTGCAAGCCCATCTCTGGTAATTACAATATAGGTGTTGTTGTGGCCAGGCTGCTAGAGCCTAGTTCACAGTAGTGAGGGAACTAACTGTGTTTAGTTAGCAGCCTGCCAGGCTTAGGACTTTTGTTTATGATTTGGTTTATGTTTTGTTGCTGTGGACTTTAATAAAACTGGTTGCGGCCAGTTTGCACCAGTACTGCTGTCTGGACTCTTTATGCCACTCCGTCTACCCGAGACGGCGATCCCAGAGCTATATACCCCTGAACAGTCTACAGTTGGTGCTCGAATGCAGGCAGCACAGTGGCTAAAGCAGCAGCAAAGGAAAAGTCTGTCAAAGCAGCCTTAAAGAGACAGTAGCCCTAATAGAGTTTGCACAGAGGAAAAAAAAAAAAAAGCTGAACTGGCTGTGGTAAAGACTGTGGAGTGTGTATGTCCTGGGTAAAGGCTGCAGTTGCCGGGACAGACAAGTATGTCAGTATGGAGGAGCTGCTCAAACATTTGGCGAGAGCTAGTGTGCAACATCAGGAGACTAACCGATTGTTAAGGGAGCAGGTTGCAGCACTATGCCAGGATCTCAGCGCCTCGTCCCAGAGTGATGTCGCAAGGTCACCTGCGTTGTCTTCAGTAAAGAAGTGGCAGGAGCCTGACGTCAGCAACCCTGCCCAAATGGTCGAAAAGGTGATAGTGGACCGCTACACCCGAGCACTTCCTCCTGAGGTACAGCAAGAGGTCGGACAAGGAGACCACCAAGACGCCAAGCAACTCGTCAGCCTGATAGAGAGGTACTTCGCCACCAAAGACTACCTCCGTGACCAGCCGTCTGAGCGGTCGTCACTTCAGAGTTCCCGGCCACCGAACTCTCCCGGTAAGAGCGTTCCAGCTGTTGGGGACAGGGGGTATGCTGATAGACGGGGACAGGTCCGAGGGGACATATGGGAGGAAAAGGGTGATACTTCCCTGTCGGGAGACCCCAGGCCTAGAAAGGTCTCCCCGTCTGAACTCCCAGACCAGACACAGTGTTGGAGATGCCGTGAAAGGGGTCATATTTCAGCCAACTGTCCACTAGTGGGGGAGCCTATGGACTGTGATGCTGGCAGGTCTCTCTCTCTCTTCGCAGAACCCGTATGTGTGTCCACCCCAGCCGAAGAGACTGGACCACAGGTGTTCCCGGTGGTTATAAATGGCTGCCCAGCACAAGCCCTCCTAGACTCAGGGAGTCGAGTGACTCTCGTACATGACAGCCTGATTGATAGGGACTTCATCCCGGATAAACACTTGAGTGTGGTGTGCATCCATGGAGACACCAAAGTCTACCCAGAGACTACCGTGAACTTGGTCCCCAAACTCGGGGAGGTCTCATATGAAGTAGGGGTAGTGAAGAACCTGATGCACCCCGTCATATTGGGTAGTGACTTTCCCCTGTTTAGGGATCTCTGGGGGAAAAATGATTCTACTGGACAGTGTGATGAAGCTCCTACGG
Organism: Oophaga sylvatica; assembly: GCA_033576555.1. Taxonomy (NCBI): domain Eukaryota; kingdom Metazoa; phylum Chordata; class Amphibia; order Anura; family Dendrobatidae; genus Oophaga; species Oophaga sylvatica. The sequence goes on from JARQOD010000003.1 coordinate 129,307,104, forward strand.
AGGTTGCGCGGTCCCCAGGGGCGGACCACAATGCTAGTGGGCCGTTAAACTTATGTGATGATACTGATAATGATAATGATGACCATGATAATGATAATGATGATGACCATGGTAATGATGAATTTCCTTTTCAGGTGATGTTGGGAGACGAGGATAGCGGTTCTCAGGAACCGAATGTCCCTGACCTACCTGTGTCCCGTGACAATTTTGGGAGTGAGCAGTTGTGAGACTAAAACGGCCCAGGAAAATATAACTGTTCTAAATGAGGTTCCCCAAGAGCCTGGCTCTGAGGAGAGGTTTCCTCATGTTGCCATGAACAATAACCTGCTGTATAGGGTCACTAAAGTCCAGGGAGAGGTCGTGAGTCAGCTCCTGGTACCTAAGCCATATAGAAGAATGGTGCTGGGGTTGTCACATAGCCACGTGCTTGGTGGGCACCTGGGGATGGACAAGACCCAGGATAGAATTGCTCAGGGTATGCCATTGGTTAAGGCAGGGCCGGCTCCAGGTTTTTATGGGTCCCGGGCCAAAGAGCCTGAGTGGGCCCCTTTAACACAGACCACGATTCATGATGCACAGATACAGCAGAGAAATATGGGTACAGTACAATGCCAAATACTTCACTTCTTCCATTACATGAGTGATATCTATTGTAAATTGTACAATAGCTCAAAAACCGCCAAATCCTCACAGCGCACAGTACAGACTAGACAGTACAGTCCTCCATACAATATTATGGGCACCACAGTCTCCCCCTCATCACCCATATAATACCCCATGCAGGATGTCACCCCCCATATAATGCTCCATACAGATTACTGGACCCAAAATAATGCTCCATACAGAATACTGGACCCAATATAATGCTCCATACAGGATACTGGTCCCCATATAATGCTCCATACAGGATACTGGTCCCCATATAATGCTCCATACAAAATATGGAGCTCTCCTCTGCGCTGTACTGCGTTCTGCACTGTTACGGCTCAGGAAAGGGCGCTGTGGAAAGACTCCCCATTATCATCATGATTACCTCCCCATCATCATCATTGCCTCCTTATCATCATCATTGCCTCCCCATCATCATCATGGCCTCCCCATTATCATCAATGCCTGCCCATCATCATCATCTCCTCCCCATCATCATCTTCTCCCCATCATCAATGCCTGCCCATTATCATCATCTTCTCCCCATCATCATCAATGCCTCCCCATTATCAGAAATGCCTGCCCATCATCATCTTCTCCCCATCATCAATGCCTGCCCATTATCATCAATGCCTGCCCATTATCATCATCTTCTCCCCATATCATCATCATCAATGCCTCCCCATTATCAGCAATGCCTGCCCATCATCATCTTCTCCCCATCATCAATGCCTGCCCATTATCATCATCTTCTCCCCATCATCATCATCAATGCCTCCCCATTATCAGCAATGCCTGCCCATCATCACACACAGACAGCATCACAGCACACAAGCACTTTCTCACATACATACACACACACACATACACACACACACACACAGCACCGCACTACATACACACAGACACACACAGAGACACACACACACACGTCTTACCTGCCCAGCGTCCGCGCTCTCTGCCACAGCCGGCCGCTGAATGATGACGTCATTCAGCGGCGCTGCTGTGAGAGGAAGCGCCGGCGCCCCCCGGAGCCCGGAGTTGCGGCAGCGGAGGCACGGGAGAGGTAAGTATTGTGCCAGCTGATGCCGGGGCCCTGAGCGGGCGGAGGGGGGCCCAGTGGCGGCACTGACACCGCTCTCCTCCGCTAACGGCGCGGGGGTGCCAGACTGCGAGTGGGCCCCCCGCCTGCTCAGGGCCCCGGCACTTGCCCGGGTGTGCCGGGTGCTGACGCCGGCCCTGGGTTAAGGATCACCTGCAGAGAGCCCAAGAAGCTCAAAGCAAAATATTTAATCGGTCAGGAAAAATTAGGACTTTCAGTCCCAGAGATCGAGTTCTGATCCTGGTCCACACAGTGGAAAGTAAGTTCTGGGCCAAGTGGCATAGTCCCTATGTGATAGTACACAAAGTGAGCGAGGTCACCTACAAAGTACACCAACCAGGGAGACGGAAGCCCTACCAGGTCTGTCATATCAACCTGATCAAGCCCTGGGGGGACAGAGAGTCATTGGTGGCCGCGGGGGAATTAGAGAAAGGTGTAAAACCCCCTATACCTCCTGTGATAGTTGGTGACAAATGGTCAGTACACCAAAAACAGGAAGTACGAGAGTTTCTGCAGAAAAATCAGCAGAGGTTTTCTGACTTGCCTGGTCGTACTTCTCTGGTGAGGCACTATATCGAGACTGAGCCCGGCACTAAGGTCAAGCTGAAACTGTGCAGGATACCCGAAGCCCGCAGAGAGCATAGGCCTGGGAGGTTACAGGGTAGTGCTGATGCCTTGTCCGGAGTTCACTGTCTCTTTAGGATTGATGACCAGCCCTCCGGTCTGGAGAAGAGGGGGGGGATATGTGAGACAGTGAAGGGGTATGTATTGGATGGGGTGTACATCTCGCCCAGGTACTTAGCTGACTGGCATAAGGGAAATGTATGGCTTTGTAAACCTAGTGGTGGAGCAAGTTCACTACACCCTCCATTCAGTACAGGCTTGCAGCTCAAACCTGAGGCCTCTCAGGTGTTAATTAGGCAGCCAGAAGTAGGTGGCTGAGAACACAGCCATGGAGCTCTCAGTCTGGATCTGACTTCAGACGCTGTTGGAGTCTCCTGCAAGCCCATCTCTGGTAATTACAATATAGGTGTTGTTATGGCCAGGCTGCTAGAGCCTAGTTCACAGTAGTGAGGGAACTAACTGTGTTTAGTTAGCAGCCTGCCAGGCTTAGGACTTTTGTTTATGAGTTGGTTTATGTTTTGTTGCTGTGGACTTTAATAAAACTGGTTGCGGCCAGTTTGCACCAGTACTGCTGTCTGGACTCTTTATGCCACTCCGTCTACCCGAGACGGCGATCCCAGAGCTATATACCCCCTGAACAGTCTACATCACATAAATCAACAGATACCAAGAGGAATGAGGGCCCTGCTCGCAAGCTTACAATCTATGAGGAAATGGGGGAGACACAAAAGGTGGATGGTAATAATTGCTTTCATTGTTCTGGCCAACCATAGTGTGAGAAATTGGGTGTTCATGTAATCGGGAGAAGACCAAGTCAAGGGAGTTTCCGTCTTCATGCATAGGAGAGTTAGTAACCTGCGAAAGGCCGAAGGTGGAGGTTAAAGACAAAAGATGAGTAGCTGATGGGGAGAGGGGAAAGGCAATGGGGATGTTAGCGTCTCCCCTGATGAGGGTGGGGATGTCACAGGAAATTAAATGTGGAAGTCAGGTGGCAAAATGATCCAGGAACTGTTGGGAGGGGCCCGGAGGACGATACACAACCGCCACTCGCATGGAGAAGGGAATATAGAGTCGGACAGTGTGTACCTCAAAAGAAGGGAAGACAAATGAGGGTACTTGAGGGATGACCTGAAAGGCACATTTGGGTGACAGGAGCAGACCAACGCCTCCCCCTGCTCTGTTGTCCGATCTTGGGGTATGAGAAAAGTGTAGTTCACCATATGAAAGATCAGCAGCAGCTGTGGTGTCTGACTGCTGGATCCAGGTTGCAGTAAGAGCCAGAAGGTTAAGAGAATCAGAAAGGAAGAAGTCATGGATGAAGGAGAGCTTATTACACACTGAGTGAGAATTCCAGAGGCACAATTAAAAGAGATAGAAGGCATGCAGAGAAAATTAATGAGATTTGAGGGGTTTCTGAGTGTAACTGTTGAGGGGTTCGACTTACTATAACATGAGGGGCCAGGGTTGGGAGAGATATCTCCTGCGACTAGGGGAAAGAGGATAGAAAGAGTGATCAGATGTTTAAGTGAATTCTGAGAGCATCTCTTGTGTTGGATGGTGGGACTGAATGGATCTGTGAGGTTTAGCAATGTGAAAAGAGTGTGAGTGCTGTACATAGGAGAGGAGAGTCAAAAAGATTAAGGTTTGCACTATAACTTACCAAGAATGATTACTCTAGAGTATAGAAATTGCATTGTTGCCATAGAAAATGGGAGAAAAAATTGAAATAAGCGCTATGTATTGTTTATATGAAATATGTATCTGCAAAAATTGCTATGAAAAAACACAGGTGATTTTAAGCAGATTAGCTGGTGCATTCCTGTCCCATAAATTGTAGGCTTTTTTGCCCAAGAGAGGTGACATTACAGGATAAGGACCCAATTTAAGAAGGACATCTTGACGTGGTAATTGGGCACACATATATTGGCCAATCTATGCGCTAAGAACCTTCCTTTTTTCATAGCAATTTTTGCAGATACATATTTCATACAATTACTGTATTACCGCCTCATATAACGGTTTTGGTAATACCCCTGAGAAAAATGCATTATTAATCATTTCAGATAGCTGAGTAATATTTCTTCCTCAAAATGTTATAGATTTCTATGCGAAGGCCATTCGATCCGGGGTTGTATCATTAGCCATTTTCCCAAAGTCTGTCTACCTTTTTCCAATGAAATTGGCTGATCTAAAAAAATCTCTATTTTCATCCTCCAGATAAGGGAGAATTATCCCAGAGAGATAGTCCAACAAATCATCTTTCAAGTAATTGACTTTAGACTTAGATTAAAATATAAACTATGCAAGACTTTTAGTATACTTGGGGTCCTGAGGCTATATTGTCCTTTACATCTGTCAATCTATTTTATTATTTCTAAACACTATTTTTCGGTGATTACTTTGTATGTCCATTCATACTGCACCCACACACACAAATGATACACCATTTGAAAGGTAACTTTGCCCCTTCAGCAAGAAAATAGCCAAACAAACCACACATCCACGATTTGATCACAAAATACAGTTTAAACATTAATTTTCATAAACCTGCAGTAAGGAAAAATGACCTGCAGGTGGCGCCACACTATCACAAAGCACACTACCACAAAGCTGTTTACAGACATCACAAACAAATCCAAACATTTGCCTTGGGGGCTTTCCAGATTGCCAAACTGCTTGCCCAGCCTATTTCAGCCAAATTGGAGGATTGCACACTTCACTGCAGGTGAGTCACATGCAAACACATTTGTAAACATGCACTGCCTATTGAATTGCACACTTGCTCCGTTCATACTCACCCACACAAACAAATACACTGTTATGATATGGTAGCCGAGGAGGACAGTAACAAAAATAGCCAAGGCAGCCAGTCACCCAGAGAGGTTGGTAACTAATAGATTGCAGACCCCTAAACTAACTGCACAACTAGAAGCAGCCGTGGGACGTACCTACGATGACCTAGACGCCTCAACGCAGCTGGAGAGTTAGCTAAGCCTAAAGATAGAAAGGGGAAAGCTAACTGCCCCGGAGTAGCGCCCCAAAAGAATAGGTAGCCCCCACACATATATTGGCGGTGAGACAAGATGAAATACAAACGCAGGCAGAAAATAGAGTAAGCAAACATTGGGGCCCAAAACTGTCTAGATAGGACAGGACAGAAAAGAATACTTTCTGCAATCCAGCAAAACCCTAGGAAAAATTCCAACACTTCTGATTCCAAAAAAATACTGAGACCACACGATCTCTCCTGCTATATCAGAACTCTGGTGTGAACAGGTAGCTACCCAGCAGCCACTGAAATAACAGGGACTGAACAAATGAACAGAGATTACTGAGAAACAGAGACCAGCGCAGGCCCCAGCAGGGGGACCCGGCTGACTTCACTCAGAAGGCAGAAAAACAAAAGAAAACAAAACCACAGAAACAAGCAAAAAATAGCTTATCTGAAAGTTGCAGGAGACCGCAGCAAGCTGACTTCCAAAGTGGACCTGGAAGAGTAAACTAATCACCGGCGAGGATCAGGGGAAAGTTACTCCCTTAACCCCTTCCCGACCGGTGACACAGCATATGTGTCATGAAAGGATCGCGTTCCTGTGGGTCGGGTGACCGGGGTCACTGAAAGGTAACCCGATCCGCAGGCACAAGACCCTTTGTGCTTCACCACAGGGGGTTGGCTTAACCCCCACGTGGCTACGATCTCTCTGATTGGCTGTTAAAAGTGAAACAGCCAATCAGAGCAATCTGTAATATTTCACCAATGAAATTTGGTGAAATATTACAATCCAGCCATGGCCGATGCTGCAATAGCATCTGCCATGGCTGGAGACCGAGATCCGACCCTCCCACACCGAGTCACGGCGGCGATCGGCCGCCGCCACCAATAGATGGCGGCGATCGGTCACCGCCGTCACTAAATGCTCTCCTTCTCTTTGCCTCCGCTGCCCCACCTTCCGATCCCACCCTTACCTTCCGACCCCCCCTACTCACCTCTCCCGGTCCTCCGATGTCCCTGGATCAGTCCCGGCGTCCGTCCGGGATGTTTCATGGGTGCCGCCATCTTGCAAAATGGCGGGCGCATGCGCAGTGCGCCCGCCAGCCGCCGCATGCTCAGTGTGCCCTCCAGAGTCCAGAAATTTATTTTGATCACTGTGATAATCTCTCACAGTGATCAAAATGAAAAAAAGTAAATAAACGCCCCATTTATCACCCCCATATGTAGGAACAAATAAAATAAAAAAAAATATATATATTTTTTTAAAATCTTTTATTAGAGTTAGGGTTTCGATTATAAGGCTGTGTTCATATTGCGTTATGGCAGTCCGTTATACGGACTGCGTTACACCGCGGTATAACACGGTGTAACACAGTCCGTTAACGCTGCCATTCACCCCATTTGCGGGCACATCGCGACGCATGCCGTAAAGCGGCATGCGTTCGTGACGTGCCGTCATTCAGTGACGGAGCCTCGGACGCGACCTGCAGCGTCTGTGCTCCGTCACCGCTAGCACAGATTAAACATCTGCTGATTCATCTGCGCTAGCGGGTATAGCATAACGCGATCGCGTAATGCTATACCGTTACCCACCCGTCAACGGTATGTGTTGAACGGGCTGGTAAAACGCAATATGAACCCAGCCTTAGGGTTAGAACTAGGGTTAGGGTTAGAACTAGGGTTAGGGTTAGCCTTAGGGTTAGCCTTAGGGTTAGCCTTAGGGTTAGCATTAGGGTTAGAATTAGGGTTAGGGTTAGAATCAGGGTTAGGGTTGGATTTAGGGTTAGGGTTGGAATTAGGGTTAAGGTTGGGATTAGGGTTAGGTTTGTGGTTAGGGTTAGAGTTAGGATAAGTGTTAGGGGTGTTTTGTGATTAGGGTTGGGATTAGGGTTGGCTTGTGGTTAGGGTTATGGTTAGAGTTGGGATTAGGGTTAGGGATGTGTTTGGGTTAGGGTTATGGTTAGAATTTGGATTAGGGTTAGGGGTGTGTAGGGGTTAGGGTTGGGGTTAGAGGTGTGTTGGGGTTAGGGTTGGAGTTAGAATTGAGGAGTTTCCACTATTTAGGCACATAAGGGGGTGTCCATACATGACATGGCGCCACCACTGATTCCTGCAAATTTTGCGTTCAAAAAGTCAAACAGTGCTCCCTTTATTCCGAGCCCCGACTTGTGCCCAAACAGTGGTTTACACCCACATATGGGATGTCAGCGTACTCTGGAAAAATTGCACAACAACTTTTGGGGTCTAATTTCTCCTGTTACCCTTGGGAAAAAAAAATTGGGGACTAAAAAAAATTATTTTTATGGAAAAAAAATGATTTGTTATTTTCACAGCTCTGCGATATAAACTTCTGTGAAGAACTTGGAGATTCAAAGTGCTCACCACACATCTAGAGGAGTTCCTTGGGGGATCTAGTTTCCAAAATGGGGTCACTTGGGGGGGGTTTCTACTGTTTAGGCACATCATGGGCTCTGCAAACGTAACATGACGCCCGCAGACCATTCTATCAAGTCAGCATTTCAAAACGTCACTACTTCCTTCCGAGCCCCGACGTGTGCCCATACAGTAGTTTTCTCTCACATATGGGATATCAGCGTACTCAGGACAAATTGGACAACAACTTTTAGGGTCTAATTTCTCCTGTTACCCTTGGGAAAATAAAAAAATTAGGGACTAAAAAATCATGTTTGTGGAAAAAATATGATTTTTTTATTTTCATGCCCGGGCATTATAAACTTCTGTGTAGCCCTTGGGGGTCCAAAGTGCTCACTGCACATCTAGATAAGTTCCGTGCGTGTCTAGTTTCCAAAATGGTGTCACTTGTGGGGAGTTTCTACTGTTTAGGCACATCAGGGGCTCTGCAAATGTAACATGATGCCCGCAGACCATTCCATCAAAGTCAGCATTTCAAAACGTCACTATTTCCCTTCCGAGCCCCAACGTGTGCATGAACAGTGGTTCCCCCCACATATGGGGTACCAGTGTACCCAGGACACTTTTTTTTTGAGGAAAAAAAATGATTTTTTATTTTTACGGCTCTGCATTATAAACTTCTGTGAAGCACGTGGGGGTTCAAGGTGCTCACCACACATTTGGATAAGCTCCATGCGGGGGTCTAGTTTCCAAAATGGGGTCACTTGTGGGGGGTTTCTACTGTTTAGGCACATCAGGGGCTCTGCAAACGCAACATGATGCCCGCAGAACATTCCATCAAGTCTGCATTCCAAAATGGCGCTCTCCCATGCGTCAAAACAGTGGTTCCCCCTCACATGTGGTGTATTGGTGTACTCAGGACAAATTGCACAACAACTTTTGTGGTCCAATTTCTCCTGTTACCCTTGTGAAAATAGAAAATGATAAAAAAATGATTTTTTATTTTCACTGCTCTGCGTTATAAACTTCTGTGAAGCACTTGGGGGTTCAGAGTGCTCACAACAAATCTAGATAAGTTCCATAAGAGGTCTAGTTTCCAAAATGGAGTCACATGTGGGGTTTTTTCACTGTTTAGGCATGCAGGGGCTCTCCAAACGCGTCATGGTGTCCGCTAACGATTGGAGCTAATTTTCCATTCAAAAAGTCAAATGGTGCTCCTTCCCTTCTGAGCCCTACCATGTGCCCAAACAGTGGTTTATGAGGTATCTGTGTACTCAGGAGAAATTGCCCAACAAATTTTAGGATCCATTTTATCCTGTTGCCCATGTGAAAATGAAAAAACTGAGGCTAAAATAAAATTTTTGTAAAAAAAAAGTACTTTCTTTTTTTTTACGGATCAATTTGTAAAGCACCTGGGGGTTCAAAGTACTCACTATGCATCTAGATAAGCTCCTTGGGGGGTCTAGTTTCCAAAATGGGGTCACTTGTGGGGAGCTCCAATGTTTAGGCACACAGGGACTCTCCAAATGCGACATGGCAACCGCTAAATATTCCAGCATATTTTCCATTCAAAAAGTCAAATGGCGCTCCTTCCCTTCTGAGCCCTTCCGTGCGCCCAAACAGTGGTTTATGACCACATATGAGGTATCTGTGTACTCAGGAGAAATTGCCCAACAAATTTTAGGATCTATGTTATCCTGTTGCCCATGCAAAAATGAAAAAATTGATGCTAAAATAACATTTTTGTTAGAAAAATTAAAATGTCCATTTTTTCCTTCCACGTTGCTTTAGTTCCTGTGAAGCACCTGAAGGGTTAATAATCTTCTTGAATGTAGTTTTGAGTAGCTTGAGGGGTGCAGTTTTTATAATGGTGTCACTTTTGGGTATTTTCTACCATATAGACCCCTCAAAGTGACTTCAAATGTGAGGTGGTCCCTAAAAAAAATGGTTTTGTAAATTCTGTTGTAAAAATGAGAAATCGCTGGTCAACTTTTAACCCTTATAACTTCCTAACAAAGAAAAATTTTGTTAATTGTGCTGATGTAAAGTACACATGTGGGAAATGTTATTTATTAACTATTTTGTGTCACATAACTCTCTGGTTTAACAGAATAAAAATTAAAAATTTGAAAATTGCGAAATTTTAAAAATTTTCGCCAAATTTCCTTTTTTTTTTACAAATAAACGCAAAAATTATCGACCTAAATTTACCACTAACATGAAGCCCAATATGTCACGAAAAAACAATCTCAGAATTGCTAGGATCCGTTGAAGCGTTCCTGAGTTATTACCTCATAAAGGGACACTGGTCAGAATTGCAAAAAATGGCAAGGTTATGAAGGGGTTAAATCTCCCCAGTCATAACTCCCAGATTGCCAATCGTCTGCAGCTGAATCCTCAGCTGAAGGGGCTCTGTCCGTCAAGGCAACTTCATTAATATCAACAGCCACCAGAGGGAGCCCCAACTCAGAATCCAGGGCATTCACAACAATACACCATTTGAAAGGTCAAATGACCTGCAGGTGGCAGCACACTACCCCAAAACACACTACCACAAAGCTGCTTACAGACATCACAAACAAATCCAAACATTTGCCTTGGGGTCTTTCCAGCTTGCCCAAGTGCTTGCCCAGCCTATTTCAGGCACATTAGAGGATTGCACACTTCACTGCAGGTGAGTCACATATTCAAACACATTTGTAAACATGCACTGCTTTTTCGGTGATTACTTCACCCCACAACACACACAAATGGTGAGTGACATATGCAAACATATTTGTAAACATGCATTGCTTTTTCACTGATTACTTCGCCCAACAACACACACAAATGGTGAGTCACATATGCAAACATATTTGTAAACATGCACTGCTTTTTCGCTGATTACTTCGCCCCACACACACAAATGATACACCATTTGAAAGGTAAACTTGCCCCCTTCAGAAAGAAAAGAGCCAAACCACACATTCACGATTTTATCACTAAAGACAGTTTAAAAATTCATTTTCATAAACCTGCAGAAAGAAACAATGACCTGCAGGTGGCACCTCAACCGGAAGACATTTTTTGGCCTCTACTTATCAAACCAATTTATTGTATTACCAAGCTACATATATAAATACCTACACACTGCCCTCTATAAATGACAGAAGGCACAGGAGTGCATACAAGACAAATTTTTATTTAGAATCATATACAATACAACTTATAAAAGGGATGCCTCATATCCAAAGTGACTTGCCAAATTCTACTGCAAAAATACATATAAAGGGAGAAGATAATCATTGTATAAATAATGTCATCTAAAACTATGGAAAAAACACCTAATAAATGCTTATTAACACTTTTGAATCATATATTGTGTTTTTCCAGCCCAATTGTCCATATATCAGATGCAAGGATAACTAAATCAATTCCAGCATAAATGAAAATTCTTACTCATAAAAATCCACCACATAAGAATATACAGTGGTGGCCAAAAGTATTGGCATCCCTGCAATTCTGTCAGATAATAATCAGTATCTTCCTGAAAATGATTGCAATCACAAATTATTTGCTATTTTTATCTTCATTTAATTTGCTTGCAAGGAAAAAACACAAAAGAGAATGAAGCAAAAATCAAATCCTTGACCATTTCACACAAAACTCCAAAAATGGGCCAGACAAAAGTATTGGCACCCTCAGTCTAATACTTGGTTGCACAACCTTTAGCCAAAATAACTGCGAACAACCGCTTCCGGTAACCATCAATGAGTTTCTTACAATGCTCTGCTGGAATTTTAGACCATTCTACTTTGGCAAACTGCTCCTGGTCCCTGATATTTGAAGGGTGCCTTCTCCAAACTGCCATTTTGAGATCTCTCCACAGGTGTTCTATGGGATTCAGGTCTGGACTCATTGCTGGCCACCTTAGAAGTCTCCAGTGCTTTCATTCAAACCATTTTTACAGTGATTTTGGAAGTGTGTTTTGGGTCATTGTCCTGCTGGAAGACCCATGACCTCTGAGGGAGACCCAGCTTTCTCACACTGGGCCCTACATTATGCTGCAAAATTTGTTGGTAGTCTTCAGACTTCATAATGCCATGCACACGGTCAAGCAGTGCAGTGCCAGAGGCAGCAAAGCAACCCCAAAACATCAGGGAACCTCCGCCATGTTTGATTGTAGGGACCGTGTTCTTTTCTTTGAATGCCTCTTTTTTTTTCCTGTACACTCTATGTTGATGGTTTTTCCCAAAAAGCTTGACTTTGATATTTGAAGGGTGCCTTCTCCAAACTGCCATTTTGAGATCTCTCCACAGGTGTTCTATGGGATTCAGGTCTGGACTCATTGCTGGCCACCTTAGAAGTCTCCAGTGCTTTCTCTCAAACCATTTTTACAGTGCTTTTGGAAGTGTGTTTTGGGTCATTGTCCTGCTGGAAGACCCATGACCTCTGAGGGAGACCCAGCTTTCTCACACTGGGCCCTACATTATGCTGCAAAATTTGTTGGTAGTCTTCAGACTTCATAATGCCATGCACACGGTCAAGCAGTGCAGTGCCAGAGGCAGCAAAGCAACCCCAAAACATCAGGGAACCTCCGCCATGTTTGATTGTAGGGACCGTGCTCTTCTCTTTGAATGCCTCTTTTTTTTTCCTGTACACTCTATGTTGATGGTTTTTCCCAAAAAGCTTGACTTTTGTCTCATCTGACCAGAGAACATTCTTCCAAAACGTTTTAGGCTTTCTCAGGTAAGTTTTGGCAAACTCCAGCCTGGCTTTTTTATGTCTCAGGGTAAGAATTGGGGTCTTCCTGGGTTTCCTACCATACAGTCCCTTTTCATTCAGACGCCGACGGATAGTAAGGGTTGACACTGTTGTACCCTCGGACTGCAGGGCAGCTTGAACTTGTTTGGATGTTAGTCGAGGTTCTTTATCCACCATCCGCACAATCTTGCGTTGAATTCTCTCGTCAATTTTTCTTTTCCTTCCACATCTAGGGAGGTTAGCCACAGTGCCATGGGCTTTAAACTTCTTGATGACACTGCGCACTGAAGACACAGGAACATTCAGGTCTTTGGAGATGGACTTGTAGCCTTGAGATTGCTCATGCTTCCTCACAATTTGGTTTCTCAAGTCCTCAGACAGTTCTTTGGTCTTCTTTCTTTTCTCCATGCTCAATGTGGTACACACAAGGACACAGGACAGAGGTTAAGTCAACTTTAATCCATGTTAACTGGCTGCAAGTGTCATTTAGTTATTGCCAACACCCGTTAGGTGCCACAGGTAAGTTACAGGTGCTGGTGATTACACGAATTAGAGAAGCATCACATGATTTTTCAAACATTGCCAATACTTTTGTCCACCCCCTTTTTTAGGTTTGGTGTGGAATTATATCCAATTTGGCTTTAGGACAATTCTTTTTGTGTTTTTTCATTGAAGACAAATTCAATGAAGATAATAATACCAAATAATTTGTGTTTGCAATCATTTTCAGGAAGAAACTGAGTATTATGTGACAGAATTGCAGGGGTGCCAATACTTTTGGCCACCACTGTATGTAAATATAAAGTGCTTACAGTGCATAAGAGATTATGGCTGAGATGGCTATTTATAGGCTACTACTATGGTGTCACTATAATGGTAAATACACAGGTGCCTGTCATCTCCCCCAAGTCCCTATTCACAATGCTACAAAAGACTTTTTTAATCATTGAAACAACAAATGTTTAAGGTGCTTAAATAGTGCCTCCAAATAAAGCCCAAGCAGGTGGAAGAATCAATGAAGCAGTAATAAAGGAAAAAATAAAATGCTTCTGTAATATTACCTTAGTGGTTTAGCAGAGAAGCGCCGTGTCACCCACCCCAACGCACGTTTCGAATGCTCTTCTTCCGGGGGCGTCACACACGTTCCATAGGTTTAGATATTATTTATACAATGATTATCTTCTCCCTTTATATGTATTTTTGCAGTAGGATTTGCCAAGTCACTTTGGATATGAGGCATCCCTTTTATAAGTTGTATTCTATATGTTTCTAAATAAAAATTTGTCTTTTTATACACTCCTGTGCCTTCTGTCATTTATAGAGGGCAGTGTGTTGATATTTTGATACGGAGTTGACCTCTTGTGAAGGTTTTTTCTATGGACTAATATGTATGTACAGTACAGACCAAAAGTTTGGACACACCTTCTCATTCAAAGATTTTTCTGTATTTTCATGACTATGAAAATTGTAGAATCACACTGAAGGCATCAAAACTATGAATTAACACATGTGGAATTATACATTACACTTTACAAAAAAGTGTGAAACAACTGAAAATATGTCTTATATTCTAGGTTCTTCAAAGTAGCCACCTTTTGCTTTTATTACTGCTTTGCATGCAGAAAAGGTGAATGGATGGACTCTACATGCCTAGTTCCCACCGTGAAGCATGGAGGAGGTGGTGTGATGGTGTGGGCGTGCTTTGCTGGTGATACTGTTGGGGATTTATCTCGATTGGGTTCAGGTCTGGTGACTGTGGAGGCCAGGTCATCTGGCGTAGCACCCCAACACTCTCCTTCTTGGTCAAATAGCCCTTACACAGTCTGGAGGTGTGTTTTCGGTCATTGCCCTGTTGAAAAATAAATGATGGTCCAACTAAACGCAAACCGGATGGAATTGCATGCCGCTGCAAGATGCTGTGGAAGTCATGCTGGTTCAGTATGCCTTCAATTTTGAATAAATCCCCAACAGTGTCACCAGCAAAGCACCCCCACACCATCACACCTCCTCCTCCATGCTTCACGGTGGGAACTAGGCATGTAGAGTCCATCCGTTCACCTTTTCTGCGTGCAAAGCAGTAATCAAAGCAAAAGGTGGCTACTTTGAAGAACCTAGAATATAAGACATATTTTCAGCTGTTTCACACTTTTTTGTAAAGTGTAAGGTATAATTCCACATGTGTTAATTCATAGTTTTGATGCCTTCAGTGTGATTCTACAATTTTCATAGTCATGAAAATACAGAAAAATCATTGAATGAGAAGGTGTGTCCAAACTTTTGGTCTGTACTGTATATATACATACCTGTCTGTGTTCATCATCTCATGAAATACATTTACATTTGACCAGCTTGCTTTTTCTGAAATTGCCTGCGCCCCCGACGACCAATATAAGAAGATTTCGCACGGGTTAAGCTAGTGTAACGACCCTGTCAGCGCCAGCGAACTGCTACGGCTGAGCAGGGTGACTCACCCACACTGCGGAGGAAGGGCCCGGGGTCAGATGCCGTAGGGGAGGCTCAGGCAGACGGGACCAGAGCAGCGTGGTGAGAGTAGGCACTGAAAATTGCAGTAAGCAAAAGGACCTGCGATCATGTGATCACAGGGGGCGGGGCCTAGCGTTCTGCTACTGGAGGTGAGTGCAGGGCTCTACAGGGACCCTGGATTAGTGAATAGGGAAACTCAGGTCAGACAAACGGGGGTCATACACGGAGAGGACGGCGCAGTACAGAAGGGGCGAGCAGAGAATAGTCAGAACATAAGCCAGGAGTCATACACGGAGATAGCAACGCAGTACAGGAGGGGTAATCAGAGAATTGTCAGGACAAAGGCAAGAGGTCATACACGAGATAGCAACGTAGTACAAGAGGGGCAGGCAGAACTCGTAACGGGAACAGAACCAAGTCAAAACCAAGCAAGTATAAAGAATCACAAGCACAAAACACAGGGTCACACACACTCGGCCAAGGGTCAAAGTATAAGCGACAAGGAATGGCCCCACAATGAGTCTATAAGAAGCCTCCCAGAATCCCAGAGTGAGGCCATCCAAATTAACCCTTAACCTACCTTTTCCCACAAACTCAGCAAACCATGACAGCTAGTTGATATATAAAAGCAGTTTATCCCTCCTTATATAATTGCTATTTTAAAAACATACTTTTATTATCAGCATGTTCTAGTTGGTTGTAGTTGGAATGCCTGAAGCTGCTTTTGCTATTCCTTCCACTGTTATAGATTTTCAGGGATATTAGTTTGAATAAACAACAATTCTCTGTTTTCCAGGTCTACCCCACATTATTGTGAATTATTCTTAACTGACTTTATTTCTTTTATTAACTCAGCCCTCAAGAAGACCTTCATTGCATCCCATAATACGATTATGTCTGCCGAGCCCAAATTAATGGAAAAAAATTCTCATAGTTGCCTCCTGTCTCCTGACATTGTTACAGTCAATAATCCTAAGCCAAAAAAGATTACACCTCTACCACTCAGAGAACCTAGACCGCATCGGATCCATCTGTAGCTGAAACCCTAGGGGAGAGTGATCTGTTAACTACCTAGGAGAGTATTTTATATTAATGAGCCCTGGAATCATAGAAGGATTGCATAGTACTAAATCAGTTCTTGAGAAGGATTGATATGTCGATGAGGCGCAGGAGTAGACCTTTGAGTTAGGATACCTCTCTTTCCAAATATCAACCATTCCCACCTGGTGTCAATTATCTCCAACAAAGAGTCCGCCGCACTAAAGATAAACCATATACCTTGAATATATATGTGTCATTAACAATAACACACTATTACTGGCAACTTTCATATTGAACTTGTCAGGGAGAAAACATATGTGACATAGACTTCAATCACCACACA
Organism: Oophaga sylvatica; assembly: GCA_033576555.1. Taxonomy (NCBI): domain Eukaryota; kingdom Metazoa; phylum Chordata; class Amphibia; order Anura; family Dendrobatidae; genus Oophaga; species Oophaga sylvatica. Next base: position 129,323,454 of record JARQOD010000003.1, read on the forward strand.
TTTAAGTCACCAAACCACCAGTGTTCCCAAGAATTTGAATAAGTTCAGCCCCTTTTTAGCTTGCGTAGCTTTGATCTGCCGCTAGTGAGAGTCCAGACATCTTAGAGCTTCTTTAGGGGATTCAAAGAAAATGGTGGAACCCAGCGCAATCACTCTCAGTTTTGCTGGGTAAATCATGGAATATTGCAGCCCGTGTGTCCTCATTTTTCTTTTAACATCCATGTAAAGGGATCTTTTACGCTGGGCTTCCACAGAGAAGTCTGGAAAAAAAGGTTCTCTCTGCCCTCCAAGTGATATGTCCTGTTTCCTCCATGCCTTCTTTAGTATGATATTCCAGTCTTTATAAGGTAAGATTTATATTAGGATAGGGCTAGTAGGTCTGCCCACTGGGTCGAGTTTCATGGGAACCCTGTGGGCACTTTCCACTGCAAACAGAGGAGGACTTCTTTGCCCTAGGTATCTAGCAGCCACTTTACAAAAAAGCCATCCAGGTCTCTCCCTTCCACCTTTTCAAGGACACCTATCTGCTTGATATGGTTACGCCACAGGCGATTCTCCAGATCATCAGTCTTGGACAGTTAAGTGGCAACTGCTTGCTTGTGACTCTAAATGTCTCTGCGAACAGGAGGGAGGGCGTACTCCAGCTCACTATTCTCCCCTCCACAGCAGTTGAGAGCTCTGCCATTTTTCGTGTGTCATGCCAGATAATCAGAATGGTCTCCTGAATATAGTCTACCTAGCCCATTAGCGTGGCCAGTGTGGAATTACATTTGTTAAGTGTTCAAAACATCCATTAAAGATGGGGATTTCCCTAAAGATGTTACACCGAGGGTGCTCTCTACATGCTTGGAAATTAGCTCCACAATTTTGTGCACCTGCGCGTTTGATGTTGTGAGACCTCCTCCTCATGAACTGATTCAGATTTTAGGGACATTATGTTGTTCCCCTATGTGCCAGTCTCTGACCTCCATTTCTGTGGTTTGTGGTTGAATACTCTATTAGCGTTTTGCTCCAGTCCGTCCACTGCCTCTCCTCCCACATTTCTCTGCCTCCGGGCACAGGAATCGCAGGCAACATCTTTGATGTCTGATGCCGCCGCTCTGTCCTACCTGCTGATCTTTCTGCTTATAACGAGGCTATGACTGGTAGACCGGTGCGAGATCAGGCACAAGTAGGAGTTGTACATGAACACGGGATGGCCAATGCATCACAGATGCAGGTTCATAGGTGCTGGTTCAGTCTGGGCAGGTGAGATAAGCAAAATAGGTGAGAACCAAACGGATCAGAATCAGGACTAGGCACAGGCAGGGCGGACTGAAACAGGTGCAGACAGGATTTGAAGCAGAGTGCACAAGTATGGGGATCTTACAACCAAAAAGCAGAAAAAACACTGATTACTTGAATTTGCTAAGGCACCTCCCAATAGGGGAGAATGCCTTATATACCAGACGTCTCCCAGCTGGGGACATTTTAGCAGCACGCACGCTGGCTCTTTAAGAGAAAGTGAGCACACGCGTGCCATGTGCAGGTCCTGGGAGGAGTCAGACGCCGAGGGAGCACAGACAGGTAAGTGTACATGCCGTCATCCCTGCAGGGGGAAGGAAAGGGGCACAGGCGCTGTTCTAACACATGTGACTTATGAAGGTAATTGCTTGCACCAAAAATTTTTAGGGGCATCATAGCAAAAGGGGTGAATACATATGCACATGCCAATTTTTAGTTATTTGATACCACAAATTTAATTTATACCTATAGTTTTCTCACTTCACTTCACCAACTTAGACTATCTAGTGCTGATGCGTCACACACCATTTATATTAAAAAATATTTTAAAACAGGTTGTACTTTAATAAAATAGGTAAAAATCCAAGGGGGTGTATACTTTTGCCAGCCACTGTATGTGCACATGTCTACTAAATTGGCCTCTTATCGATTGAAATGTGTGGAAAAACAAAATCTCCAACTGTACATGAAAATGTGACTATACTTGGGATATGTGTAGCCAACATACCCCATGTGCTCCTCATGCTGCCACTTGCTTCGGAGCCCCGTTCTTTGCTTCAGAAAATGTCTACTGCTGTCTCAAACTTTTTCTCTTGTCTAATGTGTATTGGGGGCTTAACTCTCATTTTCAGTTTAAACTGCAGCCTGGCAATTGAGCACCCTTGTAGATGTTGGTCCCCACCTCTCTACCATAATGTGACTAGTTGTGCAAATAAAAACTCGCTGATGAGTTTAAAGGCATCCAACAAGCTATCCTGTGAATGGACTAAAGGCTTATCCATAAATATTGAAAAAAAAGTCTACCAAATTCGGTATGTGTATAGGGGTCTCCTGAATGTCACCATCAGCAAATTTTTTGGGGGAAGGATCGGACATTTGGGTTTTTGATATAGCCAACTTTATGGTGTAGTCGGCAGAAAGCTGTTGAATGCGTATGGCCTGTGTTCACACGTGACATAATTGTTGGAGAGTGTGTGGAAAAGAAAAAAATGTCACACTATGGAAAAAATCCACTAGAATTTAGAGTTGCATATATCTTTATGTGTTTGATTTTTTCAGCAGCTTTTATCAGGGTAGAATCCACTGTAAGATCTGGTGCGGAAAAGTTTCAAAGTGCTTGAATTTAGCCTATCTTTACCTTCCCATCAGAGTTTGGATTGTTTTACAATATTATTGAAAACCTGGTCAATGCTTAAAATGTTAAATCTCTTAGGTTATGTTCACATGGGACAAACGCCTTTGCCAATGTTTTTGCTTTAAGAAAACACTAGTGGTCTGTCAATTATTCAATAGAGTATTAAAAAAAACAGTAAAAAAGATGTTACAGAAATCATGGAAAATCCCCTAACCAGCACTGGACAAAATAGTTGGAAAAATGCTCAGAAAACGACTGAAAGAACGACAGAAGAGATGCATCAGGAAAAAACGCCAGAGTTTCCGGCTGCTTCTTCTGCTTGAAAAACTCAGCTGATTCCCTGGAATAAAAAAAAAAAAAGTTGTATGCATATACCCTAAAGCTGTATTCACACTTTCAATTTCACACAGTCTTTTTGTAGCAAAAAAAATACCAATTAGACTCAGGTCGAACACAACTGAAGAGAAAGCACATGTTTCTGGAAATTCCCTTAGACTTGTATTGATTGTACTCTATTTTACAGATGTTTGGTGCAGATTTGCAACCATAAAATCTGCTGTAAATACTGCTTAAAAAATGTAGAAAATGTCAAGGTATTAATATTATTTAGTTTAAGGCACCATCAATTCCTAGGTGCCAGAGGGACCAGGACTGTTGGTTTATCTACCCAAATTTTACAGGTTATATATTTGAGCCAATCTAAGAGGACAGACGGGCAGACATTATAACGTTCCATTCTTTCACTTCAGGATCCTGGTTATTTTACATCAGTACCCATGGGGTAAGGACTCGAGGTAAGGAGCTATAATACATAGCATTTATATGATCTACATTTCATAGACTCCTGTGGTTAGAATGTTTCAGTATCAGATATCCATGGTTTACCGTAGGTTGCGATTCTTTATCTCGTGTTAGTGGTTAACATATACATGTTAACTTTAAACATATGCTTAGCATACATGTGACAATAGAGGCAACTTTTCCCCCTTCCTTTTACAGCTAACATATGGCTTAAGCAGTATCAAATCATGTCTGCCAGCTGACAGGCAGTGTGAAGAAGGGTTTCCATGGACATTTTCTTCTTAATGATAAGCCAGAATGTTAGTCTGAATATCTATAGGAGTTCTCTAGATCAGTATAGTTCTTTAAATTTTCCCTTCATGTTGAAAATAGATCACTGAATTATTTAACCAGGAATATGTACTTCTGAAATTGTGCTTGTGTTTTTTTTTATCAGCTGACTACCAAATGCTCCCAACAGGGATTAAAGGGAATCTGTCAGTAGGTTTCTATAAGCCGAACACTGATCTCCCTGAGAATCGGCCTCCAGGACTTATTATAAATGAAAGGGAGTGAGACCAATGTGAGACAAGTAACTAACACAGGACAGTGGAACTGAACTTTGTCTCATTACTAACACTTTTGCTGCAGCTCTCACAGCTCTGCTGTATTTCAACACTGGCTGCCTGTGAGATGGAAGCTTAAGCACTGATAGGACACCTGCAGATTGTGTTTAAAGGGGTTGTCCGGCCTTGTAGTACAAGTCTGCTATCACTTTATGTAACTGCAGAGTTGTGAATCCTCACTGCGCACTGTTAAGATTCTCCGATGCCTGGAGCAGGCGGTCACTTGACTGACTAGACATTTCCAGCATCGCTCAATACACTTACATTGAGCGAGTTTGCGCACGTCAAGTTAGCACGAGACCGCATGCAGACTTCAGACTTGTACCCTAAAGCTGTATAACCCCTTTAATGCTGCACTGTGTCACCTATAATCATACACCCATCTGCAGCCAATCACTGAGCACTGTATAGATTTTTTTACTGTCCAATTTTTCATTTTGTTTCTCGAAAAGATAAATGGCCAAAAGGTCGGATTCAGGCGGATGTATCAAAATACAGATATTTTTCGCTGTATGTGCATGTCGGGATGGATGCAGGAGGTGCTTTCTCTTGCAGAACTTTTTTGGGTCCATAAAACACACCAGAATAGCACATGCTGCAACTGTTTTTCGATGTGGACTATTAGAAAAAGCCAACGTGCACTAACCTCTTGGCAACAAGTGTCCTGTCTGCGTGCTGTCTGTGTAAGGTCTATTACATACACAATAAGCACATGGAAAAAAACACTCTTGTCTAAACGAGCGCTAATGTGGTTAGACTAGCGTGATATTGGTTTGTGCATATAAGGTCTGTGCTTGCAATGGAAGCACAGAGACAAAACCAAGTCAATGGGAAATTCGTATGAGTGTTTTTCTCCATGGACCTTTTACAACATGCATAAAGCCCCCATACACATTAGCCTCATGTAGGTTTCATTCACCAATATTGATGAGTTAGATGACACTCTAACGAGTACGGGGTGACAGCCAACTGATTGTTGGGGAACATGTCTTTTGGGCATGTCCGATTTCAGACTGCTGAGATGGCTGTCGGACAAACAATCGGTTGAAGCATCGCTTGTCCGACAGTCATCTAATGTGCATAGTGGCCTTTAGTCTTGGCCATGAGAGTGCTTGTTTCAATTGTGCCAAATGACGCAAACCTGCACGAAGATGTGACTAACCTGAGAATTTTCTGTTTCCCGCCCGTTCTCTATGTGCAGCCAGGCCAAACATGTTAACACCAGAATCTCTGTAGACAATGGTTATTTTATGTTGTTGGCCAACGTCAATAATTTCCAACCTTTGCCTCAAACTTTTTTTTACAGATTTATCTTTTCTGTTGCCCAAAATGTGTCTAGTTAGAAGTAAAGCAAAGCCAGATACAAGTTGTCAATCAGTACTTTACGCTGGAGAGGACCGCACAATAATTCTCATTAGGGTCACTGATAACAGTCTGGATATTATCACAAATTTTTCCTTTGTCAGCCATTACATAAAACAAAAAAAAACTAAACTAAACTATGCATTGGCAGCCGTCAGACATGTTGGCACTGTATGATAGCACTTACTTTGCAGTGATGGGCAGTCTGGCTCTTTTTCGTGATCTGGATCATTTCTCTTTGCTTACCAAAAAAAACCCATCTGATGAACATGAAGGTGAACACATATTTAAAGGTAAAATCAGCATGCAATCATCCATGCAGCCGACAGAGCATTTATCAGGCTTGCTGGGTGGGGTTCGGACTCATCGGCAGCTAAAAACATATATTGTACCCCGAGTGAGAGCCATTCAGAGACTGCAAGAGGCTCTCATCGTTCACAGTAGGGAGCCGGCTTTTTGTACGAGATCGGTCATGAATACTCCATCACCATTAGTTTGGTGCTGTGTGCCAGTTCTGCTTAGGCACTGAGCCAATTATTATTTCTACAATATATTGTTTAGCAGAACTGTATGGTTATATTTCAGAAAGCATTTGTGAAACGCACATCGGGTGTTTGCTGGGTGAGCGGCGCTTACATTACCTATTACTTAGAGCTATCATTTTGGGGTATACATAGTCATGTATGCTATAGGTATATACTTATTCATGTGCAATCTCATTGCTATTTGATCTATATATAACATATAATATGTGATCTATACTTTTTACTATTGGTGGTCCCCACTGTGCTCACCCATTAGTTTTAGTCCTTGTCTGTACTGCCTGAATTTTTTGTACTTATTGTTCTTATGACTTGTACCTTACAAAGTTTATTACTTTTTAGTATCTTTGGCATTTTTTCTCCTGGCACACACATTTTTTTCCCGATTCCCTCTGTTCCAGTGCTACTTGGGGACATCGATATTTAATGCTTTCTAGGATTACAATCCTTGGCCAGTTATTATTTTTGCAATATATTGCTTAGCGGAACTGTATAGGCTCATTTGGCAGATATATGGAATTATTATTATTATTTGGCCTACATATGGCAGTTATTTGGGTGCTTTACAGTCTGGCAATACTTTGGCACTAGTGATGAAGGAGCGTGCTCGGATAAGGTGTTATTCTCACACTGTATGACTGTACATGATATCATGGGTGGGAACAACAAAAGATAGTATCAAACAGATTCCCGTCCAACACAAAGGTGTCAGTGTGCGCGTGCCCCCGTTACTATATAACGGTATACAGATACTGTCTATACATCATGTTTATGTGTGGAGTTATCAGGGGAGTCACTTTTTCTACCCAGTACCGGTGTATAGACTGGTTTCATTCAAGGATGACAATTTTCCCGTCTGGTCTAATTTTATTTCTATTTTCCCTTTAGGACACCCCTGCTCGGTGCCTCCAAGTACAGTAATTTACTAGGGGATCTTGTGGTTGAGCAGTAAATTTAAAAAGAAGAAGGGAAAGACACAATCTAAACGGAAGTACATCTATTAGGAAATGCTGGCCCGATTTCACAAACAAAATGCTTGAAGACAAAAGTAAGAAAAGTTTCTGAAAGTTTCTGCTCCTTCCTTAGATCTTCCCCCAGTATTTCACACTTGCTTACGTAATGTCTGATCCAGCCCATTGACTTAACACTCACACAAGCTGAGACATACAGACGTTTTTCATCTGTTCACTTAGCCCTCCCTGATTTTTTTTTTGGGATACTCCTCCCTCCCTCCATTTCTCCCACTCTCTCCCCTGTATCTTTTGCAGGAGAGCTGGAGGTTAGTTTTAGAATGTATTTCAGCAGCAGGCATCCAGCTCTCTGCCCATGGATCACATTCCTTTTCAAATGTACCCTCTTGGTCTTAATCACTGATTTGCACCTTGGCAGTGCCAACACAGGTAAGCTGTCCTCTGATGGTTACCAACTGCGCCTCATAACTTCTCATTGTTCACTTTTGGAAGGTTGGCTGTTTGGACTGAGTGGGGAATGTGCTGTGCAAGGGGTTGTTCTACACTCTTTTTTTCCATTTAGCTCTGCTGAATAAATGTCTACTTACTAGTATAAGGCACAAAGGGGGCAGGGTGGCCTAGTAGGGGGGATAGAAAAAAGGAAAGAACTGAGTAAAAGCAGATGTGCACTGGACAGTTCCTTCTTGCAGTGTGGGGTGGTGTGGCGGGGGTTTGAAGTCACTTGGTCATTTATGAAAACTGTAGGGGGCACTGTAAAAAATGAATATTTTGAAGTTGTTCACTCTGACATCGACAACGAAGTATAACCGGCTTTTAGCACTTTTCGACACGCTGTGGGATTTGAAGAATTTTTGCCATCTGTTTTGCAGAGGACGGGATACCGGTTGTGAATTGGGTTCTGTATGTAATTTCTGTATATTTTAAGACTTGTGTAATAGACGGTGCTCATTTTTTGAGTTGGAAAAGTCATCAGCGCACTTGGATTATTTATGAGATTTCTCACTCCACTTTTGATGTGATACACTCCTCCCTCTCGTCTTTTTTTTTTGTCATTTGATCACGGTCAAAGGTTCTCTTTCTTGGAAAGTATAGTCCAGAATTACAGAGCAGGTAATAGGTCAATCTAAACAGGGTTTGTCAAAAACTCTAGACCAGGATTACGGATGAGGATTACAAATTTATAAAAATTGTCAGCATTCTTAATACTGTATGGCCCATGAAGAAGAAATAGTCTATTGAGTACTAAACGGAAATACAGAACAATTGACCCCATATAATGCTCCACATAGAATAATGGGCCCTATATAGTGCTCCATACAAAATAATGGGCACCGTACAATGCTTCGTTCAGAATATTGGACTCCATATATTGCTCCATACAGAATAATGGACCCCATATAATGCTCCATACAGTATAATGGACCCTATATAATGCTACATACAGAATTATGGGCCTCATTTATTGCTCCAGACAGAGCAAAGGACCCCATATATTGCTCCATGCAGAATAATGTGCTCCATATAATGCTGCACACAGAATAATGGGCCCCATATAATGCTGCACACAGAATAATGGGCCCCGTATAATGCTGCACACAGAATAATGGGCCCCATATAATGCTACATACAGAATAATGGGCCCAATATAATGCTCCATACAGTATAATGAGCCCCATATATTGCTCCATACAGTATATGATGGGCCCCATGTAATGCTCCATACAGAACGGACCCCATATAATGCTCCATACAAAATGGGCTCGATGCATAAAAAATAATCAAATACTTGCCTCTCCTCTTTCCCCGCTGGCCGCAACTCCGGTGTCTTCAGCCTCTTCTGGCTCTCTGCACTGCAATTATTTGTCCATGGCATCCAGAATCCACTCCATTTTTCGAAACCCCTTTGGGGTTCAGTGACCTGATTGGTTGCCTTGGGCAATAATTCCATTTTCACTCTATATCCGTTTTGATTCTTCTCCCCCAGTGTCATATAAACTTTGCAATATTCCAGATTTGTGAGAAAAGTTTGGTACTTTATAGATGCCAGAACCAATGAAAGGAGTTCTCAACTTTGCAAAAATCTAAATAATATAAAAAATATTGGAAACACATCTTGGCAGAAGTTCAGCTTTACCATCCTACGTATCCTATAGGGGCAATTCATCAAAACTTTTACAAACATGGCGTAAAAGCTTTGAAAAGTTTAAATTTTTTTGTGCAATGCGGAGGTGCGCAAATATTTTGCGACTTTTGCCATTTTAGCGCCACTTTGGATCAACGTTGCCAAAATGGGCTGAACTGGCGAAATGGCAGGAGCAGTTGCGTGGCTAAGCCCCCCCATCGAATTAATAAAATCTGCTGACATTTTCTGCACCAAAAATACTACTCCAATCCATGACTCGAGCAAAATGTCTAGTGCACCTCATGGAGGCACATACCACTTACTAGAGAGGCCGAATTCATTTGGTGCTGGATGCTCTGTCAAAGCTGGGGTAGCAACTATGCGCTACGCCATTCTTAATGAATCGGCCTCTATGTATTTTGTATTGAAACAAAAAAAAAAGATAGGGGAAAAAATAGGAAATAAAAAGGTAAAGTGCCTGTGATAGAAGTGGAGTGATCAACGGTGTACGCAAGGTCACTCATATGATGAGTGCAATCAAACCCAATAGATACTGATACATTGGTGGCAAATGCACAAATAAGGAATCCTCACATAAATACCTAGGATGCGTGCAGCAAGTCCCTTGGATGCGCCCACCCCGACGTGCGTTTCGGCGTCTACCTTCGTCAGGGGGTGATAATTTTCTGTCTGTATACTGACCATGTGCTAAACCAACAGCATTTGGATCAATGCAAGTAAATGGGCTAACTTAGATGCATGCACTACTCTAATCCTCTTTCGAATCAGACTCACCCATTAAATTCAATGGGTGAAAAAAAATGAATATAATACAGACATCATCTTTATGGCATCTGCTATTAATGGATCCAATTAGATTAAAAATATAGGAAACTGTACTTCGCCTTATATTTTTGTTTAATTTTTGATGTATAAAACAGATGAAATACAGAACAATATATACTGATGAAAAATCATCCGTTCTTTCTGGATGAAAAACAGACAATTTTTCATATATTCATCTGAACTTATCTAGGACCCATGCATATTCAAACCTTAAAACCTAAAAATTGATTATCCTGACAGTTAAGCATATACAGTATTTGTTCAAAGGATCAATTTAAAATGCATTTGTTACATCTGTCTGACATTTACGATATATCCACACGTGATGGTAAAAAAACGTTGTGGATTTCACCCTACACATTGCAAAATGGTGAAATCTACAATGAAAAACAACAGAAATGTAGTACAGGCCAATTACCAGTATTATCTACAATGGGTGAATGAGGTATTGTATTGTTTTTACATTTTATTCACTTTGCCGCAATTGTAATTGACTCAGGATTTTCCATCTGCAAATCTGGATGGAAAATCCATAGCAATTATGTGGGGTGTGAACAAGCCCTAAAATTGTCTCTTTCCACTATGATTCCCAATGTTCATATGCCATATATTTAGACATATTTCGGAAATCGCTTTCTACTGGCCAGAGCAGCAGCTCTATCTCTCAGAGCATCCATGTTTTACCTGGGCGGTCAGTTCTGTGAACAAGGGTGACATCCATTGGATTTTATCCTATATTTCTCCTAAATATAAGGCTGCCAGAGAAGGTCTGATAAACTAGCATGTGCATGTTTGTGGGACAGATCGCTGTCAGCTATATTAGATCTAATATATATTAGATTACAAATCAATGTCTGTAAAGGCCCCGTTACACATAGCGAGATCGCTAGCGAGATCGCTGAAATGTCACCGATTTTGTGACGTAGCAGCGACCTAGCCAGCGATCTCGCTTAGTGTGACACATCAGCGACGATCAGCCCCCCTGCTGTGTATTTTTTGATCGCTGGTCTCCCGCTGGCCAGCACGCATCGCTGCGTGTGACAGGCAGGAGACCAGCGATAAGCAAGCTAGAGCTGGTAACCAAGGTAAACATCGGGTTTCCAGGCGCCGCACGGCGCCTGGAAACCCGATGTGTACCTTGGTTACCAGCTCTCTGCACAAGCGCGCTGGTATCTAAGGTAAACTGCGGGTAACTAAGCGACGTGCGTCGCTTGTACCCGCATAGTCGCTGTCCTGATCGCTGCTGAGAGCTGCCTGTTTGGCAGCTCATCAGCGATCATGTAGCGACACACCAGCGATCCTGACAAGTGCATATCATTGTCGGAATCGCTGGTGAGTCGCTATGTGTAACGTTACCCTTACCAGAGACTTGCATCAGCTTTGCTACATAGGCTTTTTTTAAAAAACTTTCATCCTTTTTCTTTATTTCTCTCTTTCTCACCATCTCTGTCTCTCTTCTTATTATTTCCATCTCTCTATCTACAGTAGCTGTCAGCTATATCATGAACTAACTCTGCCCCGTTGCCAACATTACATACCCACTACCACCCTACAAATCAATGCCTGTTACTAGAGGCTTGCATCAGGTTTACTACATAAGCTCTTACTATTTTTCATTCTTTCATTTTCTCTTTCTTTCTGTAACTGATGAAACATTGACATCAGATTACATCAATTTAAGCCCCATTAAAGGGGCTATCTGGGACTTTGTAAAAAAAAAAAAAAAAGAAATGTGCCTAAGCACTAGCAGGCAGGTAGTTGCTTTTCTGCTCTGCTTTATTCTGTTGACAAGGTGGCACTGCCGACGTCATGCTGACTGACAGCTGGCATCCCGCTGCCTAACTAGGGGACCCTGCTGTCAATCAATATAAGGGCTGGGTCTCACATAGCGATACACCAGCGATCCCGACAACGATATGCACTTGTCAGGATCGCTGGTGTATCGCTATATTATTGCTGCTGAGCTGCCAAACAGGCAGCTCAGGGCAGCGATCAGCACAAGGACACTGCGGGTAACATCGCTTAGTTACCCGCAGTGTACCTTGGATACCAGCGCCCTGATGCAGGGAGCTGGTATCCAAGGTACACGTCGGGTTTCCAAGCGCTGCGCGGTGCCTGGAAACCCGCTGTGTACCTTGGATACCAGCTCCCTGCATCAGAGCGCTGGTATCCAAGGTACACAGCGGGTTTCTAGGCACAGCCCTGCGCCTGGAAACCCGCTGTGTACCTTGGTTACCAGCGGATCGCTGGTCTCCCGCCTGTCACACGCAGCGATGCGTGCCTGTCAGCGGGAGACCAGCGATCAAAAAAATGTCCAGACATTTCAGCGACGATCAGCGATACCCAGGGGGGCTGATCGTCACTGAATGTCACACACAGCGATATCGCTGGTGAGCTCGCTGCTGCGTCACAAAACTAGTGACTCAGCACCGATCTCGCTAGTGAGATCGTTGTGTGAGACGGGCCCTTAACATTGGAAGTCACACCCCGTCGTCAGAGAAGGTTGGAAAAGATGCCGCCGCTCTGTTGACTTAACGTCAGCAGAACCAGCTTGAAACCCCCGTTATGTAGCGGGGAGCCAGCTGTCAATCAGCATGACGTCGGTAGTGCCACCTTGTCGACAGAATTGAGCAGAACAGAAAATAAGCCGCCGCTCTGTCAGCAGCACAGACCGCTGTAAATGTTCTGTACCGGCGAAAAACAGCACCGGGCACAACAGCCAGGTAGGTAGCAACTAAAAAATGAGAAAAATAAACCAGCTCATCCCAGCTCCAGGCATCCTGAGTAACAGAACTGCAAGGGACCACTTGTGTATGAGGAGAAAGATGGATTCTAGCTTCAGAAGTTGCAAAACTTATTAGATTAAAAGGATTCCATCATGAGGGTAGACTCATCTACTCGTTTCGAACATACATTGCATTCTTTATCAAAGCAGGTAGCAACTATCTGCTGTTAGTGCTTAGGCACCTTTTTTTTTTACAAAGTCCCGGATAGCCCCTTTAAAGAAGAGCTTTCACAGGGTTTTGTTACTTTAAACTCAGAACCTTCTCCAAGTGCAACAGATTTTCTTTCTCTTCTGCCCCCTTCCTTTCCAAAGTTATTCCCCCTGTTATAAAGATGCAAACTACGTGTATTCAGAATTTCTCTGTGGATGTGGCCATGTTTTGATTGGTCAACATCAGAGGAGAAAAAGCAAAAGCCTACAGAGAAGTATACGCCCAGTTGTTTGAAAGGAACATGTGCATAACTAATACTGGAGGGCATAACTTTGGAACAGAGGTGCCCAGAAGGAAAAGAAAACCAGTTCCAGAATCAGTGGAGCGGTGCCAATTGGAGGAAATACTCAGTTTAAATGTTAAAAATCAAGTGAAAAATTCTCTTTAAAATGAATTGGATTTGTTAGAATATTTAGGTTTTTTTCATTGCATGACTTTGGTTCTACATCCATTCCGACTAGTTGTCATTGGGTTGGATTTATACTTTATCATCTCTGGTGATGAAAAATGGTTTATACAAATTTATGACAAACAACAAGTAAAACTGAATAGTAAAACAGCTGGATTACTGTCCCATTTCAGTGACAGAGGTTTACATGTCGCTGACTCTGAACGGAAGTCCTGTATATTTAACATGTGAGCAGTCAGAGTCTCTCCATCTTTACTGCATGTTATATCAACATAAAAGACATAAGGCGATGAGCCTCATGCACATCTGGGAAGCCGACGTGCCTTACTCATGAGTACTACATTATTATTTCCTGAAAGTTACAGAAATAGAACCAGTTAAATATTTCTCTATTCTTTTGCAATAGGCGTGGATCTGTGGACTATTCTAATGTACATTCATTTCATAAAGGCAAGGGTGCAAGCCTCATGGTCAAACTAAAGATGGGGCACTTTGCCACCCTAAATCCAGCATGCTCCATTTATACCATACCATGCCGTATACCAGGGGTGGACATTTCATTGAGGCAACCAGTGCCACCAAAAAAGGGCACAAGAGGTATGGGGGGGTCCATTTTCAGTTCTGAAGCAGGTGGAATTTTGTACTATGATGAGCTACTGGACTGCAAAAGGCCCAAATATTTTTATCCTTGCACAGGGACCCTTTTTGGACTGTGTCCACCTGTGCCATTTAAAGTACTGTATATCAACGTATAAGAGCATATCTGCACGTTGCTGCATCAGGTAGTATCGGGGGAATGGGTGTAGCTCCCTAAACCCTAACAGCCAGAGGTAACTGTCACATCCAGGCCTTTTACCTGAGAGGACAAATTTGTCACACAAAGACTCCAATATTTTGGTCTCCAACCTGTGCCTCTCCATCAGTTGCAAAACTACAACTCTCAGCCTGCAAATATGGAGGTGACTCGCTCCACAATTGTGGATACCAGGGCTATGGGGTACTCGGAGCCGAGCCCATAGAAGTCTATGGGAGTTGTCACTGGCAGCGGGACTCGGTCCGTGGCCCTGGCAGTCAAGTGATGGGGGATATTTACAGGGGATTATTAGGATAGGTAGTTCGTGACGCCACCTGTGGTATCTGGTCAATTGTACCAGCGCTGCTATAAGGATCTTCACAGGGGATGTTATGGGGCAGCTGGGTGGTAAGTCTCCCACAGGTGAGACTGGTCCCTGGAAGTCTATGGTGATGATGCAGGGTGTAGTTAAGAATTCAGTCACACACAATGCAGCTTCTTTTCATACCTTTACTTGAAGGTGTTTCAGCAAAATCCCGGGGAGCTGGTCGGGGTGGAGAATGCACATTCGGGTAACCGCTGAGCAGGTTAGAGGCCTCCTTTACTTCAATATGTATGTGAGTCCAACTTGCCTGAAGCAAAGTTAACTCTGTTATCTCCAGCTTTCTCAATAACTGACAAGCCCGGCCGACGTTGTGGTGGAGCCTTCTGAGTGGTGAGAACAGAGTCCTTCTATGCAGGGCCCTGCTAAAAGTCCCTGTCCCTCCTGACTCCGGTTACGTATCGACACTTAGGGCTGCTCTCTGCGACCTGTAGTCCAGATGCCTCCGGTTTTCTTGTTACTATGCTTGAAACACTAGCAACGCCTCGGACTCCGGTGTCCGGCAATTTAGTGCAGGCAATCCAATACCTGAAGCACTTCTCTCTGTCTTCTCCACTATGCCCTTCGCCCTGCTCTCGCTCTTAGCATAAACACTTGTAGCTTCGATGGTAATGTCAGCTTTCTCCAGAGCTCGCTGAGCAGCTCTCAGTATCCTCCTTGTTTCAGCTTCTGTTGAGGTACTGATTAAGGGTAGCTCTGACTAGGCTAGGATGATTCACTTCACCCGTACTAGCCTCCACTTCTTTGTCAGGTGAGCTACGCTAGCTCCGCGAGGATTCAGTCCTCTTTCCTCTCCCTCCAAGTCCAGACTCCACTGGCACTGAACTGCACTGTCTGAAGACAGGGAACTGACTGCTCTGAGCTCTTCTCAGACAGGAAACAGACTGCACTCTGCTACGTGTCACCCCCTCCTATACCCCTGGTGGGTGTGTCTGAAAGGGTGAGTGACGTGAATAGATAACAAGCTTTTACGGTTACCTTCCTGTGCACTCTCCTGGATTTTATGTGTGCCTTACATAGCTGGGCCACACATCCCCCCTTGGTTAAACACAGCACTCCCGGGCTGTAAAAGAGAAAAAGAAAACATTTTTGTTTTGCATTTAACAACAACATTTTAACTCTTCCCATCCGGGAGGTAAGAATTCTTGAACGTTACAATTTGTACATTAGAAAAATACAAAAGTATCAAAACATCATCACATTTTCATTATACAAGACAAATTCTTGTGGAGGACCCGCACCAAAAACCTCCCACGTGGGTCCTGGGTGGGCTGCAGGACTTCTGACTACAGACCTCACTCTAGGCCACACCATACGGGTTTTTCTTCAGAGGTGATAATAATGGTTTCGTGTAAAACCAAGATAAGGCACCGTAGTGCAACTATTTACAAAGCAAGTTCTTGGGCTGGCACAGTCCACAGCCACGCAGTCCATTAGGGAAAAAGACACATAAATATATATATATTTCAAACTTTATACATTTTGTCAGTGACAATAAACCCTGTCTAGGTCTTGCTAGACTAGTGTACTAGAACTACTCCTGATAGCGAATAGGTAGTTTTCCCTTAGTGATACGTTCTGATCTACGTGGGGTAGCGTCAGGTATAGTAGTCTCTAACCTTTCTGTTCTGCGTAACGGCAAACTATAGACACGACTCCACCTCTCTAGGGACCTGGCAAGCATGCTAGTGACTGGACGAGGCGGTACTGCTTCACCAGCTTCACCAGGGGACTCCACTTCTTGTGGTGCTGCTTCTTGAGGTTCCGCTGCTTGGGATCCCAATGGTTGAGGGTCTGCCGGAACAGGTCCTTCTGGAACTGGCTCCACTGGCACAATTGGTATGACTGGATGTAGAAACTCCTCTTGCGGTTGATAAAACTGCAGCACAGGAATAATTACAGCGTCTCCCAATCTGGGCCAATCCGCAGGTAAATCTCCCAAATCCGTATGTATGACCGCTTCATCATCTTCTTTCTGAAGGACAACAGGTTCTTCCTCACGAAGCTTTAATGGGCCAGGACACAACTTTAAATGATCTCTAGACACAGTTGCAGTCGTTTTTCCTCCATCCTTGCTGATGGTACAGACCTTTCTGTTATCAAAATTGGAATTTTGCACGACATATGGCTCCTGTTCCCACTGATCATCCAACTTGTGCGTTCTTCTTTTTCTTTTTAGCACAGTTTCTCCAGGCATTAAAGGCTTAGCGGGGGCATTTTTGTTATAGTTCTTCTCTTGTTTTTCTCTTACTTTGTTGAGACTGTCTTCTACGCAGGCTTGTACTCTCTTGTACTGTTCCTGTCGAGTTGTGTCCCAATCTTCAGCACTGTCATCAGCCTCTGGTTCTACCACACCCAGTTCCAAATCCATTGGCAATCTTCCTGGCCTTGCTCTCATAAGGTAGGCTGGAGTGCAGTTGGTGGAACTTACTGGTATGTGGTTGTACAAGTCAACCAGGTCAGGTAACAAGTCTGGCCACCGAGTTCTTTCTTCCAGTGGTACAGTTTTCAGTAAATCCATGACAATGTGATTCATCTTTTCACAAAGGCCGTTGGTCTGAGGGTGGTACGGGGTCGTTCTGATCTTCTTACATCCATACAACCGACAGAATTCCTGAAACAGTTCCGCTTCAAATGCAGGACCACGATCAGTCAGTACCTGCTCTGGATATCCGTGTGGTCTGCAGAAACTTGCTTGGAAGACCTTGGCTGCTGTCTCTGCTGTCAGATCTTTGACAGGGGCGACCACCAGAAATTTGGAATAGTGATCCACCATGGTCAGGGCATACGAGTATCCTGACCTGCTTGGGGACAACTTGACGTGATCCAATGCCACAATCTCCAAGGGACGAGTCGTCCGGATAGGCTGCAGGGGTGCTCTCTGACTATGATAGTCTTTTCGTCTGAGTCCACAGGGTCCACAATTCCGGCACCACTTCTCGATGGAGCTGCGCATCCCTACCCAGTAGAACCGACACCTCAACAGAGTCTCCAGCTTTTTCCAGCCAAAGTGTCCTGCTTGATCGTGGTAAGCTTCTAACACCATTTGGATGTCTGCTTTGGGGACCACTATCTGCCAAACCATTTCATGGGTCCTTGGGTCGACGTATCTCCTGCACAACTTCTCACGGTATATGAACAACCGGCTTCTCTCATTCCACAGGAGCTTTGCTGGTATGGGTGCGTCTTTCTCCAAGGAGGAACCTTCCTGTCTTATCAGCTCCTTGACACGGCTGACCACTGGATCGCTGTCCTGAGTCTCCTTCCAGCTGTGATGAGGTAAAGGGTTCAACATCTCACCACACCGCTTTCTGTAGACTCGTTGCTCTTGGACCATCCCATTTGGTGGAACGCAGGTAGCTCAATTTCTTCCAGATCATCTGATTCTTCCTCTGTGTCAGATTCATGCGGCATTCTGGACAAGGCGTCCGCGTTAGCATTTTTACGGCCCGCTCTGTACTTGATGGTAAACTGATAGTTTGACAACCGAGCCATCCAACGTTGCTCCATGGCTCCCAGCTTGGCTGTTTCAAGGTGCGTCAAGGGGTTGTTGTCTGTGTATGCAGTGAACTTGTTGGAGGCAAGATAATGTTTAAATCTTTCAGTAATGGCCCAGACCAGCGCCAGAAAGTCCAGTTTAAAGCTGCTATAGTTTTCCGGATTTCTCTCAGTTGGCCTGAGCTTTCTGCTGGCATATGCGATGACTTTTTCTTGGCCATTCTGCTTCTGACTGAGGACAGCTCCTAATCCTTCGTTACTGGCATCTGTGTATAGCAGGAACGGTTGGCTGTAATCTGGGTAGGCTAAGATTTCATCGCCTGTCAGAATCTCTTTCATCTCTTTGAATGCCTCAGCTTGTTCTTTACCTCAATTGAATGGAGGGTTTCTGCTCTTGAGAGGTTGTCCGACCAGGAGGTCCTGTAAAGGCGCCGCCTTCTTAGTGTAATCTTTTACAAACCTCCTGTAGTAACCTGTTAGTCCCAAGAACTGTCGCACCTCCTTTAGATTCTTCGGCTCCGGCCATTTCTGGATGGCTGTGACCTTCTCGGGGTCCGGCGCTACTCCTTCGGAACTGACAATATGTCCCAAGTACTGTACCTTCCGTTTGAGCAGATGGCATTTAGAGGGCTTCAGTTTCATCCCATACTTGGACAGTGACTCGAATACCTCTGCCAGGTGCTTCAGATGATCTTCATATGTCTTGGAGTACACGATTACATCGTCCAGGTACAGCAGCACAGTTTCAAAGTTGAGATGTCCCAGGCAGCTCTCCATCACTCTCTGGAATGTCCCTGGGGCACTGCTGAGGCCAAACGGCATTCTGTCAAACTCGCAGAGTCCCATTGGGGTGGTGAAAGCAGTCTTTTCCGATCCTCCTCAGCCACAGCTACAGTCATGGCCAAAAGTTTTGAGAATGACACAAATATTAATTTTTACAAAGTCTACTGCTTCACTTTTTCTAATGGCAATTTGCATATACTCCAGAATGTTATAAAGAGTGATCAGCTTAACAGCAATTACTTGCAAAGTCAATATTTGGCTAGAAAATGAACTTTATCCCCCAAAACACATTTCAACATCATTGCAGCCCTGCCTTAAAAGGACCAGCTAACCTCTTTTCAGTGATTGCTCCATTAACACAGGTGTGGGTGTTGATGAGGACATGGCTGGAGATCAATCTGTCATGATTAAGTAAGAATGACACCACTGGACACTTTAAAAGGAGGCTGGTGCTTGGCATCATTGTTTCTCTTCTGTTAACCATGGTTATATCTAAAGAAACACGTGCAGTCATCATTGCAATGCACAAAAATGGCCTAACAGGGAAGAGTATCGCAGCTAGAAAGATTGCACCTCAGTCAACAATCTATCACATAATCAAGAACTTCAAGGAGAGAGGTTCCATTGTTGCCAAAAAGGCTTCAGGGCGCCCAAGAAAGACCAGCAAGCGCCAGGACCGTCTCTTAAAAGTGTTTCAGCTGCGGGATCGGGCTACCAGCAGTGCAGAGCTTGCTCAGGAATGGCAGCAAGCAGGTGTGAGTGCATCTGCATGCACTGTGAGGTGGAGACTCTTGGAGCAAGGCCTGGTCTCAAGGAGGGCAGCAAAGAAGCCACTTCTCTCCAGAAAAAACATCATGGACAGACTGATATTCTGCAAAAGTTACAGGGAGTGGACTGCTGAGGACTGGGGTAAAGTTATTTTCTCTGATGAATCCCCTTTTCGATTGTTTGGGACATCAGGAAAACGCCTCATTCGGAGAAGACAAGGTGAGCGCTACCACCAGTCTTGTCTCATGCCAACTGTTAAGCATCCTGAAACCATTCATGTGTGGGGTTGCTTCTCAGCCAAGGGAATCGGCTCTCTCACAGTCTTGCCTAAAAACACAGCCATGAATAAAGAATGGTACCAGAATGTCCTCCAAGAGCAACTTCTCCCAACCCTCCAAGAGCAGTTTGGCGATCAACAATGCCTTTTCCAGCATGATGGAGCACCTTGCCATAAAGCAAAAGTGATAACTAAATGGCTCAGGGAACAAAACATAGAGATTTTGGGTCCATGGCCTGGAAACTCCCCAGATCTTAATCCCATTGAGAACTTGTGGTCAATCATCAAGAGACGGGTGGACAAACAAAAACCTAAAAATTCTGACAAAATGAAAGCATTGATTGTGCAAGAATGGACTGCGATCAGTCAGGATTTGGTCCAGAAGTTGATTGAGAGCATGCCAGGGAGAATTGCAGAGGTCCTGAAGAAGAAGGGTCAACACTGCAAATATTGACTTGCTGCATTAACTCATTCTAACTGTCAATATAAGCTTTTGTTACTCATATGTTTGCAATTATTATATTTCTGTCTGTGATAAAAACATCTATCAAACACACATAAAAACCAGAGGGCAGCAGATCAAGTGAAAATATAATATTTGTGTCATTCTCAAAACTTTTGGCCATGACTGTACTTGCCAGTACCCACTAGTAAGGTCGAGGGTAGAAAAGTAGTTAGCCGTTTTCAGAGCAGCTAAGGATTCCTCTATGCGTGGTAATGGGTATGCATCTTTATGTGTTATACAATTTACTTGCCTATAATCTACACACATTCGCATGCTACCATCCTTTTTCTTAACTAGAACTAGAGGTGCTGCCCAGGGGCTACAACTATCCCTTATCACCCCGGCTTTCTTCATGTCACGCAGCATCTCCTTAGCTTTCTGATAATGGGCTGGAGGTATAGGCCTATACCGCTCTTTGATGGGAGGATGACTGCCTGTAGGGATATGATGCTGTACTCCCTTAATTGTCCCAAAGTCAAGTGGGTGTTTGCTAAATACTTGTGCGTACTCTTGTACCACCCGTAGTACCCCCTGTTTCTGGTGGACGGAAGTGGTGTCTGTCCCAATATGAAGCTGCTGACACCATTCCGCTACCGGGGTTGCCGGATCATTATCCTCCGCTGGTTGGCGGGAGGCTAAGGACTCGGTTGTGAGGATAGAATTGTTATCTACGGCATATAATTTAGCAACTGTAGCATAACGTGGCAAATTTACTTCATCGTCCCCCCAGTTGAGAAGTCGTACTGGTACTCTCCCATTTATTACTTCCACTACCCCTCTAGCAATCATGAGTGTAGGTCTGTGTTCTGAGCGATGAGGTTCTACTACTGCTTGGTAGTTCTGTCCTCTCAGACCTATGGCTGCTCTGCACCATATTAACATTTCACTCATTGGGGGTATTACAATGGGATTCGAGTCTGTGACCCGTACATTACCGATTTCACCATCTGTAAGCTTCGCTTGCTGCTGGCACATCAGGGCCCGGATCTCCCTCTGGATCACTCCCTTCTGCTTTGGCCTGGCAATTTCAGCGAGCTGTTGGAGCAAAAACACAACTTCTCCCAGACAGTTACTGATAACGTTAGTACCTAGTATCACATTTAAGGCATTCTTCTCATTTACAGTCTTTACCACTAAAAGTCCCTGATCCTTCAGCTCCACCCTGCCCACTTTTACGTTTACGTTTTTGGCTCCAATTATTTCAACAGGGAGACCATTGGTGGCGTACACTGTCAAGTCAGGGCTCGGGGGCTGGAGACTGTCCATGGACCAAAATTTATTGTAAAGGACGTCAGGTATGATGGTCACCTGAGATCCGTGTCCAGCAGTGCAGGGATTGCAATCCCGTCCAGAATCATGGACAGGTAGGGCCGTCCACCCACGAACCTGCGGTTCCAGTCTAAGGGGCCTGGTGAGTCTACTCCTGGGTGTTGGCCCTCTGACCCAGGATCGGCTCGTTTTAAAGGACATTGCTGAGCCATATGACCTTTTTGGTTGCAGCGGTAGCAGATGATCTCTCGGCGAGGATGGTGTTGATCAGGAGTCGCTCCTGGGGGTGGCGTGGTCCTCCTCCGGTGAGGCGACGTCCTCCATTTCCTCCGGTTCATCCAAGGGACATCCTCCGGACAGTCGGCAAGTAGGATCTTTCCTCCTTCCTCTTTCCGCAGTTGCAGGGCATCCATTACAGTGGCCAAGTTCTTAGTCAGCTGGCGCACTTCGGAGCGCAGACATTCCAACTCACTAGGGGGCGCCACCTGCGTTTTAGCTTCTGCCACCTGCGGGGAAAAGGTGGGTACTGCTGGCTTTAGAGGGGCTTCACCCGGGTGATACCGATTTGTCACCTCTGGCTTTTCCAAGGGTCGCAGTCCTTTTATTGCCATGTCCTTTAGGGCATCAAAAGTGGCATCTGGATGATCTTAAGGACCACCAGTTTACAGTCCTGCCTTCCGCTGGAGACCTCAATCCCCGCACGAATTGCTCTTTCAACATTTGGCTCTCATCAATGGGACTTGTGGGGTTAGCCTGTTTAAGAGCTCGCAGGGCCCCCTGTAGTCGGCAGGCGTAGTCCCTAATACTGTCACCCGGTCTCTGGAAGCACTGATAAAATGCCATCTGGAGATCCGTTTCTGTGCGGTCCTCAAAGATGGCTTGTAGCTTTAAGAGAATCGCAGGTACCGACTCCTGGTCTGCAATGGGCCAAGTCTCTACTTCTCTCTCAGCCGCACCAGCTAACTGTCCTATTACCACAGCAGCTTTTTGCTTTTCAGTCATGGAGTACATATCCAAAATACTACATATTTTCCTTTTAAACCCTGGCAGGGTGTCGGGCTCGCCGCTATACTGGGGGAGCCACTTCGCTCCTGGCATGTATGGGAGCGTTAGCGGCATGAGCGGGACCACCGGACTAGGTGAGGGGCCTGCCCCTCCACCCCGCGCTACATCGCCAAGCGGTGGACTATTGGGGCCACCGGCGGGGGCCGCTCCGTCTGCCGGTTGCTGCGACATGTTGATGCCCCTTGGTTTATCTGAGCCTACCTCTTTCACAGGCTGCAGCGTCGCAGGCACAGCGGTGGAGACAGGACCTTTGTCGCTGTCGCTCTGATGCCAGAGCGTTCACTTCCTGTTTCACAGGACCTGCCGCCGCGTCAGAGTTGGGGGCGGGGCCAGGCAACAGCGCGCTTTTCTTTCAGGTACGCCTCCCTTCTTCACCAGCGCCTGAGGGCGCGAATATTGTGGTAAAGATGGCGGTATTATGGCGCCAAACACAGCAAACAGTCTTTTTCACCAAACAGTCAATATAGGCACACAGGACTCACAATTGCAAGCTTCTCATCCTGTTCGTGACGCCAAATTTTAGATGACTCGCTCCACAATTGTGGATACCAGGGCTATGGGGTACTCGGAGCCGAGCCCATAGAAGTCTATGGGAGTTGTCACTGGCAGCGGGACTCGGTCCGTGGCCCTGGCAGTCAAGCGATGGGGGATATTTACAGGGGATTATTAGGATAGGTAGTTCGTGACGCCACCTGTGGTATCTGGTCAATTGTACCAGCGCTGCTATAAGGATCTTCACACGGGATGTTATGGGGCAGCTGGGTGGTAAGTCTCCCACAGGTGAGACTGGTCCCTGGAAGTCTATGGTGATGATGCAGGGTGTAGTTAAGAATTCAGTCACACACAATGCAACTTCTTTTCATACCTTTACTTGAAGGTGTTTCAGCAAAATCCCGGGGAGCTGGTCGGGGTGGAGAATGCACATTCGGGTAACCGCTGAGCAGGTTAGAGGCCTCCTTTACTTCAATATGTATGTGAGTGCAACTTGCCTGAAGCGAAGTTAACTCTGTTATCTCCACTTTCTCAATAACTGACAAGCCCGGCCGACGTTGTGGTGGAGCCTTCTGAGTGGTGAGAACAGAGTCCTTCTATGCAGGGCCCTGCTAAAAGTCCCTGTCCCTCCTGACTCCGGTTACGTATCGACACTTAGGGCTGCTCTCTGCGACCTGTAGTCCAGATGCCTCCGGTTTTCTTGTTACTATGCTTGAAACACTAGCAACGCCTCGGACTCCGGTGTCCGGCAATTTAGTGCAGGCAATCCAATACCTGAAGCACTTCTCTCTGTCTTCTCCACTATGCCCTTCGCCCTGCTCTCGCTCTTAGCATAAACACTTGTAGCTTCGATGGTAATGTCAGCTTTCTCCAGAGCTCGCTGAGCAGCTCTCAGTATCCTCCTTGTTTCAGCTTCTGTTGAGGTACTGATTAAGGGTAGCTCTGACTAGGCTAGGATGATTCACTTCACCCGTACTAGCCTCCACTTCTTTGTCAGGTGAGCTACGCTAGCTCTGCGAGGATTCAGTCCTCTCTCCTCTCCCTCCAAGTCCAGACTCCACTGGCACTGAACTGCACTGTCTGAAGACAGGGAACTGACTGCTCTGAGCTCTTCTCAGACAGGAAACAGACTGCACTCTGCTACGTGTCACCCCCTCCTATACCCTGGTGGGTGTGTCTGAAAGGGTGAGTGACGTGAATAGATAACAAGCTTTTACGGTTACCTTCCTGTGCACTCTCCTGGATTTTATGTGTGCCTTACATAGCTGGGCCACACAGAGGCACAGAAATGTGATATTTTATGGCTTTACAATTATTATTTGCCAAACATCTCGATGGAGGATTAGCAGAAAAGTATGGAAAAAGCAACATGGCTAGTGATTTCCCCCCAGGGCTACTCATATATTACTACAGGAAGACAAATATGCAAATTGCCTCTACAGACAGGAAGACAGTCACAAGTATATTTGGAGATTTATTGTACAATTCTCATTGTTCGGAGTAATTGTGTTGTGGTTCTTCTGTCATCAGGATGATCAAAGAGTTGTCTCAGCCTCCACCCTGCTTACCCTGTAACTCCGGATGTGTTTGTGTAGGAGCAGGCTATATTTATTATTATTATTATTATTATATTATTATTATTATTTTTATTTGTGGTATTCTCCATGGAGGGAATGTTTCCCTAATGATGGGGGAAAAAAATCTTCCATTTTGAGTATTTTTTTGATCGAATTTTGATAAATTTATTCATTAACCACTTCCTGAGCAGGCGATTCTCCATGTTTTAGTTTTTTTCCTTCTCTTCTTCCAAGAGTCATACATTTTTTGTCCCCGTAGCCATATGAGGGCTTATCTTTCTTGAAGGACAAGTTGTAGTTTTAATGGCACCATTCATTTTACTATTCAATGTAGTAAAAAAAAATGGAAGAAATTTCAAGTGCGGTAAAACCGAGCAAAAAAACCGAGCAGTTTTTTTTTTCGGGGTTTCGTTTTTACAGCTTTCATTTTGCAGTGAAAATGATTTGACTATATGATTCTCCAGGTCAGTACAATTACGGCGATATCAAACTTATATACAGCTGAAATAAGGTGAAAAGTGTGCAGGTGAAATAATTATTGAACACGTCATCAATTTTCTAAGAAAAAATATCGCTAAGGCCTCCTTCACACATTCCGGTGATTCCTGTACTAAAAAAAACTACTGGTGAAATGCACGGTCCATGTCTGTGTGCCATCTGTGTGTATGTATGTGACATCCATGTGTCCACTCCCAGAATATTAACATCAGAACCCAGTTTTTGGTTTCCCTCAGCTGGTTATGAAAATTACGGAGGATACCATGACATTTTTAAAAAAAATATTTATTTAATATGTGCTAGATAAAGACGGCGGCCGCTGACTACAATTGTTATCAAACTCATCTGGTCTTACTGATCGCTGGAAGAACAGGCAACAATGATGATAGTAGAATTCAGCAACCGGCGCCTGGGAATAAGCGAACTGTATTGCTGATTCCCAGGTGCCGGTACGTGTCACACTGACGACACACGGATATAATCCGTGTGTCATCATTGTGCATGTGTGCAGCATGTAATTTGTCCATGCTGGGTTTAAAAAAACAATATGTTTGCAGGTTTTGCACATGGGTGTGCATATGTTCGTATTTGTGGTCCTTAAAAAATGGATCACATATGAATATAAAAAATGGATGTGTGAAGAAGGCCTAAAGCTGCTATTGACATGAAATTCTCACCAGATGTCGGTAACAACCCATCAAATCCACACAGGCAAAGAAATCAAACCATAGATGTCTATAAATTAAATTATGTGTAATAACGAGAAATGACAAAGGGAAATAGCATTGAACACATGAAGAAAGAGAGGTGCAAAAGACATGGAAATACATCCAATACATACATATATCCAAAAGTCTGAGAGACATAACTCTCAGAGCTAAAGAAGTGAATAGAGAAGATAATTAAAATAATTATTTAATACAATATCGATAAAAACATGTGAAAATAGAAAATGTGCCAACATGACACGGTTAGGCCTCTTTCACACATCCGTTTTTTGCCGTCAGGTGCGATCCGGCACTTTTTGAAAAAAACAGATCCGGTTTTTTAAACCGCCGGATGCGTTCTTTTGTCATTAACTATTATTAGTGCCAGATTGCGCCGGATGTCCTTACATTGCGTCCGGCGCAGCGCAATCCGGCGTTGCATTCCGGCGGCCGGACAAAACGGTCACTGCAACGTTTTTTTTTCTGCAGCACCCGCCGGAGAGCGCCTCTCTCTCTCTCCTCGGTTCGGACATGCGTACCAAGCATTTCCAGGTTCAAAAGTTCAGGACGGATCCGGCAAAAAACCTGATCCGTTCCATCAGTTTTTTCAAAATCTGCGCCGGATCCGTCCTTTCCGTTTTTGGACGGATTGAGCCTGACGGCAAAAAACGGATGTGTGAAAGAGGCCTAGCCCAATAGGAAAATAGGTAGCCTAAAATACTGCAGCAATGAGATTTCTTTAGCAGGGTATTATCTATGGAATTATAATAACCTAAAAGTTACATATTTTTTATCCATACGGCCATCTGGATCCTTTTCTTCCTTTTTTTGTCAATTTTCTCCGGTGGTCAACGGTATTGGATCCATGCTGTGTTAACAAGGAGCAACGCTACATTTACCACACGGTGAGGCTTTTCCCAAATTTTCTTTGTGTTTCTTCTAAATAAATATAAAAGGTTACCTATAGAGCAGTAACAAATAAATATAAAGGGTTACCTATAGAGCAGTAACAACAGTAACAACTGACCCTGTGTCCCTCCACCCTAACATGTGTTCGCCCTGTTTCTTTGGCACGCTTTAAGTCACGCACCCCTAGGAAGCAGGGTGAAAAGTACTGGGTTGTTGATTTTCAACTGGCCTGATACTTTAGTTCTCAGGAGACATACGCCGCTGCAGAGATGTCCAGCATTGCCTTTTGCACCATTGTTTTCAGAACACATGCACACTTAGCTATCTAAAGTGTGAGGCCAGCTGAACTCTCGAGAATTAAATGGATTTTGTATTTACAAGGATCAGAGTCTGTGTGTAAGGACTCCTGCACATGGCCATATTTTTCGTCAAAGTGCGATTCCACAAAACATCGGACCGCACTTGGACCAACGTTAGTCTATGGGGCCATGCAGATGTACAGTTTTTTCCTTGGATCGCACTCGGCCAGACAAGTCATTGAGCCCCTGGAAAAAAAAAATCGAATTTCACTAGGATGGCATCTGAGTGCAGTTCGACTTTCTCGGACTGACAGAATGAAGACAGGAAAATGTTTTTCTCCATCTTCTCCTCATCCGAGAAAATTGGATCACACTATGCCGACACTCTACTGACACTCTGATCAGAATGTGATTAGTATAATTGGCCTGATTTGCTCTGATGAAAGAAAATACACTGGTGTGACCCCATCCTAAGGTTCACTGTGTGTCAGGGCTTCTTCTTCCAAGGTATTGATTTAAGACCCTACTTTTGGGCCTCTACCATCTATGCTGACCTTGCAGAAAATAATAAACCCATGAAGCGCTTTAAAGTATAAAGCGACTAAAGTAAAACAAGCTAATATTTGAGGATATATAACATTTATGCAGTTGTAAAGCACTGGCCGAGGGGTGGACTCTCCAGCACTAGCTATATTCTTTAAGCTGGCAGCTGCTTCATCCGTGGGGTAATTCTCACCCGTTTCATTGTATAAAGAATAATTAGAGTCAGAGTCCAGAACAACGTCAACCAGTTCAGCTTTATTTTCTTCCGGACACAGCACATCCAAGACACCATTAGCACGCCTGACACGGTACCAGCAATACATCTTCTACAACTCCGCTTCACTTCTTCTGCTACCCAGAATGGACCATAAAGTAACTACGGGACGAGGAGCCCGGTGAAAATGGCACTTCGATCTCTTTCCCTGGAGACATTTCAATCCACTCGCGGAAATACACATCTACTAGGTCGTCCACCCCCTTCTGGTTATCCTGCCCGTGTACTCGCTGGTGGCCCACTCGCTACTGCTTCAGCACGCACACTTCTGCTGAGCATTCCCACAGTGGCTCTACCACTGGCACTACTCCTTCGTCAGCCCACCGATTCTGGCTGATGGTCCTTCACCGGCTACAAGACTGCTGGTACCTTTATTCACGTCTCTTCTATTGTCCGCTGCACAGCTCAGGACCAGGGACATCCGAGCAGCAACAGGGTCCACCCCCGACTGACTCTATCTGGGAAGTCCCTGATACAAGTTCCCGACCAACACTTTACCTACTTAACCACTTGGTGTCCTAACAAATCTCCACTACGCTGAATGTGCTCAATGCCCCCATCTAGTGGCCTATCACTGTCCTATCCTTAACGTCTAACAATTCTCTAACTGGATCCACTAATATGCCCCCATCTAGTGGTCCCTTTGCAGAACTACATTTACCCTGTCTATATATATTACACTACAATTGCCCTCCTCTAATGTCCCCAAAGGATGCACTACCTTACCTAAATCTATATAAAATACGATGTTAAGAACACTGAAATATGTCACTATAAAATACATCACAAATATATACAAATACGTACACACAGCAAAGACACTTAAAGGGTTAAATCTTGACCCTCCTTACATAATTACAACACATCTAAAGTTTTTACTGGTGGCACTTCTTACAGCTGCGTGCACAATCCCTGTATGGTACTCACACCTAGTCATACATGGCCATAGTGCGGAGCTGTAACATTTAGTCATTCTTTTAGTAAACGCCAAACAATGATCCTGAACCTTGAAAAACCATGGGTGGTCCGGATCCGTTTACGATGGTCAGCCTAGGAAAGGAGTTGTTTATCAATCCCTCAAGCAGAATTCTGAATGTATGATCTGCACTGCTTGTTTGCCTTGGCATTTTTACTTTGCTCCTTTTGCGTAAGTGGAATTCAACATATTTAGGATTTTAGACAAATTCTAGCACTGAAAGAGTTAACTGGTGAAATGATTTAATAGACTGCCCTCATGTTCAGCAGCACATGGGGCTCTTGACCTCATTCTGTCTCCTCCCTCACACCCCACCAAACACAGCTAAGGTTTTTACAAGCTCCCTAGTGGGTCAGCTCTCTGGTCACTCATGATATAATAGGGTCTGTGTTCTACATTTCTCTTGGAGATGGGTGTGACTTTGTCCAAAGGACAGGCTCCTTAAATCCCTCAATCAGACACTTGGGAGATGGAGGTTGTACATTTCTTAACCCTCTGTCCTCAGTCGTGTACTCTTCCAAACAGTTTTTGGCTTCATTGCAGTGTTATTTTGGCAAAAATACTAAAAAATGCCTATAGGCATTGCTTAGTGCAATGCAAAAGTGCTCCACAGATAGAATTCATTACCCCATGATGAGTGTAAGGGACCAGAAGCGTATTCAGTGATGTCTAGTATATGCCATCACTTTAGAGCAGGGGTGGGCAATTAATTTTCTCGAGGAGCCACATGAGAGACCGTGACTGTTGTGGAGAGCCAAACCAATAGGCTGAAATTAATTCTACTCAATATTAAGATCAACATATACATTATAATTATTATATTAATAATTATATTAATATTAATTATATAACTTAATATTGAGCAGAATTAAGTATGCTGACATCCCCCTGTATACCATTTGAACCCGAATACAGCCCTTTAATATATTGTATTATGCCCACACACCCTCCCCAGGGCCATCATCTGAGACCCACACAGTCTCCCCATGTCCTGCATATGAGGCCTACACAACATCCCCATGTTCAGCATATGAGACCCACTCAGCATCCCCATGGCCAGCATCTGAGCCCCAAATAGCCTACCCATCTTCATGTTAACCCCTTTCTGACCTTAGACGTACTATCCCGTCCATGTGACCCGGGCCAATTTGACCATGGAAGGGATAGTATGTCATATGTGATTGGCTGCGCTCACGGGGGGAGCGCAGCCGATCGCGACCGGGTGTCAACTGATTCTCACAGTTGACACCCGACACTAAGTGCCAGGAGCGGTCACAAACCGCTCCCGGCACCTTAACCCCCGGAACACTGTGATCAAACATGATGACAGCCCCTCTGCCTTTGGATCGGAGACCCCGATCGCAGCCATGGAGACACGATGTCGCCATGACGACATCCGTGTCTCCAGAGCAGTGAAACTTCCTGGCATGCGCAGTGCATGTCAGGAAGTCTCACAGGTAAGTGCACAGAAGCTGCAGCGCTGACAGCTTCTGTAGCATGCAGATGCTGCTTAATCTGCATGCTATAGAAGCGATTAACCTGCACAAAATCATTGTCCCATAGTGGGACAAAGTGTAAAAGTAAGAATTAAATAAAAACATTTTTTTTAAATAATTGTAAAAATATTTTTAAAAAAATCAACATTTATTCTATCAGTAAATAAATATTTGAATAAAATAATCTAAACAATAAAAGTACACATATTTAGTATCTCCGCGTCCGTAACGACCCAACTTATAAAACTGTTCCACTAGTTAACCCCTTTAGTAAACACCATGAAAAAAAA
>JARQOD010000003.1:129354246-129403756 GCA_033576555.1 Oophaga sylvatica
CACAAAAACAGCAAGTACAGTCTTTTGCACAAAAACAGTCCAATTCAGGCACACAGGACTCGCTTATAGCGAGCTTCAGAATCCTGTTCGTGACGCCAAAAGAGGAGTCGCCCGCCAGGGCCTGTGGGGTACTCGGCACCGAGCCCGTTCACTTCAATGGGGGATGTCACGGGTAGCACAGCTCGGTCCGTGGCCCTGGGCGCTCACTAAAAAGGGGGGGTATTTACAGGGGATTAAATGGTTTGTAAGATGTTCGTGACGCCACCTGTGGTGCCTGGTCAGGGTGACCAGCGCGGCTGTGTAGATCCGCTGAGGGGTTGTTACTGGGCAGCAAGGTGTTAAGTCTTCCACAGGCAAGACTGGGTCCCTCAGGGTAAACAGGGGTGTTGGGGTGCAAGACGGAGAAGGGGGCTTTCAGCCACAGGAGCAATAATGCAGACACACACACGAAAGTCTCTTTCTGTACCTTTACTGATGTAATTGCAGGCACGTCCCGGGGTGCTGGCAGGCTGGAGGATGCACGTCCAGTTCTTTCCACTGAGTAGGTGTAGGGCCTCCGTACTCCTGTAGTGTGAGTTTCTGATCTGTGTGAAACGAGGCCTAACTCTGTCTTCAACTTTACACGCCCGGCTGACTTTGTGGTAGGGCCTTCTCTTGGAAAGACACAGTCTCTAATGGCGGTACCTGCCAGACTCCTGTCTTCCTGACCCCGGTTACGTATCAACACTTGTGGGCCCCTGCGACTTGAAGTCCCGCAGGGTCTCTGGTATCTCCTACTAGTCGTGTAGATTCTAGCAAGCTCGGACCCGGTGTCCGGTTATTCAGAGTAGAGGTAAGCTATCAATGCTATTTCAACCTCCGTTACTCTCTTATTACTCCACTCGCCTTTCGTCCTACTCCGACCTTTAACATAAGCACACTAGCAGTAGATGGCTGCTTCTTCTTCTTTCTTCACGGCTCTCAAAGCGTCGGCACGCTTGCTCACTGAACTGCACTCCGTTGACTCAGTTCTGACTAGGCTGGAGTGGCTATCTTTCCACTGGTACTAGCCTCCACACATTGAACTAAGCTCAAAGCTGCAGTCTTCAGGTGCTTTCAACAACTGCAGTTCTCTTTCCTTCTTTCTTTCTAAGCTCTGTCTGGAACGGCTATCAGTCTTCTCCGTCTGTCCTGCACCTGGCTTTGCAGACTAACTGATCTGTGCTCGCTCCAAGAGCTAACTTTCTACTTGCTTCACTCAGGAGAACTAACAACTCTCTCAACTTTCTGAGGTAACAGCAACAACAAACTAAACTTGTTCTGAGCTCTCTCAGCTCTCAAGGCTAGACTGAACTCTCTGCTGTCTAGGCATAGACTGTTTGTCTGCTGTGACTTCACCATCCTTATATACTCTAAGAAGGGCTCCCTCTGGTGGCTCTAGGGATTGGTGAAGCTGTGTGAATGAATATTAGGTCTCTTGTGGTTGTTACCTTCAGTGCATCCCTCCGGGAAATAAGATTCCAGGCACAGCTGGGCTCCACAATCACGCTTCAAAAGGTTGTCAATTTCAAGACTGCTGCATCCCCTGCAAGACATCTCACAATTTTTGACTTTTCAGAGTCCGTCAAATCTCTCTTCTGACCCATTTTGCCAAAGGAAAGGAAGTTGCCTAATAATTAAGCACACCTTATATAGGGTGTTGATGTCATTAGACCACACCCCACCTCATTACAGAGATGCAAATCACCTGATTTACATAATTGGCAGTTGGCTTTCAAGCCTATACAGCTTGGAGTAGGACAACATGTATAAAAAGGATGATGTGATCAAAATACTCATGTGCCTAATAATTCTGCACACAGTGTATATAAAAAAAAAGAGGAAAAGCTGCAGCTATCTGAGCTTCTAGGCAAGTTATGATCTTCCTCTTCTTTTGGTTTTAAGGCCACAACTGTACTTCTGCTTTAATATTGTAATCTGAAGGAGAACTCAGCATGTGCATGCGAGAGTTTTGCACAGAGCTGGCAATTATGTAGGCTATTGAAAATCATGTTATCACACCCACAGGGCTGGGATAACACACAGAGAGGTACGAACGCCCCATCGACTAGTCAGAGGGATAATTAGCATATTAAATGCAAAGTTTCTTTTTTTAAATATGTATTTAGGTGTTAAACACTGTAAAAAGCTGGTTAGGCAGGGTATTTAGCGACAAATATACAAATGCTGGTGGGTTGGAAGGCATGGGGGGACCTGTCAGAATAACTTTAAATATGTGTATACAGTGGCATGTAAAAGTTTGGGCACTTCTTGTCAAAATTACTGTTATTGAGTAAGTTGAACATGAAATGATCTCTAAAAGGGCTAAAAATAAGCTGAAGTTGAAAAGAAGATGGCTTCTACAACTGGATAATGATCCTAAACACAAGTAAAACTCCACAATAGACTACCTCAAAAGGTGCAAGTGGATCGCCCGCCAGGGCAGTGGGATACTCGGTACCGGGCCGGCTGTATTGTCGAAGTCCAAGGGCATAATGGTATATGGCTCTGCTTCCCATTGGTCGTCAAGCTCCTTTTTAGTACCTGTTCTCCAGGTGCCAAGGGAACTGCAGGTGCATGCTGGTTGTAAGTTGTTTCTTGTTTTTGTCTTGCCTGAGACAAACTTTTCTCTACACATTCTTGCACCTTGCGGTACTGTTACTGCCGCTCAGTATCCCAGTCTGCATCTGGTGATGTTACCTCAGGTGTCAGGACTCCCATGTCCAAATCAATTGGTAATTTGCCAGGTCTTGCTCTCATGAGGTAGGCCAGTGTAAAGTTGGTAGAATTCACCGGAATGTGGTTATAGAGATCCACCAGATCTGGCAACTTTTCTGGCCACAAGTTTCTCTCTTCCAGAGGCAAAGTCTTCAAGAGGTCAATTACCACTTGGTTCATCTACTCACACATGCCATTTGTCTGTGGATGATACGGTGTTGTTCTGATTTTCTTGCAGCCGTACATGTTACAGTACTCCTGGAACACTCCTGCTTCAAAAGCTGGACCTTGGTCAGTAAGCACTCGTTCAGGGTAACCATGTGGTCGACAAAAGTACTGTTGGAATGCCTTAGCTGCTGTTTTTGCTGTTTTGTCCTTGACAGGCATGACTACCAGGAACCTTGAGCAGTGGTCAACAATGGTAAGAGCATAGACATAGCCTGACCGGCTTGGAGTTAGCTTCACATGGTCCAAGGCTACCAGTTCAAGTGGCTGTTTGGTGATTATTGGCTGCAACGGGGCTCGCTGGCTGTTACTGTCTTTGCTTCGCAAGTTACATGGTCCACACTCTCAGCACCAATCTTCAATGGCCTTCTTCATACCAATCCAGTAGAATCTCTCACGAAGTAGGACTTCCAACTATTTCCATCCAAAGTGTCCTGCTCCATTGTGGTACGCTTCCAGGACCATTGATGCATCTCACCTCGGGACCAGTTCATGAGTTCGGGCATTAACACTCTTCCGACACAGCTTTCCTTCGTAGATGAACAGTCTGCCCTTTTCCCTCCACAGCTGTTGGGTCTCTTGTGGAGCATCTGAACCAGGACGCTAGTCAGCTTGTGCCAGTAGCTCCTTTACCAGGTGGACTACTGGGTCGCTATCCTGTGTCTCTGCCCACTCATGGTGAGGCAATGGGTTTAAGGTAGCCTCTTTCATGATGTAGCGCTTGTTTTTCACCCCTTGAGCACGTTGGGTCGCAATTGGACGGTGGAAGGCTGGTAATTCAATTTCTTCAAGTGTGTCCAGATCTTCTCCCCCATCTGGTAAGTTGGGCATTCTGGACAGTGCATCAGCATTGGCATTCTTATGTCCCGCTCGGTACTTGATGGTGAACTCGTAGTTGGACAGCCGGGCCATCCATCGCTGCTCCAGCGCACCTAGCTTTGCGGTTTCCAAGTGAGTAAGCGGATTGATGTCCGTGAACATGGTAAACTTTGCCGCAGCTAGGTAGTGTTTAAATCGCTCAGTCACAGCCCAAACGATGGCGAGGAACCTAACTTGAAGGAGCTGTAGTTGTCAGGGTTCCGTTCAGTGGGACGAAGTTTCCTGCTGGCGTAGGAGATCACTCTTTCTTTGCCATTCTGTACCTGCGACAGTACTGCTCCCAGTCCAACATTGCTGGCATCAGTATAGAGGATGAATGGTTGGTTATAGACTGGGTAGGCCAGAACTTCATCCCCCGTAAGGGCCATCTTCAAACGAGTGAAGGATCTTTCCAGTTTGTCATTCCAATCAAACATAGAACTCTTCTTCCTGGCCTTCTTAGGCTGGCCCACAAGGAGATTTTGCAGAGGTGCGGCTATTTCAGTGAAGCCCTTGATGAACCTTCGGTAGTAGCCTACCAACCCGAGGAACTGGCGTATTTCATGGATGTTGTTGGGTCTCTGCCAGTCCTGGATAACGGTGACTTTGTCAGGGTCTGGTGCCACACCTTCTGCGCTCACTACATGGCCTAGGTACTGCACCTTGGGTTTCAGGAGGTGGCATTTGGACGGCTTCACCTTTAGGCCAAATTTGGACAGGGCTTCGAACACCTTGGCCAGGTGCTCCAAATGTTCCTGGTAGGTCTTGGAGAAGACAATGACGTCATCTAGGTACAACAGAACTGTCTCGAAGTTCATGTGTCCAAGGCAACACTCCATCAACCTCTGGAACGTTCCTGGTGCGCTGCAAAGCCCGAACGGCATGTAGTTGAACTCCCAGAGACCCATTGGTGTTGCAAAGGCGGTCTTCTCTTTGTCTGCCTCTGCCACGGGAACATGCCAATACCCACTAGTGAGATCTAAGGTAGAGAAATAGTTAGCAGTTCTCAGTGCAGCTAGTGATTCCTCTATCCTAGGTAACGGATAGGCATCTTTGTGGTAATGCTGTTAAGTTTCCTGTAGTCAACACACATCCTCATTGTACCATCTTTCTTTCTAACAAGGACTAGCGGAGCTGCCCAGGGGCTACAACTGTCTCTGATCACCCCAGCCTCCTTCATCTCTCGTAGCATACTCTTGGCACATTGGTAGTGATTTGGAGGTACAGGCCGATACCTTTCTTTAATGGGCGGATGATTTCCAGTGAGGATGTGATGTTGGACCCCTTTTGCCTGCCCAAAATCTAAAGGGTGTTAGCTGAATACCCGTTCAAACTCTTGAACTACTCGGTAAACCCCATTCTTTTGGTGTGGAGGGGTAGAGTCAGTGCCTACGTGCAGCTGCTGACACCAATCCTCCAGCTGTTTTGCAAAGCCATTGTCCTCTGCCTGTTCGGACGAGATCAGGGGTTCTGCTGTCTGAATGGCGTTGTTACTGACAGTGAACAGCTTAGCAACGGTGGCATACCGAGTTAGTTTGGACTCCTCCTCCCCACAATTTAAGATGCGTACAGGTACCCTCCCCTTGCGTACATCAACTACCCCTCTGGCTGTCAGGATTGTGGGCCTACTATCAGAGTACACTGGTTCTACCAGAGCTTGGTAATCTCTTTCTCTGAGGCCTATGGCTGCCCGACACCAAATTAACATTTTACTTTTTGGGGGTATTGCAATGGGGAATGCATCACTCACTCTGACACTGCCAACTTCTCCACCAGATAGCTCTCTACCTGCTGTATTTGCATCAGGGCCTTGATCTCCTTTTGCAGGACCCATTGTTCACTGGAACCAGCAGTTTCTGCTACCTGTTGCAACAAAACAATAACCTCGGCAAGACAATTTTCTATCACATTAGTACCTAAGGACATCATTGGGTTACATTCTCGTCGATCAATGTCTACAATTATCATACCTTGGGCTTTTAATTCTACTCGCCCCAACTTAATGGTCATTTCCTTATACCCCTTCTGTGGCAAGAGGCTGACCATTGCTGGCTACTACTGTTAACTCATCAGCTGGACCGCGAGTAAAATCAGAGTCAGCCCAGTACCGTTTGTAAAGGATATATGGCATAGTTGTCACCTGAGAGCCAGTGTCCAGCAAAGCGTTTATTGGGATGCCATCAATCACCACTGGGAGGACCGGTCGTCCTCCGACGTACTTGGCTCGCCAGTTCTGTGGGCCGGGTCGTCTTACTCCTGGGGGTTGGCCCTCTGCCCCAGGGGTCGCTCGACAGAATCTTGCGATGTGCACTTGTGTAGCCCTGGTACACAATACCAGGAGGATGAGTGGAGAGGTAACGGTTAAGGGCTCTCCATGATATCACGTACACTTCGGACACACCCAGCAGGGGTGTGGAGGGGAGTGCTGAATAGTCTGAGTTCAGTTCAGTCAGTGACTCGAAGGAGTTAGGAAGTGCAGTCTTTGTGCAGTTCAGAAAGTGGAAGCCAGTACAGGTGAGCCAGTTCACCTCAGCCTGGTCAGAGCTGTGCCCCACTAGAAGACGGACTGAGACATCTGTTGAGAGTCTGAGCAAATCGAAGGGCATAGTGGAAGAGAACAGAAAAGTGCCATAGGTATAGGATACCTGCACATTGTTACCGGTCACTGGAGACCGAAGCATCACCATAGCTTCACGCATGGTGGTAGAAAACCCAGAGGCTTACCGGACCTTAGGTAACGGCAAGCAGCCCCTGGAGTGTCAGTACGTAACTGGGGTCAGGGAGAGTGAGAACCTTGAGTCAGTGCACGACAGGAATTGGAACTCAGCTCTCTCAGAAGAAGGCTCCAACCACAAAACTGACCGGGCAGCACAGCTTTGGAATAGCTGGAGTTATAGAGGGAACTACGCTTTACGCTGGTTGGACTCATCATCATTGGAAAGTAAAGGAGGCCCCTAACTTGCTTAGCCGTTGCCTCAAAGCTCATCCTCCATCAACCCCATCAGCCTCCCTGGGACCTGCCTGAACAACTTGAAGTAAAGGTATGGAAAGACGCTGACGGTGTGAGACTGAGTTATTTAATTGCATGCCTGCACAACCCTGCCTTAGCCATCGACCTGAGGGAAGAGTCCCACCTGTAGGGGACCCGACATCTAGCTGCCTCACCATCCCCTCAGAGATCTACAGCAGCGCTGGTACAAATTACCAGAGACTACAGGTGGCGTCACGAACTGTATATAAATCTATCCCCTGTAAATATTCCCCCAACATACGCCAGACCGCTAGGGCCACAGACCGAGCCACCGCTACCTGTGACAATCCCCATAGACTTCCATGGGCTCGGCTCTGAGTACCCCATTGCCCTGGTAACCCACAATTGTGGTGGCGGGTCGACACAAAAATTTGGCGTCACGAACAGGATCCGAAACTTGCAGCATTGCGAGCCCTGTGTGCCTGTGGAGTGTTTTGGCGAAAAAGACTGTTGCTGTTGTTTGGCGCCAAATACCGCCATATTTGCCGCCAGATTCGCGCCCTAAGGGCTGGAGAAGAAGGTGGGCGTACCTGAAAGAGCGCGCAAAGTCTTGGACACGCCCCCGGCTCTGACTCAGCGGCAGGTCCTGCAACAGGAAGTGAACGCTCTGACATCAGAGCGCCTGCGACGAAGGTCCTGTTCCCACTGCGGTGCCTGTGAAATAGCAGCGTCTGAAACCGGTAGGCTCCGTTTAACCAAGGGGGCGCTAAGATGTCACAACAACCGGCTGACAGTGCGGCCCCGGCCGGAGGCCCCAATCCCGCACCGCTTGGTATTGTAGCGCCAGATGGGGGCGCAGGCCCTGCACCCAGTCCGGTAGTCCCGATCATGCCACTAACGCTCCCATATATGCCTGGGGCGAAATGGCTTCCCCAGTACAGCGGTGAGCCAGGCACATTAGCAGGCTTCAAGCGGAAGTTATGCAGCATCCTAGAAATGTACTCCATGCCTGAGAGACAAAAAGCTGCTGTGCTAATAGGGCAGCTAACTGGCGCTGCGGAGAGGGAAGTGGAGACTTGGGATACCGTTGATCAGGAGTGGTACCTGCGATCTTCCTTAAGCTGCATGCCATATTTGAAGACCGCACAGAAACGGATCTCCGGATGGCCTTCTATCACTGTTCACAACAGCCAGGTGACAGCATCCGGGACTACGCTTGCCGACTACAAGGAGCCCTGAGAGCTCTTAAGCAGGTTAATAATTTAAATGCTATTGATGAGAATAAAATGCTGAAAGAACAATTTATACAGGGATTGAGATCCCAAGAGGAACGCAGAACTGTAAACTGGTGGTCCTTAGATCATCCGGATGCTACCTTTGATGCCCTAAAAGACATGGCAATAAAAGGGCTGCGGCCCCTGGGCAAACTTGAGGTGGCAACCCAACATCATCAGGCTGAAGTCACTCTGGAACCGGCAGTAACCCCTGTTCCCCGTTAGTGGCCGAAGCCAAAGCGCAGGTGACCCCTCCTAGTGAATTTGATTGTCTGCGCTCAGAGGTGCGCCAGCTGACTAAAAATCTGGCTGCTGTGATGAGTGCCCTGCAACTGCGGAAAGAGGAAGAAGGGAAGATCTTGTTAGCTGACTGCCCAGAAGACGTCCCGTGGATGCACCGGAGAAGAAAGAAGACGTCGCCCCCCGGAGGAGGACAACGCCACCCCCAGGAGCGACCTCTGATCAACACCCTCCTCGTCGAGAGATCATCTGTTACCGATGCAACCGGAAAGGTCATCTGTCTCCACAGTGTCCTTTAAACGGGCAGAACCTGGGTCTGAGGGCCAACACCCAGGAGAATACCCGTCAGGCCCCCTAGACTGGAACCGCAGGTATGTGGGTGGGCGACCCTACCTGTCTATCATCTTAGATGGTATTGCAGTTCCGGCATTGTTAGACACTGGGTCCCAGGTGACCCTAATTCCTGATGCCCTCTATACTAAGTACTGGTCAATGGACAGTCTTAAACCCCGAGCTCTGACTTTACCGTGT
Source organism: Oophaga sylvatica (assembly GCA_033576555.1). NCBI lineage: Eukaryota > Metazoa > Chordata > Amphibia > Anura > Dendrobatidae > Oophaga > Oophaga sylvatica. The sequence goes on from JARQOD010000003.1 coordinate 129,363,082, forward strand.
ATGCTTCTAATGGTCTTCCTGTAGAAGTACTCGGGACAAAATGTGTAGATGTAAAGGTGGGCAGAGAGGAGTTGAAAGACCAGGGGCTTCTGGTAGTAAAGACTGTAAATGAGGAGAACGGTTTAAATATAATTTTGGGTACTAACATTATCGGTAATTGTTTGGGAGAAGTTGTGTTCTTACTCCAACAGCTCGCTGAGATTGCCCGACCAAGGCAGAGAGGAGCAATCCAAAGAGAGATCCGGGCCCTGGTGTGTCAGCAGCAAGCGAAGCTTACAGACGGCGAAATTGGTAATGTACGGGTCACTGACTCGGATCCTATTGTGATACCCCCAATGAGTGAAATGATCATTTGGTGCAGGGCAGCCATAGGTCTGAGAGGACAGAATTACCAAGCTGTAGTAGAACCCCACCATTCAGAACATAGACCTACACTTATGACTGCTAGAGGAGTAGTAGAAGTGGTGAATGGAAGAGTACCGGTACGGCTTCTCAATTGGGGAGATGATGAGGTAAATTTACCCCGTTATGCAACCATTGCTAAACTTCATGCTGTCGACAATAATTCTATTCTCCCGGCTGAGTCCTTAGACTCCTGTCAAATAGCGGAGGACAATGACCCAGCAACTCAGGTGGCGGAATGGTGTCAGCAACTCCATGTTGGGACGGACACCACTCCCGCTCACCAGAAGCAAGGGGTATTACGGGTGGTGCAAGAGTACGCCCAAGTGTTTAGCAAGAATCCACTTGATTTTGGGATAATTAAGGGAGTACAACATCATATCCCTACAGGCAGTCATCCTCCCATCAAAGAGCGGTATAGGCCCATACCTCCAGCTCATTATCAGAAGGCTAAAGAAATGTTGAATGATATGAAGAAAGCCGGGGTGATAAGGGATAGTTGTAGCCCCTGGGCAGCCCCTCTAGTTCTGGTTAAAAAGAAAGATGGTAGTATGAGAATGTGTGTGGATTACGGGCAGGTGAACCGCATAACACACAAGGATGCATACCCGTTACCACGTATAGAGGAATCATTAGCTGCTCTGAAAACGGCTAACTACTTTTCTACCCTTGATCTGACTAGTGGTTACTGGCAAGTGGCTGTGGCTGAGGAGGATCGTGAGAAAACGGCTTTCACCACCCCAATGGGGCTCTGTGAGTTCGACAGAATGCCGTTTGGGCTCAGCAGTGCCCCAGGAACATTTCAGAGAGTGATGGAAAATTGTCTGGGACATCTCAATTTTGAAACCGTGCTGCTATACCTAGACGACGTTATCGTGTATTCCAAGACATATGAGGACCATCTGAAACACCTGGCAGAAGTGTTTGAGTCCCTGTCCAGGTACGGGATGAAATTAAAACCCTCAGAATGCCATCTACTCAAACAGAAGGTACAATACTTGGGGCACATCGTCAGTTCGGAAGGAGTAGCGCCGGACCCAGAGAAAGTCACTGCCATCCAGAAGTGGCCGGAGCCGAAGAACCTTAAGGAAGTGCGACAGTTCCTGGGACTAACGGGTTACTACAGAAGGTTCGTGAAAGATTACACGAAGAAGGCAGCTCCTTTACAGGACCTCCTGGTAGGACAATCCTTAAAGAGCAGAAACCCTCCCTTTAATTGGGGTAAAGAACAGGCTGAAGCATTCCAAAAGATGAAAGAGATCCTTACAGGTGATGAGATCTTAACCTATCCTGATTACAGCCAACCGTTCCTGTTGTACACCGACGCCAGTAATGAAGGGTTGGGAGCAGTTCTCAGTCAGAAGCAGAATGGCCAAGAAAAAGTCATCGCATATGCCAGCAGGAAACTCAGGCCAACTGAGAGGAATCCGGAAAATTATAGCAGCTTCAAGCTGGAGTTTCTGGCGCTGGTTTGGGCCATTACTGAAAGATTTAAGCATTATCTGGCCTCCAATCGGTTCACTGCGTTTACAGATAACCCCTTAACGCACCTGGAAACCGCCAAGCTGGGTGCCATGGAGCAGCGATGGATGGCTCGGTTGTCCAATTACCAGTTTACTATCAAGTACCGGGCAGGTCGAAAGAATGCTAATGCTGACGCATTGTCCCGAATGCCGCATGACTCTGATACGGAAGAAGAATCGGATGACCTGGAAGAAATTGAGCTACCTGCGTTCCATCGAAATGGGGTAGTCCACGAGCATCGAGTCAACAGAAAGCAGTATGGTGCAACATTAAATCCTTTACCCCATCACAGCTGGAAAGAGACTCAGGACAGTGATCCAGTGGTCAGCCGCATCAAGGAGTTGTTAAGACAAGAAGGCTCCTCTTTGGAAAAGGATGCACCTATGTCAGCAAAGCTCCTGTGGAACGAGAAAAACAGGTTGTTCCTGTACCGTGAGAAGTTGTGCAGGAGATACGTCAATCCCAGAACCCATGAGATGGTCTGGCAAATAGTGGTCCCCAAGGCAGACGTCCCAATGGTGTTGGAAGCATACCACGATCAAGCAGGACACTTTGGCTGGAGAAAGCTGGAGACCCTGCTGAGATGCCGGTTCTATGGGTAGGGATGCGCAGCTCCATTGAGAGGTGGTGTCGGAACTGTGGACCCTGTGGTCTCAGAAGAAAGGACTACGGTAGTCAGAAGGCACCCCTGCAACCTATCCGGACGACTCGTCCCCTGGAGATTGTGGCCCTGGACCATGTCAAATTGTCGCCAAGTAGATCTGGATACTCATACGCCTTGACCATGGTGGACCATTACTCCAGATTTCTGGTGGTTGTTCCAGTTAAGGACCAGACCGCAGTGACGGCAGCGAAAACCTTTCAAGCAAGTTTCTGCAGACCGCATGGGTATCCGGAGCAAGTATTAACCGATCAAGGACCTGCTTTCGAAGCTGATTTATTCAAGGAATTCTGTCACATGTACGGGTGCAAGAAAATTAGAACAACGCCATACCACCCTCAAACCAACGGTCTTTGTGAAAAAATGAACCATATTGTCCTTGACTTGTTGAGATCCATACCGTTGGAAGACAGAAATCGATGGCCGGACTTACTACCTGATTTGGTTGACTTGTATAACCATATACCTGTAAGTTCTACTAACTGCACTCCAGCCTATCTTATGAGAGCAAGGCCCGGAAGACTACCAATGGATTTAGAACTTGGAGTAGTAGAACCGGAGGCAGACGACGCCGTTGAAAACTGGGACATAAATCGGCAAAAGCAGTACAGAAGAGTGCAAATCTGTGTAGAGGAAAGTCTCAACAAGGCACGGGAGAAACAGGAAGATATTTACAACAGAAATGCTCCTGCCAAGCCTTTGATGCCTGGAGAAGTGGTATTGAAAAGAAAAAGGAAAATGCACAAATTGGATAACCAGTGGGAGCAAGAACCCTACGTCGTACAAGATTCTAAATATGACAACAGAAAAGTTTGTATCATTAGTAAGGACGGAGGAAGAACAATAACCACTGTGTCCAGAGACCATTTGAAATTGTGTCCAGAACCCTTAAAGCGTTGTGAAAAGAACCCTGTCATCAATCAAGAAGAAAGGAAGGAAGAGGTCATACACACGGATCTGGGAGATTTTCCTGCGGATTGGCCCAGACTGGGAGATGCTGTAATAATTCCAGTATTGCAGTTTTATCAGCCACCAGAGGAAGTTCTACCTCCAGTTATGCCCGTGGTACCAGTTGAGCCCGTTCAGGAGTTACCCATTCCAGCAACACCTCAACCTACGGAATCTCAAGAAGGATCATCTGAAGCAGCGCCCCATACTATGGGATCCCCTGGTGAAGCTGACTCACACCGCCCAGCCATCAGTACGCTTGCCAGATCCATAGAAAGATTGAGGCAGTTCTATAGTTTGCCGTTACGCAGTGCAGACAGATCACAACTTAATATACCTGAAGCTACTCCACGTAGATCAGAGCGAATCACAAAAGGGAAGATACCCATTCGATACCAGCAGTAATTATAACAAATTAATGTGAATATTGTAAAAAGTATATATATAAATGTGTCTTTTCCTTATGGTGTCTTATAATGGACTCAGAGGCTGAGGACTGAGCCAGCCCAAAAACTGTATCTTGTAAATAGTTGCACTAAGGTGCCTTTTAATGGTTTCACACGAAGCCTTGACTTACCTCTGAACATAAAACCCGTGTGGTGAGGCACTGAGTGAGGTCTGCATTCGGATGTCCTGCAGCCCACCCAGGACCCACGTTGAAGGTTTGGTGCGGGTCCTTCACAAGAATATTGTCGTTTATTTATGAACATGTTTATTTAATATTTCGTATTTTTTCTATATTCAATGTGTTGTTAGCAACGTTCAAGAAATCCTTACCTCCCGGATGGGACGAATTTAATGTTTAATGTTTAATGCATAAACAAAAATGTCTCTTGTATTTCACAGCCCGGGAGTGCTGTCGTTTACCATGGGGGAATGTGTAGCCCTGGTACACAATACCAGGAGGATGAGTGGAGAGGTAACGGTTAAGGGCTCTCCATGATATCACGTACACTTCGGACACACCCAGCAGGGGTGTGGAGGGGAGTGCTGAATAGTCTGAGTTCAGTTCAGTCAGTGACTCGAAGGAGTTAGGAAGTGCAGTCTTTGTGCAGTTCAGAAAGTGGAGGCCAGTACAGGTGAGCCAGTTCACCTCAGCCTGGTCAGAGCTGTGCCCCACTAGAAGACGGACTGAGACATCTGTTGAGAGTCTGAGCAAATCGAAGGGCATAGTGGAAGAGAACAGAAAAGTGCCATAGGTATAGGATACCTGCACATTGTTACCGGTCACTGGAGACCGAAGCATCACCATAGCTTCACGCATGGTGGTAGAAAACCCAGAGGCTTACCGGACCTTAGGTAACGGCAAGCAGCCCCTGGAGTGTCAGTACGTAACTGGGGTCAGGGAGAGTGAGAACCTTGAGTCAGTGCACGACAGGAATTGGAACTCAGCTCTCTCAGAAGAAGGCTCCAACCACAAAACTGACCGGGCAGCACAGCTTTGGAATAGCTGGAGTTATAGAGGGAACTACGCTTTACGCTGGTTGGACTCATCATCATTGGAAAGTAAAGGAGGCCCCTAACTTGCTTAGCCGTTGCCTCAAAGCTCATCCTCCATCAACCCCATCAGCCTCCCTGGGACCTGCCTGAACAACTTGAAGTAAAGGTATGGAAAGACGCTGACGGTGTGAGACTGAGTTATTTAATTGCATGCCTGCACAACCCTGCCTTAGCCATCGACCTGAGGGAAGAGTCCCACCTGTAGGGGACCCGACATCTAGCTGCCTCACCATCCCCTCAGAGATCTACAGCAGCGCTGGTACAAATTACCAGAGACTACAGGTGGCGTCACGAACTGTATATAAATCTATCCCCTGTAAATATTCCCCCAACATACGCCAGACCGCTAGGGCCACAGACCGAGCCACCGCTACCTGTGACAATCCCCATAGACTTCCATGGGCTCGGCTCTGAGTACCCCATTGCCCTGGTAACCCACAATTGTGGTGGCGGGTCGACACACACTGCTTTTCTGCAGCGGCGGCAAATGGGACATCCGTCCTGGTCGTAGCGGCCATTGTCTCTCCCTCTGATCGGCGGCATCCTCTTCTTCCATCGCCACAGGACGTCATCTGGACTGGAGGCTAACTCTATCTTCTCCTTTTGGGGCACTTGCAAGGACTGCACGGTTTTGGTTAGTGCAGCCACGCTTTTGGTCAGCTCCTGAACCTGCAGACACAGCTCTGCAGACAGGTCATTATCCAGGGTCTGTGCGTCAGCCTCAGCGAGAGCATGAGGGAAGGATGCCGCCTCCTGGTGGTATGTAATGGTTGGGCGCCTAGGTGGCGCTGGACGGCTGACATTTGGTTCGTGTAACGCCCGGATAGCCCTGTCTTTAAAGTCTGCAAAGCTCAGGTCAGGGTTTTATTGAGCCATGATGCGCAGCTGTGACCTGAGGGTGCTGGACAGGAGTCCCTCAACAAACTGCTCCTTTAACAATCTGTCTCCATCCTGCATGCTGTCTGGGTCAATCTGTTTTATGGCCCGCAGTGCCTCCTGAAGATTAAGAGCATAGTCCCGTATACTGTCCTGCACCCTTTGTTTGCACCTAAAGAACCTCATTTTTATTTCTGCTGCAGTGCGGGTGTCAAAGGTGCTCCTCAGTTTAGCCAGAATTTGCTTAACAGTCTCTTTATCAGTGCCCTGCCAAGACTTTACTTCTCTTTGCGCTGCACCAGTTAACTGTCCAATGAGAATGTTCAATTTTTGATTTTCAGACAGAGGGTATACATCAAATAAACTGCACAGTCTCTCCCTGAAATCGCTCAGGGTATACGGCTCCCCTGAGTATTGTGGTAGCCAGGCCACTCCAGGTATATATGGCATTGAGAGCGGCATTATAGGGACTTCTGCGGCGGTCACCAGATCTTGCTGTGCTCTAGGGACTGTGGCTGCGCTGGCCGCTGGGTTCTGCTGTGCTATTGGAGCTGCGGCTGCACCTGACTCTGCATCTGGCGGCGCTATGGGGGTTGCGGATGCGTCCACCGCTATATCTTCTCCTGCATAAGACATTCTCTTCCCCCCCTTGTTGATCTTAGCCAGGCTCTGCGTTTCCACTGGCTTACCAGGCTCCGTCGGCTGGGTGAGCGGTGCGCACCGTGATCCCAGGCCTCAGCTCCCTGTGCTCTGCCAGCTGCCGTTTTTCGCGCGCAGCACCTCACTTTTCACGTGCTCTCCCTCTGGCTCCGCCCACGACGGCACGCCTCTCTTCTTGCACGCCTCATGGTGCAAATATGGCGGTAGTCTCTCACAATCTCCAACAAAGTTTCTAGCGCTTTTAATAATTTCTCTTGCACAAAATACAGTTCAAAGTAGGCACATAGGACCCGGTGATACTAGGCTACGTTATCCTGTTCGTGACGCCAAAATGGATCGCCCGCCAGGGCAGTGGGATACTCGCTACCGGGTCGGTGTATTGAAGGGATATGTCACAGCGGCAGTGACCCGGTCCGTGGCCCTGGGCGTCCTATAAAAGGGGAATATTTACAGGAGATGTTAGCGTTTGTAGTAAGGTATTCATGACGCCACCTGTGGTATCTGGTCAATGGTGACCAGCGCTGCGGTGCAGATCCTCTGGGATAGGTGGTGAGATGCAGCTGAGTTGGTACAGCCTCCCACAGGTGAGGCTATGAGATCCCAGGGCAGGTAGATGTAGTAAAAGGTGGTAATGGTGCTGGGAGATGTAGTTGAGTGTAGTAGGTAACGCAGGAAGAAACTGAGAAACAATCAGCGAGTTGCAGTTTTCAAAGCTTTACTCACTGTTTTGCAGGCAAAGTATCCAAGGCATTGAGTACAGATAGTGCTGGAGTAGGTCAGCCTGAAAGCAGTTTAGGATCCCCTTACTACAGGTGGTATGTGAGGTCTCCTTCCTAGCGCTGCTCTCTGAGGCACTGGCTGCTATAAGCTCTGTCCAAGTTCCTCTTTCTCTCTCTTATTTAAGTTGAACTTCACTCTCATAACAGGCAGCTGTAACCTGTTTCAGGAATCACTCTCTCTTTGGTGACTCCGGCTCACGTACGTTGCTGCCTTAAAGAAGAGTCTTGATTGGGACAGAGAACCAGCTGTCCTCTGCCCTCCTGATTCTGCTGCTGGGACTTTACTTCACCCTCTCAGCCTCGGACTCCTGGGGTCCAGTTTCTGGCACTCAGACCTGGGGGTGAGCCCTGCTATGACTCCTGACCCCCAGCTCGTCTCTATACGTCTGTCCTCTCTCGTCCCTCCAGCTAGACGCTCCAACCAGGGGTGAACCTAGCCTCTGTGCTGCCTGAGGCGAACTGCAAAACGGCGCCTCCCAATTCGAGCGAGGAAGGCAAATTTTAGGCCACGCCCCGACCACAACCATTTCACAACTAGTCACACCATGTCCACGCCCCGACCACACCCATTTAGCACTGGTGATCACACTGACTGGTACTGAGGGCACAGTGACTGGTACTATGGGCACACTGGTACTAGTAAAAGAAAGAACAGAGAGAGAAACAAGAAAACAGAGAAAGGAGAGAGAGAAAGAGGGGAAAGCAAGAAAGAACAGAGAGAAAGTAGAGAGAAATAAATAAACAAAGAAAGGGAAAAGAAAGAACAGAGAGAGAAAAGAACAGAGAAAGAAAGAAAAAAAGACGGGAAAGAAAGAACAGAGAGAAAGAAAGAACAGAAAAAGAAAGAGGGGACAGAAAAAAAGAACAGAGAGAAAAAAAGAAATAGGGGAAAGAAAGAACAAAGAGAGAAAGAAAGAACAGAGAGATAGAGAGAAAGAAAGATGGGAAACAAAGAACAGAGAGAGAGAAAGAGAAATAAAGAAAACAGATAGAAAGAACAGAGAGAGAGAGAAAACAGAAAGATAGAGTGGAAAGAAAGAACAGAGAGAAAGAAAGAGAAAGAAAGAACAGAGATAGAAAGAAAGAGGGGAAAGAAAGAACAGAAAGAAAGAAAAAGAACAGAGAGAGAAAGAAAGATGGGAAAGAAAAAAACTACTGAATAATGGCCCCATATACTGCTGCATACAGTATAATGGCCCCACATGATGCTCCATACTGAATAATGGCCCCATATACTGCTGCATACAGTATAATGGCCCCACATGATGCTCCATACTGAATAATGGCCCCATATACTTCTGCATACAGTATAATAGCCCCACATGATGCTCCATACTGAATAATGGCCCCATATACTGCTGCATACAGTATAATAGCCCCACATGATGCTCCATACTGAATAACGGCCCCATATACTGCTGCATACTGTATAATGGCCCTATATACTGCTGCATACAGTATAATAGCCCCACATGATGCTCCATACTGAATAATGGCCCCATATACTGCTGCATACTGTATAATGACCCCATATACTGCTGCATACAGTAAAATAGCACCACATGATGCTCAATACTGAATAATGGCCCCATATACTGCTGTATACTGTATAATGGCCCCATATACTGCTGCATACTGTATAATAGCCCCACATGATGCTCCATACTGAATAATGGCCCCATATACTGCTGCATACAGTATAATAGCCCCACATGATGCTCCATACTGAATAATGGCCCCATATACTGCTGCATACAGTATAATAGCCCCACATGATGCTCCATACTGAATAATGGCCCCATATACTGCTGCATACAGTATAATAGCCCCACATGATGCTCCATACTGAATCATTGCCCCATATACTGCTGCAAACAGTATAATAGCCCCACATGATGCTCCATACTGAATAATGGCCCCATATACTGCTGCATACTGTATAATGGCCCCATATACTGCTGCATACAGTATAATAGCACCACATAATGCTCAATACTGAATAATGGCCCCATATACTGCTGCATACTGTATAATGGCCCCATATACTGCTGCATACTGTATAATAGCCCCACATGATGCTCCATACTGAATAATGGCCCCATATACTGCTGCATACTGTATAATGGCCCTATATACTGCTGCATACAGTATAATAGCCCCACATGATGCTCCATACTGAATAATGGCCCCATATACTGCTGCATACTGTATATTGGCCCCATATACTGCTGCATACAGTATAATAGCACCACATGATGCTCAATACTGAATAATGGCCCCATATACTGCTGCATACTGTATAATGGCCCCATATACTGCTGCATACTGTATAATAGCCCCACATGATGCTCCATACTGAATGGCCCCATATACTGCTGCATACTGTATAATGGCCCTATATACTGCTGCATACAGTATAATAGCCCCACATGATGCTCCATACTGAATGATGGCCTTGCATAAAAAAAAACTACTCACCTCTGCCCGTTCCAACGCTGATATCGCTTCCTCATCTATCACACACACAGCGTCTCACACCCACACACACACACACACCACACACAACACCCACACACATACACACAGCGTCACACACACACAGCAGCTTCACACACACACACACAAAACACACACACACACACACCACAGCAGCTTCACACACACACACACACACCAGCTTCACAGGCACAGCGGCCATACTCACCTCTCCATGATCCGGCAGCTTCCTCCTCACTTCCTCTCACACATTATGAGTTCTGCTCTGCCGCCCCCTGGCTGCCGCCGCCTGAAATAACAGCTCAACTCGCCTCATTATAGCGGCGCCAGTGGCTCTAACTCCTCCCCCAGCCAGAATATTCCAGAGAAGCTCTCCTGAAAATCAGGCGTTAGAGCTCCTCCTTTTGGTCTGGCGTAAGAAAAGGTGTTGCATGCTGTGTTACCTGCTAAGGGATTCCTCTTTCCTGTCAGGCATGACATCACCCTCCCCTGGAGGAAGGCAAGGTCACTGTGGCAAACAAACTCCTGGGGTGCCAGACAAGCTGAAGGTTTTATAATGACCCTCACAGTCCCCTGATCTGAACATCACTGAAAATCTGTGGCTAGACCTCAAAATAGCAGTGCATGCAAGACGACCCAGGAATCTCACAGAACTGGAACAATTTTCCAAGGTAGAATGGATGAAAATCCCTCAAACAAGAATTGAAAGACTCTTGTCTGGCTACAAAAAGCGTTAAATTTAGGCCTTTTACAGATCATTTAATCTTCAATTGCTTAACTGTTCACAATAACAGTAATTTTGACCAGGGGTGCACAAACTTTTACATGTCACTGTAAGAAAAATGTGGCTTTCTCTGGAATAAGACATCAGATTACAGATATAAAGGTATCATTTTATTCAGCTCCCTATGACCTAAATGAAAATATAGGCGGTTTAGGAGCATTGATCCTACTGTATGTGCATGTAATGTAGTGTATCTATTAATATACTCCGCTACTACCGTTCACTCTGGTGTCCAGCACCGTTTTGTTTCTCTTCTGAGTGACATCACCGCAAATTTGACTAGCTGGCTCATTCTATGCTCTGTGCGTGAACCAGAAGTCTCTTCTACAAATGTAAGTCTAAGGAGACTCGTTCTTCTGACGCTCCACATTGTAAAAGTCACAGAGCACAGCATCATTTGGAGAGACTGCAGAGCAGTGAAGTCACTGAGGAGAGGAGAAGAACAACGCTGGACACCGGAGAAAGTGGCAATAGGTGAGTATATTAATACACTCACACTACATTACATGCATATATGCAAGCTTAGTGAGAGTGCTTCATTAACCCCTTTCTGACCTCGGACTGTATAGTACGTCCGAGGTCAGATCCCCCGCTTTGATGAGGGCTCCGGCGGTGAACCCGCATCAAAGCCGGGACATGTCAGCTGTTTTGAACAGCTGACATGTGCCCGCAATAGGCACAGGTGGAATCGCGATCCACCTGCGCCTATTTACTATTTAAATGCTGCTGTCAAACACTAACAGCAGAATCGCCCGATCTATCAATAAAAAAAAAAAGGATTAACCCGATCGCTAAACGGCGTAGTGGGGAAAAGAATCGAAACTCCAGAATTAAATTTTTTTGGTCGCCGCAACATTGTATTGAAATGCAATAACGGGCAATCAAAAAAAGTGATCTGCACATAAATGGTATCCTTCAAAACGTCAGCTCGGCACTCAAAAAATAAGCCCTCACCCAACCCCAGATCACGAAAAATGGAGACGCTATGGGTCTCGGAAAATTGCGCAAATGTATATATATATTTTTTTTTTAGCAAACTTTGGAATTTTTTTTCACCACTTAGATAACAAAGAACCTAGACATGTTTGGTGTCTATGAACTCGTAATGACCTGGAGAATCATAATGGCAGTTCAGTTTTAGCATTTAGTGAACCTAGCAAAAAAGCTAAAGAAAAAAACGTGTGGGATTGCATTTTTTTTTTGCAATTTCACCACACTTGGAATGTTTTTCCCATTTTCAAGTACATGACATGGTAAAACCAATGATGTCATTCAAAAGTACAACTCGTCCTGCAAAAAATAAGCCCTCATCAGGAGTCATCATTGTCATCAGGAGATTATTGCTAGAGAACTAGTAAACCTGCTGCCATGTAGTCCTCCATATTCATGAGCTCTGTATAACCCTGCCTCCACCACTGAGTGGCAGCTTACTGCTTGTGCACAGTGTACACAGAAAGCTGCCAGTCAGTGGTGTGGGTGGAGTTATACAGAGCTCAAGATTCAGAGAACTGGTAGATCTGCAGCAGATAAAACTGCAGAAAGCAGCCCAGTAAATGATACGTCACTGGAATCAGGATTTATGTCTCCGTATCATACTGCTCTCTGATGGTGTAGTAAAAACATGGTAACAGATTACCTTTAATAATACGTAATAAAGTATTTACTACACAAATGATGCAGTCTTTTGAGTATGGTATGTGATGCACATCTGTACTGATTTATATGGTCATGTTCACACGTTCAGTATTTGGTCAGTTTTTAACCTCAATATGTGTAAGCCAAAACCAGGAGTGGGTGATAAATACAGAAGTGGTGACGTGTTTCTATTATACTTTTCCTCTGATTGTTCCTCTCCTGGTTTTGGCTTATAAATACTGAGGTAAAATACTGACCAAATACTGAATGTGTGAATGTGGCCAACCAGACAAAAACTGAAACAAAAAAGAAAAGTTCAACAGATTACCGTAATCTTCTACAAATATCTACTTTTGGTCAGCGCCTGTGACATTTCACTTTCATTTACATGTAGACATAGTAGAGGGTTCGTGACCATTTCTTCTTCCTCTTCCTCTATTAGCAACTAACAAAATACTTTGGTGGCCCTACCGGTGTCCATATAGATGACCATGTAATATGTAATACTACATTTTTTACAGTTCATTATTCCAGGTTTTTGTCACCATTTTTGTAGGTTAAAGTTATACTATAAATTTGCACATAATAGCTTTGACCTGTGTGACGGGTTCATCCCTTCTGGTGTCACTCATCGAGGAATACGCTCCGCACACCATTTCCTGAGTGTGTATTTCTTACCCTTCCTGCTGCAGTAATTCTGGTTTTGGTTTCCGGTTGAGTTTAAAATTAAATCACAGTAATTCTAACGTAGGTGCAGTAAGGGAATGCAAAAAAAAAGGGATTTTTGTCAACATCTTAGAGGGATTTTAATGTTATGTAAACTAATAAAGTCCGTTTTACAGATCTCTGCTAATCACCAATAAATAAAAACATGATTGCCACAGATCTACGGCTTGTACCTATGTATTAGTGATTTATCTTCTAATGAGCCCCGCATCTGTGTCAGCACATTATGATCAGAGTGAGTTTCCATTCACTGACAGCAAGTAGAGTGGTACAATTATATTATTAATTAATAAGCTTTATTTACAGGGAATAGGAAAACATCTTTAACCCCTTAGCGACCAAGCCAATTTTGACCTTAATAACCAAGCCAAATTTTTGAAATCTGACCACTGTCACTTTATGTGGTAATAAATCTGGAACGCTTCAACGGATCCCACTGATTCTGAGATCGTGTTTTCATGACATATTGTACTTCATGATAGTGGTAAAATTTGTTTAATATGACTTGCGTTTATTAGTGAAAATATTTCAAATATGGCAAAAATGTCAAACCTTTTGCAATTTTTAAACTTTTAATCCTTATGTCCTTAAGTTAGAAAGTTATGTTATACAAAGTAATTAATAAATAACATTTCCCACATGTCTACTTTACATCTGCATCATTTAAACAATTTGTTTTCTTAGGAAGTTAGAAGGATTTCATGTTGACCAGCAATTTCTAATTTTTCCAACAAAATTTGCAAAACTATTTTTTTAGGAACCACATCACATTGGAAGTGACTTTAGGAGGCCTATATGATAGAAAATACCCCATAGTTATGCCATTCTAAAAACTGCACCCCTCAAAGTACTCAAAACCACATTCAAGAAGTTTATTAACCCTTCAGGTGCTTCACAGGAACTAAAGCAATGTGGAAGAAAAAATGAACATTTGACTTTTTTTTCACAAAAATGTTACTTTAGACCCAAATTTGTTATTTTCACAACGATTCAATCTCATTCAACGATTTTTCTGTATTTTCATGACTATGAAAATTGTAGAATCACACTGAAGGCATCAAAACTATGAATTAACACATGTGGAATTATACATTACACTTTACAAAAAAGTGTGAAACAACTGAAAATATGTCTTATATTCTAGGTTCTTCAAAGTAGCCACCTTTTGCTTTGATTACTGCTTTGCACGCAGAAAAGGTGAGCGGATGGACTCTACATGCCTGGTTCCCACCGTGAAGCATGGAGGAGGTGGTGTGATGGTGTGGGGGTGCTTTGCTGGTGACACTGTTGGGGATTTATTCAAAATTGAAGCTGTGAGCGGTCCAGCTCACCCCAAACCATCTCGATTGGGTTCAGGTCTGGTGACTGTGGAGGCCAGGTCATCAGGCGTAGCACCCCAACTCTCTCCTTCTTGGTCAAATAGCCCTTACACAGTCTGGAGGTGTGTTTGGGGTCATTGTCCTGTTGAAAAATAAATGATGGTCCAACTAAACGCAAACCGGATGGAATAGCATGCTGCTGTAAGATGCTGTGGTAGCCATGCTGGTTCAGTATGCCTTCAATTTTGAATAAATCCCGAACAGTGGCACCAGCAAATCACCCCCACACCATCACACCACCTCCTCCATGCTTCACGGTGGGAACCCGGCATGTAGAGTCCATCCGTTCACTTTCTGCGTGCAAAGCAGTAATCAAAGCAAAAGGTGGCTACTTTGAAGAACCTAGAATATAAGACATATTTTCAGTTCTTTCACACTTTTTTGTAAAGTGTAATGTATAATTCCACATGTGCTAATTCATAGTTTTGATGCCTTCAGTGTGATTCTACAATTTTCATAGTCATGAAAATACAGAAAAATCGTTGAATGAGAAGGTTTGTCCAAACTTTGGTCTGTACTGTATACTGAGAACAAGATCCTCCAACAACAATAATGATCACAAATATTTCAATTTTATTGATAGATAAAGCATAAAAACTATTTATTAAGCAGAGATGTCAAATAAGCCGTACAAAAAAAGACAAACAATGTGCAGGAGTTTGGTCAAGGGTGGGGTCTTAATACTATACACCATATCATTCTGTCCTCGTGGAACCTCTGTGTTATGTGCCGGCCAAAAAGTATGGACCATAAAAATAAGGTTATCACTTCATAATAGTATAAATATGGATGATCAGACTTTCGTTGTTATAATAAAGCAAAAATTGTGATTAACATTTCAGATTATTAAGACAAAAAAACATTAAGCTGTAAATTGCAAAAAAGTGCTATTAAATAATATAATTATAAAACCCAGAGAAAATTACGGTATGTCATGCTGGAGGGTGCTAGAGCATTCCCCAGGTGTGTGCTGCAGAGAAGATTTATGTATCGTAATTCAGAACCACTATTAAGCACACAGACCTGGAGAATAAGTAAAAGCCCTGTGGAGGGATTACTATTTAACAAAGCAAATGACAGTACAAAGACAGATATTACATAGTTCCATCTCACACAGTATAAACTTTAAAATAGTATAATGAACATAATTACCCAAACTAAAGACCACATCAGTGTGACCCCTTAACGCACATTTCGGCTATTCTGCATCCCTTCTGATCATCCATATTTATACTATTATGAAAAGTAACTTTATTTATATGGTCCACACTTTTTTGACCATCATAGAGATACCATATGGACACCATGATATGGTGTATAGTATTAAGAACCCACCCTTGACCAAACTCCTGCACAGTGTTTGTCGTTTTTTTTGTACGGTTTGTTTGACATCTGTGCTTTTTAAATTGTCTTTATGATTTATTTATCAATAAAATTCAAATATTTGTGACATTATTATTGTTGTTGTAGGATCTTGTTCTCAGTGTAGGTTCACTTCTATCACGATCCTCCATGTTATTGTCTAGGGCACAATACAGGTCCTTCTCAAAAAATTAGCATATAGTGCTAAATTTCATTATTTTCCATAATCTAATGATTACAATTAAACTTTCATATATTTTAGATTCATTACACACCAACTGAAATTTGTCAGGTCTTTTATTGTTTTAATACTGATGATTTTAGCATACAACTCCTGATAACCCAAAAAACCTGTCTCAAAAAATTAACATATTTCAACCATCCAATAAAATAAAAGTGTTTTTTAAAAACAAACAAAAAAAACATCAAATAATAAAGTTCAGTTATGCACTCAATACTTGGTCGGGAATCCTTTTGCAGAAATGACTGCTTCAATGCGGCGTGGCATGGAGGCAATCAGCCTGTGACACTGCTGAGGTGTTATGGAGGCCCAGGATGCTTCGATAGCGGCCTTAAGCTCATCCAGAGTGTTGGGTCTTGCGTCTCTCAACTTTCTCTTCACAATATCCCACAGAGTCTCTATGGGGTTCAGGTCAGGAGAGTTGGCAGGCCAATTGAGCACAGTAATACCATGGTCAGTAAACCATTTACCAGTGGTTTTGGCACTGTGAGCAGTGCCAGGTCGTGCTGAAAAATGAAATCTTCATCTCCATAAAGCATTTCAGCCGATGGAAGCATGAAGTGTTCCAAAATCTCCTGATAGCTAGCTGCATTGACCCTGCCCTTGATGAAACACAGTGGACCAACACCAGCAGCTGACATGGCACCCCACACCATCACTGACTGTGGGTACTTGACACTGGACTTCAGGCATTTTGGCATTTCCTTCTCCCCAGTCTTCCTCCAGACTCTGGCACCTTGATTTCCGAATGACATGCAAAATTTGCTTTCATCAGAAAAAAGAACTTGGGACCACTTAGCAACAGTCCAGTGCTGCTTCTCTGTAGCCCAGGTCAGGCGCTTCTGCCGCTGTTTATGGTTCAAAAGTGGCTTTACCTGGGGAATGCGGCACCTGTAGCCCATTTCCTGCACACGCCTGTGCACGGTGGCTCTGGATGTTTCTACACCAGACTCAGTCCACTGCTTCCTCAGGTCCCCAAGGTCTGGAATCGGTCCTTCTCCACAATCTTCCTCAGGGTCCGGTCACCTCTTCTCGTTGTACAGCATTTTCTGCCACATTGTTTCCTTCCAACAGTCTTCCCATTGAGGTGCCTTGATACAGCACTCTGGGAACAGCCTATTTGTTGAGAAATTTCTTTCTGGGTCTTACCCTCTTGCTTGAGGGTGTCAATGATGGCCTTCTTGACATCAGTCAGGTCGCTAGTCTTACCCATGATGGGGGTTTTGAGTAATGAACCAGGCAGGGAGTTTTTAAAAGCCTCAGCAATCTTTTGCATGTGTTTAGAGTTAATTAGTTGATTCAGAAGATTAGGGTAATAGGTCGTTTAGAGAACCTTTTCTTGATATGCTAATTTTTTGAGACAGGTTTTTTGGGTTATCAGGAGTTGTATGCCAAAATCATCAGTATTAAAACAATAAAAGACCTGACAAATTTCAGTTGGTGTGTAATGAATCTAAAATATATGAAAGTTTAATTGTAATCATTACATTATGGAAAATAATGAAATTTAGCACTATATGCTAATTTTTTGAGAAGGACCTGTAGGCTCTTACCCTAACCCCCAGGTGCTTCACAGAAGTTTATAACGTAGAGCTGTGAAAATAAAAAATCACATTTTACCCATAAAAATGTACTTTTAGCCCCTTTTTTTATTTTCACAAGGGTAACAGGAGAAAGTTGATCCAAAATTTGTTGTGCAATTTCTCTTGAGTACACTGATACCCCATATGTGGGGGAATACTACTATTTGGGCACACGGCAGGTCTTGGAACGGAAGGAGTATTGTTTGACTTTTTGAACACAAAAATGGCTGCAATCGAGAGCGGACGCCATGTTGCATTTGGAGAGCCCCCCACAAGTGACCCCATTTTGGAAACTACTCAAGGAATGTATATAGATGTTGTGAGAACCTTGAAACTACAGGTGCTTCACAAAAGTTTATAACGTAGAGCTGTGAAAATTAAAAAAAACACATTTTACCCACAAAACTTTACTTTTAGCAAAAAATTTTTTTATTTTCACAAGGGTAAAATTGACCTCAAAATTTGTTGTGCAATTTCTCCTGAGTATGCCGATACCCTATATGTGGAGGAAAACTACTGTTTGGGTGCATGGCGTAGCTTGGAAAGGAAGGAGTGACGTTTTGGAGCGCATACTTTGATGGAATGGTCTGCAGGCGTCATGTCGCCTTTGGAGAGCCACTGATGTGCCTAAACAGTAAAAATAAAACACAAATTGCCCCATTTTGAAAACTACACCCCTCAAGGATTTTATTTTTATCCAAGGCATAGTGAGCATTTTGAATCCACAGGTACTACTCAGAATTTGATAACATTAAGTCGTCATATTGAAAATTTTCATTTTTTTCATGAATATGTTGTTTTAGTCCCAAATTTGTAATTTTCACAATGGATAATAGGAGAAAGTGGACTGCATAATTTGTTGCGCAATTTGTCACGAACGCGACGATACCACATACAGTATGTGGTCAAAAACTTCTGCTTGGGCACATGGCAAGGCTAAGAAAGGAAAGAGCGCTACTTTGCCTGGGATAGATTGTGAATGCCGTGTTGCATTTGAAGAGTCCGTGAGACGTGAAAACAACAGAAATCCCCCAAAAGTGACCCCATTTTGGAAGCTAGACAACTAGACCCTCAAGAAATTCATCTGGGGTGTAGTGAGTATTTCAACTCTTTAAGTGCCTCACAGAATTTTATATCATTGAGACATGGAAATATGACATTTTTGTGGTAAAAATGTAATTTTTGTATTTACTGCAAATTTGTCAGGTACACAAATAGGTGAAACTAGACCCCACAATTTATTGCTACATTTCTCCTGACTGCAGTACTTACCCATATGTTGTCAGATATTACTGTTGGGCCACACATCAAGGCTAAGAAGGAAGGAGCGCTATTTGGATTTTGGAGCACAGATTTTGCTAGAATAGTTTTTGTGTGACATTTGTGGAGCCCCGAAGGTGCCAGAACAGCAGAAGAACCCCAAAAGTGACCCCAGTGTAGAAATTACATCTGTCAATGAATTAATCAATGGCTGCTGTAACTACCGTATTTTTCGGACTATAAGACGCACTTTTTCCTCCAAAAATATGGTGGAAAATGGGGGGTGCGTCTTATAGTCTGGATATACTTGCTCTGGCTGTGGTGAGGAGGTAGAGGAGCGGCAGCAACAGGTCACAGGAGGCAGAAGCCGGTGGCTGCGGGTAACTCATGAGTGTGGATGTGAAGGCCAGTGAATATTCATCTCTCTTTAATAGCATCCTGGTATGCATTGTCCCATCCTTATCCTGGTATGATTGGCCACCTCATCCCATCCTGGAATGCAGGGCCCCCATCCCAATCCTGGTATGCAGGTCCACATCCTTGTCCTGGTATGATTGGCCCTCATCTCCATCCTGCTATGCATTGCCCCATCAGAAAAAAAAAAAATTACACTTACCTTCCTGCGTTCCCTCGCAGCGTCCTGTTAAGGTGCCAGCAGCTGATCTATGCTTGTAAAATAGCGCATGGCAGGGACATCAAGCGCTGCTTACAAGCCGAGGACAGCTGCCGGAATACTCACTGCTCTCCACGCTCGGAATGCAGGCGTGGAATGCAGTGAATATTCATTTCCTTTAGTAGGAGCACACATGAAAGCCTGGCAGCTTTTGGAAGCTGGCAGCTGCGGCTGACACTGTGCTCGCTACTAAATGAATACTCACTGCCCTCCATGCACATAGTCCTGGCATGCAGAGCAATGAATATTCCAGCAGCTGTCCTCAGTGGTAAGCAACTCATTTCCTCACTGACATCTGCTGCTTACAAGAATAAAGCCGCTGCTGGCACTGGAACAATACGCTGCAAGGGTGCACAGGAAGGTAAGTAGGATGGTTTCTTTTTTTAATGTTTTTCTGATGGGCCATGTGTTATGTTTTGGTAGCTGAGGAGAATAAGCAAAAACGGCAATACACCAGAGAGGCTGGTACCTATTGGATTGCAGTAACCTGAACTAACCACAGAACTAGAGGTAGCCGTGGAGCGTTCCTACGTTGATCCTAGACGCCTTGTCACAGCCTGAGAGATAACTACACCTAAAGGCAGAAAGATGAAAGCTATCTGCCCCGGAGCAGATCCCCAAAGAAAATAGGAAGCCCCCAAACATGTAATGGCGGTTAGACAAGAAGAAGCACGGACACAGACAGAAAATAGAATGAGCAAACCCTGGGGCCCAATCTGTCTAGACAGAAAAGTACAGGAAAGGATACTCACTGCAATCCAAAAAAAACCCTAAAAAATAGCAACTCTTCTGCTTGCAAAAACACCTGAGATCACACGATCTCTACCACCTAAATCAGTTCTCTGGTGTAACAAAACTAAGCTGCAGCCACTGAAAAAACAGGAAAAAGCAAATGAACAAACAACAGTGGCTCCAGATAAACTGAGAGGAGCACAAGCCCCTGGAGGGAACCTGGCTGACCTCCACAGAAGTGCAGGGAACAATGCAAAAAGCAAGCACAAAAATAAAAGCAGAAAATATCTTATCTGATAGCAGAAGACGCAGGCAAGACTCAGCAAACTTCCAAATGAACCAGGAGCCACAATTGAGACAAGAACAATTGATCACCGGCAACCATCATGGGAGGGAACCTCCCTTATATCAGACCAGTCCGTGATCCCAGATTGCCATTCCTCGCTGAAAGGTTCAGTACTGTCTGTAACCACCAGAGGGAGCCTCTGCTCAGAAACCATCTCTAGCACATTCATAACAGCCATGCATACCAGAATGGGGATGAGGGGGCCAATCATACCAAGATAATGATGGGGCCATGCATACCAGGATGGAAATGGGGGCCTTGCAGACCAGGATAGGGATTGGGGGACTGTTGCACAGCTTCTGAATCCACACCTTTGCAGAGGAAACTTCACAGAGCAAGTTGCATGGGATAACAAGCGTTTACTTCTCTGAACATGAGGTGAAGGAATAATGCACAGACATTACAGCATTGCATCAGCAAACATGAATCTGATCTGTTGCATATGACAACACCCTTTCTCAACAGTAAGGACTTATTCAATCAAACCCAACTTTTTTATTAGTCTCTGATGTTTATCAGCATTCAACGCCTTTGTGAAAATGTCCGCTGTCATTTCTTCAGTAGGGCAATACTCCAACTTTAATACTCCTTGGTCCTGATGATCTCTCAAGAAATGATATTTCACATCAATATGATTGGTTCTTGGATTGACTCTTTCCATCTGAGCAAGAACAAGACATCCTTGATTGTCCTCTTTTATTTTTGTTGGTTCCAACTGTGGTTGTCCTAGGTCTGTTAACAATTGTCTTAACCACAGTACTTCTTGACTCGCATGTGCTGCTGCAACATATTCTGCTTCTGTTGAAGACAGTGTCACAACTGACTGTTTCTTACTTGTCCAACTTATTGGTCCACCTGAGAGAAAAAAAAAATATGTCCACTGGTAGATCTTCTGTCAGTTGGATCTCCAGCCCAATCTGCATCAACATATCCTGTTAAAATGCAATTATCACCTGTGGGTAATTTCAGCTTAACATTGCTAGTTCCTTTCAAATAACGTATTACTCTCTTCACGGCATTCCAATCAGCTTTATTTGGTTTTGATACCTTTCTACTCAGGATTCCTACTGCTGCTGCGATGTCTGGTCTTGTAATGGTCGCTAGATACAGTAGTTTTCCTCTCCGTGGGCGGCACCATAATAACACCCCGGCAGCAGGCTTGCTGTCTGGGTGTTATGTTTGACACCAATCTCTCCTTCACCTCCCATATACAATCTCTTGCCCGCTCTTGCCGCCTACACCTAAAGAACATCTCTAAAATCCGCCCTTTTCTCACCTTGGAAACAACAAAAACCCTCACTGTAGCATTGATCCACTCCCGCCTGGACTACTGCAACGCTCTATTACTTGGCCTCCCCATTACTCGACTATCCCCTCTCCAGTCCATCCTTAATGCAGCAGCCAGGGTAATCCATCTGGCTAATCGGTACTCGGACGCGTCCGCTCTTCGCCAGTCCTTACATTGGCTGCCCATTCATTATAGGATACAATTCAAAGTACTTGTTCTCACCCACAAAGCTCTCCACAGTGCAGCACCCCCCTACATCTCCTCCCTCATTTCTATCTATCGGCCTAACCGACTGCTGCGCTCTGCAAACGACTTTCGACTAACATCTGCACTAATCCGTACCTCCCACTCCCGACTCCAAGACTTCTCCCGCGCTGCGCCAATTCTCTGGAATGCTCTACCCCAAGAAATTAGGACTATCCACAATTTGCATGGTTTCAGGCGCTCCCTCAAAACACATTTGTTCAGAGCGGCCTATCACATTCACTAATCAAAGTCATTCTATGTGTAAGTGTGTGTGTGTAGCCCATTCACTATCTCCATCCATCCCTCACTCCCTCAAGATGGCTGGACCATCATTGTAAATGCACCATTGTATATATTCACACCTGTACTTTGTATCTCCCCACCTCATTGTAGATTGTAAGCTCTCACGAGCAGGGGCGGCTTATTTTGCTTTAACTATTGTATTAACGTTGTTACTTATGACTTGTGTTCTGAAACTGTTAAACTGTAAAGCGCTGTGGAATATGATGGCGCTATATAAATAAAGATTATTATATTATTATTATTATTGCTGTTCTGTATTCTTCATTGTTTGGTAGCATATTTTCTTCACTGTTCATCTCTTTGAGATAATTAGTTTCCATTGGAGACTTTACTGTTTTTGCATCCTTTAGTCCAAATTTTTCTGTTATGTCTTGAATCATGTGATTTTGATTCACTAGGAAACTTCCATCTTCTTCTCTTTCTATCTGTATTCCTAGGTACTGTTTTACATTTCCCAAGTCTTTGATTTCAAAATTTTGTTTCAGGATTTTTAGAATGTTTTCTTTATCCCTTTCTTGTTTAAAACAAATCAAAATGTCGTCTACATATATGAGTATATAAATCCATCTATTACTCAGCCTTTTTGTGTACAAGCATGGATCAGCTTTACTTCTTTGAAATTTTTCATTTGTTAGTACTTCCGTGATTTTGTCATTCCACGCTTTAGCTGCTTGTTTTAAACCATATATGCTTTTCTGTAGTTTGCAAACTTTGTTTGGATTTCTTTAATCTTTGAATCCTGGAGGTTGTTCCATTAAATGTCTTCTGTTAAATCTCCATTCAAAAAAGCTGTCTTTACATCCAGATGTCTTAGTTCCATCTGTTCCACTGCTGCAACTGTAAGTAAAGTTCTTATTGTAGTGTGTTTGACAACTGGAGCAAATGTTTCATCATAGTCTTCTCCATATTTTTGAGAATACCCTTTAGCTACGAGTCTTGCTCGATATCTTTCAGGTGTACCATCTGTTTGGTATTTTACTTTAAAAATCCATTTACATCCTATGGCTTTTCTTCCTTCTGGCAAATCTGTTAGTGTCCATGTATTTGAATCATGCATGGATTTAATTTCTGTTTCTGTTGCTTCTATCCATTTATTAGCTTCTTCTTCAGGAAGTTTAGATATGTCTTTCCAAGAGGTAGGTTCATAGATTTTTGTTATACTTGTCTTGTATGAGAGACGTTTTGGTGGTTTTCCTTTGTTCTCTCTTATTGAACGTCTTGGTTCTGTGTCTGCTTGTAGTTGTGATTCTTCACTTTCAGTATTTTGTTCTTCATTCATTTCTGCTTCTTTCTCATCAGATATTTCTTCAGTTATGTCACTATTGTTTTTCTCATTTTTTGTTTCAACTGAAATCATGTCTTCATTTAAATCTTCAATGAATGTCACACTGTTACTCACTGTAACTCTGTCTGTTTTGGGATCTAGGATTCTATATCCTTTGCAGTTTTCACTATATCCAACGAATACTCCTTCCATGGATCTGTTTTGAAGTTTGGAACGTTTTTCTGTTGGAATGAATATAAAAACTTTACATCCAAAAACTTTTAAATGATTGACACTTGGTTTCATACCTTGCCACAGTTCATATGGAGTTTTCTTCAGTTTTCTGGAAAAAAGTCGGTTCTGTAGATATGTAGCTGTCATTGCTGCCTCACCCCAATATTTCTCTGGTAGTTTAGAATCTGTCAGCATACGTCTCATCATTTCTGTTAGAGTTCTGTTTTTCCTTTCTGCTACTCCATTTTGTTCAGGTGTGTATGGAACAGTTTTCTGATGTGCTATTCCATTTTGTCTTAAGTAGTCTTCTATTCTGTGACCTGTAAATTCACCTCCATTATCACTTCTGATGACAATTGGCTTCCTTTGAAATTTGTTACTTGATCTTGTTACATAATCTACAAGTTTATCAAAAACTTCACTTTTGTTCTTAATTAAGTATGTGACTGTGTATCTTGAGTAGTCGTCTATAAAAGTCAACATGTATCTATTGCCTCCTGATGTAGTCACTTTCATGGGTCCACATACGTCAGTATGCACCAAATCAAGTGGTCTTTCGCTTTTCATCTCACTTTCTTTTGGAATAGATATCCTTGTGGCTTTGGATTTTATACAACATTCACATCTTACGGTAATTGAGCAATCTGATATCTTTAAATCTTTTGTCAATTCTTTTCTCTGTAGTTCCCTTATACTGTCCGGGTGTCTTGTCCTAGACGTCTATGCCACATGTGAATACAGTTTTTGTGATCATGTGTACATACCTTCATCTGTTCCTTTGGTTTGTCAAAATGATATAATTGTTCATCTGCCTTGACTTTGGTTATCAACTTGTTTCCTGCAAGAATTGCACACTCATTATCTTTGAATTTTACTGTAAGTCCTTTTGCTGTTAAACGTTTCACAGATAATAATCCGCCTTCCTATTTTGGAACATAAAACACATCCTGTACAAGTATCTTTGAATCTTGTCTGAACTTGTTTGAACAATTTAGCATACCTTGTCCGATACCTTCTGCGGTTATTTTGCTTCCATCTGCAAGATAAATGGCTACTTTCTTATTTAAATCAAGATCAGTAAAGAAATTCTTGTCACTTGTCATATGACTCGTTGCTCCTGAATCAATAAACCAACCAAGTGATGATTTCTTATCAGTTACTTTAAATGTGCCATTCCAATTATTTTCACATGAATCAGAAATTGTGTTTTTCACCTTCTGTATATTATCTTTATGGTGTAATTTCTTTTCTGCTTTCCATATAGTACAGTCTTTCTTTAAATGACCTTTTTTCTTACATCTGAAGCATTCTCTTGTCTCTTTATTATAGGGTTTTTTAAGTTCTGTAGCTTTAAGATCATTTCCATTATCTTTTTTCAGTAGAAGAATCATTGCTTTGTTCTTTCCTTCTCTGATATTCATCTATGAGTCTTATTTTCACAAACTCTAATGTAATGTCAGTTTCTGGTCTTGTCTCTAGTGCATTTATTAAAGCTGTATATGAATCTGGTAAACTGCACAATAACATTGCTGCTATATGGCATTCCTTAATATCTTCACCAATAGATCTTAGCTGTGATATCACTTCCATAATAGAGAATATATGCTTCTGCATGTCACTATCTGCATTTAGTCTCATATTGTAAAGCTTTCTTAGTAGAAATAACTTGTGATTTAAGCTACGTCTCTCATATAGCTTTCTTAATTCTTCCCACATTCCTTTTGCTGTTTCTTCATTTCTTATATGTATTAATTGAGCATCATCCACTAATAAGCTAATGGTAGCTCTCGCTTGTCTATTTTTCTTATCCCATGTCTGATTATCTTCATCAGGTCTATCTGTAGTGATTACTTCCCATAAATCATCTTTAGACAATAACATCTCTACTTTGAACTTCCATAGTTGATAGTTCTCATCATTCAGTTTAGCTACTGTGAGTTTTAGCTCTGTGCTATTCATCATTTTTAACTTATCTTACTTGTTTGGAGAGACTTGCACTGAAGAATTCTTCTGCATTCACCAGGGTCTTACTGAGAGTTCCAATGTCCTGGGATCTGTGGTGTCTGGATTCTCTGTATCTGGATACGCTGTATCTGGGTGCCTGGGTCTAGGTCTGGGTGTCTGGGCCCATAACCTGTTGCACAGCTTCTGAATCCACACCTTTGCAGAGGAAACTTTACAGAGCAAGTTGCATGGGATAACAAGCGTTTACTTCTCTGAACATGAGGTGAAGGAATAATGCACAGACATTACAGCATTGCTTCAGCAAACATGAACAAAACGAAAGTGAAACTAACTAGAGAAGAGAGTAATTCTTATACAATACATTAAAGAAGGAAACGTTACACAACATCGCCATCTACTGTCAGGTCAGCATAAAGTCCTCCTGTTACACATATATAATAAGTTCTGATCTGTTGCATATGACAACAGGGACCATTGCTACCAGGATAGGGATGTAGGGGACCATTCTTACCAGATTAGGGATGAGGGGGCCATGCATACCAGGATAGGGATGAGGGGGCCATGCTCACCAGGATAGGGATGAGAGGGGCCATGCATACCAGGGTAGGGGTGAGGGGGCCATGCATACCAGGATAGGGATCAGGGGGCCATGTATACCAGGATAGGGATGAGAGGGCCATGAATACCAGTGATGGGATTTAAAGGATTAGATTAAAATCTAAATGTCTCTATATAGGTGCCTAGTGCATCTTATAGTCTGAAAAAATTTGTAACATCCAAACCCGACTTTGTTTCTGGAGAATTCAAAATCTGCCAGTCTAGTACCCATACATTGAGTCCCCATACAGTGTAGGGCCCCCATTGTGTCCAGCTTATGCTTCTGGCAATACGCACCTGTAAATTAAGTGACTTCTCTCCATTACAATAAAGCCAAATATGTGGCCGCTTGCAGTGGTTTAGACAGAGGGAGGGGGGCATTTGGGTTTTGGAGAGCAGAATTCATTGGATTGTATTTGAGGGGGTGGGAGCCATGTCGCTTTTCCAGAGTGTTTATTCTACCAGTAATGTGGGAACCCCTTATAGTTCCAGTGACACATGATGGACCCGAATGGGGACTGGTTTTGTGCGGGATAAATTAGGATTTTTATTGGTAACATTTTGGGGTACATAACATTTTTTCATCGCTTTCAGTATAGGCGGGATAACCTTCTTGTGAAGTGAGCACTTATGTCAGGGTTTCCATGTAAATCCCACAAAAATGCGATTCAGATGAAACCCCCAACGGAACCACCCACCATGAAGCAGATGGAGACACTTCGTACTTCGTTTGGTGTGTGCTTCGGTGAGATCCATCTTTTTAAGGCGTGCACAGATTTGTAGTCGTCCATACTTGTGCTCTAAAAAGATGGGACACTCCTGGAACACAGACCAGTGCAAAGTGCCTCTCTGTGACTTATAAGAGAGTGGTTCTGTCTGTTTTTTTCTGAATCGCTATTTAGGGGAATTTACACGGAAAACCCTGATTTAAGTGCTCAGCGGAGAGCACAGAATAAATGTGAGTCAAGCCTTATTCTGATTTTTTGGAGGTAGAATTAACAAATAGGCAGCAATGCAAGAATAGTTCTTATTTTTATTTTTGTGCGGTTCATGGTGCAGTATAAGTGTTAAGGCAGATTTATTCTTTGGGTCGGTGCGATTATGATACCAGATTTATATATTTTTTTATGTTTTGCTGCTATCACACAATTAAAATGTTTGCTTATAAAAAGTTGTTTTTTTTCCTCGCCATATCCTGAGAGCTGCAACTTTTTTAGTTTTTGGTGAACAGAGCCGTATGGAGCTTATTTTTTGCGGAAAAAGTTTGTTTTTACATCGTCATTTTGCCTTTCTACCCACATAATTCTTCACTTTTTCATTAGGTCTATGACATCACATGATTAAAAACTGACTAGCTGAATCCTTCATAGAATCCTTCTAAAAACATTAAGTCTATTTTCCCTGCATGACTCATGAGTCCCTGCAAAAGTCCCTGGCAGGCAGAGGAGGAAGCAGCTGGGTCAGGCGTTGAAGAGGGGAATGATAAATGCAAGGAAAACAGACTTAGGCCAGGATCACACATGCGACGAAGTCGTCCGACACTCGCATGTGAAATCCCAGCTCTGGCGCCGGCACTCGGGAGTGGAGTGCGCGGCTGCATGTAGTTCTATGTAGCCGCTCGCTCCACTCCCGAGTGCCGGCGCCAGAGCTGGGATTTCACATGCAAGTGTCGAACGACTTTGTCGCATGTGTGATCCCGGCCTATCTGTTTCTACATAGAGCAGAGAGAAGAGAAGAATTTAATGGGTAGAAGGGCAAAATGAGCAATTGTAAGTACACAATGCAACATAATATGATGACTGCAATAAATTAAGAGAATAATGGGAGTGCTTCTTTAACATACACATGATCCCACTGCTGATGAAGGAACGATTAAACCTGGCATGTTGTATCTTGAATTGAGCGGAGTCATCATGTCTGCATTATAATTTTGACCGTGGACATGTGCAGACAACTAATTATAACTGAACTACACCAGTATAAACCCCTTCTTTTTCCATTTTTATATTATTTTGAGAATAACAATACGAATCCTTTAATCATGGAGACCAGGTTAACACTTGATTACCAGATTTCTGTACTATTTTATATGTTTGTAAAAAAACAGCTTATTTTGAGGGTAATAATGTTGATTTTAAAGTCTGCATGAGATTTGAAACAGACCTGCTAGTCTGTATAGTCTATATAAGGTAGTCTATACTTTTCAATCTGTGAGTAGGATCAACACTCCTAACTCGCCTATGTGGGCATGTAGGTCATAGGGAACGGAATACAATGATACTTAGATATCTGCAATTGGATGTCTTAGTCTAGAGAAAGCCACGTTTTTCTTACAGTGATGTGTAAAAATTTGGGCACCCCTGGTCAAAATTACTGTTAATTAAGCAACAGTTAAGCAAGCTGAAAATGAAATAATCTCTAAAAGGCCTAAAGATGACAAATTTCCTTTGTATTTTAGGCAAAATATATATAGAAATGTTCATTTACATTTTTTTAAAAGTTATAAAAAGTAAAATGGGCAGATGCAAAAGTTTTTGCACCCTGCATGGTTAGTACGTAGTAACACCCCCTTTTGCAAGTATCACAGCTTGTAAACGCTTTTTGTAGCCAGACAAGAGTCTTTCAATTCTTGTTTGACTGATTTTCTATCCATTTGGAAAATTCTTCCAGTTCTGTGAGATTCCTGGGTCATCTTGCATGCACTGCTATTTTGAGGTCTATACACAGATTTTCAATGATGTTCAGATCAGGGGACTGTGAGGGCCATTGTAAAACCTTCAGCTTGTGCCTTTTGTGGTAGTCTATTGTGGAGTTTGATGTGTGTTTAGGATCATTATTCATTTGTAAAAAACAATCCTCCTTTCAACTTCAGCTTTTTTTTACAGATGGTGTTATGTTTATGTAACAAGGTGGCACGGGGTGGTAGTCATTGGCGAGTCCACTAGGTCACAGTCAGTGAGCACCCCGGCCCCTGGCACATGAAAAAAGCAGATAAAGTCCCAGCCCTGTAGCACGGTCAATTACCTCCAGCACACGGTTGTCCTCCACACAGGAACAGCGTCCTTCAGATGTATTACACTGCACGCTTCAGCTTCAACAATAGAAAATAAAAGGTGAAATAGACTATGTATTTTGTCTTGCGTTTTCCCTATTAACTTCTGTCACAGCAACAGTTCCCATTCGGTTCCTGAGAATTGACAGTCCTTCGGTGGGCACTTTTGCAGTCCTGAGGCCTGTTATCACTGCCTGGCAGTCCTTGGCAGTCCATAAGTAACCAGGGATATCCTCCACAGCCAACAATGGAGTAAGTCCTGCCTCGGGCAAGCCTGCCCGGGCGCTGCTCTGGAAGCAGGAACTCTCTGCCTCTTTCAGGCTGCTAACCCAGACCCTTTTTGTTAACCTGTTCTAGCCATAATCTACACATACAGTACAGGTTTCACATTACAATAGCAGACATACAGACACAGTACATTAATAAAACAGTAAGACATTAATTGGTAGCCAAACCGTCAGGGCACCGCATGGGGCACACATGACCAGCATATAGGGGAGAGGAGGTAAATGAGGGTCCCCGCCACCTCCTTACACCCCTCCCTCCTAAAACATGGTCGTCCACGACCATGGCAGCATGTGTAAACTTTAACACAACAGGTATAAAACATCCATCAATCTAACAAGAGTTAAAATTCTAATGAGGGTGACTCCTGTCCCTTTGCTCTTGGAACCTGTAAACATATGCACTGGCCCAACGGCCAACTTATCCATGGTCCATACAGTCCTAACCCAGCTCGATCCTCGGGTCCTTCTGCCCAAAGCTCTCCCCCTTCTTCCTTTTAGTGGATCACGGGCCCTCCAACCAAGTGAGGCCCTTAGGGGTGATGGAGCCGACATTTACATAGATCTTCTCCCCAGTGCTGGCCTCCTGGATAAAGCCATAACCCCTCTTGGGTTTGAAGTACTAGATGGCACCGCTGGTCACCCGGTCGGTCATAGCTCCCCCGCGGCGCTGCAATTCTCCCACAATGCGGCTTTCACAAGGCTTCTCCTCTCTTATCACCCTCTGGATCCACCGGACCTCTTCGGGAAAGCGCTCCCGGAACTCCTCCAGCCATGCGCCAGATGGGGCAGCGAGACTCGGCGATGTTGACGGAGCTGAAGGGGGTGAGGAGACAGGAACTGGTGCGGCTGTCTGGTCGGGCGGGAACTCCCCACTCACCACCGCTGGGTCTGGCACCAATCCTCTTGCTCGGCCATGGGAATCGGTGATCACAGCTGCCACAATCCGCCTCAGGGCATCCTCCAGGGTCTTTTGAGCTCCTTCCAGTTCCGGTTTTGCCGCCGCTAGTCCCATGCATTCCTCATCCTCCACCGGCTGCTTGTGCGGCCGCCAGAAAGTGTGCCACTCCTCCAGTTCCTCCGACCAGCAGGCCTTGAAACGCAGGTCCGTCTCCGCCCAGGCCACAGATCACCTTCAGTCCTGGCGACCAATGCCACCACGGAAATACATACTTAGTCTCTGCATTGTGTCAGGTAATGGTGTCTCCTTCAGGGTTTCACCCATTCGTGGGTGGGGTCACTTTCCATTCCTCTGGTCAGGCTGAGAGGGCGGCAGCTTCTTCTTCTCCCGCACCTATTTCGGGCGGTCACTATTCACAGGGGACGTGGCCTCCGTCCTTTTGGCACCAGATCTCTTCCATGACTCCTATGAAAGGCGGCACCATTCTCAGCTTTCGCGTCAATGGCCACCATCTTCTCGGCAGTGGTTGGCGGCATCTTTAAATCATCAACAACCGCCATCTTTGACTCTTTAATGGCTGTCACCAATCCACGAATCCCAGGGATCCTCTCTGTCAGTCTTGCAGCTGCAGGGCTGCTGGGGTCGATCCTGCTGACTACGCCAAATGTAACGAGGTGGCAAGGGGTGGTAGTCATGGGCAAGTCCACTAGGTCACAGTCAGTGAGCACCCTGGCCCCTTGCACATGAAAAAAGCAGATAATGTCCCAGCCCTGTAGCACAGTCATTTACCTCCAGCACACAGTTGCCCTCCACACAGGAACAGCATCCTCCAGGTGTGCTACACTGCACGTTTCAGCTCCAACAGTAGAAAACTTTAATAAAGGTGAAATAGAGGAGGTATGATGTCCTGCACTTTCCCTATCAAGTTCTGTCACAGCATTAGTTCCCATCCGGTTCCTGAGAATTGACAGTCCTTCGGTGGCACTTTCGCAGTCCTGAGACCCGTTATCACTGCCCGGCAGTCCATAAGTTACCAGGGATGTCCTCCAATCCCAACAAGGGAGTACGTCCTGCCTCGGGTAAGCCTGCCCGGGCACTGCCCTGGAAGCAGGAACCCTCTGCCTCTTTCAGACTGCTAACCCAGCCCATTATTGTTAACCTGATCTAATCCTAATCTACACACATATAGTACAAGTTTCACATTATAATAGCAGACATACAGACACAGTACATTAATAAAACAGTAAGACATTAATTGGTAGCCAAACCATTAGGGCACCGCATGGAGCACAAATGTCCAGCATATAGGGGAGAGGAGGTAAATGAGGGCCCTCACCACCTCCTTACATTTACATCAAAAATTTATTGAAATTTCATTGAATCCATTCTTCCCTCTACCCGTGAAATGTTCCCTGTGCCATTGGCTGCAACACAACCCCAAAGCATGATTGATCTATCCCTATGCTATGGTTGGTGAGATGTTCTTTTCCTGAAATTATGTGCCCTTTTTTCTCCACACATACCTTTTATCATTGTGGCCAAAGAGATTTATTTTAACCTCATCGGTTCACAGGACTTGTTTCCAAAATGCATCAGGCTTGTTTACATGCATTTTTTCTTGCATACTTCTGATGCTGAATTTTGTGGTGAAGACATAGGAGAGGTTTTCTTCTGATTACACATGAAGGCCATATTTGTGCAGGTGTCTCTGAACATTTGAACAATGTACCACCACAATTTGTCTTCTTGCAAACACATTTTTTGCACCTCTGTTGAGCTCTGCTATATTACAACAATATTGTAACCCTGTCTGCCTGTGAGATGGAATCTGAAGCTGAGAGGAACCTGCAGATGTGTGAGGTATAATCAGTGATCACACACAGCTCTGCAGTGAGATCAGCAGAGCAGGCATATCACACCGATAACTCCCCTTCATGTAAAATGAGCTCTGGAGTCAGAGTTATTTTCCAGGCAACATTGCCTCCATAGCCTGGAAGACATCATTTCATAAAGTGATAAAAGATGATTTATCAGCAACACGGCATCTGCTATGAGACATACAGGGATGACTTTTTCAGCAGTGTATAACCTGTATGCCCATATTAATAATTTAGATATGTTAAATGTAGTGACCGATCCCCTTTAACTTAATCTTTATAAAGCTCATTCAAGAAAATACGGTCTGACCTGCAATACCAGACACAACCCGTGGACAAGAATGGCGCTCTTCCTGAGATAGAGGAAAAAACAAAACAACACTTTTTTCTTGTCTTACGCATGAGTATTTCTTCTTTGTTCATGTCTAAAGCTAAATTCAAAATTGTGTTGGTTCTATGGGGGCTCAAATGACTGTTATACAGTTGAAGGGTGGTGTATGGCCACTTATATTAGTTTATAAATTGTTCAGAATAATGTAAAATAATAAAAGAAACAAGATTCTCACCTTACCGATCCCATTCCACCCCATTTGGAAACTTCCCATGTTCTCCACTGGTTTCTTCTGCACTTTCTGCTCCATTTGAATAGACCCTTAACCCAGCAGTCACTTGTCCATTGCAGCAGTGAATACAGAGACTGGGGAGGGAACTGGAAAATGTCAGAACTGGAGTAACTCGGAATCTTATGAGATAAGTAAAATACTTCTCTAAGTATACAATTTATTTTTAAATTTACCGTAAGTGGGAAGCAACCTTTTCTAAAGTGAGGAGTCCGTCAGCACGAAAAAAAATGTTCAAACCAAGTACAGGCGCTCGGTGCACCCTTGTTGTAGCCAAACATTTCAGTGCATCTTCTCTTTTACTTGTTTTCCATCTATCATCATCCTCCTCTATCTCCAGAGCTGTCAATCAAAAAAGAGAGGGTCAGAGGGTGATGAAAAAACAGTATGTGGGAAGATGCACTGAACTCTGCCACCCCAAGTGTGCACTGAACTCTGTAACCCCAAGTGTGCGCTGAACTCTGCCACCTCAAGGGTGCACTGAACTCTGCCACCCCAAGGGTGCACTGAACTCTGCCACCCCTAGTGTGCGCTGAACTCTGCCACCCCAAGGGTGCACTGAACTCTGCCACCCCAAATGTGCGCTGAACTCTGCCACCCCTAGTGTGCGCTGAACTCTGCCACCCCAGGGGTGCACTGAACACTGCCACCCCAGGGGTGCACTGAACACTGCCACCCCAAGGGTGCACTGAACTCTGCCACCCCTAGTGTGCGCTGAACTCTGCTACCCCAAGGGTGCACTGAACTCTTCCACCCCAAGTGTGCGCTGAACTCTGCCACCCCAGGGGTGCACTGAACTCTGCCACCCCAGGGGTGCACTGAACTCTGCCACCCCAAGGGTGCACTGAACTCTGCCACCCCAAATGTGCGCTGAACTCTATCACCCCTAGTGTGTGCTGAACTCTGCTACCCCAGGGGTGCACTGAACTCTGCCACCCCAGGAGTGCACTGAACTCTGCCACCCCAGGGTGCACTGAACTCTGCCACCCCTAGTGTGCGCTGAACTCTGCTACCCCAAGGGTGCACTGAACTCTTCCACCCCAAGTGTGTGCTGAACTCTGCCACCCCAGGGGTGCACTGAACTCTGCCACCCTAGTGTGCGCTGAACTCTGCCACCCCAGGGGTGCACTGAACTCTGCCACCCCCAGTGTGCGCTGAACTCTGCCACCCCAAGTGTGCGCTTAACTCTGCCACCCCAAGTGTGCACTGAACTCTGCAACCCCAAGTGTGTACTGAACTCTGCCACCCCAGGGGTGCACTGAACTCTGCCACCCCAAGTGTGTACTGAACTCTGCCACCCGTAGTGTGCGCTGAACTCTGCCACCCCTAGTGTGCGCTGAACTCTGCTACCCCAAGGGTGTGCTAAACTCTGCCACCCCAAGTGTGCACTGAACTCTGCCACCCCAAGTGTGCACTGAACTCTGCCACCCCTAGTGTGCGCTGAACTCTGCCACCCCTAATGTGCGCTAAACTCTGCCACCCCTAGTGTGCGCTGAACTCTGCCACCCCAGGGGTGCACTGAACTCTGCCACCCCGTGTGCAAAAACAACACGTATTGACATAAAATTGATAGAAAATAAAAACAAAGCCAGGTTCAGGAAGCCTTATGAAAAGATAGACTAGACGCAGGTGCAATGAAAACATTTTTTTACTGCTCCCCATTATAAGTTATGAAACATTTGACTGCAGAAATACCTGACCCTAATATTGCTTTTACATTGGATATACGGTACTTCTTGCCACACAGTGATGTCTTCTTTCTTATTTTTCCTAGATCCAGCCCCGTTTCTTATATACGGCTCTGGCACTGAAGGATGCCTGGAAGTTCAGAACTCTGTGGTCCGTATCACCCGGCCGTGTAACGCCAGCTCACCTGCACAGCAATGGGTTTGGGTTTCAAAAAGGCGACTCTTCAGTCTTGGCAACTTCCAATGCCTAATATCTGTTACCAACTACTCCAGCTACTCCATGAATACCCTCTCCACCCACGAATGTGATGAGAACCTTTTCTATATTGGGAGATGTGAATACTTTATAGAGGTATTCAATGCTGCTTTTCTACCACAGACCTCTAATACTACCAGCCCACTACTGCCGCCTGCTAAAGTGAAAAACCAATGGCTGATATTTGGAACTAACCAAAGCATCTGTCCTGCCACGTTTCGAGGTAAGGTCTTGCAGAATATATTTTTAATAAACCCAAAAGTATAGTCATCACCTTTTTGGAAATAATTGGTAGGTGCCCATTATACTTCTTAACCCCTTAGTGACAGAGCCATTTTGCAGCTTAATGACAGGGCCAATTTTTACAATTCTGACCACTGTCACTTTATGAGGTTATAACTCTGGAACGCTTTAACGAATCCCGCTGATTCTGAGATTGTTTTTTCGTGACATATTGTACTTCACAGATAATAAACACGGCACTCAAAGAAAATAATAGGGATGAATGGTGCACAAGTAGGGTCTCCAGCCCAAAATATGAAGCAAAAAACAACTTGGCACTCAATTGAGAAAAAGCGGAACAAAGTAGTTGTTGTGCTTTCTGAAGTTTATTTGCATCCGTGTGAGATCAAAGTAATATACATAAATGAACGTTTTCGGCCATACACTATCGGCCTTCATCAGAATGTATGTATAAAGCATAAACATTGTATGGAAGAGACATGTATCGGAGATAAGACTAATATCGATCATACAGCCAGAAATATATCCAAAATAGCGAAAATAGCTAGAGTGATCCAGTATTGGTGATGGAACGACCTTAGTCACAGAAATAGGTATAACCTCATCAGAAAACGGATGTAAGTCAACATCTATAAGGAGCCACTGAGTGTTGGTAACATGAAGGTACCAAAGGGTTAAATGCTACCTGGTTAAAGTGTAGCAGCAGCAGCACACTGTAATGAACTATGTCCACAAAGCTGTAATGTAAAGGAGAAAAGCAGGCTAGCAGCCTAGACAAAGGTTTGCTGTGGAATAGCCTCAGTAGAAAAGCTTATAAGCGCTGTAAGCTAAAATAGCAGTGTGGGAGCGCTGAAGGAACATGCAGCCGCATGTGAGGACCAGCTGGTAGTGGAACCAGGTAGCATTTAACCCTTTGGTACCTTCATGCTACCAACACTCAGTGGCTCCTTATAGATGTTGACTTACATCCGTTTTCTGATGAGGTTATACCTATTTCTGTGACTAAGGTCGTTCCATCACCAATACTGGATCACTCTAGCTATTTTCGCTATTTTGGATATATTTCTGGCTGTATGATCGATATTAGTCTTATCTCCGATACATGTCTCTTCCATACAATGTTTATGCTTTATACATACATTCTGATGAAGGCCGATAGTGTATGGCCGAAAACGTTCATTTATGTATATTACTTTGATCTCACACGGATGCAAATAAACTTCAGAAAGCACAACAACTACTTTGTTCCGCTTTTTCTCAATTGAGTGCCAAGTTGATTTTTGTTTCATATTGTACTTCACGATAGTGGTAAAATTTCTTTGATATGACTTGTGTTTATTTATGAAAAAAACGGAAATATGGCGAAAATTTTGAAAATTTAACAATTTTCAAACTTTAAATTTTTATGCCCTTAAATCAGAGAGATATGTCACACAAATTTCTTAATAAATAACATTTCCCACATGTCTACTTTACATCAGCACAATTTTGGGACCAAAATTTTTTTTGTTACGAAGTTATAAGGGTTAAAAGTTGAC
This sequence comes from Oophaga sylvatica, assembly GCA_033576555.1. Lineage (NCBI taxonomy): Eukaryota > Metazoa > Chordata > Amphibia > Anura > Dendrobatidae > Oophaga > Oophaga sylvatica. The sequence continues at coordinate 129,400,005 of JARQOD010000003.1, forward strand.
CAGCGATTTCTCATTTTTACAACACCATTTTTATTTTAGGGACCACATCACATTTGAAGTCACTTTGAGGGGTCTATACGATAGAAAATACCCAAAAGTGACACCATTCTAAAAACTGCACCCCTCAAGGTGCTCAAAACCACATTCAATAAGTTTATTAACCCTTTACGTGCTTCACAGGAACTGAAGCAATGTGGAAGGAAAAAATTAACATTTAACTTTTTTTGCAAAAACTTTACTTCGGAACCTATTTTTTTTATTTTCACAACTGCTAAAAGAAAAAATGAACCACAAAATTTGTTGTGCAATTTCTCCTGAATAAGCCGATACCCCATATGTGCGGGTAAACCACTTTTTGGGCGCACGGCAGAGGTCGCAAGGGGAAGGAGCGACATTTGACTTTTTCAACGCAGAATTGGCTGGACGCCATCTCACGTTTGTAGAGGCCCTGATGTGCCTAAACAGTGGAAACCCATCACAAGTGACCCCATTTTGGAAACTAGACCCCCTAAGGAACTTATCTAGATGTGTGGTGAGCACTTTGAACCTCCAAGTGCTTCACAGAAGTTTATAACATAGAACAGTGAAAATAAAAAATCATATTTTTTCCACAAAAACAATCTTTTCACCCCAATTTTTATTTTCCCAAGGGTAACAAGACCCCAAAAGTTTTTGTGCAATTTTTCCTGAGCATGCTGATACCCCATATGTGGGGGTAAACCACTGTTTGGGTGCATGGCAGAGCTTGGAAGGGAAGGAGCGCCGTTTGACTTTTTCAGCGCAGAATTGGCTGGACGTCATGTCGTGTTTGTTGAGGCCCTGATGTGTCTAAACGGTGGAAACCCCCCACAAGTGACCCCATTTTGGAAATTAGACCCTCTAAGGAACTTATCTAGATGTGTGGTGAGCACTTTGAACCTCCAAGTGCTTCACAGAAGTTTATAACATAGAACCGTGAAAATAAAAAATCATATTTTTTCCATAAAAACGATCTGTTCACCCCAATTTTTATTTTCCCAAGGGTAACAAGACCCCAAAAGTTTTTGTGCAATTTGTCCTGAGCATGCTGATACCCCATATGTGGGGGTAAACCACTGTTTTGGTGCATGGCAGAGCTTGGAAGGGAAGGAGTGCCGTTTGACTTTTTCAACTCAGAATTGGCTGGACGCCATGTCGCGTTTGTAGAGGCCCTAATGTAATGTGTCTAAACAGTGGAAACCCCCCACAAGTGACACCATTTTGGAAACTAGACCCCCTAAGGAACTTATATAGATGTGTGGTGAGCACTTTGAACCCCAAAGTGCTTCACAGAAGTTTATAACTCCCGGCATGAAAATAAAAAGTCATATTTTTTCCACAAACCTGATCGTTTAGTCCCCAATTTTTTATTTTCCCAAGGGTAACAGGAGAAATTAGACCACAAAAGTTGTTGTCCAATTTGTCCTGAGTACGCTGATACCCCATATGTGGGGTGGGACCACTGTTTGGGCGCACGGCAGGGCTTGGAAGGGAAGGAGCGCCGTTTGACTTTTTCAAACCAAATGTAATGTATGTAGTACAGTTCATATAGCGTCTTGTGCTTGGGTGCGATGAAAACACAGGAGTCACAGGTTTGATATAGAAAAGTCCTGTATTACTTCATACAAGTTGGCAGAAATAGTCACACAGTTTGCAGACACAGAAACAGGAGACACAGCAGGCCAGAGTAATCCAAGCTCAGCAATCACTCTCCAATACAGATTCAGGATCTTCTTCCCTGTTACCGTAAGTCCATGCAAACGTGGGTCTTTCAAAGAGCAGGGTTCAGAGTCCACAAGTGCTTCAGAGTTCCTCAGTAGGAATAGCTGGAGTACAAGGTCCAAGGCTTACAGGAGTCAAGTCACAGGTTCACTGCAGGCTAGATTCTGAAGCACTGATTGCTCAGCTGTGGCTGCTTAAGAAGCAAAGGAGAGAATCAGGGCGGGAACATGCAAGCCGGAAACTCCATTTTGACTGAGGGCAAGATAGCTGCAGCAAGACAGAAAGTAAAATGGCTGACGAACAAACTGAGTTTCAGGAATATATACATAGAACCTTACACCAAAATTGGCTGGAATTGAAATTGGACGCCATGTCGCGTTTGGAGAGCCCCTGATACGCCTAAACAGTCGAAACCCCCCACAAATCACACCATTTTGGAAACTAGACCCCTTAAGGAACTTATCTAGATGTGTGGTGAGCACTTTGAACCCCCAAGTGCTTCACAGAAATTAATAAACGTAGAGCCGTGAAAATAAAAAATCATTTTTTTCCTCAAAAATGATTCTTTAGCCCGCTATTTTTTTTTATTTTCCCAAGGGTAACAGGAGAAATTGGACCCAAAAAGTTGTTGTGCAATTTTTCCTGTGTACACTGATACCCCATATGTGGGGTGAAACCACTGTTTGGGCGCATGGGAGTGCTTGGAAGGGAAGGAGCGCCATTTTGTAATGCAGACTTTGATGGAATGTTCTGCGGGCGTCATGTTGTGTTTGCAGAGCCCTTGATGTACCTAAACAGTAGAAACCCCCTGCAAGTGACCCCATTTTGGAAACTAGACCCCTTAAGGAACTTATCTAGATGTGAGGTGAGCACTTTGAACCCCTAAGTGTTTCACAGAAATTTATAAACGCAAAGCTGTGAAAATAAAAAATCATTTTTTTTTCTTAAAAATGATTTTTTTAGCCAGCTATTTTTTATTTTCCCAAGGGTAACAAGAGAAATTAGAACCCCAAAATTGGTGTGCAATTTGTCCTGAGTACGCTGATACCCCATATGTTGGGGTAAACCACTGTTTGGGCGCAGGGCAGAGCTCGGAAGGGAGGGAGCGCCATTTGACTTTTTGAACTCCACGTCGTGTTTGGAGACCCCCTGATGTGCCTAAATAGTGGAAATCCCTCAATTCTAGCTCCAACCCTAATCCCAACACACCCCTAACCCTAATCCCAACCCTAATCCTAACCTAAATCCCAACCCTAATTCCAACCCTAATTGTAACCCTAACCTTAATTGTAACCCTAACTGTTATGTTTCGGTAGCTGAGGAGTGCAGGTAAAAAAGGCAATACACCAGAGAAGTTGGAATCTATGAGACTGCAGTACCCTGACTAACCACCACAACTAGAGGCAGCCGTGGAGCGTTCCTACGTTGGTCCTAGACGCCTCGTCACAGCCTGAGAAACTAACTACACCTAAAGATAGAAAGAGGAAAGCTATCTGCCCCGGAGCAGATCCCCAAAGAACATAGAAAGCCCCCAAACATGTAATGGCGGTTAGACAAGATGAAATACTGACACAGACAGAAAATAGTATGAGCAAACGTTGGTTCCCAAACTACCTAAATAGAAAAGGATAGGAAGGGCACTTACTGCAATCCCAAAAAACCCTGAAAAGCACCAACTCTACTAATTTCAAAATCACCTGAGATCACACGACCTCTAAATTAGTTCTCTGGTGTAACAAAATCAAAACAGCAGCCACTGAAAAAACTGGAAAAAGCAAAAGTACAAACATCAGTGGCTGAACTAAACTGAGAGGGCAAAAGCCCCCGGAGGGGACCCTGAAGGCCCCCACAGAAGTGCAGGACAAAATGCAAAAATCAAGCACAAAAACAAAAAGAAGAAAATGTCTTATCTGTTAGCAGGAGATGCAGACACGACACAGCAGGCTACAAAGGAAACAGGACTCAAGGATTGAGACCAGAACAATTGATCACCGGCAACCCTGATGGGAAGG
>JARQOD010000003.1:129403856-129478273 GCA_033576555.1 Oophaga sylvatica
GACCCGGCGGGTCCCGGGGGACGGGGGCCCCATCCCGGGGGGGGCTCCCTGCGCGCCCCCCTGGACCCTCAGACAGCGCGATGTGATCGCGCTGTTCTGGGGGTTCCCCTCCCTCCCAGGCCCCGGATCCAAGATGGGCCGGGTCCGGGAGGGGGCGGATCATCCGGGTGGAGAGGGTGAAGCCTGCAGCGCTGCCTGTGAGACGTGGTCTCACAGAGTGCTGTCACACTGTGAGACCAGCGATCTGACATTTTACAGTGATGTCCCCCCTGGGAAAAAAGTAAAAAAGTAAAAAAAAAAAAAAATAACATGGTAAAAAAAAAAACCAAAAAAAAAAAAAAAAAAAAAAAAATTTTTCCCCCAAAAAATTCATTTCTTCCTGTAAGTAAAAAAAATAAAAAAAAAAAAGTACCATATTTGGTATCGCCGCCCCAAAACGCCCCCCCTATAAAACTGCCCCACTAGTTACCCCTTTTTAACCCCTTAAAAAAAAAAAAAAAAACAAAGCAAAAAATCTGTCTTTACCCATCATACCGCCAAAAACCAAAAAGTGGAATAACCGCATCAAAAGACGGTTAAATAAAAGGGTACCGTGAAAAACCATCTTGTCCCGAAAAAAACAAACTGCCATACGCATCTACAAAAAAAAAAAAAAGTTATAGCTCGCGAATAAAGCGATGCAAAAAAAATAATTTTTTTATAAAAAATTGTTTTTATTCTATAAAAAAGCCCAAAACAAAAAAAAATGATAAAATGAGGTATCCCCAAAATTTGTACTGCCCAAGAATCTGCTTTATCTTTTTCCCCACCGGGGAAAGGTATAAACGCCTCCCCCAAAAGAAATTCATGAATTGCTGATTTTTGTTCATTCTAAACCTCCCAAAATCGAATAAAAAGCGATCAAAAAATGTCACTGCTCAAAAATGGTACCAATAAAAACGTCAACTCGTACCGCAAAAATAAAAACCTCACATGACCTGTGAGGCCAAAAATATGCAAAAATTATAGCTCTCAAAATGTGGCGATGCAAAAAACTATTTTTTGCAATAAAAAGGTCTTTTAGCGTACAGCTGCCAATCATAAAAACCCGCTGTAATAGTAAATCAAACCCCTTTTATCACCCCTTAGTTAGGGAAAATAATAAAATTAAAAAAATGTATTTTCCATTTTCCCATTAGGGTTAGGGTTAAGGTTAGGGTTGCGGCTAAAGTTAGGGTTAGGGTTGGCGCTAAATTTAGTATTAGGGTTATTTTTTGGGGATTAGGGTTAGGGGTGTGTTAGGGTTAGGTTTGTGGTTAGGGCTGGGACTAGGGTTAGGGGTGTGTTGGGGTTTAGGGTTGGCGTTAGAATTGGGGGTTTCCGCTGTTTAGGCACATCAGGGGCTCTCCAAATGTGACATGGCGTCTGATCTCAATTCCAGCCAATTCTGCGTTGAAAAAGTCAAACGGTGCTCCTTCACTTCTGAGCTCTGCCATGCGCCCAAACAGTAGTTTACCCCCACATATGGGGTATCAACGTACTCTGGACCCCAAGAGTTATTGTGCAATTTGTCCTATTTCTTCTGTTACCCTTGGGAAAATAAAAAACTGGGGGCAAAAATATAATTTTTAAAAAAAAAAAAGATTTTGTTTTTACGGCTGTACGTTATAAACTTCTGTGAAGCACTTGGGGCTTCATAGCGCTCACCACACATCTAGATAAGTTCCTTGTGGGGTCTATTTTCCAAAATGGGGTCACTTGTGGGGGTTTCCACTGTTTAGGCGCATCAGGGGCTCTCCAAATGCGACATGACGCCCCCAGACCATTCCATCAAAGTCTACAATCCAAAACGTCACTACTTCCCTTCCGAGCCCCAACGTGTACCCATACAGTAGTTTTCTCCACATATTGGGTATCCGCGTACTCAGAACAAATTGGACAACAACTTTTGGGGTCCAATTTCTCCTGTTACCCTTGTGAAAATAAAATATTGGGGGGAAAAAAATAATTTTTGTAAAAAATATATATTTTTTATTTTTACGGCTGTACGTTATAAACTTCTGTGAAGCACTTCGGGGTTCAAAGTGCTCACGACACATCTAGATAAGTTCCTTGTGGGGTCTATTTTCCAAAATGGGGTCACTTGTGAGGGGTTTCCACTGTTTAGGCACATCAGGGGCTCTCCAAATGCAACATGATGCCCCCAGACCATTCCATCAAAGTCTACAATCCAAAACGTCACTACTTCCCCTCCGAGCCCCAACGTGTACCCATACAGTAGTTTTCTCCCACATATTGGGTATCAGCGTACTCAGAACAAATTGGACAACAACTTTTGGGGTCCAATTTCTCCTGTTACCCTTGTGAAAATAAAATATTGGGGACGAAAGAAATCATTTTTGTAAAAAAAAAAAAAAAAAGATTTTTATTTTACGGCTGTACGTTCTAAACTTCTGTGAAGCACTTGGGGGTCAAAGTGCTCACCACACATCTAGATAAGTTCCTTGAGGGGTCTAGTTTCCAAAATGGTGTCATTTGTCGGGGGTTTCCACTGTTTAGGCAGATCAGGAGCTCTCCAAACACGATTCTGCATTGAAAAAGTCAAACGGCGCTCCTTCCCTTCCAAACTCTGCAATGCACCCAAACAGTGGTTTACCCCCACATATGGGGTATCAGCGTACTCAGGACAAATTGCACAATAACTTTTGGAGTCTTGTTACCCTTGGGAAAATAAAAATTGGGGTGAAAAGATCATTTTTGTGGAAAAAATATGATTTTTTAATTTTACGGCTCTACGTTATAAACTTGTGTGAAGCACTTGGGGTTCAAATTGCTCACCAAAGATCTAGATAAGTTCCTTAGGGGGTCTAGTTTCCAAAATGGGGTCACTTGTGGGGGGTTTCCACTGTTTAGGCACATCAGGGGCTCTCCAAATGCAACATGGCGTCCAATCTCAATTCCAGCCAATTTTGGTTTGAAAAAGTCACATGGTGCTCCTTCCATTCCGAGCTCTGCCGTGCGCCCAAACATTGGTTCCCCCCCACATATCGGGTATCAGCGTACTCAGGACAAATTGGACAACAACTTTTGTGGTCCAATTTCTCCTGTTACCCTTGAGAAAATAAAAAATTAGTGACTAAAAATAATTTTTGTGGGAAAAAAAATAGGATTTTTTATTTTCATGCCTGGGCATTATAAACTTGTGTGAAGCACTTGGGGGTTCAAAGTGCTCACTAAAGTTCTAGATAAGTTCCTTAGGGGTCTAGTTTCCAAAATGTGGTCACTTGTGGGGGGTTTCTACTGTTTAGGCTCATCTGGGGCACTGCAAACAGAACATGACCCCCATCAACGTCTGCATTCCAAAACGTTACTACTTCCTTTCCAAGCCCTGCCGTGCGCCCAAACAGTTCCCCCCCCCCCACATATTGGGTATCAGCGTACTCAGGACAAATTGGACAACAACTTTTGGGGTCAATTTCCTTGGGAAAAATCAAAAATTTGTGACTAAAAAATAATTTTTGTGGAAAATTGTTTCTTTTTTTTTTTCACACCCAGGCATTATAAACTTTTGTGAAACACTTGGGGGTTCAAAGTGCTCACAACAGATCTAGATAAGTTCCTTAGGGGGTCTAGTTTCCAAAATGGTGTCACTTGTGGGGGTTTCCACTGTTTAGGCGCATCAGGGGCTCTTCAAACGCGACATGGCATCCAATCTCAATTCCAGCCAATTTTAGTTTGAAAAAGTCAAACGGCGCTCCTTCCCTTATGAGCTCTGCTGTGCGCACAGACAGTGGTTTTCCCCCACTTATGGGTATTGGCGTACTCAGGAGAAATTGCACAACAACCTTATCTGTCCATTTTCTTATTTTACCCTTGTGAAAATAAAAAAAAAGTTTGTAAAAGATCATTTTTGTGGATAAAAAGTTAAATATTCATTTTTTCCTTCCACGTTGCTTCAGCTCCTGTGAAGCACCTGAAGGGTTAATAAACTTCTTTAATGTGGTTTTGAGTACCTTGAGGGGTGCAGTTTTTAGAATAGTGTCACTTTTGGGTATTTTCTGCTATATAGACCCCTCAAAGTGACTTCAAAAATGAGGTGGTCCCAAAAAAATGGCTTTGTAAATTTTATTGTAAAAATGAGAAATCGCTGGTCAACTTTTAACCCTTATAATTTCCTAAGAAAAAAAAATTTTGATTCCAAAATTGTGCTGATGTAAAGTAAACATGTGGGAAATGTTATTTCTTAACTATTTTGTGTGACATATTTCTCTGTTTTAAGGGAATAAAAATTCAAAGTTTGAAAATTGCAAAATTTTCTAAATTTTCGCCATATTTGCATTTTTTTCAAAAAGAAACGCAAGTTATATCGAATAAATTTTACTAAACGTGAAGTACAATATGTCACGAGAAAACAATCTCAGAATCGCGAAGATCTGTTGAAGCGTTCCGGAGTTATAACCTCATAAAGAGACAGTGGTCAGAATTGTAAAAATTGGCCCGGTCATTAACGTGCAAACCACCCTTGGGGGTGAAGGGGTTAAAGATGTGACCTTCAACTTCCTTGGCAACAGCATGGCACCGAACTTTGAACAACTCGTGGACAACATGCTCACAGCATATCATTTGATGAAATGCAATACGTCACTAAAAATACATTTTCTACATTCTCACTTGGACTTTTTTCCAGCCAATCTTGGTGCCGTTAGCGATGAACACGGTGAAAGATTTCACCAAGACATTGCGCTGATGGAGAAAAGGTACCAGGGAAAGTGGAGTACGTCAATGCTGGCTGACTATTGCTGTAATCTTATTCGAGAAGCATCTGACAGATTATAAACGAAAGTCGTCTGCAAAACACTTTTGAACAATTGCTTTTGCTATGACATCGATGCACATGTATGTGGTGTCTCGGACGCATTGTAGACTATAACGTTGTTCTTAAAACTACGTGAACGACTTTGAGCAATATCTAGAATCATAGATCTGAATGGTAATGAAGGACCTCTGGCATTGTCCAACCCCGCTCAAAGAGATTCTCTAATCATCCAGCGAGTCGTCAGCCTCTTTGAAGACATCTATTGAAGAGACACCACTTTGTGGCAGCTGTTCCATTTGACACCAATGTCAAAAGTTTTTAATATCTAATCTGTGTTCCATAGTTTCATCCATTGCTTCTATCTTCCTTGAATGAGATAAGTGATCCTTCTACAGCGCCTTGATTGTGTTCAGCTACAAATCTAGATCATAGTTCTAGGGACAAGAACTTCCCTGAAATTTGTTGTGCAGTGTTATCAGCTCAGATGTAAAGTGTATGGAGCAGAACAGCATAGCACCATACTTTTTAGTGGCCGCAGTTGGGCACTTCAGAATTGAATTGAGCACACAATTTATTTTTTTAACCAAAGACAAGGTGGAATTTTTTTGGTATTTTATTTTTGTATTTTATTTTCCTAAAAAAAAGGACATTGGAGTGTTTATTCTTTAGTAGCTAAATTTCATGAAATTCAGACTTACTCATTTCAGTACTATGTATGTCCTAATCATAAATGCACATTAGAAATGTAGAGCCCAGCTGCGCTTGGAATCTTATTCCCCAGGAGGATGCACTGAAGGTAATAACCACAAGAGACCTGATATTCATTCACACACCTTCACCAATCCCTAGAGCCACCAGAGGGAGCCTTTTTAGAGTATATAAGGATGGTGAAGCCACAGAGAGCAGATTAGTTCTCACAGAGACAGTCTAGTCAGAGGGTTGCAGCCTGCAGTGTCACCTCTAGACTAAAGCAGAGTTCAGTGTAGTTGGTGATTCTACACAGAAGTGAGAAGTTGTTAGTTCTCTTGGAGAGTGGAGAGTTAGCTCTAGGAGCGAGCACAGATTAGTGAGTCTGCAAAGCCAGGTGCAGGTCAGACGGTGAATCCTGATAGCCGCTTCAGACAGAGCTTAGAAAGAAAGAGGGAAAGAGAACAGCAGTTATTGGAAGAACCTGAAGACTGCAGCTTTGAGCTTAGTTCAAACGTGTGGAGGCTAGTACCAGTGGAAAGATAGCCACTCCAGCCTAGTCAGAACGGAGTCAACTGAGTGCAGTTCAGAGAGCAAGCGTGCCGACGCTTTGAGAGCGGTGAAGAAAGGAGAAGAATCAGCCATCTACTGCTAGTGTGCTTATGTTAAGGGTCAGAGTAGGACGAAAGGCGAGTGGAAGATAAGAAGAGAGTAACAGAGGTGGAAACAGCATTAATAGCTTACCTCTACTCTGAATAACCGGACACCGGGTCCGAGCTTGCTAGAATCTACACGACTAGTAGGAGATACCGGAGACCCTGCGGGACTACAGGTCGCAGGGACCCACAAGTGTTGATACGTAACCGGGGTTAGGAAGACAGGAGTCTGGTCAGCGCAACCATTAGAGACACTGTTCTATCCAAGAGAAGGCCCCACCACAAAGTCAGCCGGGCGTGTAAAGTTGAAGACAGAGTTAGGCCTCGTTTCATACAGGTCAGAAACTCACACTACAGGAGTAAGGAGGCCCTACACCTACTCAGTGGGAAGAACTGGATGTGCATCCTTCACCCTGCCAGCACCCCGGGACGTGCCTGCCATTCCATCAGTAAAGGTACAGAAAGAGAGTTTTGTGTGTGTGTTCACATTATTGCTCCTGCGGCTGAACTCACCTCCACCGTCTTGCACCCCACATTCCGCTACCCTGAGGGACCCAGTCTTGCCTGTGGAAGACTTACACCTTGCTGCCCAGTAACAACCCCGCAGCGGATCTACACAGCAGCGCTGGTCACCCTGACCAGGTACCACAGGTGGCGTCACGAATTTCTACAAACCATTTAATCCCCTGTAAATATCCCCCTTTTCAGTGAGCGCCCAGAGCCACGGACCGAGCTGTGTCGCTGTGACATCCCCCATAGAAGTGAACGGGCTCGGTGCCGAGTACCCCACGGCCCTGGCGGGCGACTCAGAAACCTTTAACCAAATATGCTGGGTGTTTTTCACATTTATCTTTAGTCTTTGCTATTACACACTGTTTGTCTATTGTATTTTTGCAATATCATTTGCGTTGATTTTTTTAAGGTAAATTCTTTGCTAGCTTTTTCACTGTATTCTGCAAGGAATACAACATAAATCTTTCCCTTCCCTGCTTACACTTGGCCGTTGTGCCTGACATGGAGGTATAGAAAGACATACATTACTTGTACTATAGAGCTGAGGCTGGAATGTGCAGATCTTATCTACTCCATATCACTGTTAGTTCAGATGGTTTTAATGGGCTTACTGTAGGTTGACTTCCTTCTAAGATGCCACGTAATTGAGTGATCGCTTCTCAGGCTGATAGACTAATAATTAATTTCTGCGTGTTTCAGGCCCTGATTGTGAAACATTCTGGGATAAGGATCCACTAACCAACAGCTGCTACCAGTTTAATCCCCAGTCGGCGCTGTCGTGGGGAGAAGCGTGGACCAGTTGCTTACAGCAAGATGCCAATCTCCTCAGCATTAACGAGATCCATGAACAGACGTATATTAATGGTGGGTTGTTACGAACAAACAGGGTTTATATTCTTATACATAGTGTTTGAAGATTTATTAAACTCCATGAGGATGCAAATATTTTGGTTTCAGGCAATTTACCATATATTGCCTGAGTTTATCATCTTGCGCCAGGTTTAAAATAGCGAAAAAAGCTGTTAGTGCTCCAGGGATGCCTTTCTGCCGCTGCTTCAGTCTTTGTTTACATGCTGCAAATGTTACATCACGACTACAGCGTACAAGACCGCTGCAGCCAATCGCTAAGTTCAGTTGCTCGTGTCGTGTACATTGGCAGAGCTGTGGCAGTCAAGTGCACTGTATTCATGATGCCACATGTGCAGCTTGTAAACAAAGACTGGAGCAGCAGAGAGGCGTCCCTGGAGCAGCAGCAGAGAGGCATCCCTGGAGCAGCAAAGGGTTACAGCTCTCATCCTAGAACAAGTGGTAGGCTTAAGAAACTTATTCGTGGAGAACCCCTTTAAGCTTCATTCACACATGTTCTATGCTTTCAATTCGATTGTGGTCTCCGTCACTTTGTCGCGAATGTACTGTAGATGTAGCATTATTTTTCCTATTCTTATCCTATACTATTTTTCCTATCAAATTTGAGGGAAATTTATTTATATTATTATATTATTTATACCTCCTTTTTAATTGTGTATGATATGGCACACACAATTGTTTGTAATTTTTTGCCTCACCCTTTCCAGAACATTCCCCTACCCATTTTCAAGTAAGCCACAATAAGTGTTTATCAAATCAAGGGAAAAAGAAAGCGGTCACTAGAGAGTGCTGTGAGGGCCGAAAATTGAAACAAAAAAAAAGGAAAAAAGGAAAAAAAATCCTGGCTGTTTTGCTTGCAGATCTGCAAAATGTCTGTGTTGTAATTCCATCAGAAATGGTGCTAAAGAATTCACATCTCAGGCTACTTTCACACTTGCGTTTTTTAGCGCTGCGTATAGAGCGCACATAAAACGCATGAAAAAAACGCGTGCAAACGCTTGTAATCGCTGCGATATTTTGCAGCCGAAGAGTGCGCATTGCTTTAAAAAACGCAGCAATTGTAAGCGATTGTATGCTATTTAAAGCGTTTTTGTATGCGTTTGCGTTTTTTCTGTGCAAAACACATGATGAAAATCCTTGAAAAATTCTTGCAACAGAACCCACCAATGGGACACCAGTGGGCGTGTCTTATTGAAAATATTTATATAGAGCCTGTTCACAGCCCTTTTTTACATTTGCTTGCATTTGCCTTGGTGAACATGGATCAGCTTATGAAGACTTTCCACTTCAACCTGGATCTGGACATGGCTATGGCTCAGGCTTATGCCGTTGCTTGCCATGAAGAAAGGGAGAGACAGAGACATCGGAGACGGCAGCGTCGTCGTTTGTGGGTACATCCCATTGTTGAACTCCGGGAGAGCCGTGGAGCGTATCACACCCTCTACAGTGAGCTGCAGTCAAACCCGGAGAAATTTACCGACTACACCCGGATGTCACAACAATCCTTCATGGATTTACTTGCTCGGGTCCAACAATTAATAAGGAGACAGGACACACAGCTCCGTCGGGCGATTCCTCCAGAGGAAAGACTCCTGGTGACATTACGGTACGTAATATTGAGAAACCAATGCCTGCATCATTGTATTACTTATGCCATGTACTATTCCAAAGATGACAGAATTATTGTTCTGCCACCTAGTAAACAAAGACCTGCAGAATTTTTTTTTGCCATTTTTTTGTTTGTTAATGTTTTACAAAAACATATACAATAATATTTTTTTTGTTCTTTCTCTAGATTCCTTGCTACTGGAGAGAGCCTGTCTTCACTCCACTTCCAGTACCGGATTGGTATCTCCACGTTGTCAGGAATTGTTGTTGACACCTGCCGGGCATTGTGAACTGTTCTCTGTCCGGAATTTATGCCCCTGCCCACCACAGAAAAGTGGCTAGAAATAGCCAACAAATTCTGGACAACCTGCAATTTCCCCACCTGTTTGGGAGCAGTTGATGGGAAACACATACGGATTATCAAACCTAAAAGAACAGGCTCGGAGTATTACAATTACAAGAAGTACTTTTCTACAGTTCTTATGGCCATTGCAGATGCAGACTGTATGTTTGTTGCCGTGGACATTGGTGCATTTGGCCGTGGGAATGACTAACAGGCGTTTAAGAACTCGGACATGGGACGGAGGTTGTATGGAAACCAGTTTAATTTCCCCATGTCACGGCCTCTTCCCCACACCGAAGGTCCACCAATGCCATTTGTAATGGTTGGGGATGAGGCATTCCAGATGAGCCAACACCTACTTAAACCCTACTCCAGCCGGGACTTGGACCACAACAAAAAAATTTTCAATTACAGGCTGACCAGGGCAAGAAGAACTGTAGAGTGTGCCTTCGGTATACTGGTTTCCAGATGGCGCATTCTGGGCACAGCCATTCATCTGAAAGTGCAAACAGTGGATGAAGTTGTGAAGGCCTGTGTGGTGCTACATAACTTTGTCATGGCGAAAGAGCACCCAAACTTTGAACTTGATGATGCAGCTCCTAACCCATTGCCTGAGTTCACTCAGCACCCTCTCAGGTCTTCTGTTGAAGTCAGCCAAATGAGAGACCAATTTGCGGCCTACTTCATCTCAGATGTAGGACGGGTGGAATGGCAAGAACAAATGGTGTAAAATAATGTTCTTGTCTGTATGTTAATAAAATAACTTTTTGTTTGTATGTTAATAAAATCCCTCTGTTTATACCTGTACCACGTGCAGTCTCTGTTTTTAAATTAAAAAACAATTATGGAATGGCCAAGGTTTACCAGTGAATTCATGATGCATATTTTTGGGTGCATCATCAATGTATTTGTAATCCTGACTAGGTAGTTAACTATACATGCACACAAGTTGTATGACCTTTATTATCTCTCCACTTTTGCTTCCATTTTCAGTGACGGTGGAGATAACACAACAATTATTTGTCACCTGGCCTGCTGTTTAAAAAATTGATTTGGGGATGCACAAGCATCTGTAAATTTTTATTCCTGACCATGTGACTATAAATATAATTTGTATTTTCATCACTGTGACTTGATTTGGAACGCAGAGATAATAAAGATTATACATCTTGTTCTATACCAATGCCTGGTGGCATGCTGAAGTGGTGATGCCCCAAATAACGCATCGTCACTTCAGAATGTATCAGGCCTGGGCAGGTGAGTACACATGAGTTATAAACAGCAGCATCACTACAGTATGCTTCAAATTAATGCATACTGAAGCAACACAGCCGGTTAAAACTCATGTCTATTCACCTGCCCAGGTGTGATAGTAATGATACAAGGCTGGGCAGGTGAGTACACATGAGTTATAAACAGCAGCATCGCTACAGTATGCTTCAAATAAATGCAGACTGAAGCAACACAGCCGGTTAAAACTCATGTCTATTCACCTGCCCAGGTGTGATAGTAATGATACAAGTCTGGGCAGTGAGTACACATGAGTTATAAACAGCAGCATCGCTACAGTATGCTTAAAATAAAGCAGACTGAAGCAACACAGCCGGTTAAAACTCATGTCTATTCACCTGCTCAGGTGTGATAGTAATGATACAAGGCTGGGCAGGTGAGTACACATGAGTTATAAACAGCAGCATCGCTACAGTATGCTTCAAATAAATGCAGACTGAAGCAACGCATCTGGTTAAAACTCATGTCTATTCACCTGGCCAGGTGTGATAGTAATAATACAAGGCCAGGGTATTGTACATATAAAGTGTATTTTCACCATCATCTCCTCTGTTTCTTCAACACACACTGAATAGAGGATGTGCTCAATTACAAGCTATATCTAGAATACATGGCCTTGTATCACAAAGTGAAATAATGTCAAAAACACACCACACTCATTTCACTTTTTAGTATATCTGGCAAGGTTAAATAGATATGCCTTGCACTCAACACCATCCTCTATTCAGTCTGTGCAATATTAGCAGACAGACAGACTGGTGGTGAACAAAAAAAGTAATATATTTGTGTTTTGTAGTAAACATATCTCCATGAAGTACACAAACGTGTCATTCCTGTAGTTATGTGTAGTCAAAAACGCAAAGTGTACGTCGCAGTGTGTGTACGTCGCAGTGTGTAGGCGGCGAAATAAACACAAAGCAAACCAAAATTACTAAAAGAAGATTGGCAAATTTATTTTGTACAACAGGAAAACAACATTTGAATTGGCAATGAGTTTTTTGATGACATTTGTATAGATTACATTAGTCCTTTTTTAGTACAAAAAGAAAATATTTATAGTCACACAAAGGTTTTGGATAGATCAGATTAGTACAATTTGTGTCCAACATGACCATGGTATCGTCACTGCCCCAGAAGTTATAGAAAAATCAGATTAGTACAATATGTGTACAAGATGCCATTGGTATCGTCACTGCCCCAGAAGTTTGAGAAAAATCAGATTAGTACAATATGTGTACAAGATGCCATTGGTATCGTCACTGCCCCAGATGTTATAGAAAAATCAGATTACTACAATATGTGTACAAGATGCCATTGGTATTGTCACTGCCCCAGAAGTTATAGAAAAATCAGATTAGTACAATATGTGTACAAGATGCCATTGGTATTGTCACTGGCCCAGAAGTTAGAGAAAAATCAGATTAGTACAATATGTGTACAACATGCCATTATAGTCACTGCCCCAGAAGTTATAGAAAAATCAGATTAGTACAATATGTGTACAACATGCCATTGGTATTGTCACTGCCCCAGAAGTTATAGAAAAATCAGATTAGTACAATATGTGTACAAGATGCCATTGGTATTGTCACTGGCCCAGAAGTTAGAGAAAAATCAGATTACTACAATATGTGTACAAGATGCCATTGGTATTGTCACTGCCCCAGAAGTTATAGAAAAATCAGATTAGTACAATATGTGTACAATATGTGTACAATATGTGTACAATATGTGTAAAAAACTCAATAGAATGCACAACACATAGCTCAAGAATCCACAGGTCAATGACTGTTGAACCACATGACACTGTTGTGTTTGCTGTTAGAATACATCTGGCAGCAAAAACAACATTACCATGAGGAACAAGAGTGACTGGGCAATAAAAAACTCAATAGAACTCACAAAAAAAAACTCAATAGAATGCACAACACATAGCTCAAGAATCCACAGGTCAGTGACTGTTGAACCACATGACACTGTTGTGTTTGCTGTTAGAATATATCTGGCAGCAAAAACAACATTACCATGAGGAACAAGAGTGACTAGGCAATAAAAAACTCAATAGAATGCACAACACACAGCAATAGCATACACAGGGCAGTCACTGTTGAACCAGATGGCACTGTTGGGTTTGCTGGTAGAATATATCTGCCAGCAAACCCATCAGTGCCATCAGGAACAAGAGTGAGTGCAGCATAAAAAAAAATCAATAGAATGCACAACACATAGCAATAGCATACACAGGGCAGTCACTGTTGAACCAGATGGCACTGTTGGGTTTGCTGGTAGAATATATCTGCCAGCAAACCCATCAGTGCCATCAGGAACAAGAGTGAGTGCAGCATAAAAAAAATCAATAGAATGCACAACACATAGCAATAGCATACACAGGGCAGTCACTGTTGAACCAGATAGCACTGTTGGGTTTGCTGGTAGAATATATCTGCCAGCAAACCCATCAGTGCCATCAGGAACAAGAGTGAGTGCAGCATAAAAAAAATCAATAGAATGCACAACACATAGCAATAGCATACACAGGGCAGTCATTGTTGAACCAGATGGCACTGTTGGGTTTGCTGGTAGAATATATCTGCCAGCAAACCCATCAGTGCCATCAGGAACAACAGTGAGTGCAGCATTACAGAGAATGAAAATACTTACTAAACGCCTTTTTGAGGTTTGGAGAGGCGCTGTCCCAGCCATCCATCAACGCTGCGGCCACCTCGTTCCATAGCCGCCGGGTCACCACATTGTCCTTGTACTGCGGATCACGGCTGTCCCACAACGGGACACGCTCATGGACCTGGCAGATGAGGGCCTCGTTGTCCACATACAGGTCGTCGTCCGTTGTGGAGCCTAGAAGAAACAAAATAAAAATTACAATCTTGTATATTTTTTAGAAAGAAAATAACAATAGGAGTACAAAAGAAATAGACAGTCAAAGGCTAGATACTTACATTCCGTCTCGCCACCGGGACTTGACTCGGCTGCGACTGCTCCTGAGACTCCTCAATGGCCGTGTCCGACGATGATGTCTGAAAAAGGAACACAAATTTTAGACATTTGTAGATTCAGCAGCTATACTTACCCAAAGGCAGGAAGATACTCACATCATGCTCTGCTTCGGCCAGTTCTTGCCGGATGGGGAATATTCGGATCCAGAAGACATGCTGCAAAAAAAAAAAAAATTACATGAGCACATATTACATTATAAGGACAGCCTGTCATTTGGTTAAAGAATACTCACATTCTTGCACTTTGGATCGGTCTTGAGTCCAGGCGCAGTGTCTCCAGGCAGTATCCAGGCTGTGTATTTGTGGTCCAAGATGGATCTTCCAGTCTCCAGCAGTGTAGTATGGTGCACGCTGTTTGCAGGCCTTTTTATAGCGATCCAGGCTGTATCTTCAGGTCTCTTTATCAGCATGCAGTCTCCAGGCAGTCTGAGTAGGGGTCTGTGTGGCACTGACACCTTCCTTTATGTACACTCCTTTATCTAGACTCCTCACAAACATTGTATCTTGTCTAGGGGGTAATTGGACAAGTGTCTAGACTCTAGACATTGTTTACTAAAAAATCGCGTGCGCGCACAAGCGCTGTAAGCGCACAGCCACGCGCACGCCAGCACCCACATAGACGGCAATGATATTTATATGCGCATAGCGTGCGCACACGTGCGCACGCGCTTTTTTTAATTGATGTGCTGAAAAAAAATGCAACATGTAGCGTCTAGCGCGTCTGGGCGCACACCTGGAAAATGCGCAGCGCACGCCAAACGCTAATGAGCGCGTGCAAGCGCAAGACCCTGCGCCCGCCATGTTAATGATAGGGGAACATTTCGCATGCGACCAATAGCGCACGATGCGCAGCGCTAAAAAACGCAAGTGTGAAAGTAGCCTCATACTACTAATATTAGTTACAAAATTAATTATCATGTTAACTGCCAATCCTCATTTGTAGTATATTTAATAGAATGTGGATGCGGGCTCCAGTATGTCGGACGCACTATACAGACCATGCATGCAATATACTCTTGTTCGTATTATGCTTCTATCATGTGACCTTATTGTTTTATTATGCGATTTGTTCTTATCATGTGACCTGCTGATTGTGATTTTCATTGGTTGCTATTTGTTTAAATACCCCTGCCTGTTCTTCCTTAATAAACTTCCACCTGATGAAGACGGTTAAACCGTTGAAACGTGTTTTGGTTCAAAACTAAAATCCTTGTATTGGTCTTATTTCCTGCGCTCCTAGGACGGTTATCATTTTTTGCTACAATAAGTGTTTAGATACATAATAAATTGGTATAAAACTAGATATACCAGTTTCAAGTCAAAGTGCGGTTCTTTATTAAATGTGTCCCTAATGCTTCAGGTAAAAGTCTAATTCATACATTGAAGTTGTAGGATGTGTATTATAATGCCATACTAAAGGTCTCCATACAGATTAGATAAAATATGGCAAAACCCGTTGGGTTCAGCCGAGCAACCAATATGTATGAGGGCTTTCTGACTCCCCTGATAGATGGGAGAGAGGAGGATCCAACCTGCTGAATTTCGACAGCCGATTCTTTTCTTTAGTTGGACATAAGCCAACGCCAGAGGAGTCTGCCAGCGGCTTTCTCACAAAACACAGGAGCGCTTGGTTGAGTTGAGTGTTCCTATGCATTGGGGAGTCAGGGGAAATAACTGTTGGGTGATTGATCTTTCATCCACCAACTATCTAATATGAATGGAGGCTTTAAAGGGGTTGTCTGGTAAAAGCAAGTTATCAACTATCCAGTTAGGAGCAATCTTATTGCTGGGACTTTCACCAATTGGCAGAATAGGGAATTTTTATCCCTGATGGCCCACTTATATCCTTGTTAGAAAGGAGCAGCAATGAACATGCCCAACTGCTGCTCCATTCATTTTCTATGGGGCTGTCGGAAAAAGTTGAGCGCATCCTACAGGGAATGAAACATCGAGCATGGACACTGCAACTCCATTCTACGAGGGATAAAAGTTCCCCTTTCTGCCTACCGGCACAGGTCCAAGTGGTGAGGCTTCTACTGATCAACAAGTTAGAATTATCCTGTGGATAGGTGATAATAATGTGTTTATATTGGCAAACTCCTTTAACTCACATAAAGAGTTTATTCAGATTGCTGAAGTACAGAAGAAAGTGTCACCTACTTACACTGTACTTCATAAAACTTACTGAATTATTTACAACTATAACCAGGTCACATCACCATAGTTCATTCAGTTCTGGGTATTATTAGGGTTGAGCAAGTGATTTTGAGTTGCCCTGGTCCGGCGTCCAGTCTTGTTATGGGCATAGACATGACTTACTTTGTGCAACCTTTCTTCGCAGGCTTCCTGACAGGATACAGTTCCACTCTTTGGATAGGACTCAATGACATTAACATTAATGGGGTCTGGCAATGGTCTGATGGATCACCATTAAAATTCTTGAACTGGGAGATCGGTAAGTAACAGAATGCCACTATCTGTTTGCCATCTTAAAATATATTCTAAAGTTTTGGTCATTTTGTGATACCGTAGTGTTATGTAATTGTAAATGTAACAACTAGGTATTAAGTGTTGAGCAATACTTTAGATATGTGATAAAATTACATTTTTAGAGAGATTTCTTAAAATTGTTATAAAGTTCATTAAGACAGACAATCAAGGACACTGCAGTCAATTAAATAGTGCCACGCTTGTGCCTCCACCTTTTTCCGGTAAAGTCTATTGGTATTATGTAAAAAGCCACCTCTCCATTGAAAGAAAATATAACAAATGTAAAATAATAGAAGTTTTCTTTTTCCCTTTCGGGTTAGTAAAGGACTCTTCGACTGTATCTTGCTGTTACAAGAGCGCTGTTCAAAGAAACCTGGCAGCTCCAAAATGGCTACCATGAACAGGCATGACATAAGCTACTCTGTTTCCCAGCGCCCAGGGTTTGCCCTGGCCTTCACCTTTTAAACCCTGTGCAGAGATCTGGACATATACAGGGTTCTCTGGGCTAGGGCCACAGAGTCAGCTGCTGTTTGTTGGTGCAAACTGTCAAGAAGGATAGTCAGGTAGCTGGGTCAGATCCTGGCGGTCACATCAGGAACAGAATCATAAAACAAGCGAGTAGTCAAATGTCAAGTCAAAGACAAAGAATGGAGATAATCTGGACAGAGTACAAGAGCACAGAACCGAGGTTAAAACCAGGATAACAGAACTATTGACTGGCAGTGGGAAATGGCTCTCAGGGGTTTATAAAGTAACAGCCACGCTCAGTGCTGACAGTAGATAAAAACCTAAATTAACAAGATTATTCCTGTAGCCTCTGGACAGTCCAGAGCCACAAGTTCCAGGAATAATATAGGATTGGTGCCTAGCATCACCCGCAAAAAAGGTGCGGAGCCACCTGGCTGCTTAATTAAGCAAAGACCGGCAGAGATGTTAACTTGCTCAGTGATCAGGAGATCCCTATGGTTCTGGTTTCTGTGTTGATTTGGTTGTCAAATGAGTCTGTTTTTTGTGACAATCAGTGTGCCCCATGGGTCTGATTTCTTTGGGGACCAAAGGATCATCTGGTTTATTTGATGATTCCGTGGTGATCAAAGGATCATAGGGGTCTGGTTTCTGTGATGACAGGGTTACAGTGTGCCAGGCTTTCTGATGACCAGATGGTCATCATCAGTCTGGTTCCTGTGGCGATCTGAGCTTCACCATTGGACTGGTTTCTCTGGCAATCAACGGATTACATGGGTCTGATTTTCGTGGTGATAAGAGGATCACATGGGTCTGGTTTCTGTGACCAGCAGCTCATATTGCCAGGGTAAGTTGACTGGAAACAAATTTCAACTTCCCAGTTAAAGTCCCTATTCACATTGGACTACTAACGGCAGAAACCGACGATATTGAGGGTTCAGCCAACAGTTTAATTTGTATGGGTGTGCTGGCCAACTGATGGTCGGAAGAGATGTTGATTGGGTATGTCAGATTTCGGACTGCCGATCATATTATCCTCCTGGAGATAAGTCACTGGCCAACATGTCGGCCGGTGACTTTCTCATAGAGAACACAAGCACTTGGCTGAACGAGCCCTCCTGTGTTTGGGAGAGATGGCTTCCGGCTGGAGCATCGTGTAGCCAACAGCCATTTAATGTGTATGGCTGGCTTAATTTTAATCATGCAGTTGCCTTCTTTATTAATTGAGAGATCCATTTATAGAATAATTCTTGGAATACTATTTCAACATTTACACGAGCTTTCTTCATTTTCCTCTAACAGAGAAATACTGTATATTTACAGTATGTTTGTCTTTATATAATTTTATCTTTCCTTGTCTTACTTTTGTCTTATATTTTACTGTTTTGCTAGATGAGCCGAGCAATTCAGAAGAAGAAAATTGTGCAGTGGTTCGTACTGAGATGTCTGGTGCCTGGCAGACCCGAAACTGCTATAATGCTCTACCTTATGTATGCAAGAAAAGCTCCAAGAAGAATATTCCCCGTATAGGTGAGTATAATGGTGTCTGATGAAATTTAAGGCTATGTTCCCACAACAAGCTTTTGGTGAGCTTTTGACTCTACAGAGTTTCTGCACCATTTCTGCTGAATATGCACTTCAGAGCTCTGTCAAATGCTGTTACTCCTGACAGCTCCCATACACATGCACACTCAGTTCCATTGAGCATGCAAATGTATTCTCAATAGGGAATGAGGGACAAACCACTCTCAGAAATCTCTTGTTGTGACACATTTTCCTCAATGTGGATGGCCATCTTACCGAGGACCTATCACCACAAATTGGTTATTAGTTTTATTTAAAAAATTTTTGCTGTAAAAAAAATTACATTTTTTTTTAAATATTAGTCATAAAAAACAGATGGTGAATTCCAGTACATAAAAGACCAACTTGACCATGAACTTCGGTGGACCCAGCACCCTCCTACAACCCTCTACAGCACCATATATCACCAAAATGCGAGATGTCACTCTATGATATATATATATACATATACTGTCATGGTGGAAAGCATTGGCACCCTTGAAATTGTTCCAGAAAATAAAATTATTGAAATTACACATGTTTTTGTTTTTTTTGTGTATTGGAACAACACAAAAAAAGCAGAGAAAAAAAAGCAAATTGGACATAATTTCACACAAAAAAAACAAAATGGTTTGGATAAAATAGTTGGCACCCTCAACTTAATATTTGGTTTTACACCCTTTGGAGTAAATAAGTGCAATCAATTGCTTATTATAAACATCAATAAACTTCTTACACCTCTCAACTGGAATTTTGGACCACTCTTCTTTTTCAAAATGCTCCCAGTCTCTCATATTTCAAGGGTGATCTGTACTGATTGCTGGCCACTTCAGAACTCTCCAGTGTTTTGTGTCCATCCATTTCTGGGTGCTTCTTGAAGCTTGTTTTGGGTCACTGTCCTGCTGGAAGACCCAAGATGCAAACCCAACTTTCTGACACTGGGTACTACACTGCAACCTAAAATCCTTTGGTAATCTTCAGATTTAATGAAGCCTTGCACACAATCAAAGCACCCAGTGCCAGAGGCAGCAAAACAACCCCAAAACATATTTGAAGTTCCACCATATTTGACTGTAAGTACTGTGTTCTTTTCTTTGTAGGCCTCATTCTGTTTTTGGTAAACCGTAGAATGATGTGCTTTACCAAAAAGCTCTATCTTGGTCTCATCTGTCCACAAATCGCTTTCCCAGAAGGATTTTGGCTTAATTGTGCACATTTTGGCAAACTGCAGTGTAGATTTTTTTATATCTCTATGTCAGCAGTGGGGTCCTCCTGGATCTCCTGACATAGCATTTCATTCATTTCATTCAAATGTCGACGGATATCTCGTGCTGATGCACCATGAGTCGGCAGAACAGCTTAAATTTCTTTGGAACTTGATTGGGCTGCTTATCTACCATCCAGTTATCCTATGTTGCAAACTTTCATAAATTTTTCTCTACCGTCCATGTCCATCAAGATTAGCTACAGTGCCATGGGTCAGTGGCGTAGCAACTGTTTGTGGCGCCCGGGGCGGCAAATTTTAGGCCACACCCCTAGCCACACCCATTTCACTGGTCATACCCATATCCACGCCCTGACCACACCCATTTAGCACTGCTGATCACACTGTTTCATAAACAATAATTATAAACACATGCCTCTCAACCGTCCCGGTTTCAGCGGGACAGTCCCGATTTCGGGACCCTGTCCGCTGTCCCGGCCAGGCGGTTTACTTTCCGCATTAGAATCGTACATACGGAAACCCCAGGGACCTCCCACACATTCTGGCAGCCACAAGTCACGTTCCATCGCTGACCTCATTTCCCCAGGATGTGGGGATCTCACCAGCTATGCAGCGCTCCATTCAATACCCGGCTCTCACTGAGTGAGACAGGCAGGATCTGGGGATCTCTTCATCTGTTGAACAGATCCCATGTTGAGATCCTCACATCCTGCCTGTCTCGCTCTGTGAGAGTCGGGTATTGTATACAGCGGTCCGTACAATACCCGGCTCTCACTCCAACAGATCCAGCGGCTCGATGCATCGCCATTCTGAAGACTGTCCCGAGAACGAGTTACAGTACCTGCTGCTGTAAGCTGACCGCCGGAAATGAGGTCAGCGGTCATTTCCAGCGTTCAAGCTGACTTACAGCACGTCACCTTCGGTGGAACGTGACGTGTGGCTGCCAAAACGTGTGGGAGGTCCCCGGGTTTCCGCATGTACGATTCTAATGCGGGAAAGTAAACCTCCCGGCCAGGACAGCGGGACAGGGACCCAGCCCTACACAGATAACAGCATTCGCTCCGTCCCCACACAGACCCATGCACATAATGGCACCCCTCCTTCCCCCCTGCAGCCCCCAAGCACACAGATCCCGCAAGTAACAGGACCCTTGTACATGCGCGGCTCTGCTCTTTGTGGCCCTGTACACACACGGCTCCGCTCCGTACACCTCGTACACACACGGCTCCGCTCCGTACACCTCGTACACACACGGCTCCGCTCCGTACACCTCGTACACACACGGCTCCGCTCCGTACACCTCGTACACACACGGCTTTGCTCCGTACACCTCGTACACACACGGCTTTGCTCCGTACACCTCGTACACACACGGCTTTGCTCCGTACACCTCGTACACACACGGCTTTGCTCCGTACACCTCGTACACACACGGCTCCGCTCCGTACACCTCGTACACACACGGCTCCGCTCCGTACACCTCGTATACACACGGCTCCGCTCCATACACCTCATACACACGGCTCCGCTCCGTACACCTCATGCACACACAGCTCAGCTACATCCACACTGTAAACCCCTTATGATCCCACATATAAACTTACCATCATCCAGCACCATGACGACCAGTACAGCAGCTTCCTGCACACAGGGGCCTGATCATGTGACACCTAACTCCTCCCCTCCTGTGACCTCATCACAGGTCCTGCTCGCACCTTTACAAAGGACAGCACAGCAATGGTAAATGCTGGCTGTGCGAAGTTGGGAGGGCAAGGAAGGGGTGCATGGGGGCGTGGCGACTTCTCACTGCAGGACACATAGTGTCCTGACCGAGACAGCGGGTGGGAGGGGTTAGAATCGGGACTGTTGGGGTATGGAATTGCTGCTGCTGCGCCGCCCCCACACACGTGCCGCCTGGGGCGGACCGCCCCCCCCCCCGCCCACGCCACTGCCATGGGTTATAAACTTTTTGATTATGTTGTACACCATGGACAAAGGAATATCCAGATCTCTGGAGATGGAGATGTAACCTTGAGATTCAAGTCCTCAGACAGTTCTACTCTCCTCTTTCTGTTCTCCATGCTTAATTTGGCACACGCAGACACAATGCAAAGATTAATTCAATGTCTCCCCTTTTTATCTGGTTTCCGGTGTGATTTTCATATTGCCCACACTTGTTACTTGCCACAGGTGAGTTAGAACGATCATCACATGCTTGAAATAAAGTTGTTTACCCACAATTTGGGAAAGGTGCCAACAATTTTGTCCAGACCATTTTGGGGGTTTTGTGTGAAGTTATGTCCAATATGCCTATTTTCTCAGTTTTTTGAGTTGTTCAATACACACAAAAGAAATAAACATGTGTATAACAAAACATTTGTAATTACAATAATTTTCTGGGAGAAATACTTCATTTTATGGAACAATTGCAAGGGTGCCAACATTTTCGACCATAACTGTATATAAGAATATATACGTATAAATACATATATGAATAAGTGCAGAGCTCCAAGGTCTTGCGATCTCCGCAGTGTATGGTGCCATGGTAGTGTGAGGAGGACTGGGTGGTAGTCATTGCGAGATGCTGTGAGATTCCCCCACCCTGGCTCCCCACAAAGGAAACATAAAGTAGAACACTCCCGTTTGATTCTAGAGTTCCTTCTGCTTCAGCCACCCCGGCTCCAGATGCTCGGTTGTCACAAACAACTCCAGACACTATGTCCATGCTTAACAATTCAACTTTACTTTGTGACAGAGTTATTAGCACAGATGCAGCACAGTTCTCATGTAATGACACTCCTGGAGCTTTCCCTGTCTTCCCGGCAATCTTTGCCTTGTTCTGGCAATCTCTGCCTTTCCTGGACAATCCCTGTCTTGTCCTGGCAATCTCTGCCTTGTCCTGGCAATCTCTGCCTTGTCCTGGCAATCTCTGCCTCTTCCTGGCAATCCCTTCCTTTCCTAGACAATCCCTGTCCCGTCCTGGCAATCTCTGCCTCGTCCTGGCAATTTCTGCCTCATCCTGGCAATCTCTGCCTTGTCCTGGCAATCCCTGTCTTGTCCTGGCAATCCCTGTCTTGTACTGGCAATCTCTGCCTCGTCCTGGCAATTTCTGCCTCATCCTGGCAATCTCTGCCTTGTCCTGGCAATCCCTGTCTTGTCCTGGCAATCCCTGTCTTGTACTGGCAATCTCTGCCTCGTCCTGGCAATCTTTGCCTCTTCCTGGCAATCCCTTCCTTTCCTGGACAATCTGTGTCCCGTCCTTGCAATCTCTGCCTTTCCTGGCAATCTCTGCCTTGTTTCACTTCACCTTGCCCTGGGCATGGCTGCCCGGGCTCTCCTCGCTAACCAGGAAGTCCTATCACTATATCCTACTGCTCTACACTACACCCATCTGTAACTCCTCCCAGTCTGGAAAACCCCTTATACTAACTATGCTTTATTCTAATACTCTCATTCCCTATCTCTAATGTGCCCCCACTATTCTAGTCCCACTATTGTCCTATACTATACCTAATCCTATACACAATACAGTAATAATAAATGAATACATTAGCAATCATAAGCACTATGGAACCCCACGCATTTAATGGGAATACTGCTCAAAGAGGGGGAGGCATATGATGGCCTCTGTCACCTCCTTACAGTAGGTTGTGGGATGTATGCCAAAATTGTGAAAATTAGCTTTTTTTATTAATCATATTTGCAAACATGTAGATATGATTCATTTAAAAAAATATTTTTGTAAATGATTTTTTTTACATTTCTCAAATAAAAATGGTATTTTTTTCTAATAATAGGTTATCTCTAATTCCAAAATGAACATTTATTTAAATGAATATATTGCATGTATACATTTAATAATACATTTTAAGATTTGAGATAAAGCATTGCTGTTTTTTTTAATCCTAATTTATTTATCGGTTTTAAGTCATGCCCAAATTCATTAGCAATGGGAAAAAAAGCAAATTGCCTGACTGCGCTGATGCTTGTTTCTGGATGTTTTCCCAATTTTTTTTGCATAACTTTAGGTGATTTCATGGGAAAGTCTTACACATTATTAAATCATGGTCTGGCTACCCAAATGAATTTAGTATCTGGTACAATCACATACAATATTGCTTAGCAGGGGTTCAGCTTTTTTTTTTCTCAGTTGACCGCTCTCATGATGGGTATTACGTCACTTTCCTTGCACCCTGCTGAGGCGGCAATCTTCAGACAGAAACTGGAAATTCATATGAAGTGGAAATTCACTGAGAAATGATAATATAATAATGGTGCCTCACAGACCACATATACGGTAATCAGGTATATACTTTTCATAGCTAATGCTCACCATTGCAAGCCATATTACTGAAATATATTAAATGCAGTATTACAGAGAATATCCCTCACTGCAGATGATGTACAGGTGGTGCTACAGCCAGAGGTCCGTGCCAATGAGTGCAAAATAAAGTGAGCCTTCATTACTTTTGAACTGTGCAATCAACTTATTGTGAACTAATAAAAAAAGGGGCTGTCACTTCCCTGTTGACATCCACCGCCTTAACCAAAGTCACCCAGTGCTGTGGGGTCACCAAATGCTGAGGCACATCAAAGTCCCTAATGCTTTCCTCACTAAATAGCTATAGAATAATATCAGCACAAAAACTGTACACTGGGAGCTTCATGGTATGGGTTTACCATGACCAAGCAGCTGAATGCAAGCCTTACATCACCAAGCACAATCCCGAGCGTCGTATGGAATAGTGTAAAGCCGCCACCACTGGACTCTGGAGAGGTGGAAACGTACTCTGTAGAGTGATGGGTCATACTTCTATCTGGCACTTGATGGACGAGTCTGGGTTTGGCAAATGCCAGAAGAATTTCACCTGAATGACGCATTATGCCAGCTGTAAATTTGGTGGCGGAAGGATAATGCCATAGGGCTGTTTTTTAGAGTTCAGTCTAGGTCCTTAAGATCCAGTGAAGAGAAATCTTCATGCTTCATTATACAAGGACAATTGTGTTTTTCCAGCTTTACGGGAACTGTTTGGGATGTCATTTTCTCTTCCTGATGACTAGGTCCCAGTGCATAAAGCAAGGTCCACAAAGACATGGTTGGGGAGTATGAGGTGGAAAAACGTGACTGGCTACACAGTACCATGACCGCCAACCCATCCTACAGAGATTATGAGCCCGTCCCTCTTGTCCTATATCGATGTCAGAACTCACAATTGCTCTTCTGGATGAATGGACAACAATTCCCACAAACACCTCCAAAATCTTGTCGAAAGTCCCACTAAGGAAAACATCTGCTAGGGATTTGTATGTTCTCCCTGTATTTGCATGGGTTTCCTTCCACAATCGCAAGACATTCTAATAGGGGATTTAGATTGTGAGCCCCAATGGGGACAGTGATGATGTCTGTGGATTAAGATGTCACTATATGAGACTGGGACTTCATAAAAGTTCCTGTAGGTGTAATGTGGGGTGCACAATACTTCTCCTCATGTAATGTCCGCACTGTCGGAGTTGTGCAAGTCTTAGAACATTTGTCGGTCCTATGAATGTGCATGAAGCGTCTTGCAGGTTGATTGAGAAGTCACTATATTGGTGCAGTAGACAAGTGATATCAGATTTCTCAATCTATTTTATATTACAACTGCAGTAACATTTTATTTTCGGCCAGTAAAGTTACCTTGGCTCTGAGCTTGCATTACTGATACTTGTCAGCTTTGATAATAAAGTGCCTTCCTTTTTGCTGCAGAGCCCGTGGTGGAGCCAGATGTTGTAAAGTGTGATCCTGGATGGCAGAGTTATGGCACAAACTGCTACCGTCTAACTAATGAGAAGAAGAGCTGGCAGGAGGCAAAGAAGACCTGTGTGCGGAGCGAGGGCAACCTCGTCAGCGTCCACAGCCTACTGGAACTGGAGTTCATCACCAAGCAGATAAAACAAGGTGAAATATCTGGAAGATATACCCTGGCGGCAATGTCTAGTCTGTGATAACTTAAAGTGCTTCCATAGTGGCATTCTTTCACATTTTTAAATTGGTTGTCTTAAAAGGGTTAGTTACCCTTTTGGACATTTTTGTTTTTCTTAAATGCATGTAATTTGGGGCTAAAAATAATTTTTACAACTGAGTTTCAATTAAAAATTGTGCAGGGTTCTTTCTGCTGTAGAAAGAGTTAACTGAGAATCTGTCAGTCAGCCTGAAATGGTGGTCTTACGGGACCTCGGGAACTCTTTTATATCTCCTTTTCTGAGCTACTCTCAGCTGATTTATGACCACGGACCACATTAGATTTGAATATGCAGGGAAACATAACCCTGTAAAAGCCAGACGCTGCACAATTTTTAATGAAACCCAATTGCAAAAATATTTTTTAGCCTCAAATACATGCATTTAAGTGTTTAAAAACAAAAAATGTCCCCTAAAGGTGAACCCCTTTAACTGAGGGTCATCGATGACCCATGATAAACAGTAGATTCCTAGGGAAAGAGTTAACTGATTATGCACTTTAGTAGGAGCAACAGGTGCAAAGAAAATGTAGCGATGCCGTCATTCTGATTAAGGAATCATGCAGATGATTGTATTTTTCTGTCCAAAAACCATTGACCAGTGATATTCTATCAGGCTGTGCACATATCCGATTTTTTTTTCCCCGTTCAAAGCCAGTCTGACAAAAAATAGCTGCATGGCCGAGTTTGATCCAATGTTCAGATCGCTCTTGACCATGCAGCTCAATGAGTCTGTGGAAACGATCGGACTGCACTCGGATGACATCTGAGTGCAGTCTGATTTCCACAGACTGAAAGAATGTTGAAGATGGAGACATTTTTTTTCTCCATCTTCTCATCTGAGAGAATTGGTTCACATTATGATCACATTCTGATCAGAGTTTGATCAGTGTGTCATTTGGATAATCGGCCGATTCTCTCGGATGACAGAATATACCGCCATATGCACCTGCCTTAATAGCCATCATTGTACTACAAGGATTACTCCAGTCCACAAGAACAAAAGCCACTGATTTTCATCAGCTCTGGTTCATAAATTAGGATTCCGGATGGAGACACCCCTTTAGTCCATCTATGTGGCTGACGAGATAACCCCATTAACAGCCAAAAAGGGCACAAATCAGAATTTACCCCAGGATAATAGCATACTTTTGCCTTCAGATGTAGAAGAGCTGTGGATCGGACTGAATGATATCAAGCACCAGATGAATTTCGAGTGGTCAGATGGCAGTGCCGTCACTTTTACTTCATGGCATCCCTTTGAGCCCAACAACTTCCGGGATAGCATGGAAGACTGTGTCACTATGTGGGGACCGGTGAGAAAAGGATTCTTATTTTATAGAAAAAACAACTTTCCTTGTGATTGTCTTTTCCCAGAGTTCTTATTAATGCAAAATCCAGACCACAGTATTTGAATGGAAATAGTTTGTGCCTCCATAAAAAAGGGACGATCTAAAGAAATAACTGAGCCTAAAAGGGTGGTACATTAATAAAAAAAATAACATATCCGCTATGTCACTGAAATAGCACCACACTTATCAGTTGGTTATGTCGGGTATTGCAGCTTAGCTTTATGAATGAAAAGTCTGAGCTGCAATACCACATACAACCAAGGTGTGGCAGCGTTTTAAAAAGAAACCTCCATGTTGTACAACCCTTTTTACCATATCGGCTGTTTTATGAAATGTGGGTTCCCTGGCAGGATATTCTGTGGTGTGTAATAATTTATGTTTTGGGAGAAAAAAGAAGTGTAAAGTATTTTTTTTACTCTCTACAACAATAGTAAATACTTGTGGTTGAGTAAAAAAGGTTTAAAAAAAACATCGGCAGTTTGCTCTGTACATGGACAACTTTCCACTTGGCAAGTTCCTTGTTACATGACCACTAGGGGCGCATTACAGTTATGTCGTTCTCTAGGGGCTGGAATAGAGGCCAAAATCAATATAATATTTCACTGCTTCTCAAATAGTATGCACAGACTGTTGATCTTGAATATTTTTTCTAACAGGAGGGTAAATGGAATGACAGCCCATGTAATCAGACAAGCCCGTTTATCTGCAAGAAGCCTGGACAACACATAGAGGGGACCACTGGACCACCATGCACCTTGCCAAAAGGTACAAACAGTAATGCTACTATCTATTATTATAAAGAGGTGTTCCAGGCTCTAAATTGCACGCATTGTTCACTGGTAGATTACGATAAATCTTGCAGGCTCACAGTAAGACTGGCGTCACACTAGCGAGTTTGATGCGAGTTAGTCGCACGGCTTTCTCGCATCAACACCCGGCATGGCCGCCCGCTCTCGGACCGAGTGTGCAGCTGCATGTATTGCTATGCAGCCGCGCACTCTGGTCCGAGAGCGGGCGGCCATGCCGGGTGTTGATGCGAGTGAGTCGTGCGACTAACTCGCATCAAACTCGCAAAGTGTGACGCCGGCCTATGATTCGCTTCAGATGAATCACACATTCTCCCCAAATGACCAGGAATAAGCCATTTTTCTCTCTGCCAGCTTTTGAAAACTATTGGGGCTGTAATCTCACATCGGCACACGTGGAAAGCTGGTGAACATCCTTGTCTAAAACCACGGACAAGAATGCACTTTTAAGGCTCATTCCCACTTGCGATGAAATCGGACGAATGCAATCCAATAAAAAATCTAGTTGAATTCGGACCAATGTTAGTCTACGATTGTGTCTTCATTTGCATTTTTTTTCAGCTCAGATCGCATCCCGCAATAGAAGTCAATGAGTGCGAGAAAAAAAAAATCACACAGCACTCGGACCATGACCAGTGATGTCCGATTTTTACACACCGATTGCATTTGAAAAGTCTGCAGTTCATGTGCTGCGTACAGTAAAATCGCACTGACAGGTTAGAATAGGATAGAATAGATATTTACACATAGAATACATCTATATATATAATCCCCAGTTGGGACTTCCGGCCGCTGTCCCCGAATCCCATAAGGCGCCGCAGCAGAATCACTTGCGCAGGCGCAGCTTGTGGCCGCAAGGCTATCAATATCAGCTCATAACTGTATACTTAGCTTTTACTGGCTCTTGAAATGGAAGACCCCCCCAAAAAATGACGTGGGGTCCCCCAATAATTAATAACCAGCAAAGGCTATGCAGACAGCTGCGGGCTGATATTAATAGCCTAGCCATTTTTTCAAAAAAATAATCTTTTATTAATTAAATACATGTACAGTAAGCTGCACACATGCTGTACTAATTGTATTTGTCACAGACATCTATATATCTACCTATTCTAATTGTATTTACTGTATGTAATCCATCTCTTCTATCCTGTCGGCTCCTGCAGTGATTTTATAGAACACGGCAGATGAATTGCCGGCTTTTCTTCTATCTATCTATCTATCTATCTATCTATCTATCTCTATCTATCTATCTATCTATCTATCTATCTATCTATCTATCTATCTATCTATCTATCTATCTAATATATACTGTACTATATATATATATTATATATATATATATATGTGTGTCACTGACATCTATATATTTATCTATTCTATGTGTATATACTGTATCTCTTTTATTCTAGCCTGTCACTCTGTGATTTAACTGTACGCGTCACATGAAACATGAATAGCTGGCTTTTAGGCTAAGTGCACACGTTCAGGATTATTTGCGTTTTTTTCTCCTTCGTCTCATTGGGGGACACAGGACTGTGGGTGTGGCTATTGCCGCTAGGAGGTCGACACTAAGTAAACATAAAAAAATGTTAGCTCCGCCTCCGTTGTATACACCCTGCTACTGGCCGTAGGCTAACTCAGTTTTTGCTTAGTGTCCGTAGGAGGCACACGTCTGTTTTTTTTTTTCCCAGACCTTTTTTCTTTTTTACCATGAAGATAAGACAGGGGCGACGGACCCTATTGAAGGGGTCTGATCTCCCCAAACCAACAACAGGCGAGCACGTGCGAGTGTCGCCTCCACGTATCCTCTCCTGCGACGTGGGATGCCATGCCTGAGCTGATTCAAGGGCGACGGGTCTCTTAAAGGGCACCGATCTCCCCGCACCAACTTACGGTCGACCACATGGAGTGTTACCTTCATGTATCCTCGTCCGCAGCTAGGCTTATGCCGGACAACCTGCCCTGCCCATCCTTAGGGATTGAACCCATAGGATGCTCAGAGGCCTCTACATGGCGTCCGTGCAGCCCCCACTGCTTCACCACTTTTAAAAAAGCGGATGATGCAAGGAGGCGGAAGGTTTCTCTCCACTTCTCTCCTAAGAGATGATGGATTGAGATATTTTCTTACCCAGTACCTTCTTGAAATTTATCCGTGAAGCCTCGTCGCGGCGGCTTAGGCCGGGACGCGCACCTCGGTGAGTGTCAAACATCCATGGCAGTAATCCCACTGTACCTCCGCTGATGGAACAGCGGTACTACAGGGAAGTGGACGGCCCCTCTCCACATCCCTTGCAGAGGGACAGGTGGATTGAGCCTTTTTTTCTGCACCGTCCCCTGTCACAGCAGGACTGTGGCTTGGCACCACAGAGAGAGAGAAGCACTGGGGCTTTGTAACAGAGCAGTGCGAAGCTCCACCCTAGGGTATTGAAACCCTAGGCTGTATGATAGCTGCACCGTCCTTCCTTGGATAGATACCCCCCTCTAACCTGAATGTGGATGGTGATGTCCATGCTGAGCAGGACTCGCATTGGCTGCAAGGGGGGGGGAATCCCAGCGCCTCCTTGGGCTCCCAAAGGGAGGCCGCGACGCTATGGAGCGGCGTTTTCAGGGCAGGAGGCCGGGATCCTGGCTTCGGCCGGGCCGCAATGGAAGTCCCGCCCCCTGAGGCGTGTCGACTTCCGGCGGGTCCGCCCCAGACGCTGGGCGTGCATCGTCTCAAATTTAGCCCCCGGCTTTTGCTATGCTAGGCCGGGGAAAGGAATGTCCACTGCTTGGTAGGGCCCGGCAAGTAACGCCACGTAGCCCTGTGGACCGCTGCAGCCTCACTCCTGGAGTGTGCAGCTCCAGCGGAGGCACCGTCATCCGGCAGACGCCGAAACTCCACTCCCTGCTTCGGTCCTAGGCCGCAGGCAGATGTCCCGCCCTCAGCCGCGTCTACTTCCGGCGAGCCCGCCCCTACTTCCGGCGAGCCCGCCCCTGTGTCATCGGGCCGGCGCCGAAAAAATGTAGTCCCCGGCTTCGGCCTACTTCAAGGAACCTCCGTTCCTCTCTGATGGGCTGTGTGGGGGCGCTGTCACACTTGGCGATCGGTGCACTGCTGGTCGCTCCGTTCTACCGGTCTGCGGACCTGGGTGCCACACCAAATCTCAGGGTAAGTCCTGGAGGATGTGTGTATATATGTGTGTGGCATCGGCGATCGCGACAGCGATGTCGGCATCGCTGGCTAGGTCGCTGCTGCGTCATAAAAATGGCGCTTGGGCGATCTCGCTGGCGACCTCGCTTGGTGTGACGATACCCTAACCACGGCTTCCTGGCGCTGCATTTATCCTCGCCACCAGAATCACCTGGGCTGTCCAGAATTTTCATTTTCAGTAATCCTCTGCATAATGTTAGACTGGGCGAGTCGCTGGGACCAAAGTCCACTGCGGCCGAAGACGGATGGGAGACCGCAGCAGGGACGGCTCGAGATTCCCCTTGTGCAGAAGCGGGAACTCGACCCCTAATACAGGGGCTCTCCAAACACCACATGGTGTCCGCTAACGATTGGAATTAATTTTCCATTAAAAAAGTCAAATGGCTCTCCTTCCCTTCTGAGCTCTGCCGTGCGCCCATACAGTGGTCCCCCCCACATATGGGGCACCAGCATACGCAGGAAAAAACTGGCCTACAGCCTTTAAAAAAAAAAAAAAAAAAACGCTCTGGCTCACGGCCTCCTTCCTCTTCAGGGGGACAATTCATGGTTTCATTTAAGCCGTAAACCAGACTCTGGGTACAGAAGATGTGTTTTTAAGCGAGCCAAGCAGGCTCACGAGGTCTTTTGCTCTCATCCTAGGATCAAGGAATTGCCGCCACCGAGTGTAGCAGACAAATGCTTCTCTGGGTACAGAGCTATCAGCCCCGGACCTCCTTAAGGAATTGGCAGAAGCTTCCGCAGTTGATTTCCCCATATCTCGTTTGGCGTCTAAATCACTGCTTTCCCTCCCTAGTGGGTCCTCTATAAAACATCCGTCTGACTGCCTCGCTGACACTTGGCTCGGTCAGGGCCAGAGGCATCAGGTTCTGCGCTCTCCCCTCCTTTTGCAGCTAACTAGGTAGCCAAGGCTTTGATGTTTTGTTCATAGTCCCTGACGGAGAACTACACGGTAAGGACGCTCCTACAGAGGTATTCTAAATCACCTTATGGTTGAGATTTTGGTGGGATGTCAACTGCCATTCTAAACTAACGCAGCAGCTAGGCAGCCTGGGTCGACTCAACCTTAAAGAACTCCCTTACTCCTTTGCCCTATCGGAGTGGCCGTTTTTTTCGGCGAGAAATTGGATCAGCTCATATCCGATATCTCTGGTGGAGGGAAGAGCAGCCCTCTCCCTCAGCAGAGGGTTAGGCAGGCCTTTCATCGCAGGCCTTAGGCGCAATTTAAGGCTTTTCGCAACCACGAGTGAGTCATAGCGACAGTGGTCCAGGACCCAGCCAGGCCCAGAGGACTCAGGTCTAACACAGAACCAATCCAATGGGAAAGATTGCGCTCCAATCAGCCAAGATATATGGGATCTAGGTCCCAGAGATTTTCGGCTAAATGGCTGGAGGCAGAGTCCAGTCCGTTACTCCAGAGTAGGCGGCTGCCTACTCCAGTTTTCGTCCCACCTGGTTCGCAGTCACCTGCGACAGGTAGGTCAGGGACATAATATTCTTAGGATAGAATTCGTCGTTTTCC
Source organism: Oophaga sylvatica (assembly GCA_033576555.1). Lineage (NCBI taxonomy): Eukaryota > Metazoa > Chordata > Amphibia > Anura > Dendrobatidae > Oophaga > Oophaga sylvatica. Next base: position 129,436,246 of record JARQOD010000003.1, read on the forward strand.
TTCTAACAAGGTTCGTTTCCTCTCGTTTTCCCAAAATGGAGTCTCAGGCTCAAGCCTTTTTTTTTTTTTTTTTCAAGGCTATCGGGTTCCTTCAACAGGTCGGCGTAGTCGTCCCAGTTCCATAGGACAAAGGAGGCTTCGGGTTCTACTCCAACCTGTTTGTAGTTCCCAGGAAGGACGGATCCGTGAGACCCATTTTTGACTTTAATGACTTTATCAGGCGGCGACACTTCTGGATGGAGTCGCCCCGTTCGGTTATAGCTAACATGGAAAGGGGGGAAGATTTGGCGTCAATCGACGTCCAAAACGGTTGGACACTCTGTCTCGCTTGGAATGGTTAGTGAATTCCAAGAAGTCGTCTTCCGTGCCGTCTCAGGGGATCACCTTTTTGGGAATGATCTTTGACATAGCGCGGGGGTTAACTATTCTCCCACCAGAGAACACCTTGCTTCTTCTCTGAAAGATCCGGATCCTTCGCCGGACGGTCCCCCACACGATTTGGGTCTGCATGGGGGTCTTAGGGAGAATGATGGCACCAACAGAGGTAGTACCTTGTGCGCAGCTCCATCTTCGTCCTTTGCAGCACGGTCTGCTCAAGGTTTAGGACAGCAGTCCTTGCTCCCTAGACCGCCGATGCCGGCTGTCTCCTCAAGTTAGACTGGCTCTGATATGGTGGACAAGGAACTCGTCACTTCAAGGGGTTTTTCCCCCTATCCATGGGCTAGTAGGTTCGACAGACGCCAGCCTTCTCGGATGGGGAGCGGTGTTTTTTCCACCACACAATCCAGGAACGTTCGCTCAGCAGGAGTCAGCTCACCCGACCAATAGATAAGAGATTCAAGCAGTTCGGATGACCCTGCGGTGCTTTTGTCACCATTTGGCGGGTCACCCCATCCGGATTCAGTCAGACAATGACACGGTCGTGGCTTACATAAATCATCAGGGGAGTACCCGAAGCCGGGCGGCCATGCGCGAACTGAAGCAAGTCCTAGGATGGGCTGAGCGGAACCACTCGGTGCGGTCGGCGGTGCACATTCCCAGCGAGCAGAACTGGGCAGTGGATTTTCTCAGCCATCAGGGTCGGGCATCCTGGGAGTGGTCCCTACATCCTGACGTATTTCAGTAGATTGGCCGGCGCTTGAGCACGCCAGATAGTGATCTGATGGCCTCCAGGAACAATGCCAAGGGGGTCAGTTTTGTCTCTCTGTACAGGATCCGCAGGCAATTGCGGTGGACTCTCTGGTTCCGTCATGGAATCAATTTCACCTCTCATACTTGTTCCCTCCGCTAACTCTGCTACCCAGGGGAAGCGAGACAGAGGGAGGCCCGGCGATATTAATCATTCAGGATTGACCTTGTCGGTCACCGGTAGGCAGATCTGGTGCAGCTGCTCACCGACATATCGTGGCGTCTACTAGACCACGCAGAGCTACTCTCCCAGGGCCTGGTTTACCACCAGAACTCAGGAGCCCTATGTTTGACGGCCTGGCCGTCGAATCTTAGATTCTATCCCGGGTAGGGGTCTCCCAGAGAGTCGCTACCACAATGACCAAACGCTCAAGGGCCGGCTTCAGCTCGGGTCTATCACCATATTTGGAGGGTCATTGTTAGGTGGTGCAGGGAACATAGTTATTCCCCGCTACAGTTCTCGATTCCCAACATTCTGGCTTTTCTCCAGGCCGGTCTAGATGCAAGTCTAATTCCAAGTATTCCTAGAAGACAGGTATCGTTTTTTTGTCAGTATTTTTTTCAGCGTAGAATTGCCACCAATTGGCAGGTGACAACTTTCATACAGGGGGTTGTCCATATAGTACCCTTCTACAGGGTTCCCCTAGACACCTGGGATCTTAACCTGGTGCTGGGAGTCTTACAGGAATCTCCATTTGAGCCCTTTCGGGAAGTATCTTTAATGTACCTCTCCTGGAAGGTCGGGTTTTCTTTTGATAGCCATAACTTCCATTAGGCGGGTCTCGGAACTAGCGACTCTTTTGCCGAGCCCCATACTTTCTCTTTCACCAGGATAGGATGGTGTTTAGACCTAATTTGCCCGTTTACCAAGGCTCATGTCATTCTTTCATATCAACGAACACATTGTTTCAGCCTGGTTCTGCCAGGCACCAACGCATTGGGTAGAGAAGGCTCTCCACACGCTGGACCTGGTGAGAACATTCAGGAGGTATGTATCGCGGACGAAAACAGGTTTGTAAGGCAGCAACCTGTTCTAGCTTGCATACCTTCTCCAAGCATTATATCCATACCCAGGCTTCGGCGGATGCGAGTCTGGGTAGAAGGATTCTGCAGGCGGCGGTGGCACACCGATAGACTATGCCTGACATGATGACTGACACTGTGTAAGTGGTCTCCCACCCAAGGGACTGCTTTAGGACGTCCCACAGTCCTGTGTCCCCCAATGAGACGAAGGAGAAATACGGATTTTTGTGTTACTCACCGTAAAATCCTTTTCTCCGAGACGCTCATTGGGGGACACAGCGCCCACCCTTTTTTAGTCAGATGGCTTTATTTTGATCTAACTTTATGTTCTTGGTGGGTTTAATTCTGTACATGTTGTTCCTGTGGTGATGTTGACTTGTGCTTCGTTCTCCTACTGCTTTTGCACCAAACTGAGTTAGCCTACGGCCAGTAGCAGGGTGTATACAACGGAGGCGGAGCTAACATTTTTTTATGTTTACTTAGTGTCGACCTCCTAGCGGCAATAGCCACACCCACAGTCCTGTGTCCCCCAATGAGCGTCTCGGAGAAAAGGATTTTACGGTGAGTAACACAAAAATCCGTATTTCGCGGGAAAAAACGCGTCAAAAGCGCATGAATTAAGCATCCTATTATTTAGAATGAATTCCGCAATTTTTGTGCACATGGTGCGTTTTTTTCCGCGAAAAAATGCATTGCGGAAAATCTAGCAACATGTCCATTAATTTTGCGGATTTCTAGCATTTTTCCCGCTATATTATTGACCTAGAAAGTTCAGGAAAAAATCGCGGTAAAAACCGTCAAATCCGCGCAAAAAAACGCACCAAAATGCGCAAAATCCGCACCAAAAAACGTGCGTTTTTGCCGCAAAAAAAGTCCGGTTTTGCTCAGGAATATTCTGCAAACATTCCTGAACGTGTGCACTTAGCCTAAATCTATCTATCTATCTATTCTATCTATCTATCTATCTATCTATCTATCTATCTATCTATCTACTATTATATATATACCTATATATATGTTTTGAAGAATATTTCCTTTGAAGATGATGTGTAAATGACAGAGAATTTCTCTATGTAAAAGCTCATGTTAAAATCGTATTGCAGTCTGATAGCAATCACACTGCATTCGGATGTAAATTGGATTTTCGGTGTGAAAAATCGGATTGTACTTGCATAAAAAACGCATGACACTCACATGACACTTGCATTACACTCGTCCGACTTTCCTGCATCAAAATCGGACCGATTTTAAAATCGCTAGTGTGACTCCAGCCTTATTCCTCCTCTCCTGCTACTATTCACATCCACTTACAGAGGGCATAAGATCCGGCTCACAGTCCTCGGTCCGGTTCTCTTAGGACAGGGGCCTCGGCGTGTGCAGCCCACCACTTCAGAGCGGAATAGTTGTTGCATCTTGGCTTCTTCTCATCACAATTCCCCCATATCCATACACTGGCCCATAAACCTTCAAATTCTAACATTAACGACTAGTGATGAGAGGAGGATCGAGTTTGAGTTTTTTCCTGAAATCAACAGTTCCACATGAATTCAAATAATTTTCAATTCAATTTGTGAGGATTGCACAAAAAAATTCCCTTACGGCATTTTGGTGAATCCTATAAAGCCGACAAATGTTAAAGAAAAATAAAACATACCTCACCGCTCACCTCCCCGGATACCCAACTGCTTACTGGCCACCCTTCCAGTCCTCTTTCTTTCTGCCATCATGTGCCACATATCCAGCCTCTTCACTATAGGCCAGGACTTCCGGCCGTGACCTGGCCTCAGGGGTCCCTGTACATCGTAAGGTTTGACACTAGGCCTCAGGGGTCACTGCGCATTGTAAGGTTCGACACTAGACCTCAGGGGTCACTGTGCATCGTAAGATTTGACTCCAGGCCTCAGAAATCACTGCACATCATAAGGTTCGACACTATGCCTCAGGGGTCACTGCGCATCGTAAGGTTCGACACTATGCCTCAGGGGTCACTGATCATCGTAAGGTTTGACACTAGGTCTCAGGGGTCACTGCGCATTGTAAGGTTTCGACACTAGACCTCAGGGTCACTGTGCATCGTAAGATTTGACTCCAGGCCTCAGAAATCACTGCACATCATAAGGTTCGACACTATGCCTCAGGGTCACTGCGCATCGTAAGGTTCGACACTATGCCTCAGGGGTCACTGCGCATCGTAAGGTTTGACACTAGGTCTCAGGGGTCACTGCGCATCATAAGGTTCGACACTAGGCCTCAGGGTCACTGCGCATCGTAAGGTTTGACACTAGGCCTCAGGGGTCACTGCACATCGTAAGGTATGACATTAGGTCTCAGGGTCACTGTGCATCATAAAGTTCGACACTAGGCCTCAGGGGTCACTGCGCATCATAAGGTTTGACACTAGGCCTCAGGGGTCACTGCGCATCGTAAGGTTTGACACTAGGCCTCAGGGGTCACTGCACATCGTAAGGTTTGACACTAGGCCTCAGGTATCACTGCGCATTATAAGGTTCGACACTAGGCCTCAGGGGTCACTGTACATCGTAAGATTTGACACCAGGCCTCTGAGATCACTGTACATCATAAGGTTCGACACTAGGCCTCAGGAGTCACTGCGCATCGTAAGGTTTGACACTAGGTCTCAGGGGTCACTGTGCATCATAAGGTTCGACACTAGGCTTCGGGGGTCACTGCACATCGTAAGGTTCGACACCAGACCTCAGGGGTCACTGCGCATCATAAGATTTAACATGAAGCCTCAGTGGTCACTGTGCATCGTAAGATTTGACACCAGGTCTTAGGGGTCACTGCGCATTGTAAGGTTCGACACCAGGTCTCAGGGGTCACTAAACATTGTAAGGTTCGACACCAGGTCTCAGGGGTCACTGCGCATTGTAAGGTTCGACACCAGGTCTCAGGGGTCACTGTGCATTGTAAGGTTCGACATCAGGTCTCAGGGGTCACTGCGCATTGTAAGGTTCGACACCAGGTCTCAGGGGTCACTAAGCATTGTAAATTTTGACACCAGGCCTCAGGGGTCACTGCGCATCATAAGGTTCGACATCATGACTTTACAATGCACAGTGACTGGCCAAGAAGTCCTGGCCTATAGTGAAAAGGACAGAGAGGTGAGCGATGAAGAATTAATTTTGTTTTGTTTTAACATCTTACATTTATAATGTTGTTTCTCTCTAGACCCCAGAGCATAATAAAGATCATTCGATTTGTGACCAATGTATTTGCTGCGAATCGAACTCTTGGGGAAAATTCGCCGAGGCCAGCGAATTGATATCTCAAATGCCCCGCTCATCACTATTAACAACCCATCTTTCACAATAATTGTGTATTGTGATTGGGTTGAGCGACTGAACAATGTGTCCAAAAACACTCTTTCATTGCGCATTAAATCACTTATGCGAGTGATAAAATTCTGTTTTGAACTTTTAAAAATTGTGTAATGGAAATGAAGATTCTTCTATCTTTCAACAATTACATCGGCAAAAGGAGAAGTGGAAATCCAAAACCTAAGACTGTCTGGCTTTCAGTGACTGGATGATTGTGTTGTATATTGTTTTCTCGTCTCCAGTTACGACCACTTCATTGTTTAAATGATGAAATGAAAACCATTTTGACTGTTTCCACTAAGATCTGCCGGTTCCACTGACATTAAAAGGGTGCCTGGCCTTATTAAATTGGTGATCTATCCATGATGTTGACCGGATGTAAAGAATGAACAGAGCTGGAATTGCATGGCTCCATACACTGTATGGTACAAAATGTAGCTAGGCTCCTAATCAGTAGAATATGGAGACATGCTATTCTGCCTCCATTCACTGTTTACATCTGTCTGGAGCTTCAAACTACTAATCGGGTGGGGGGGTGTCTGGTGTCGGACCTCCAACAATCTGTTATTGATGACCTCCTCCTTAATATCACAAGGCATGACAATCCCTTTAATTAAAGTGTATTTCCTGCAGTAAGTAATACAATAGTAAGTAGGAGTTTTGCAGGCATGATATTGTATCATGGCAAAATACTTGAACTTATATAATGGTGAGTGTTTCTATATTTTTGGCATAGTGATCTATGTGATTTACACCATGTCCTTCCTTCTTTAGGGCTGGAGCTGGCACATGCCATCTTGTTACTGGCTCAGCGATGAACAAGTGACCTACAATGAGGCGATTAAATCTTGTTCCGGCCGAGCCTCTAGACTGCTCATTATCCAGAACAGGTAGGACCCATGTCATGAAGTTGCAGGATACTAAAGCTATGTGCGCCAAGGACTTATCTACTTCTGGTTTCCATCGCAGAAGTTATTGTGGCAATGCTACAACTGTCACCTTTTACATTGTAAAGGGTTAAAGGGGTTTTTGTTAAAATTGCAGAGTGCTTGTAAAAAACCCCAATCTCTTATTAATCATCTGCGTTCTCAAAAACAGAAGGATTTTTAATTTCGTAGTTTACTGCTCGTAGCCTAGGTTACTGGCCACCTCTGCGGTCTATCAGCGGTGGAGGGTTTCCTTGGCAAGGAGTGCTACTCTTGCAAGCTCTTTGCTATGGTCTTCGGCAGGGGTGAACCTAGCCTCTGTGCTGCCTGAGGCGAACTGCAAAACGGTGCCTCCCAATTCGAGCGAGGAAGGCAAATTTTAGGCCACGCCCCGACCACAACCATTTCACAACTAGTCACACCCATGTCCACGCCCCGACCACACCCATTTAGCACTGGTGATCACACTGACTGGTACTGAGGGCACAGTGACTGGTACTATGGGCACACTGGTACTAGTAAAAGAAAGAACAGAGAGAGAAACAAGAAAACAGAGAAAGGAGAGAGAGAAAGAGGGGAAAGCAAGAAAGAACAGAGAGAAAGTAGAGAGAAATAAATAAACAAAGAAAGGGAAAAGAAAGAACAGAGAGAGAAAAGAACAGAGAAAGAAAGAAAAAAAGACGGAAGAAAGAACAGAGAGAAGAAGAACAGAAAAAGAAAGAGGGGACAGAAAAAAAGAACAGAGAAAAAAAGAAATAGGGGAAAGAAAGAACAAAGAGAGAAAGAAAGAACAGAGAGATAGAGAGAAAGAAAGATGGGAAACAAAGAACAGAGAGAAAGAGAAATAAAGAAAACAGATAGAAAGAACAGAGAGAGAGAAAGAACAGAAAGATAGAGTGGAAAGAAAGAAAGAACAGAGAGAGAAAGAAAGAGAAAGAAAGAACAGAGATAGAAAGAAAGAGGGGAAAGAAAGAACAGAAAGAAAGAAAAAGAACAGAGAGAGAAAGAAAGATGGGAAAGAAAAAAACTACTGAATAATGGCCCCATATACTGCTGCATACAGTATAATGGCCCCACATGATGCTCCATACTGAATAATGGCCCCATATACTGCTGCATACAGTATAATGGCCCCACATGATGCTCCATACTGAATAATGGCCCCATATACTGCTGCATACAGTATAATGGCCCCACATGATGCTCCATACTGAATAATGGCCCCATATACTGCTGCATACAGTATAATGGCCCCACATGATGCTCCATACTGAATAATGGCCCCATATACTTCTGCATACAGTATAATAGCCCCACATGATGCTCCATACTGAATAATGGCCCCATATACTGCTGCATACAGTATAATAGCCCCACATGATGCTCCATACTGAATAATGGCCCCATATACTTCTGCATACAGTATAATAGCCCCACATGATGCTCCATACTGAATAATGGCCCTATATACTGCTGCATACTGTATAATGGCCCCATATACTGCTGCATACAGTAAAATAGCACCACATGATGCTCAATACTGAATAATGGCCCCATATACTGCTGCATACTGTATAATGGCCCCATATACTGCTGCATACTGTATAATAGCCCCACATGATGCTCCATACTGAATAATGGCCCCATATACTGCTGCATACAGTATAATAGCCCCACATGATGCTCCATACTGAATAATGGCCCCATATACTGCTGCATACAGTATAATAGCCCCACATGATGCTCCATACTGAATAATGGCCCCATATACTGCTGCATACAGTATAATAGCCCCGCATGATGCTCCATACTGAATAATGGCCCCATATACTGCTGCAAACAGTATAATAGCCCAACATGATGCTCCATACTGAATAATGGCCCCATATACTGCTGCATACTGTATAATGGCCCCATATACTGCTGCATACAGTATAATAGCACCACATGATGCTCAATACTGAATAATGGCCCCAATACTGCTGCATACTGTATAATGGCCCCATATACTGCTGCATACTGTATAATAGCCCCACATGATGCTCCATACTGAATAATGGCCCCATATACTGCTGCATACTGTATAATGGCCCTATATACTGCTGCATTCAGTATAATAGCCCCACATGATGCTCCATACTGAATAATGGCCCCATATACTGCTGCATACTGTATATTGGCCCTATATACTGCTGCATACAGTATAATAGCACCACATGATGCTCAATACTGAATAATGGCCCCATATACTGCTGCATACTGTATAATGGCCCCATATACTGCTGCATACTGTATAATAGCCCCACATGATGCTCCATACTGAATAATGGCCCCATATACTGCTGCATACTGTATAATGGCCCCATATACTGCTGCATACTGTATAATAGCCCCACATGATGCTCCATACTGAATAATGGCCCCATATACTGCTGCATACTGTATAATGGCCCCATATACTGCTGCATACTGTATAATAGCCCCACATGATGCTCCATACTGAATGGCCCCATATACTGCTGCATACTGTATAATGGCCCTATATACTGCTGCATACAGTATAATAGCCCCACATGATGCTCCATACTGAATAATGGCCCCATATACTGCTGCATACTGTATATTGGCCCCATATACTGCTGCATACTGAATAATGGCCCCATATACTGCTGCATACAGTATAATAGCCCCACATGATGCTCCATACTGAATAATGGCCTTGCATAAAAAAAAAACTACTCACCTCTGCCCGTTCCAACGCTAATATCGCTTCCTCATCTATCACACACACAGCGTCTCACACATACACACACACACACACATACACACAGCGTGTCACACACACACACACACACACACACAGCAGCTTCACACACACACACACACACACACACACACACACACACACACACAACAGCATCTCACACACACACACACACACACACACACCAGCTTCACAGGCACAGCGGCCATACTCACCTCTCCATGATCCGGCAGCTTCCTCCTCACTTCCTCTCACACATTATGAGTTCTGCTCTGCCGCCCCCTGACTGCTGCCGCCTGAAATAACAGCTCAACTCGCCTCATTATAGCGGCGCCAGTGGTCTTCGGCACCACTGAACTACTCCAATGCTGCAGAGGCAAAGCTAGATGCACTTGCAGCCTCGGAGAGTACGCAGTTCTGGAGCGCACACCTTCGGAAGATAGAGGTTAAGCGTTGAGAATAACCTTTTAAATCCGCAGCAAAAATTGACATTATATAGATTGAAAATCAACACCAATGGTCAATTTATGCAGAAGATTTTTCCCCCATTGCGTGGTTGACATTTTAAGAAATCTTATCCACATAAAGTAATATCTGCCTGGAAAATCAAGATGGAAAATCTGCTGTCTCTTCTCCCTACGTGCATATACCATAATGCATTTTTGTACATCTATGTCTACAGTCTATCTAATCCTCCTTTCCACTTGCATAGGTTTGACCAGGCCTTTGTTAATAGCCTTCTTTATGAGTCTGAAGGAAGCTATTACTGGACAGCTCTGCAGGATATAAATCGTACTGGGATTTTTCGCTGGTATAATGGGGAAGAAGTGACTTACACGCACTGGAACAGAGGTGAACCTGGTAAGTAAAAAGATAGAGAGGAATCCTATACATTCTCACATGGTAGAGATGAGCAAATAAGTTTGCAGGATTCTGGTCCAGAGGCCATGGAATACTGACCTGGCCTCAAGAAGCCTACGAATCACCTCCTACCTGATGGGATCCACAGCTCCTCTTTTGATTAGCTGGCCTGACGTGACATCATGAATGCGCAATGACGCAAACACATTAGGCCGGTTAATCAAAAGAAGATCCGTGGATGCCATAAGGTAAGATGCGTATGGTAGGGCTCCTGTCCAGTGGAATACTGACCAAGGTCATGCTAATTTATTTGCTTATCTCTAATGACTGGGAAGATTTAGCACAAGTAATAATCTGCTCACTTCAACCACATACTTTTTCTTCAAAGTGTTTTCTTCCATCAGGTTACGATAAAGGGGGATGTGTAGTGTTGGCTACTGGAAGATCCCTTGGTTTGTGGGAGGTAAAGGACTGCGATTCGTTCAGATCAAAGTACATCTGTATGCAGACTCTGCTTCCAATGGTCCCTCTGTTACCCGCAGCTAGGCCCACGCCCAGTCTTAATGGAAGTTGTCCTGATGACTGGAGCTCTTCCCCCACGCTAAGGCACTGCTACAAGGTGAGCCTGAGAGAAGGTTCTCACAAAACACTGCAACGGCTTAATTTGCCTTGATGAAGACCAGTTTTGAGTCACACATCCGACACTGGTTTCTACGGGGGTCCTGTTCTGTCAACCTTACTAAGCCCTGCTACATAAAGTTCCACATGTGAATCATAAGGCAATCCTATCAGATGACAGGCAGAGACGCCTTTGGGTCTCCTTCTACTCTGTGTCACTTATAATTCTGATGTCTTTCTATAAAGCTATATTCACACATCCATGTGTCATGGTCCGAGTATAGTCCATGAAGCACGGACTGGCCGCAAGTGTCCTGACCATGGGCAACACTATAGTAGGTGTAGTGGTTGTAGTCACACTTGTGCCCTGGAGCCTAAGCTGCCCAAACTGACAAATACTGAGAACACAAATACTTTTACAAACCCATAATATTTAGGGTCCCTGCAGTCAATTTTGCATTGGCACCCACAAGCTTCAAGTTACCCCACCGACCCAAAACTTGTCAGCCAAGTAGACATTTCTGAGACATTTCCAGGTCTGGTCAGAAGACTCACCTAAGTCCATCCATGACGGTCCGTGCTGTGCTTGGATCATGAATGACACATGCAATTGTGAATGCTGCCATAGTCAGAGGAGCCTATGGATACTAAGTTCTGATTGCTGTCTCTATAGCTACCCCTTCGCTATCACTCAATCACAAGTTACTTGTAGTTGTTACTAATGATGGGCCTCTTATTTCCCAACTAGGTTTTTCATTCAGAGAATTCCCAGGATAAAAAGACTTGGAGCTCAGCACAACAATCCTGTCGAGATATCGGGGCTCAGTTACTTAGTATCTCCAGCGTTGCTGAGGAGCAGCATGTCGCTCAGATACTAAGCAAAATCTTTGGGTAAGTAGTATCTGTATATCTGACTGGCCTTAAACTCTATTTTCCGCCTTGTCCTAGACTCCATTCGTACACCTCTTTAAAGTGTAGGGGGAGTTTCCACATCGCTATTGCACCTATAAGCAATGAGAGGAAAAAAAATAGCAATCTGAAGTATTGGTTTCTTTTTTTAGCTGATGGCTTGTAGAAATAAAAATTCAGGACTTTTGGGGTCTCCCAAATACTCAACCCATGTTATCGGAAGTTCTCCACTCCAGATCCTCCTTTTCTTCTTTTTAGTCAGAGCAGAGTTGATGCAACAAAAAAGGACCACAATGTGGAGAATGTGATCATGGATTTCATAATTTACCAATCATTGGAATAGTCCTCATGTACTTCTATGTTTACACGTGCATTTTCTACGAGGTTTTCGTTGCTTTTTTTATGGCCATAACATAATAAATACTGCAGGGCTATTCTATCAGACAGAAACATGACATACTCAATATAAGTCGATATGATCGGTTTGGACCCATTACAAATCTGATCATTTCTGGATCATCATATTTTTATGTCTTTTATGAAATTTTGACCCATGACAATACTGTGAACAGAGCCCAATACTACATGTTAGATGTGTGGCTGCCCATAACTACTTCTGGCACTGATAACTGAGATATTGGCATTCTAAAGATTTTTGAATATTTGCTTTGATGATGTCTCTCTCAGTGAATCAGATCCTGAAGCGCACGAACAACACTTATTTTGGATTGGCCTTTATCGAGGAGATCCCAGTGGTGATCAAAGTTGGGTTTGGAGTGATGGACTAGGGTAAGTTAAAAATATTCAGTCCAATAAGAAAATGTACCTATTATTTTGAAAGAAAAACGTTTTCTGCCATTAATGTGACCAGACCTGAGTGGGCCTTAATGATCTTCTTTTTTTTCCGTTTTTGCATCTCCCCTTTTCAGTAAGCATAACGTTTTTATTTTTTCATTGACATGGCTCCAAGAGGCTTTCTTTTACTGTTTTTTTACCACTGTTTTGACGTCATATAAATTATTGTGTAATATATACATTTTTAACATAATTTGTCCTCAAGGGATTATAAAAAATCTCTAGGGATCATCTTTCTTTTCTTTATTGCTCCTTTTTTTCCACTGTAAATGGGGCTTCCATAGGAACCACAGTTACAGGGGACAACAGTCCACGGCAGTGATAGAAGTCACTGACAGACTTAATTTCGGGTGCTGAGCAGAGACCCGGCAATCATGTGATCGATAGGTCCTATAGAACCATCAGCAGATGCTTTTCTTCGCTGCATAGTGCTCACTGAGCACCATGTAGCCGGCAAAAAAGGAGATGGAAGCAGTGATAAACTGCTTCTATATTCTCCCTAGTATTTTGTGAATGTGTCTGACAGCTTGGAACTGGACCTGCTCCTTTGAGATTGCAGGATCTTTAACTCTGCACACTAAATTTACAATGGAGAGGCATTAAAGCCAAGGATCTAACGTCATAATTTTACAGCGCTTGGTCTTTAATAAGGTTAACTAAGCTTTAATTATACAATTAAGGATAACACATTTATGTCATTGACTACCATATTTTTGTTATTGTTGAAAAATAAAAATAAATGAGCAAAATTATATTTGTTAATATTTTCCTACTATTTTGTATATTCAATAACATATCCATATTGTATATACAGCTTCAATGCAGCGTTAGGAGACTCTGACAACAATCACAGCCACACTCCCTTCTAGCCTTATGATCAGACTACACAGGGTTGGTTTATAGTCTGTTACCATAGAGACGGATTGGTGTGCATGGGTGCAATGTATCACTCAACTCAGGCTAGAGAGAAAAAATGCATCAGTGTGGAGAAACGGGGTCAATGGGTGCTCTCGTCTGCTGGCCCAGCTGCCTTTAGCAAGACTGCATGGACCAGGGCTCATACCACTGAACGCCCGTTTTCTCTCCCCATGGGCAGAACACTACACAGACAATGCAGGGTTAGGGTAATACAGTGTGGCAATACTTTATTGAACCACAACACCCAATAGCAAACATAACAATCCTAGCAATTACTCCAAGATGGTGCACATTACAGTGTCTCACCCTTCCGCTGACTCGCCGGGATAATGGTAGATGTAATGTCTGAGCTCCCAAGGTCCCTACTCCTCCTGTGATATACACGCAGAGAGGAGGAAATGACAAGTATAGGGAGATAACCGTGAGCAGTCCTGTGTTCCTTCAGCCGGGTACGATGTACCCTCCGCTGAGATCCTGAAGAGTGGCGCCAACCAGATGAAAACAAGTCTCTTTTATACCAGAAGCAGGTGATCTATTTTTAGATTTACCCAGTGTCCTTCAGTCCACCCTCACAGCCTTTCCCTATCTACCTTCGAAGTCAACAAACTGGTTATAGAATACAATACACAATTAGCATATCAGCACACAATAAACAAAGATAAACACACACTATGTACAAGTCACTATTACAGACTTACACAGTATGTTAAATGGTATGCAAGTCTGTCTTCTTGACCCCCCCCCAGACATAAATACTTAAATCCACAAGCCAATATACAGATAAAAAGTCAATTCTTCTTGGTTTGCAAAAATATGGTTGTCTGGGAAATTAAGATACAATCTGGTATTCTTCACAATCAGCATACTTGAATTTGACTACATGTGAATGATGTACTGTGATCCATTCTCATGAATATTGATGTAGTCCAAAAAATGGTTTCATCAGAAGATGGAGAATATTGCAACAAATCTTGTCATCTAGTTTGCTTCTCTTTTAGTATGTGTACCACAATTTCGACCGCAGCAATCAGGACAATGATGACATCCGGAGATGTGCAGTGTTAAACCTTTCAACCCTGCAGTGGGTGGCCCTTGAATGTGAGTCGCCAATAGATTGGATTTGCAAACTTCCCAAAGGTACAGTCTTATGAATTAATTATTTACAGTAGATATATTTTAATTCTTATTATAAAATTATGCATTCATTTATTTGTCCACAGGTTGTGCCTAGTATTGCAGCCTTATTTACTTATTCACTTCAATGGATTAAAGCTGCAATACTTATCATGAATACTTACCAACATTGCATTTGGCATAATATGGATGTTTAAAGGGGTTGTCCACTACTCAGGCAACCCCTTCTCAATCCCTATGTTTTCCCTAGTAAAATAACAACACTTATACTCTCTTCCGGTGCCGGAGCCATTCCAGCGATGTCTGCACTTTCTCTCCCAGGTCTCACATGACATTGTTATGTCACGCGATCCATGCGGTTAATCAGCGCTGGCTTCCCTCACCTCTCCTATGAATGTAATTGACATCTGGAGTAAATGAGAGAGCAGCTGCAGTTCTCACTTCCTTCGGATGCCTTGATTTGTCTGAAGAAGGGGAGAGTGAAGCCAGCGCTGATTGGAGTTAGGGATTGCGTGTCACATGAGCCCCAGGAAGCCAGTGTTGACACTGGTGGAACGGCGTTGACACTGGTGGAACAACGCTGACACTGGAGGTGAGTATAAATGTTGTTAATTTACTGGGGGAAACATAGGGATTCAGAAAGGGTTTTTCGAGTAATGGGCAACCCCTTTAAGCTCCGCCCCAAACTCATCTAGGAATGCTCCCCAAACTACAATTTTTGACATGGTTTACCATCAGTGGTTCCCAACTCCAGTCCTCATGGCCCCCAACTGATCATGTTTTTAGGATTTCAATATTATTACAAATGTGAGACAACCTGTGACAATTTCTGATGCTTTGATAATGACACCATCACCTGTACAATACTAAGGAAATCCTGAAAACATCTTCTATTGGGTGGTTGTGAGGACTGGAGTTTGGGAAACACTGGTTTACATAAGCTCCACTCTTTTGTGGCCCAGGACAGCCTTGAATTTATGGAAACTAGATCTAAAAAATGGGGATAGAGAAGTCCAATTCTGGAATGTTCACAATTATGGAAAAGATGTGTGTGGAGCTGTTCCTAGAAGAAAGTATTCATATCTTTCTAATCATTTCCAACCCTTCTTAAAGGGTAAGAGGTGGGATAACTCATAATATATGGGATAACTTGCTGATCGCTGGGGTGGGTCTGAAACACCAAGATCGGGTCTCTGGTTCCCTAAGAACAGGGCACTGCAGAGCCCCATCTTGAAAATACTGGGGGTGCATAATCTTGACCTCCGCTTCCAGAAATAGTGGAGTGCTGTACTCTGTTTTCATTGATAGTCTCATAGACGATAACTGGAGTCGAGTTTGAGCACGAGCATCTCTGGTCCATTTAAGATGGGGCTGCAGAGCCCCTTTCTTGGGTTCCATAGCCCCTTTCTTGGGATTGATGTGTGTCCTATCCTGAGGAGAGGGAATAACTAAGTGTTTTGGAAGTAACCCTTTAACCAATGCAGATGAGCAGCGCAGATTAAAAACGGCAACATGGCTTATATCATCAGCTTCCAAACTGTGGCCCTGCGATTGTTGCAAAGCTGCAGCTCTGCCGTATGCTAAGAATTGTGGTTTTGCAACCTCTGGAGGGTTACAGTTTGGAAACCTGTCTTACATACATACTGTATGGTTTCCATTAACAAAATGGCTAGTTAGTGTTAATCCTTTTTTACTTGTCCTTGGAATGAAAGTATCCATATTCTACTGTCTTGTTCTCTGTCTAGGAACAAGCATTAAAGAGCCAGACGTTCCGAAGGGTGAGCGTTCCTTCCTTTATTATTCTTTACACCATGTATTCTCCTATGTAGTGCATGGTTTTGCCTTTCTTCCATTGTTGCTTGTATAATAGACCTTCTGCTATTCTGTATCTATGTTTTCCCAGCTGGAAACACCGAGTGGGTCAAATTTGAGAATTCAGAGTACAAATTTTTCGAACATCGCTCCACGTGGCTGCAGGCTCAGCGGATTTGCACATGGTTTAGGGCTGAGTTGGTGTCTGTTCACAGTCAGGCGGAGCTGGATTTCCTGGGGCAAAATCTACAAAAGGTAAAGAATATAACTTTTCTGATTTCAAATGAATTGTACTTTAATCTGACGACTCTTGTTAAGCCAGTTTCGGTCTGTGTTCACAAACCTTCTGCAGACCCAAATTGCACTAATTAATGTCAAAGTCTCTCTATTTAACTTCACATCATTTTTCAAGGGTTAGTCTCTTTATATTAAATGTGTAAAACCGCAAAGTCCTTGTAAAAAGATGCAACTTTGCAATTTATATATTATTAAAAATGCTCTCAGTTCTCAAGAACGGAGGTAATTTTAATGTTATTGCTGATTCTTTGTTGCCTAGGACAAATCTTCCGTCTATGAGCAGTGGCTGGTCTCTTAGGCAAGAAGCACAGTGCTTACAAGATCTTTTCTATAGAACCTGTAAGTGCTGCTCTAGAGATGGCTGGATGACTGAATCTGACCAGCCTCAGTGCCCCTGCGTTCCTCTGATACTGCTGATTCTTTGTTGCCTAGGACAAATCTCCCGTCTATGAGCAGTGGCCGGTCTCTTAGGCTAGAAGCACAGTGCTTACAAGCTCTTTTCTATAGAACCTGTAAGTGCTGCTCTAGAGATGGCTGGATGACTGAATCTGACCAGCCTCAGTGCCCTGCGTTCCTCTGATACTGCATAGGCAGTTGAGGACAGTGGCGCGATGACGTACGCTCCTGAATATGAACACGAGAAAAAAATGCTTTTATGTCCAACATTCTGTTCGGATTACATTTTCATTTAATTTTATAGGGGTTGGAGATTTTTTTTTCTGATAATTAGCACATAATCCATTGCATAGACATTGAATTAAAGGGTTTTTCCTAAAATAGTAAGAACCGCATTTTGAATGGAGAGGAGGTGCACATGGTCCACCACTGCTCCATACGTATAGATAAGGGACACCTTACAATTTTGGAAATAACTCTTTGATGAACGAATCGATTTGTAGGGCCTTGGTTCAGCTGCCACATTAGTATCTTGTGGCCAATGGGTGTAAGCTCTGCAACCTCCTATCAGCCAGAATCTCCGGCGCCTCTTCTGATTTGTAGACCCTGCGTGGCGTCATCATCATGGCTGCTGCACTAGGGTCCTGCGAATTGATTCACTCATCTCTACTTTAAAGCATAAAATGTTGGTTTTCTGAAACCAGCAGAAGAGGGAACTCACTGCATACTATAGGTAGTTAGATTTCTATTATATTTTTCAGGACATTACTTATTTCCTATATTTTTTTTATGATTTGACTGCATCTTCTTTCTTTAAAGCACCACTTTGGCATTCCTTTCTATTTTGGCGCTGGAGTGGTGTCAGGGGTGAGTTCCCTGCCCCTAGTATTATACTTACCAGTCGATGGCTTCTTTTTCTATTGGCTCCTCTCTGGTCTGTCTTCTGCAGGTTGTGACCTGCTGGATCACTCCAGTGTTTTCTGGGTGAACTGGAGGTCACAACTCAACGAAAGTCTATGAGAGCCAGAACAAGGCCTTCATAGACTTACACTGAGCATTTGTGACCATTATCTCTGACTTCTGGCCAGTCAGAAGCTGCAGTCACAAGATGACGGAATGGGACCAGAGTGGCGCCAAGAAGAGCAGAAGACCTCAGTTGGTATTTTACTAAACAACATATATTAGTGATGCCACTCCAGCTGTGAAATAAGGAAAAATACCGGAGTGGTGCTTTAACATTTAGGCTAGGGTTACACTGTAACGTTTGTTTGTTGTGGGATATCACATCTAATGATTTCCTATGGTGTAACATTGAGACCTGCGACATCCTGCGACTGCAACACAGAGTTGTAAATATTTCCAAGTTACTTGGATTTTCTGGGGCACGTCGTAAGTAACTCAATTGCCATCAATGCAAGTTACAATTTGACAGCAAGTCATAGACAAGTTGTCAGATGTTTTGATGTGCGGCGTTTCTGAGAATTGCTGATATGGTCGTGTAACCCTAACGTTATATTTTAGTGTCATTCTCACTGACTCCCTTTTCTTTTCTACAAGTTCTCTCGTGGACAGGAGCAGCACTGGTGGATTGGACTTCACACTTATGAAAATGATCCAAGATTCAGGTAAATAATTTTTTTGTTTCAATGCTAAAATACAGTAGTTATAGGTTTAGAAATTCTGAATATGTAAAGGGGTAGTTTCTGATTTTCCAATCTCTAGAGTTAGGCTTAAAGGGGCTGTCCTATGAACAAAAGTATATTTTAATCAATAGATTGAAGTAAAAATAGGTTCCACTATTGGATGTGTTAAAAAAAATGTTCCTGTGCTGAGATAATCTTATAAATGTGCCCCTGTGTAATGGCTGTGTCTTACCGTACAGGGACATGGTCTGATCATACCACAGCTCCTGGGCAGGGGAGGAAGCAAAAGAGTATACAGACAGGACAGCATGGGATCACAGCTGATTCTTTTTGTGAGTAAAACATTTCCCTGCCTGTTTTTAAAAAATATTTTACCTCAAAGAAAGAATCAGCTGTGAAACCATGCTGTAATGTCTGTATATTCTTCTGCTTCCCTCCCTGCCCAGGAGATGTAGTATGATCAGACCATGTTCCTGTATGGTCAGACACGGCCATTACACAGTACACAGCAGGGGCACATTTATAAGATTATCTCAGCACCGGAACATTTTATTTAAACACATCTAATTGTGAAGTTTATTTTTAGTCCAAGATCTGTTGATCAAAATATACTTTTGTACGATGCGCTACCCCTTTAAGGTTAGGGATAGGCTATGTCTAGTGACAGGATTAGGGCTAGGAATAGGCTAATAAAATTGTTATATACAAAAAAAAACATAAATGTAGTAAAAAAACAAAAGGCAAAAAAAATAACATGGTATAACTTTTAAATTTTTTTTACATCAGATTTCAGCAAAAAAAACGAAATATACTAGGAGATCAAAGCACAATAATTGCATTAATATTTTATTAAAACTATATAATTAGATTTAGAAAAAAGTGTAAAATCATGAAGCAGCTCTTAGTAATGAATGAAGACAGTATTATATCATGTGCACGATTCAAGCTATATTCGTTCATTAGCTGTTCATCTTCTGTCATGTTGGTTGCAGCTTAAGCAGACAACAGTAGTCAAAATGAGTTAGTCATCAGCTGTTGTGTTCTGCATAGGCAGTGAACAAAATGACAAAGCTTATTTTACTGTACTGTGCAAGGTGATGTAGGTCGCAGCCTATGAAGAACGTTGCAGCCAATGACAAATTAACCATAGCAGTTAGTGCAGTTACTGCCGGCAAGCAGTAACTGCCCTGCTCCAAGAAGTGCACCTTCATAGACTTTGAAGCCTCTGGTCTCCATCTCTCACCACACTATTGGATCACCCGCCAGGGCAGTGGGATACTCGGTACCGGGCCGCTGTCTTAAAAGGATGTGTCATGGCAGCAGTGACCCGGTCCGTGTCCCTGGGCGTCCAATAAAAGGGAAATATTTACAGGGGATGATAGAGTTTGTAGTAAAGTGTTTGTGACGCCACCTGTGGTTTCTGGTCAGAGGTGACCAGAGTTGCAGGGCAGATCCTCTGGGATAGATGGTTGATGCAGCAGAGTTGGAATAGCTTCCCATAGGTGAAGCTTATTGTCCCAGGGCAGAGAGATGTTGTAGAGAATAATGGTGCTGGAGGATGTAGCAGAGTGGAGTGCGTGCCGCAGGAAGAATTTGAGGAGACAGTCAGATGCAGTTTCCAAGGCTTTACTCACAGTTCAGGTGCATGCAGTACAGGTGCCCTCTTGGTGCCACGTCCTCCAGGTAAGGAATCCAGCAACGTCCCAGGTAGAATGAGAACACCAGTCCAAAGCTCCGTCAGTATATGCCTTCCCTGGCCATATCACTGTGCTGATTCCCTACTCCTTCTTCCTTCCCACCACCACACAAACAATGTCCCATTCCTGTAGCTGCGAATCCTGTCGGACAACGTGACCCAGGCGTTTCCTTGATTCTATATTGCTTTCCTTCCCGGAAACGATACTTGTGGTTGTTGGCTGTGACCCCTAAAGTTGTCACAGCTGTCGGCTTGCTAGCAGAGTCCTGTTGTACACTCCACTAGGCTAGGGGCCGAGTCCCTTCTGCGACCTGGATTCTCCCAGCTGACATCCGTCAGCCTGGAACAAGCCCCACGGGTAGCCTTCTGCTCAGCCGTGTCTCTGAGAATTCCCTTTTCCCTACAGAGAACCTTCTTTGCTGTCCTTCTATCTGTGAGCAGAACCTCAGGACCTGGAGCCTGCTGCACTTTTCTATCTCTTCCCTCCTCCCCTACGGGACGGCTGCCTATGCACGTCTGTCTTCTTCTTCCCCTATGGGAAGACTCTCTCTTACTTCCCTCTAACTCCTGCTCTGACCCACAAGCTCCACCCACCATCTGACACCCTTTGCTAGTTACAGGCATGCTAGAGGAACTGAGCTAGTGTGTGTGATGGATGCAGTGTTGTCAGAGCCAGGTTTGGTGTCCCCATCTTACCTGAAAGGTGGGATACCACATCTCTGGCTGAGATGCAGTACCTCTGTGGCGACTGGACCCTCATGGGTGCCACACTATGTCACTGATTCAGATCATAAACTGCAGGTATACAGGCATTAGAGAAATATATATAATCTTGTCTATATTCCTTCCAGATGGTCAGACATGTCTGTTCTCAATTTTGTAAACTGGGCTCAAGGAAGGCCAGGTCCCATTACTAGAGAGAAGAAATGTGTATACACAATGGTGAACCGTGGTAAGTACACGGCACAATGCAAATTTTTCTTTCGTTTCATATTATAATACACATCTTGTTAATTCATAGTTGTAAAAGAATTAGCATATAATTTGATATAGTTAAAGGATACGGACACCTTCAGGGCACTTTTTTTACTGAAACGATTTGTTTTGTGTGTACCAAGCTGTAATTTTTAATGGTACCACTTTGGAGTAGATATGATTTTTTTAATGACTACATATTGGATTTTTTATGGTGGTGCACAACCAAAAAAAATGGCAGTTTCAGCATTTCAATTTTTTTTCTTAACAGCGTTAAGCGAAGGGGTTAAATCTTACCGTATATGTTCATAGGATATAATGTTTATAGATGTAATAGAACCAAATGTGCTTATTTTTTACTCCTTTATTTTTAACTGGGAAAAAGCAGAGTGAATTCAATTTTTTTTTATATATATATATTTTTAAAAAACGTTTCTTTTACAAGACACTTTTTTTTAGTCCCTATTGACACTTGTCCCTCAATAATAATGATTTTTTTTTTTTGCCAGCCATGAGAAATTTAGCTTAGAAGCCATATGAAAATCAGTTTGTACTGGGGGCATGTCGATGGACTAAGACGGCTTCTTTAAAGTGCATGGACGCACCCACATGGCGCTTCCAGCCTGATCTGCATATGGCTTTTACACTAGATCTATGTCACGATGTGACGGTCTGAAAAAACAGAGAGGGGCCTAAAACTGTACCTGGAAATGAGGGATCCTAACTATCCCTGTCCCTGTTGCACAGCTTCTGAATCCACACCTTTGCAGTAGAAAACTTCACAGAGCAGGCTGCATGGGATAACAAGCTTTTACTTGTAACAACATGAGGTAAAGGGAAAATGCACAGTCATTTCAGTATTGCATCAGGAAACACGAACAAAACGAAAGTGAAACTACAAGTGAGACTATTTCTTATACAATACATTAAACAGAAGGAAATGTTACACAACATCACCGTCTATTGTCAGGTCAGCATAAAGTCCTCCTTTTACTTATAACAAGTCCTAATCTGTTGCATATGCCAACAGTCCCAGGGGCACCCTTGATGGTAGAGAGGCCAGGGGCTCCAACCTTACTATGCTACTGTTAAACCCTAATCTGTCCCCTCCCACACCCCATGAGGTATGGGACAGAAATGTAAGGGAAACGAGAAACAAAGATAGACAGGGGTAACTGAAAACGACTATCATACAAAACACTTACCAAAAATAGGGAGGAGGATAGGGAAATTGAGGAATAAAACTAAATAGGAATAAGGGCGAGGAGATAAGCACTCACAAAACTACTTACACAAAACACTCCAGCAACTACTCCCAACTCCAACAGTACACAGCTCAACACTTCCAGGAAGAAGATTCTTTCACCGACAAGGAAGAAACGCCCAGAGTTAGTGTATGTAGAGAGAGGAAATTAAAGCAGCAGCTGCAGCTGAGAGCTACAACACTGAATGTTCCCAGCTGGCATGGAAAGAGTCTTGAACCCTTTCAGCACTGATGGAAAGTAAATCCATTTAAAATAGGACACAAATCACACCATCTCTAAAGAGGACCTGCGATTCATTACCCATTGTGACGTTCTAACTCCAGGTCTCCCAGGGGACACTCTCGTGACAATTTCTCATTATTGGCACATCAGATCTCTACAAAAAAAGGAATCATTATTATTACGGTACAAGCTCCTACAGTCATACAACTACTGCCATAAGTAAACACATATTGACCGGTTCCCTTATAGATTGCCATGGGGCAACAGGGCATTGCATGCTAAATAGCAAGAATGTACAATTTTATGCACTATAGAATTAAAAAAATCCATAATGTATAAATGTTTAGATATTTTATGGTTGTGTTTGCATCTGATAACTTGTGGAATATTCTCAGTATATTGCACAAAAGGAAAAACTCCAACATATTACTGACATTATGTTCATAAAACAGAGTGGGGTGATCAGAAATGCATCACTGCTCTACCCTATATCTGTAAAAGGAGCAACAGATCCACAACGCCAACACCCACCCCACCTCCTCTACCATCACCCAATGCTGGAGGGTGCCCGAGGGGCTGGCTGCCATTCTTGAACAAGGTGAGTTTCAGAAAACACAAAACCACTTCTCTGTATTGGACTCTCACAGTTTAGTGGTTGTCATCAAGAAAGAGGGATAAAAAGGAAAGGTATACTGGCAGACTTGTCATCAAGTCTATTTTAGGTTTATATTCCTTTAAACTATGTGCCCAATTGATCATGTTTTTCTTACTTGGGGTATTCATTTACACTTCTATTGTCAAATTTTTTGCAGTTCATGAATTTTGAGCAAAATTAAAAACTTTCTAGATTTTGTCTTTAATAGTTTTTGCAAACTTTTTAGCATAAAACAATGCACATTTTGCTAAAATGTTGTTTTTGTAAATTTGCCTCATCTAAAGGCTTTGTCATTGATCATATTCATTGCAGTGTTTTGGAGTGAGAGCGGACAATAAGGTCGATATTAAGACATGGCAACAGGCTCGAGATTCCTGCAAAATCCTTTCAGCAGAAATTGCCACAATTGATAACTACTTGGAGCAAGGTAAACAGTTCTTTGCTCATCACATGAGAATATCAATTTGTCCTTTGATGATCAGGACCTCTGAACTGTTCTTTGTTTCTTTTCAGCTTTCATTACGTCTATTCTTCCAAATATTACCACCGACCTGTGGATCGGTCTTCATAATGGTCGACAGCGGTTTCAATGGGAGGAAGGCCAGCCGCTGTCCTATGTGAATTGGGCTCCACGTGCTCCATCCAGACAGAGTGCATCCAATGGCAAAATGGTGAGCGTTATCTTATTTTTATAGGCCTCTAGAGATAAAAGAAATACAGTAAGCTTCTAATAGAAGGATACCGTATGTTTAATGATAAGGTGCAGTTCTACCATGGGTGCAACTTGGACCCCTTCCAATCCAGTGGGTGGTTTTGTCAAATTTCTTACACAGCCTCTGTGCAGGGACCTGAGATTCCATCACATACACTTGAATGAAACTGGACCGTAGTGTTCTGCATGGGAATAGACCAGCAGTTCATCTGTGTAGAGAAAAATCTGTAGGGCGCCAGAACACCACAGCTCTGTCCGATGTAGTGGCTCAGCTTCTGTTGGTGAACTACCCAATGATAGAACTACACTATTTACGGATCTGCAGCGCTCCAGCTCTACACATGGCACTGATGTTGGCTGGTTGCTGAGGGCCTTATATGTCTGACCCCACACTGATCTTATAGCGATGACATATTCTAAGGATCGACCATCAGTATCTCTCACAATATCTCAGATAAATGAATGGCACCATAATGTGTTTGTCATGTTTTTTGTGCAGATTAGCTGTGCTGCAGTCTGGCATGGTTCTCCACCTCAGTTCACTGGACGATGGGAAGACAAACTGTGCCTGGAAAAGTATGGCTACATCTGCCAGATAAACAAAGGTTTGAGCAAATGTTTATCGACTGACGAATCAAACATGAGGTTCATGCTGTAAATAATCCTATCCCTCTTTTTGTAGTGGCTGCTCTGGGTCCTTCTTCAGAGATGTTTCCATTTCCATCAGGGTCTATTCTGCGCTACAGGAACAACTCTTACTTGATTTTGCAGAAACCAATGACTTGGTCAGATGCTCGACTCCTGTGTGAGACTCGCAATGCAACCTTGGCCAGCATCATTGATCCTTTCCAACAGGCTTATTTAACCATGGCTGCCACTGGACAAAAAACTCCACTATGGATTGGTCTTTCAAATGAAGATGTAAATTATAATGTTTCTTAGGTTTATTTCTACTTTTATATATGTCCTAACTTGCCAGGGGACTTGGGACCACTAATCTCATAAATGGTGGGGGGTCCTAGAGGTGGGAGCCCCAGTGATGAGGAAATTATCACCTAATATGCAGATACTAGCTTGAAATTTTAGTACAGCCTCTTTAACCAGTTCACCACATAGGACTTAATAGTATGTCCTAATTCGCGTTTGCATGAATGGAGCGAGTTCAGGAGCTGTGCCCACACCATACGCAACATATGCTGGCTGTATTATACTCATACAGCCAGTATCTACCTGTTGTGTTTTGGTAGCTGAGGAGAATAAGCAAAAATGGCAATACACCAGAGAGGCTGGAACCTATTGGATTGCAGTACCCTGAACTAACCACACAACTAGAGGTAGCCGTGGAGCGTTCCTACGTTGATCCTAGACGCCTCGTCACAGCCTGAGAGATAACTACACCTAAAGGCAGAAGGATGAAAGCTATCTGCCCCGGAGCAGATCCCAAAGAAAATAGGAAGCCCCCAAACAAGTAATGGCGGTTAGACAAGAAGAAGCACGTACACAGACAGAAAATAGAATGAGCAAACGCTGGGGCCCAATCTGTCTAGACAGAAAAGTACAGGAAAGGATACTCACTGCAATCCAAAAAAAACCTAAAAAATACCAACTCTTCTGAGATTGCAAAAACACCTGAGATCACACGATCTCTACCACCTAAAATCAGATCTCTGGTGTGACAAAACTAAGCCACAGCCACTGAAAAAACAGGAAAAAACAAATGAACAAATAACAGTGGCTTCAGATAAACTGAGAGAAGCACAAGTCCCGGAGGGGACCTGGCTGACCTCCATAGAAGTGCAGGGAACAATGCAAAAAGCAAGCACAAAAATAAAAGCAGAAAATATCTTATCTGATAGCAGAAGATGCAGGCAAGACTCAGCAAACTTCCAAATGAACCAGGAACCACAATTGAGACAAGAACAATTGATCACCGGCAACCATCATGGGAGGGAACCTCCCTTATATCAGACCAGTCAGCGATCCCAGATTGCCATTCCTCGCTGAAAGGCTCAGTACTGTCTGTAACCACCAGAGGGAGCCTCTGATCAGAAACCATCTTTAGTACATTCATAACA
Organism: Oophaga sylvatica; assembly: GCA_033576555.1. NCBI lineage: Eukaryota > Metazoa > Chordata > Amphibia > Anura > Dendrobatidae > Oophaga > Oophaga sylvatica. The sequence goes on from JARQOD010000003.1 coordinate 129,462,531, forward strand.
TCTACCTCTAACAGCAGCGACGAGAGTGAGATCCGATCACGGCTGATGATCCGTTAAATGTCAATCATTGACACTGGCATTTAAATTGCTAGGTTGCTGGTCTTCATGCAAAGCAATCGGTGGCACACATTTTTTTTTTTTTTTATATTTCTGATTTTTTTAAATTACTTAAAGGGGTCGGCCCCATCTCTTTTTGTTCAATATCTTACAGTGAGGGTGCAACACCCGACACCCCAACCGATAAGCTGTTACCAGTGCCCTCGGCGACCAGAAGTTCTTGGATGCTGCCGGAATACCGCAGCTCTGTCATTTCTATAATAGTTCGGCAGAGGACTGCAGATCCACCCACCCCCTATTCAAAGGAATGTGGGACGGATATGTAGTGCACTATAGTTTTCCATCAGTATCTGAGAACTTCTGGCCGCCGAGGGCTCTGGTAACAGTTGATCCGTGTACCATGAATAAAAAAGTAGTTACTAAACTCTTTAAATTAAAAAAATATATATACAACTTTGATATTGCTCTATTTGTACTGACCTCAGTAATCATGTTGTCAGGTTTTTATTGCATAATAATGAAAGCCGTAAAAGAAAACCCCTAAAAGCAATGGCAGTATTGGAATTTTTTTTCCCATTTTTCAATACATTGTACAATAAAATGAATGGTGCCATTCAAAACAACAACTTGTCTCTCAAAAAAACCTTACCCCTCATGTGGCTGCATTGACAGAAAAATAAAAAAAATTATGGCTCTTGAATAAAGGGTGGGAAAAAAATGAAAACGCAAAAACAAGAATTGGACGTGGCGGGAATAGGAGTTATTAATTACATAATTCTGGGTGTCTGACTTTGCCACTAGGGCAGGGATATAAAAATCAAATACACAGAGGAACAAATTGAAAAACTTGGACAATGTTGTGGGCCAACCTTGATATCTATGTAAAAGAATGTGTTCAGTTAAGGAAGTTTATCCTTATCATCAAATATGGAAACAAATTTAAAGGTGTTGTCCCACAAACAAAGTACATTTTAATTAATAAATTTTGAGACAGACCACATGACTGGAGAATGCAGTTTGTCCTCTCGGGCAGGAGCATACATAGAAATCATGGGTCCCATAGTAGAAGTTATAATTTGGCCCCACCACCCCTCAAAAAAAAGCCTCCCCCACAGTGAATTCCTTCACAGTACACTTCACACACACTGCATGATGACCCTATTGTACACCCACCCACTCTCTTGGCAAAGTATGGTGACTCCAACACAGTATGTTGTCCCCAAACTGTGATCCCCATACAGCTCTTCACACAGTGTAATGGGCCCCACGTAGTCCTCCATACAGCATAATGGGCCCCACAAAATCCTCCATTCAGAATAATGGTCCCATATAGTCCTCCATACCGTATAATGGCCACACATAGTCCTCCATATGGCATCGCGGATCAAATATAAATCACCCTGGGGGCCAGATTTAGATTTAGAATTGTGTTTTATGTCTAAATCATACTGTGATTTTCTCCCTTCCTCCTAGTGGTGACTGTGAGCAGACATCATTGGTATAGGTATATTAACTCTATGTATCAGCTCACTGTAATAGGCCTCTCTGGTTATTTTAGGGGAGTCGATCATACTCTTGGCTCACAAATGATAGATTATCATACACCAACTGGAGAGATGGGGAACCCCAATACATGAGTAGCTGTGTGTACATGGACGAGCAGGGAACATGGAGCCCATCAGATTGTAATCGCAAATTGCCTGGTGCAGTCTGCAGCTTCAATACTCGTGAGTCTTTTTGCTTTATTATCAACCTTTGACAGTTCTATTATAACATTTATTATGTTCTTGGAAGTCACAACAGGGAAGGAATGTGTAAGGGCTAGAGATGGGCGAATTGATTCTCAGGAATCTAGTGCCAGGTCAGTATTCCATGGCCACTAGACAGGACCCTGAATCATCTGCTACCTGCCATCATCAGCTGCTCCACTTTTGATTAGCCAGTCTGGCGCAACATCATCATTGCGGCATGATGCACACAAGACTTTGCACCAGGCCCGCTAATCAAAAAAGGAGCCACGGGTGACGGCATGTAGGAGTTGTTTCCAAGGGTTCCGTCCACGGCCACAAAATACTGACCTGAATTTGATTCACTCATCTCTAGTTAGGGCACAATAGGGAGTGAGAATTTAAGCTTTGGAGTTCTCCATCACCACAATGTCCTCACATTCTCTCATCTCTCGGACAGCATCATCCAGACCTCACAAGTGGAGCCTGAACAGCACTTGTCCTAATGCAGTAGGTGACTCTGACTGGATCCCATTCCGTGACTACTGCTACTCCTTCCACATGGAGGTCACTGTGGGCCAGAAGGATGCTGCCAAGAGGTGCCAGAAAGGTAAACAATCAGTTATGCTTCCAGCCTCTCATGTATGTGTAATATGTACCTACACCGAGCACAAGAACCACATTAATTGGCGCTATTATTGCCATATATACACCTATCGATGTATAAGGTGCTATCTGCTATTTCTTGCTAATTCCTTTAAATTTTATTAGATAGTATAAGCACACTTCAGTTCTGAACTACCAAGCTGAAGGCCAGGGGTCAGCAACCTATGTGAAACTTCATGCCTTGGCTGGTCCGAACAATGAAAGCAATTGTTACCATCACCTTTCGTGTCCCTCCTTTTTCCTCATAGATTGTAAGCTTGCGAGCAGGGCCCTCATTCCTCTTGGTATCTGTTTTGATCTATGTGTTTATTGTTATGCTGTAATGTCTATTGTCTGTACAAGTCCCCTTTATAATGTAAAGTGCTGCGGAATCTGTTATTGCTATAGAAATAAAATTATTATTATTATGATGCCTTAATAGCCTGCTGGGACTTGTGGTTTCACGACGGCTGGAGCCCCAGAAGTTACTAACCCATGTTGTATGACGATTGATACTCTATTATGGAGATGTTCTCCCTTAGGCCTCTTTCACACATCAGGCTTTTTGAATCAGGCGCGATCCGGCTGTTTCTAAAAAAACGGATTTTTTTAGCATTGACATTAGCGCCGGATCGCGCCTGATGTCACTGCGTTGCATCCGTTTTTGGCCGGATCCGTCGGAAATGTACATTCCGGCGGCCGGACAAGACGGTTTCTGTAACGTTTTTTTTTTTTCCGGAGGCGCCTGACAGTGCCTGAATCGGCACTTCAGGCGGCTGGCAACAATGCAAACCTATGGAGCCGGACCAGTATTTTGACAAATCCGTCAAAAAACTGATCCGGAGTCCAAGGTGTTCTCTCTCTCTCTCTTCTCTCTCTTTTTTTTTTTTTCTTTTTCCGGGTTGAGAGGGTCAGACCTGATCAGTTGCATCAGTTTGTGTGAAAGTAGCCTTAGGCCTCTTTCACACATCCGTTTTTTTGTGTCAGGCATAATCCATCGAATGCCTGAAGGGACGGATCGCTGAATGAAAAAACTGATGCAACGGATCAGTTTTTTTGCTGGATCCGACCTAAACTTTTGAACCCGGAAAAAGAAAGTTTTGCATGTCCGGAGACAGTGGAAAATGTAGTAGTAGTCCCTGATTTCCAGAGTCCGGATCAGTCTTTTGCCGGATTGCACAAAAGGCTGATCCGGTTCCATTTGACTTCTATTATTTCCGGCTGCCTGATGCGCCGCTTCAGGCACTATCAGGCGGGTCCGGAAAAAATAAAAAACGTTGCAGGCACCGTTTCGTCCGGCCGCCGGAATGTACTAATGCAACGCAATGACATCAGGCACGATCCGGCGCTAATGAAAGTCAATGCTAAAAAAACGCAGTCGTTTTTTTGACAACACGCAGGATCGTGCCTGAAGTCAAAAAACGGATGTGTGAAAGTAGCCTAAGAAGCAATGCAGCTGCAATGTTACATCTAATGGAACATGTCAAATACTATTCTTTGTCCTGTTATATATTCTGTGCCCAAAATTTTCTTGTTTGCTGTATGAGAAGAGTGGAGACCCCTATATAGGATTATTAAAGTGCTGTTTGTTGTCTTGCAGTTGGAGGTGAGGTGCTGACAATTGTCGACGAAACTGAAAACCTATTTGTATGGGAGCATCTGCAGACATTTGAGAGTCAGACAAAGGGAGCCTGGTTGGGCATGTCCTTCAGCACCAGAGGTTTGAATCCTTTAAAGTATATTGTTTTGTTTATGGGAGGATGGAAACAGACATCTTAAGACCCCCATACTCATTAGAAGAAAGCTGGACAAACCCTGATAATTTTGGTGGGACCAGCAGACCATCCAATGTCTTCTCGACTGTCCTTTAACGAAGGATCAAGCAGCTGTAATTTCAACACTCAATTCTTTTATTTTCATGGTAAAAATGAGGGGTCCTTCAAAGAATTTATAAAAAAGTAATGGGGAACGGGAGAAGTCAGCTCACCATTTGCAGTCTCTTTCCAAGAATGAGTTCCACACACGGAGCTGCCTGGGCATGCATATTCTAAAGAATGACGAATAAAGGTACTCCAGCATAGAAAAATATAAAACTTCATCTTTAATGGAAAAAATTCATAAAAACAGGCACAATGCGGACAACCTATAGATCCCAGAGAGCTACCAACCGACGCATTTCGACAACTATAATTAAGACCGGAGTGTCGAAACGCGTCGGTTGGTAGCTTACTGGGATCTATATATTGTCCGCATTGTGCCATTTTTATTAAAGACGAAGTTTTATATTTTTCTTCGCTGGAGTACCTTTTTTTTCTTCATTCTTCAAAGAATTTCTCCTCTCTATCTCTGTTGAAAACACAGGAACTCTCTGTCAAATGAAGATTCAGCTGACTATTATCAGGTTCTCAGTTTTATTCTTGGGTAGGGAAGATACAAGGACACCTGCAGTTATTCAACCCCTTCTCCAGTCATAAATATGAAAGTATTGGTGGGAGATGTGACAATGGAAGCAAACGTTGTGGGTAATTAGGCAGCTGAAGCCTCTCCTGCAAAGCCAAAGTCATATTATCTCCTACACATCTAGACGAGTGGCATCTCCCATTTCTGTTCTGGAAAAAATGAAAAAATCAAATTTAAATTTGCCTATAGACTTAGCACAAATCTCTTTTTAAGCATTTATAGAGGACTTTGGTGCATATTATAACCCATACGTTGAAAGAAGTAAAATTGGTGAGAAAAAAATATTTTTGAAATTTGCTCTGCAAGTTAATCTCCATGCAGGAAAATTCCACAGCATATGCCTTGTATTATAACTTGCTGCTTATTTTCCATGTGCAAATCTACACAGGATTAAAATAAAATGTACAAATAGTCGCCGTCTATTAAAATAGCCTCAGCAGGTGTGGGGAGTGCAGGCCAATGTGCAAAGTCAAATAATCAAATTGTAGATACACCATGCAGGTAACAGAGACTTAGATGAAGATGTCAGGATCTTTTATGGGTGGTTCCAGGTCTCACCAGGCTCTACATAGCCAATTTTGTCACGCCCCAGATGAAGCCATTCTGGTGAAACTTGTGTTCACACACCATTTGGATTAAGTGCTGTAAACTGCTTCTTACTATCTTTATTCATTGGAATGTTGTGACTATATAAAAACATAGGGGCCCTGTGTCTCATTACTAGTGGTCTTTCACTATTGGCGTCTCCTTTTGGCTTTCCACATACCATTAGATCAGTGGAAATTTGTATCCAGATATGACTGAAGATTTGATCTTTGTGTCTGATATTTAGAGCTGGGACCAGGACACATTCATACACTATACCACTCGTACACATATTTAGAGGCGGAACCAGGAAAAACTCGTACACCATCCTGACGTGTTCAGCTGAGTCTACACAGGAGTGTCATCATTTGTATCTCTTGTGGATGCACCCTTGAGTTAAAATGGTTGTACAACTTTCAGCAGCTGCGTTGGAGACCCTTACTCACTACTGAACATGTGTGCTCTTTGTCGTCTTCTATTGTAGAAGGTTCACTTTTATGGAATGATAACACACCAGTTAATTACTCCAATTGGGGGCAACATGACTCAGGACCCAGTCTATTAAGCCCAAACTCTTGCTACTGGATTGAAGGCAGCAATGGCGTGTGGAGTCTGGGCTCTTGCACCAACATCAGCAAAGGAGTTATTTGCAAACTATCTAGAGGTAAGCTAGAATTGTACTATTCCAAATCTTAAACTGGTCACACATGGCCTAAATTTTTTGGCCACCAGAAATGGGTCCATATAGAGGTGCACTAATGAATACTTCTAGTAATTATCTAGTTATCACTTATGAAGCAAAAGGTAAAACTGGAGAGACAAAAAGCAATAATAGGGTCTTATTTGGTAACAAAGCAGTATAAAATATAATAGGTACACTCACCTGATAGGGTTGTGGAAGTCACAACTCCCATAGAAGCATGTAAGGCCAGCTGCAGGACCACCAATGGGATATGATGCAATAAATGAAGAATGCAGTGGTACAGAGTCCGCTCTGCCCGAGGTACAATCACACATAAAGGCGAAGCATGAATGCAGTTTATTTTGTCAACGCGTTTCAAGGTTTTCATACCTCTTCATAAGGACCAATCCACAATGATTGCATAGTTATCACTTATGGCAGAGTAACGAATTATTGTAAATCTCATAGTGATATAATCTATTAATCTAGAGTTGACAGCCAGTGCATCAAGGCTTCTGTCGTACTGACCACCCTGAAGAGCCTGATGCATAGCCTGGTTATCTTAAAAAGGGGTTGATTAGTTAAAAAATTCTGAAATACCCTGCTAGGAAATTACAAAGTAGTAAAGCGGGCCCTAGACCTTAGAACACTCATTTATTAGCCCAAGTGCAGAGTAGCTGCAAATGTTTGTTTTCAGGCAATCACCTTCAGATCACAAGAGATCACAGGAGCCAGTAGTGGGATATCCTGTTGTCAGATTATTGATGGATGGCTTCTCAAAGAGAATGGATTATTTGATAATGCAAACCTAAACTAGATCCAAAATGAACTGTTTCAGATTTATATTTGGGCAATGTAATGAATGAAGAAGAAAAACAATCTAAAAAGCTAGATAATTACATAAATAATACTTGTCAAGTAGACATGGAACAAATTTTAATAAGCACATTGTGATGTATAATAATCAGAGCCATATTATGTGCAAAGTGCATTTATCAATGATTGTAGCAGAAAATAATCTATTTCTTATGTAATCCTTTTTAGTGGAAGAAATTAAACTGGACAGATCTGGTAAGTAACTACACAAACACACTAAAGTCCAACCACATAAGTTGTAGCAATTGTCCCCAAACTATTCAGATCACCTCCTCAATATACCACACAAAAGTGCTTCTTGTAAAGATGGCATGGCAGCTGGACCACCGATTCATTCGTTTCCTATGGGGCTGCCCTGCGCTGTGCTTGTAATTTTTCCATCAGCTCCATGCAGAATGAATGGAGCAGCGGTTGGGCATCCTGCGGATAGGTGATCACTTTTTTTCATAGAGCAACCCCTTCAAGGTTAAAATGTAAAATAGGCTAAACTGTGTCCTCTAATCAGCCCTATAGAAGAAGTGATTGCAAAATAGCATCCCATTTCCTTTACCTATTGAATGAGTTTTGTGGAAAAATGCTATATTAGCCCACCCGCAGCTGATCATACAGAGGAATGTAGGGACTTCACTGTGCTGTGTAGTAGTGACATTATCTCCAATAGGAAAAGGAAATCTTTATTAGGGCTGGCTCCCACTTGTGATTAAATCGGACGAATGCAATCTGATTGAAAATCATATTGCATTCGTACCAATTTAATCCTATGCTTGTGTTCTCAGTGTAAACCTGCCTTACCACTGATTGGCAGCTTTCTGCCTATGCACGGTGTACACAGGAAGCTGTTAATTAGGGATGTGCACAGCTCAGCATTCTGACCACTGCTATATTTACCATAGAGAAAACAGGAATTCTACCAAACTACACGAAGCAGCCCAGTAAGTGCCACATCGCTGTAATCAGGCTTTTTGCCCCTACAATATGCTGCTCTCAGATTACATAGCAAAAACCTGCTGACATATTCCCTTTAATAGAACCCCCGCCTTGGGTTCAGGCTAGGACTACAGGGCAAATAGTAGCCTTGTGACATAAGATGGCAGTGTCTCCTTACTACGGTACATTCTAAGTTACGCTAGTACATGTAGTCCCTTTGTGACCTGCAAGCTGGTGTATCCATAGCTCCTACTACTGGATTCCGGTATGATCACATGACTAGTTGCAACAGGCGGAGTAACATTTGCATTCTTAAAGCGGTATATATTGTCTTTGTAAATATAAGCACTTTCTTAATTTACTACTTATTAAAGATTGAAGTCATTCTAGAGATATCAACACATATTTTCTTTACAGCCCATTCCCTAAGAGACCGACCACCGCTCACTGCTGACTAGCTTGTAAGCACTGAGCTGAAATTAGGAGGTAGCAGCGCGCAACAGTGATCCTGGCCAGTTTCATAACCGTGATTACAAGCTCAATAGAAATGAACTTGTGTGTGCAGTGCTTGTTCTACTGCCTAGCAGTGGTGGTTGGTCTCCAAGGCAATGAGCTATAATGAAAAATGTTAATATCTCAAGAATGGCTGAAAATTTTAATAAACAGATAAAGGGGTATTCCCATCTCCAAGATCATATCCCAATATGTAGTAGGTGTAATAATAATATTAGCAAATACCTCCAATTAGAAATGTAGTATAGTTTATCTGATTCGCTATGTACAGTATCTTTCGTCATGTGCAGTCATTGCTGGACCTTAGGTATCCACGGTTACGACCACTGATGTAGTGACAGGTAGCTAATAGCTAGTGGTCGTATTCATGGCTACATAAGGTCCTGCAATACCTGCACATGAAGAAAGAGACATAGTGAATCAGAAAAACTATCTACATTTTTAATTGGAGGTATTTTCCAGTATTATTATTATTTGTATACCTGCTACATATTGGGATATGATCTTGGAGATGGGAATACCCCTTTAATTACAATTTTGTTGGTATTTACAAGCACTATCTGACAATACCCATTTATCAAGAATCTGTAATCCTTTAATGTCATGTAGCCACAAGTCACCATGTAGCTTTACAGACACATTCATGTGAGTAGGTCTGTCTTTATAAAAAATAGTTTTGGAAACAGTGATTGTGTGCAATGTGGCTGCTTTTTTTAACTGTTTGCTTTTTTACTTTAATAGGGCTGAGTTGTAGTACCCAAATCGACCTACCAACAAGTGTGGCACTGTTTCTGGAGAAAGACACATTTTTTTCTTTTTAGATGACTCTATACAACCCCTTTATTCATCAGTACTTCCTTATGATTTTCTAGTAGATGGATCTAAATCTTATCCAGTATTGACCCAGGTTATGTTCTCCATTAAGTTGCAGTGTTTAGTAAATCCAAGCATCTAACTGGTTTTCTCTCCTCGCAGTCCTACCACAGCACAGCACGGCGGTGGCGGTTGTAGTGCTCTCCACCTTCGCTTTGTGTATCTTAATCGTCGTCATCATCTACCTGTACCGCCGCAGAAAACTCGCAGCCCAGCAGGGAGCTTTTGAGAGTGCCAGATACAGCCGCACCAGTACCGGCCCAGAGGGATCCATTGAGAAAAACATTCTGGTGTCAGATATGGAAATGAACGAACAACAAGACTAGAAGAGTTGAAGTCCAGATATCAGGAAAACAAAAATGTTGGGGTTGGGTCTTCAAGACTTTTACTTCTTCTAGCCACCTTATGAGGGAGGTGGCGTTTAATTACACAGAGGGTGCAGGATGCCCCTTTCCGAAATTGAATGTGTACACTGTCAGTGTTATTTGGGGGCTGTCGAGCATTGCTGAGCAATGTATGGCATGGTACTCCAACATCAAGAAGCCATAATTATGGGCAAGACCCCATACCCTGAAAATAGCCCCCCTTGTGCCACCCTGTTCCCCCTACATGAGCAAAAACTAGCTCAAAGTGCGTTCACTCTTAGAATTAGGAGGTAATAAATATGGGGATTTAGAGGGTTACATTGGCAGTGTACATGTGTACTGTGACCAAGCTGGCTATATCAAATAGACATATTTTTCTCTGTAGCACGGACGCTGTAAATTCTTTGCATTTCTTTTCCTCTGTTTATTCTTCCTCTGCCTTGTCATTTGTAGCTAGTTTATTCTCTATCTTTGCCTTTTGTAAAATACGGACCAAAAATGTGCCTCGTGCCTCTGCTGGATGGAAACATTATACTGCACTTTTTCGGCAATTATATTACATTGCACATAGAAGAGTGAACGCACCTTGACAAAACCTCATCTCATCACTCACCATCCACCTGAAGAAGTGTTTGAGGTATGGTTTGGAATATGTAGGATGTCTCCTCTCTGCTGCAGTGCTGTGGTATCAGAGAGGACATTTTGCCCAGAATCTACATCTCCTATGTTTGGGCATCTTCTGGAGCGAAGGAGAAAAATAGTCCAGGGGTCCCAAATGTGAGAGCACCGTGTGCTAAACTCTGGGGGGCGCTAGTCATGAGAGGACTATATATGTATGCCCGTATGTCCAGGGCTGGCATATAGGTATGTGGCCAAAGATAATAAACATGAACGCAATTACTTGTATTATTAACTCTTATATGTGTGACGTGTGGGTGAAATGATGTCCCTCTGAGTGTTTTTGGTGTGGTCACTGCCTCTCACCAGACAGCGTGTCATTTCAGCTTTGTACAGAATTGCCACATAAACATCCACAAAGCACATTTCACAATTTTTGCAGCTTCCATCTTTGACTGCACACAGGTATTGCTTGTATGTGTCATCAGTATAGACTTGGACATAGGCTCACATTGGCCACTTTAACACCTGCCAGGATATAGTTTATTATCACATATTCACTTAGTGTAGAAAGAAAAAATGCCTGTCTGAAAACTGTCAACAAGCTGCTGTTGACAGATCTTGTTTCAGTTTGGATGTACTTAAAGGGAGCCCATCACCCCAAAATGCACTATAAATGCATACAGCGTTGTAGGGGACTTGGCCCCTATGACAACCACACTAACACAGTACTTATCACTGGTACCGTGACGGAGAAAATAAACCTGGCACCCTTGGCCTGACCAAGATTTTGGTGCACCATTGTGCCTCCTCATTTGCATATTGGGGCTCTTCCTCAGTTTCTGATTGAGCGTGTTCGCTTATCAGAACGAGCACTGAATACTTCCTGCGTGTGCGCGGACACACCCATGCACACAGTGCCTGCGCTTGTTCACTTCCCTGCCTCCTTTCTCCTGACACCGCTTGCTACACTAACATTCTCGGAAGTGCAGCAAGAGGCGTTAGATGCAAAGAGGCAGGGGACAATAAGTTATTTATTCTTTTTCTATTTTTGTAATTTTAGCAATATCGCACACTCTTTATTACATAGCGTCCGCTCTTGTTATGCATAAAATAAAATGACTATATACAGTCATGGTCAAAAGTTTTGAGAATGACACAAATATTATATTTTCACATGATCTGCTGCCCTCTGGCTTTTATGTGTGTTTGACAGATGTTTTTATCACAGACAGAAATATAATAATTGCAAACTATGAGTAACAAAAGCTTATATTGACAGTTAAGGTATGCCACAAGCAATATCGTAACGGATCGTAAAAAGTCACATTAGCGATCCGTAGCGATATTGTTCAGTGCGGCAGTTCCGGACGAGCTCTGCTGTGATCTCGCTCGTCGCTGGAGTTCGGACTATTCATCGTGCGCCCCTGGGTAGTATCTAATCGCTGTGGGCATTTCTTGCGATTTAGCGTACTTTTGACGCTAATGTCGTAGAAATCGCTACGCGATAGCTCGTTAACTAATCGCTAAATTGCGCATTAGGTATAGAACATCGCTACGTTCATAGTATGCACGCTACGAGATCGCTAGGATAGCTGTGTGGAGTACCTTTAGTGGTTAATGCAGCAGTCAATATTTCAAATGTTGCCTTCTCTTCAGGACTCTGCAATTTCTGCATGCTCCACAACTTTGGGCAAATCTGATGATAGCGTCTTTTTGCAATGCTTTCATTTGTCAGAATTTGTTTGTGTCCACCCGTCTCTTGATGATTGACCACAAGTTCTCAATGGGATTAAGATCTGGGGAGTTTCCAGGCCATGGACCCAAAATCTCTATGTTTTGTTCCCTGAGCCATTTAGTTATCACCTTTGCTTTATGGCAAGGTGCTCCATCATGCTGGAAAAGCATTGTTGATCGCCAAACTGCTCTTGGAGGGTTGGGAGAAGTTGCTCTTGGAGGACATTCTGGTACCATTCTTTATTCATGGCTGTGTTTTTAGGCAAGACTGTGAGAGAGCCAATTCCCTTGGCTGAGAAGCAACCTCACACATGAATGGTTTCAGGATGCTTAACAGTTGGCATGAGACAAGACTGGTGGTAGCGCGCACCTTGTCTTCTCCGAGTGAGGCGTTTTCCTGATGTCCCAAACAATCGAAAAGGGGATTCATCAGAGAAAATAACTTTACCCCAGTCCTCAGCAGTCCACTGCCTGTACCTTTTGCAGAATATCAGTCTGTACATGATGTTTTTTCTGGAGAAAAGTGGCTTCTTTGCTGCCCTCCTTGAGACCAGGCCTTGCTCCAAGAGTCTCCGCCTCACAGTGCGTGCAGATGCACTCACACCTGCCTGCTGCCATTCCTGAGCAAGCTCTGCACTGCTGGTAGCCCGATCCCGCAGCTGAAACACTTTTAAGAGACGGTCCTGGCACTTGCTTTCTTGGGCGCCCTGAAGCCTTTTTGGCAACAATGGAACCTCTCTCCTTGAAGTTCTTGATGATGTGATAGATTGTTGACTGAGGTGCAATCTTTCTAGCTGCGATACTCTTCCCTGTTAGGCCATTTTTGTGCATTGCAATGATGACTGCACGTGTTTCTTTAGAGATAACCATGGTTAACAGAAGAGAAACAATGATGCCAAGCACCAGCCTCCTTTTAAAGTGTTCAGTGGTGTCATTCTTACTTAATCATGACAGATTGATCTCCAGCCATGTCCTCATCAACACCCACACCTGTGTTAATGGAGCAATCACTGAAAAGAGGTTAGCTGGTCCTTTTAAGGCAGGGCTGCAATGATGTTGAAATGTGTTTTGGGGATAAAGTTCATTTTCTAGCCAAATATTGACTTTGCAAGTAATTGCTGTTAAGCTGATCACTCTTTATAACATTCTGGATATATGCAAATTTCCATTAGAAAAATTGAAGCAGTAGACTTTGTAAAAATTAATATTTGTGTCATTCTCAAAACTTTTGGCCATGACTGTATAGCTGGTGAAATAAGTACACGTCACCAATTTTCTAAGTAAAACTATTTCTAAAGGTGCTATAGACATGAAATTCTCACCAGATGTCGGTAACAACCCATCCAATCCACACAGGCAAAGAAATCATCCATAGATGTCCATAAAATTTGTGTAATAATGAGAAATGACACAGGGAAAAAGTATTGAACATACTTACTGACATTTATTTAATACTTTGTACAAAAGCCTTTGCTGATGATGAAACTTCAAGATGGCGCCTGTATGGAGAAACTAGTCTCATGCATTGCTCAGGTGTGATTTTGACCCATTCTTCCACACAAACACTCATCAAATCCTGAGGGCATAAGTTATAGTTTTTTTCAGATTTTTTTTCACTCCTCTGTCTGAAATCTTGCATGGAGCACCTGGTTGTGGCTGACGATTTATGGAGAAATGATCTTTTCACTTCCGGATTATGGCCCCAACAGTGCTCACTGGAACCTTCAGTAGTTTAGAAATTCTTCTGTAACCAGTGCCATCTGTATATTTTGCAACAATAAGTTGCAAAGGTCTTGAGACATCTCACTGGTTTTACCCATCATGAGATGTTTCCTGTGAGTCACATTGTAATGAGACACCTTTTTATCGGCCATCAGTTGAACTAGCTGATATTATTTTCACTAAGTGGCTGGATTGCTTTCTAATTACTGATAGATTTCAGCTGGTGTCATGACTTTTCAAGGTTTTTTTCACCTGTCTTTCTTCATGTATTCAATACTTTTTCCTTGAGTCATTTTTCATTATTACACATAAATTAATAACTTAATTTATGGACATCTGCGGTTTGATTTCTTTGCATGTGTGGATTGTATCTGCTTGTTATTTAGCGCTGAAACCATTCAGTATCGGCTCATATGATCAATTCAGGCAGAACCACTGATCTCAGTCTTTGGCTGCAGTGCTGTTGACTGGAGGTTAGAGTTGCAGACAATAACAGACACCAGGAGTAGTTGTGGAGACTCGGTGCTGGGCTGGGAACGGTGAGTAAAGCACAGGTTTTTTAAAACCTAATGCAGTCCAGAAAAAGGGTTTTTTAAAAGAAAAATAACAGATCACCCCTTTAAGCTAGATAAGCAATCATTTCTAAACTCCAGAAATAGCCCATTTGAAACCTGAAAAATCAAGTAATCCCTAAGCTTATGCTTAAGGGAGCCGGCAGATGCCGAGATGGGGTGCCAATTAGCTCCGATTGCTGCAGTTTAACCTCTTAGGTGCCTAAGTCAGTTGTTGTCATTCAGAAGTTGGAAATGTGGTGATGATGGTGTTGTCACCTGAAGACCTCCCTTGCCTGTCATGCTTATAACACCTATGAAGCCCAGCCTGTGATGACAATGTCAGACTGTTTAGTGACTGGCAGGAAAGCTGAGATGTCATCTTTAGGAAATTGAAGAATGAAATGACTATATACCAAGGAATTCAACCAAATAAATATTCCAATAAGCAGAAGTGCATATTTTCTCTGTTGTGACACTTCTAGAATGGTGATAATCTGTGACTGCATGATGAATGTAAATCGCATTTCTAGACTTTCTGTTCAGTGATATTTGGATATTTTTCTGGTAACAGGAGGTGATCCATCTGCTGATGTAGTACAACGCTGCGCTCACCGTGCCAGATACTATTCAGCAACAGCTGGAGAGCCGCAGGTCTTCTCCTCTATCTGTAACTATAATTAATCTCACCTAATATTTATCAGCAAGCGTTATCTGACATTTACAACAATACAGAGCCAGTGTGTTCAGCACAGAAGGATCCGTGCTGTGTCTTTATCCTGGAGAAGATATTAAAGAAGACTGCCTATGCTGTGTCACTGCAAGACCATGAAAATATTGCAGCTTCACACGTCATCCATGAAGGCTACTATGCATAGACATAACTATAGTGGGGGCACGGGTTGCAGTAACATCCAGGGGGCCTTTGAACTTTGGGGGACTAAAAGGTCCCTTTTGCCTATATGAGAAGACCAATACTATTATGGCTTGTGATCTGATAGTTGGGGGCCCTATTGAAACACTTGGACTGGGGCCCACAAGCTTCAAGTTACACCACTTCTACTACGTTTCCATGTGCAATTTTGTTTTTTTGTCTGTGACTTGCCGACAAAGGGAAACTGTCATCTGATTTATCAGGTGTGGATACTGACAGCTTGGGGCCCCTGTGCAAAAAATGTGTCTGGGCCCTCCTTTTATGGTGACAAAGATATACAGTATATATAGCCACACACACACATACAGGTATACAGTTATATGAAAAAGTTTGGGCACCCCTATTAATCTTAAGCTTAATGTTTTATAAAAATTGGTGGTTTTGCAACAGCTATTTCAGTTTGATATATCTAATAACTATTGGACACAGTAATGTTTCTGCCTTGAAATGAGGTTTATTGTACTAACAGAA
>JARQOD010000003.1:129478373-129624320 GCA_033576555.1 Oophaga sylvatica
GATTATAAAGTGCTGTTTGTTGTCTTGCAGTTGGAGGTGAGTGCTGACAATTGTCGACGAAACTGAAAACCTATTTGTATGGAGCATCTGCAGACATTTGAGAGTCAGACAAAGGGAGCCTGGTTGGGCATGTCCTTCAGCACCAGAGGTTTGAATCCTTTAAAGTATATTGTTTTGTTTATGGGAGGATGGAAACAGACATCTTAAACCCCCATACTCATTAGAAGAAAGCTGGACAAACCCTGATAATTTTGGTGGACCAGCAGACCATCCAATGTCTTCTCGACTGTCCTTTAACGAAGGATCAAGCAGCTGTAATTTCAACACTCAATTCTTTTATTTTCATGTAAAAATGAGGGGTCCTTCAAAGAATTATAAAAAAGTAATGGGGAACGGGAGAAGTCAGCTCACCATTTGCAGTCTCTTTCCAAGAATGAGTTCCACACACGGAGCTGCCTGGGCATGCATATTCTAAAGAATGACGAATAAAGGTACTCCAGCATAGAAAAATATAAAACTTCATCTTAATGGAAAAAATTCATAAAAACAGGCACAATGCGGACAACCTATAGATCCCAGAGAGCTACCAACCGACGCATTTCGACAACTATAATTAAGACCGGAGTGTCGAAACGCGTCGGTTGGTAGCTTACTGGATCTATATATTGTCCGCATTGTGCCATTTTTATTAAAGACGAAGTTTTATATTTTCTTCGCTGGAGTACCTTTTTTTTCTTCATTCTTCAAAGAAATTTCTCCTCTCTATCTCTGTTGAAAACACAGGAACTCTCTGTCAAATGAAGATTCAGCTGACTATTATCGTTCTCAGTTTTTATTCTTGGGTAGGGAAGATACAAGGACACCTGCAGTTATTCAACCCCTTCTCCAGTCATAAATATGAAAGTATTGGTGGGAGATGTGACAATGGAAGCAAACGTTGTGGGTAATTAGGCAGCTGAAGCCTCTCCTGCAAAGCCAAAGTCATATTATCTCCTACACATCTAGACGAGTGGCATCTCCCATTTCTGTTCTGGAAAAAATGAAAAAATCAAATTTAAATTTGCCTATAGAATTAGCACAAATCTCTTTTTAAGCATTTATAGAGGACTTTGGTGCATATTATAACCCATACGTTGAAAGAAGTAAAATTGGTGAGAAAAAAAATATTTTTGAAATTTGCTCTGCAAGTTAATCTCCATGCAGGAAAATTCCACAGCATATGCCTTGTATTATAACTTGCTGCTTATTTTCCATGTGCAAATCTACACAGGATTAAAATAAAATGTACAAATAGTCGCCGTCTATTAAAATAGCCTCAGCGGTGTGGGGAGTGCAGGCCAATGTGCAAAGTCAAATAATCAAATTGTAGATACACCATGCAGGTAACAGAGACTTAGATGAAGATGTCAGGATCTTTTAGGGGTGGTTCCAGGTCTCACCAGCTCTACATAGCCAATTTGTGTCACGCCCCAGATGAGCCATTCTGGTGAAACTTGTGATTCACACACCATTTGGATTAAGTGCTGTAAACTGCTTCTTACTATCTTTATTCATTGGAATGTTGTGACTATAATAAAAACATAGGGGCCCTGTGTCTCATTACTAGTGGTCTTTCACTATTGGCGTCTCCTTTTGGCTTTCCACATACCATTAGATCAGTGGAAATTTGTATCCAGATATGACTGAAGATTTGATCTTTGTGTCTGATATTTAGAGCTGGGACCAGGACACATTAAATACACTATACCACTCGTACACATATTTAGAGGCGGAACCAGGAAAAACTCGTACACCATCCTGACGTGTTCAGCTGAGTCTACACAGGAGTGTCATCATTTGTATCTCTTGTGGATGCACCCTTGAGTTAAAATGGTTGTACAACTTTCAGCAGCTGCGTTGGAGACCCTTACTCACTACTGAACATGTGTGCTCTTTGTCGTCTTCTATGTAGAAGGTTCACTTTTATGGAATGATAACACACCAGTTAATTACTCCAATTGGGGGCAACATGACTCAGGACCCAGTCTATTAAGCCCAAACTCTTGCTACTGGATTGAAGGCAGCAATGGCGTGTGGGGTCTGGGCTCTTGCACCAACATCAGCAAAGGAGTTATTTGCAAACTATCTAGAGGTAACTAGAATTGTACTATTCCAAATCTTAAACTGGTCACACATGGCCTAAATTTTTTGGCCACCAGAAATGGGTCCATATAGAGGTGCACTAATGAATACTTCTAGTAATTATCTAGTTATCACTTATGAAGCAAAAGGTAAAACTGAGAGACAAAAAGCAATAATAGGGTCTTATTTGGTAACAAAGCAGTATAAAATATAATAGGTACACTCACCTGATAGGGTTGTGGAAGTCCACAACTCCCATAGAAGCATGTAAGGCCAGCGCAGGACCACCAATGGGATATGATGCAATAAATGAAGAATGCAGTGGTACAGAGTCCGCTCTGCCCGAGGTACAATCACACATAAAGGCGAAGCATGAATGCAGTTTATTTTGTCAACGCGTTTCAAGGTTTTCATACCTCTTCATAAGGACCAATCCACAATGATTGCATAGTTATCACTTATGGCAGAGTAACGAATTATTGTAAATCTCATAGTGATATAATCTATTAATCTAGAGTTGACAGCCATGCATCAAGCTTCTGTCGTACTGACCACCCCTGAAGAGCCTGATGCATAGCCTGGTTATCTTAAAAAGGGGTTGATTAGTTAAAAAATTCTGAAATACCCTGCTAGGAAATTACAAAGTAGTAAAGCGGGCCCTAGACCTTAGAACACTCATTTATTAGCCCAAGGCAGAGTAGCTGCAAATGTTTGTTTTCAGGCAATCACCTTCAGATCACAAGAGATCACAGGAGCCAGTAGGGATATCCTGTTGTCAGATTATTGATGGATGGCTTCTCAAAGAGAATGGATTATTGATAATGCAAACCTAAACTAATCCAAAATGAACTGTTTCAGATTTATATTTGGGCAATGTAATGAATGAAGAAGAAAAACAATCTAAAAAGCTAGATAATTACATAAATAATACTTGTCAAGTAGACATGGAACAAATTTTAATAAGCACATTGTGATGTATAATAATCAGAGCCATATTATGTGCAAAATGCATTATCAATGATTGTAGCAGAAAATAATCTATTTCTTATGTAATCCTTTTTAGTGGAAGAAATTAAACTGGACAGACTGGTAAGTAACTACACAAACACACTAAAGTCCAACCACATAAGTTGTAGCAATTGTCCCCAAACTATTCAGATCACCTCCTCAATATACCACACAAAGTGCTTCTTGTAAAGATGGCAGGCAGCTGGACCACCGATTCATTCGTTTTCCTATGGGGCTGCCCTGCGCTGTGCTTGTAATTTTTCCATCAGCTCCATGCAGAATGAATGGAGCAGCGGTTTGGGCATCCTGCGGATAGGTGATCACTTTTTTTCATAGAGCAACCCTTCAAGGTTAAAATGTAAAATAGGCTAAACTGTGTCCTCTAATCAGCCCTATAGAAGAAGTGATTGCAAAATAGCATCCCATTTCCTTTACCTATTGAATGAGTTTTGTGGAAAAATGCTATATTAGCCCACCCGCAGCTGATCATACAGAGGAATGTAGGGACTTCACTGTGCTGTGTAGTAGTGACATTATCTCCAATAGGAAAAGGAAATCTTTATTAGGGCTGGCTCCCACTTGTGATTAAATCGGACGAATGCAATCTGATTGAAAATCATATTGCATTCGTACCAATTTAATCCTATGCTTGTGTTCTCAGTGTAAACCTGCCTTACCACTGATTGGCAGCTTTCTGCCTATGCACGGTGTACACAGGAAGCTGTTAATTAGGGATGTGCACAGCTCAGCATTCTGACCACTGCTATATTTACCATAGAGAAAACAGGAATTCTACCAAACTACACGAAGCAGCCCAGTAAGTGCCACATCGCTGTAATCAGGCTTTTTGCCCCTACAATATGCTGCTCTCAGATTACATAGCAAAAACCTGCTGACATATTCCCTTTAATAGAACCCCCGCCTTGGGTTCAGGCTAGGACTACAGGGCAAATAGTAGCCTTGTGACATAAGATGGCAGTGTCTCCTTACTACGGTACATTCTAAGTTACGCTAGTACATGTAGTCCCTTTGTGACCTGCAAGCTGGTGTGTCCATAGCTCCTACTACTGGATTCCGGTATGATCCCCAGACTAGTTGCAACAGGCGGAGTAACATTTGCATTCTTAAAGCGGTATATATTGTCTTTGTAATATAAGCACTTTCTTAATTTACTACTTATTAAAGATTGAAGTCATTCTAGAGATATCAACACATATTTTCTTTACAGCCCATTCCCTAAGAGACCGACCACCGCTCACTGCTGACTAGCTTGTAAGCACTGAGCTGAAATTAGGAGGTAGCAGCGCGCAACAGTGATCCTGGCCAGTTTCATAACCGTGATTACAAGCTCAATAGAAATGAACTTGTGTGTGCAGTGCTTGTTCTACTGCCTAGCAGTGGTGGTTGGTCTCCAAGGCAATGAGCTATAATGAAAAATGTTAATATCTCAAGAATGGCTGAAAATTTTAATAAACAGATAAAGGGGTATTCCCATCTCCAAGATCATATCCCAATATGTAGTAGGTGTAATAATAATATTAGCAAATACCTCCAATTAGAAATGTAGTATAGTTTATCTGATTCGCTATGTACAGTATCTTTCGTCATGTGCAGTCATTGCTGGACCTTAGGTATCCACGGTTACGACCACTGATGTAGTGACAGGTAGCTAATAGCTAGTGGTCGTATTCATGGCTACATAAGGTCCTGCAATACCTGCACATGAAGAAAGAGACATAGTGAATCAGAAAAACTATCTACATTTTTAATTGGAGGTATTTTCCAGTATATTATTATTTTTGTATACCTGCTACATATTGGGATATGATCTTGGAGATGGGAATACCCCTTTTAATTACAATTTTGTTGGTATTTACAAGCACTATCTGACAATACCCATTTATCAAGAATCTGTAATCCTTTAATGTCATGTAGCCACAAGTCACCATGTAGCTTTACAGACACATTCATGTGAGTAGGTCTGTCTTTATAAAAAATAGTTTTGGAAACAGTGATTGTGTGCAATGTGGCTGCTTTTTTTAACTTTTGCTTTTTTACTTTAATAGGGCTGAGTTGTAGTACCCAAATCGACCTACCAACAAGTGTGGCACTGTTTCTGGAGAAAGACACCTTTTTTTCTTTTTAGATGACTCTATACAACCCCTTTATTCATCAGTACTTCCTTATGATTTTCTAGTAGATGGATCTAAATCTTATCCAGTATTGACCCAGGTTATGTTCTCCATTAAGTTGCAGTGTTTAGTAAATCCAAGCATCTAACTGGTTTTCTCTCCTCGCAGTCCTACCACAGCACAGCACGGCGGTGGCGGTTGTAGTGCTCTCCACCTTCGCTTTGTGTATCTTAATCGTCGTCATCATCTACCTGTACCGCCGCAGAAAACTCGCAGCCCAGCAGGGAGCTTTTGAGAGTGCCAGATACAGCCGCACCAGTACCGGCCCAGAGGGATCCATTGAGAAAAAACATTCTGGTGTCAGATATGGAAATGAACGAACAACAAGACTAGAAGAGTTGAAGTCCAGATATCAGGAAAACAAAAATGTTGGGGTTGGGTCTTCAAGACTTTTACTTCTTCTAGCCACCTTATGAGGGAGGTGGCGTTTAATTACACAGAGGGTGCAGGATGCCCCTTTCCGAAATTGAATGTGTACACTGTCAGTGTTATTTGGGGGCTGTCGAGCATTGCTGAGCAATGTATGGCATGGTACTCCAACATCAAGAAGCCATAATTATGGGCAAGACCCCATACCCTGAAAATAGCCCCCCTTGTACCACCCTGTTCCCCCTACATGAGCAAAAACTAGCTCAAAGTGCGTTCACTCTTAGAATTAGGAGGTAATAAATATGGGGATTTAGAGGGTTACATTGGCAGTGTACATGTGTACTGTGACCAGCTGGCTATATCAAATAGACATATTTTTCTCTGTAGCACGGACGCTGTAAATTCTTTGCATTTCTTTTCCTCTGTTTATTCTTCCTCTGCCTTGTCATTTGTAGCTAGTTTATTCTCTATCTTTGCCTTTTGTAAAATACGGACCAAAAATGTGCCTCGTGCCTCTGCTGGATGGAAACATTATACTGCACTTTTTCGGCAATTATATTACATTGCACATAGAAGAGTGAACGCACCTTGACAAAACCTCATCTCATCACTCACCATCCACCTGAAGAAGTGTTTGAGGTATGGTTGGAATATGTAGGATGTCTCCTCTCTGCTGCAGTGCTGTGGTATCAGAGAGGACATTTTGCCCAGAATCTACATCTCCTATGTTTGGGCATCTTCTGGAGCGAAGGAGAAAAATAGTCCGGGGTCCCAAATGTGAGAGCACCGTGTGCTAAACTCTGGGGGGCGCTAGTCATGAGAGGACTATATATGTATGCCCGTATGTCCAGGGCTGGCATATAGGTATGTGGCCAAAGATAATAAACATGAACGCAATTACTTGTATTATTAACTCTTATATGTGTGACGTGTGGGTGAAATGATGTCCCTCTGAGTGTTTTTGGTGTGGTCACTGCCTCTCACCAGACAGCGTGTCATTTCAGCTTTGTACAGAATTGCCACATAAACATCCACAAAGCACATTTCACAATTTTTGCAGTCTTCCATCTTTGACTGCACACAGGTATTGCTTGTATGTGTCATCAGTATAGACTTGGACATAGGCTCACATTGGCCACTTTAACACCTGCCAGGATATAGTTTATTATCACATATTCACTTAGTGTAGAAAGAAAAAATGCCTGTCTGAAAACTGTCAACAAGCTGCTGTTGACAGATCTTGTTTCAGTTTGGATGTACTTAAAGGGAGCCCATCACCCCCAAAATGCACTATAAATGCATACAGCGTTGTAGGGGACTTGGCCCCTATGACAACCACACTAACACAGTACTTATCACTGGTACCGTGACGGAGAAAATAAACCTGGCACCCTTGGCCTGACCAAGATTTTGGTGCACCATTGTGCCTCCTCATTTGCATATTGGGGCTCTTCCTCAGTTTCTGATTGAGCGTGTTCGCTTATCAGAACGAGCACTGAATGCTTCCGGCGTGTGCGCGGACACACCCATGCACACAGTGCCTGCGCTTGTTCACTTCCCTGCCTCCTTTCTCCTGACACCGCTTGCTACACTAACATTCTCGGAAGTGCAGCAAGAGGCGTTAGATGCAAAGAGGCAGGGGACAATAAGTTATTTATTCTTTTTCTATTTTTGTAATTTTAGCAATATCGCACACTCTTTATTACATAGCGTCCGCTCTTGTTATGCATAAAATAAAATGACTATATACAGTCATGGTCAAAAGTTTTGAGAATGACACAAATATTATATTTTCACATGATCTGCTGCCCTCTGGCTTTTATGTGTGTTTGACAGATGTTTTTATCACAGACAGAAATATAATAATTGCAAACGTATGAGTAACAAAAGCTTATATTGACAGTTAGAATGAGTTAATGCAGCAAGTCAATATTTGCAGTGTTGACCCTTCTTCTTCAGGACCTCTGCAATTCTCCCTGGCATGCTCTCAATCAACTTCTGGACCAAATCCTGACTGATAGCAGTCCTTTCTTGCACAATCAATGCTTTCATTTTGTCAGAATTTTTAGGTTTTTGTTGTCCACCCGTCTCTTGATGATTGACCACAAGTTCTCAATGGGATTAAGATCTGGGGAGTTTCCAGGCCATGGACCCAAAATCTCTATGTTTTGTTCCCTGAGCCATTTAGTTATCACCTTTGCTTTATGGCAAGGTGCTCCATCATGCTGGAAAAGGCATTGTTGATCGCCAAACTGCTCTTGGAGGGTTGGGAGAAGTTGCTCTTGGAGGACATTCTGGTACCATTCTTTATTCATGGCTGTGTTTTTAGGCAAGACTGTGAGAGAGCCAATTCCCTTGGCTGAGAAGCAACCCCACACATGAATGGTTTCAGGATGCTTAACAGTTGGCATGAGACAAGACTGGTGGTAGCGCGCACCTTGTCTTCTCCGAATGAGGCGTTTTCCTGATGTCCCAAACAATCGAAAAGGGGATTCATCAGAGAAAATAACTTTACCCCAGTCCTCAGCAGTCCACTGCCTGTACCTTTTGCAGAATATCAGTCTGTACATGATGTTTTTTCTGGAGAAAAGTGGCTTCTTTGCTGCCCTCCTTGAGACCAGGCCTTGCTCCAAGAGTCTCCGCCTCACAGTGCGTGCAGATGCACTCACACCTGCCTGCTGCCATTCCTGAGCAAGCTCTGCACTGCTGGTAGCCCGATCCCGCAGCTGAAACACTTTTAAGAGACGGTCCTGGCACTTGCTTTCTTGGGCGCCCTGAAGCCTTTTTGGCAACAATGGAACCTCTCTCCTTGAAGTTCTTGATGATGTGATAGATTGTTGACTGAGGTGCAATCTTTCTAGCTGCGATACTCTTCCCTGTTAGGCCATTTTTGTGCATTGCAATGATGACTGCACGTGTTTCTTTAGAGATAACCATGGTTAACAGAAGAGAAACAATGATGCCAAGCACCAGCCTCCTTTTAAAGTGTTCAGTGGTGTCATTCTTACTTAATCATGACAGATTGATCTCCAGCCATGTCCTCATCAACACCCACACCTGTGTTAATGGAGCAATCACTGAAAAGAGGTTAGCTGGTCCTTTTAAGGCAGGGCTGCAATGATGTTGAAATGTGTTTTGGGGATAAAGTTCATTTTCTAGCCAAATATTGACTTTGCAAGTAATTGCTGTTAAGCTGATCACTCTTTATAACATTCTGGAGTATATGCAAATTTCCATTAGAAAAATTGAAGCAGTAGACTTTGTAAAAATTAATATTTGTGTCATTCTCAAAACTTTTGGCCATGACTGTATAGCTGGTGAAATAAGTACACGTCACCAATTTTCTAAGTAAAACTATTTCTAAAGGTGCTATAGACATGAAATTCTCACCAGATGTCGGTAACAACCCATCCAATCCACACAGGCAAAGAAATCATCCATAGATGTCCATAAAATTTGTGTAATAATGAGAAATGACACAGGGAAAAAGTATTGAACATACTTACTGACATTTATTTAATACTTTGTACAAAAGCCTTTGCTGATGATGAAACTTCAAGATGGCGCCTGTATGGAGAAACTAGTCGCATGCATTGCTCAGGTGTGATTTTGACCCATTCTTCCACACAAACACTCATCAAATCCTGAGGGCATAAGTTATAGTTTTTTTCAGATTTTTTTTCACTCCTCTGTCTGAAATCTTGCATGGAGCACCTGGTTGTGGCTGACGATTTATGGAGAAATGATCTTTTCACTTCCGGATTATGGCCCCAACAGTGCTCACTGGAACCTTCAGTAGTTTAGAAATTCTTCTGTAACCAGTGCCATCAGTATATTTTGCAACAATAAGTTGCAAAGGTCTTGAGACATCTCACTGGTTTTACCCATCATGAGATGTTTCCTGTGAGTCACATTGTAATGAGACACCTTTTTATCGGCCATCAGTTGAACTAGCTGATATTATTTTCACTAAGTGGCTGGATTGCTTTCTAATTACTGATAGATTTCAGCTGGTGTCATGACTTTTCAAGGTTTTTTTCACCTGTCTTTCTTCATGTATTCAATACTTTTTCCTTGAGTCATTTTTCATTATTACACATAAATTAATAACTTAATTTATGGACATCTGCGGTTTGATTTCTTTGCATGTGTGGATTGTATCTGCTTGTTATTTAGCGCTGAAACCAATCAGTATCGGCTCATATGATCAATTCAGGCAGAACCACTGATCTCAGTCTTTGGCTGCAGTGCTGTTGACTGGAGGTTAGAGTTGCAGACAATAACAGACACCAGGAGTAGTTGTGGAGACTCGGTGCTGGGCTGGGAACGGTGAGTAAAGCACAGGTTTTTTAAAACCTAATGCAGTAAAGAAAAAGGGTTTTTTAAAAGAAAAATAACAGATCACCCCTTTAAGCTAGATAAGCAATCATTTCTAAACTCCAGAAATAGCCCATTTGAAACCTGAAAAATCAAGTAATCCCTAAGCTTATGCTTAAGGGAGTCGGCAGATGCCGAGATGGGGTGCCAATTAGCTCCGATTGCTGCAGTTTAACCTCTTAGGTGCCTAAGTCAGTTGTTGTCATTCAGAAGTTGGAAATGTGGTGACGATGGTGTTGTCACCTGAAGACCTCCCTTGCCTGTCATGCTTATAACACCTATGAAGCCCAGCCTGTGATGACAATGTCAGACTGTTTAGTGACTGGCAGGAAAGCTGAGATGTCATCTTTAGGAAATTGAAGAATGAAATGACTATATACCAAGGAATTCAACCAAATAAATATTCCAATAAGCAGAAGTGCATATTTTCTCTGTTGTGACACTTCTAGAATGGTGATAATCTGTGACTGCATGATGAATGTAAATCGCATTTCTAGACTTTCTGTTCAGTGATATTTGGATATTTTTCTGGTAACAGGAGGTGATCCATCTGCTGATGTAGTACAACGCTGCGCTCACCGTGCCAGATACTATTCAGCAACAGCTGGAGAGCCGCAGGTCTTCTCCTCTATCTGTAACTATAATTAATCTCACCTAATATTTATCAGCAAGCGTTATCTGACATTTACAACAATACAGAGCCAGTGTGTTCAGCACAGAAGGATCCGTGCTGTGTCTTTATCCTGGAGAAGATATTAAAGAAGACTGCCTATGCTGTGTCACTGCAAGACCATGAAAATATTGCAGCTTCACACGTCATCCATGAAGGCTACTATGCAGAGACATAACTATAGTGGGGGCACGGGTTGCAGTAACATCCAGGGGGCCTTTGAACTTTGGGGGACTAAAAGGTCCCTTTTGCCTATATGAGAAGATCAATACTATTATGGCTTGTGATCTGATAGTTGGGGGCCCTATTGAAACACTTGGACTGGGGCCCACAAGCTTCAAGTTACACCACTTCTACTACGTTTCCATGTGCAATTTTGTTTTTTTGTCTGTGACTTGCCGACAAAGGGAAACTGTCATCTGATTTATCAGGTGTGGATACTGACAGCTTGGGGCCCCTGTGCAAAAAATGTGTCTGGGCCCTCCTTTTATGGTGACAAAGATATACAGTATATATAGCCACACACACACATACAGGTATACAGTTATATGAAAAAGTTTGGGCACCCCTATTAATCTTAAGCTTAATGTTTTATAAAAATTGGTGGTTTTGCAACAGCTATTTCAGTTTGATATATCTAATAACTATTGGACACAGTAATGTTTCTGCCTTGAAATGAGGTTTATTGTACTAACAGAAAATGTGCAATCTGCATCCAAACAACATTTGACAGGTGCATAAGTATGGGCACCTCACCAAAAAGTGACATTAATATTTAGTGGATCCTCCTTTTACAAAAATAACAGCCTCTAGTCGCTTCCTGTAGCTTTTAATGAGTTCCTGGATCCTGGATGAAGGTATTTTTGACCATTCCTCTTTACAAAACAATTCCAGTTCAGTTAAGTTTGATGGTCGCCGAGCATGGACAGCCCTCTTCAAATGATCCCACAGATGTTCAATGATATTCAGGTCTGGGGACTGGGATGGCCATTCCAGAACATTGTAATTGTTCCTCTGCATGAATGCCTGAGTAGATTTGGAGCAGTGTTTTGGATCATTGTCTTGCTGAAAGATCCATCCCCTGCGTAACTTCAACTTTGTCACTGATTCTTGAACATTATTGTCAAGAATCTGCTGATACTGAGTGGAATCCATGCGTCCCTCAACTTTAACAAGATTCCCGGCGCCGGCATTGGCCACACAGCCCCAAAGCATGATGGAACCTCCACCAAATTTTACTGTGGGTAGCAAGTGTTTTTCTTGGAATGCTGTGTTTTTTTGATGCCATGCATAACGCCTTTTTGTATGACCAAACAACTCAATCTTGGTTTCATCAGTCCACAGGACCTTCTTCCAAAAAGAAATTGGCTTCTCCAAATGTGCTTTTGCATACCTCAGCCAACTCTGTTTGTGGCGTGCTTGCAGAAACGGCTTCTTTCGCATCACTCTCCCATACAGCTTCTCCTTGTGCAAAGTGCGTTGTATAGTTGACCGATGCACAGTGACACCATCTGCAGCAAGTTGATGCTGCAGCTCTCTGGATGTGGTCTGAGGATTGTCCTTGACTGATCTCACCATTCTTCTTCTCTGCCTTTCTGATGTTTTTCTTGGCCTGCCACTTCTGGCCTTAACAAGAACTGTCCCTGTGTTCTTCCATTTCCTTACTATGTTCCTCACAGTGGAAACTGACAGGTTAAATCTCTGAGACAGCTTCTTGTATCCTTCCCCTGAACAACTATGTTGAATAATCTTTGTTTTCAGATCATTTGACAGTTGTTTTGAGGAGCCCATGATGCCACTCTTCAGAGGAGATTCAAACAGGAGAACAACTTGCAAGTGGCCACTTTAAGTAGCTTTTCTCATGATTGCATACACATGACTATGAAGTTCAAAGCTCAATGAGGTTACAAAACCAAAAAAAAGTGCTTTAGTAAGTCAGTAAAAAGTAGGTAGGAGTATTTAAAACAAGAAAATGATAAGGGTGCCCATACTTAGGCACCTGTCAAATTTTGTTTGAATGCAGATTGCACATGTTCTGCTAGTACAATAAACCTCATTTCAAGGCAGAAACATTACTGTGTCCAATAGTTCTTAGATATATCAAACTGAAATAGCTGTTGCAAAAACACCAATTTTTATAAAACATTAAGCTTAAGATTAATAGGGGTGCCCAAACTTTTTCATATAACTGTATATATATAACACATATAATCCCACATATTTATATTTAGAAGGACCCAGATGGGTTATACTGTGATACCTCATCTGGCTAGACTAAACCAGCTCAAAAAGTATGGAGAACAGGAGAAAAAAGAGCTATAAGGCATTTATATTTAATCATAAAAATAGAAATTTTATTGGTAACAACATTAATATCAATGATAGTACAGTACATCAGGTGACAATTGCAAAAAAGAACCACCACACATAATACTCAATTGTCTCAAAAAAATGGACACTTATATATCTGTGGAGTCAAAGAGCCATATCCATAAAGGTTACTCAATGGGTAGTACATGTATATGGGATAAGCAGACTCACACTATGAACACATGTAAAACTGCAAAGGTAATAATACCAAATGGATTGTATCAATTAGAGGTGTTTACCCACATGTAGCAAACAGTAGTGAACTCACGTTTGTGAGTATGTAATAACACCATGTAAATAATACTGCTAAACCTGTAACAGATGGCAGTGGACTCACACTTATAAATGTATAGTGACACCATACAGGTAATACTGCCAGATGTAACTAAACTGCATGGGATCTATATCTGTATGTCACAAATAGCACTGTAATAACAATGGCAAGTGGCAGGTATAAGCAGTCTCAACAGTGTCCATATCTCATATAACACATTGGGAGAAAGACATTGTGAAAGAACAATACATTGTGGGTGTTAGATAATCGTACCAAATGGCTGAGGCAAAAGAGAATATGTGGGGAGATAATAACGCCCCGACGCGCGTTTCGCAACGCCCACGTGTTGCTTCCTCAAGGGGGTAGTTGTGGAACTGCACAAGGACTTTTAAAAGGCCCACAGAATGAGTCACATGTTCCTGGATGGCCAATTACATTGCGCGATATCCGCGCATGCGCAGAGGGAACCCGCAGGTCCTTCAATCAATGGGGAAGATCCCAGGTATCCAGACATCATAGAGCGATGGCAGAGTTGGCGCATGCGCACTGGGCCCACATAGCGCTAGGCGACGGGGAAGACGTCAAAACAGGCCGATGCGCTAGGGGGCGCAGGCCGATGCGCACGACCATCACACCATAATGTGAATAGATCCATGGGAAGATGAATCAGAGACACAAGATGGAAATAGAGAGAAATACTCAAATGGGGTCCTTCTTGCCCGGTCGTAACCGTATTTGACACATCTATGACTATATCCTCGGGTATAGAAACGTTTCTTCAGGTCAAAGGCCTGTGCCTCAAATTTAGAGTCTGTAGAGCAGATTCTTCTCATCCTGAGAAACTGTCCGACCGGGACGGCTCTCACAGTGGATAGATCATGTGCTGATGATGCCTGTAGTAACGCATTGACGGATGTTGGTTACAGGTTTAGCAGTATTATTTACATGGTGTTATTACATACTCACAAACGTGAGTTCACTACTGTTTGCTACATGTGGGTAAACACCTCTAATTGATACAATCCATTTGGTATTATTACCTTTGCAGTTTTACATGTGTTCATAGTGTGAGTCTGCTTATCCCATATACATGTACTACCCATTGAGTAACCTTTATGGATATGGCTCTTTGACTCCA
Organism: Oophaga sylvatica; assembly: GCA_033576555.1. Lineage (NCBI taxonomy): Eukaryota > Metazoa > Chordata > Amphibia > Anura > Dendrobatidae > Oophaga > Oophaga sylvatica. The sequence continues at coordinate 129,492,893 of JARQOD010000003.1, forward strand.
CAGATATATAAGTGTCCATTTTTTTGAGACAATTGAGTATTATGTGTGGTGGTTCTTTTTTGCAATTGTCACCTGATGTACTGTACTATCATTGATATTAATGTTGTTACCAATAAAATTTCTATTTTTATGATTAAATATAAATGCCTTATAGCTCTTTTTTCTCCTGTTCTCCAGGTATATATATATATTACATAGTCTCCTTTATTATGTATATTGCCATCCCTTATTACACAGTGCCCTCTATTGTTATGTACAGCACTGTCCTTTACATATCAGATTATATAGAGCCCTGTACTTTACATACCGTCCTGTCTTGTTGGATGTATAATGCAATGATGGCTGATGGAGCATGGGAAAGCTTCTTTTCTAATGAAGTAGCTTATGGACTGGTCGTCTGGTCACCGACTGCTCCATCAGCAGTCATTTTATATCTAACAAGAGAGGGGACTATGTAATAAAAGAGGGCGCTGTCAATAACAAAAAAAACAAGAATACACTATGTAAGAGACAGCACTGTACATAACAGCAGAGGAAGCTATATAATAAGGGACCACATCATTTATAACTAGAGAGGATGGTACGTAATAAGGGTGTAGCGCCGGCGCCAGCGTCCCTGTCCTCTGCCAGGCAGGGACGCTGTTCCCCTGCGCCAGCGTCCTCTGCCAGGCAGGGACGCTGTTCCCCTGCGCCGGCGTCCTCTGCCAGGCAGGGACGTCGCTCTCCTTACCCTCGCTCGGCGTCCTCCTTCCGCCCTGCTGGGGCTGCGCGCTCCTTCCCTGCCACTGGGCTTAGGGCGCGCGCGCGTGCACTCTCCCACTCTTAAAGGGGCCGCGCGCATCTTTCAAAAAAGTCCCCGACCAATGTCGGAGGATTCCACCTTATATAAAGCACCTCCTCCTTAATGGAGGTGCCCGAGCAATGTTGTTGCACTGTTCACTACTCTGCTTCAGCCCTCAGGTTCCGTTACCAGTTACCTGCCTGTTTCCTGCCAGTTTGCTGTCTGCTACCTGTCCGCTAGCCTACCTGGAGGTTCGGCCGTCACATGCGGTGATCATCGGCTATTCCAGAGACTCTCGCCTGCTCACTTGGGGGCGCTCATCTGCCATCTGCTTGCTAGCCTACCTGGAGGTTCGGCCGTCACAGGCAGTGATCATCGGCTATTCCAGAGACTCTCGCCTGCTCACTTGGGGGCGCTCATCTGCCATCTGCTTGCTAGCCTACCTGGAGGTTCGGCCGTCACATGCGGTGACCATCGGCTATTCCAGAGACTCTCGCCTGCTCACTTGGGGGCGCTCATCTGTCATCTGCCTGCTAGCCTACCGGGAGGCTCAACCATCTCAGGTCGTATATACCTGTCTATCCAGAGACTACCCCGGTCACTTGCCGTGTCTACCTGCCTGTCTATCCAGAGACTGCCCCGGTCACTTGCCGTGACTACCTGCCTGTCTATCCAGAGACTGCCCCGGTCACTTGCCGTGACTGCCTATCCATCCTCCCCGGGCGCCACCCGCTCCTTTACAAGGAACACCTCCTTGTATATTAGCTCAGAGGTTCCACCTCCCAGACCCGTTACAGTTTGCTCGGGACATGGAACCCGGTGGCACCCAAACTCCCTCGCTCTCTGACCTGTGTCATGAACTGTCTCGTCAGAGGTCTCAACAGGAGTCCATCTTGGGTCACCTGCGGAATGTTAATTCCCGCCTGGACACTCTGACTACTTCACCAGCAACCACCGCTGGCGCCATGACTCGCAACCCAGCAGTCCCGCTGCTTACCAATTCCGTGGTTTCCGTTCCCGGACCTCGACTTTCAGCTCCTCCTCGTTTTGGAGGCGACCCTGCTCTGGCTCGGGGTTTCATTAACCAGTGCACCCTGCACTTTGAACTCCTGTCCCACCAGTTTAACTCCGACCGGGCCAAAATTGCCTTCATCATGTCCCATCTCACCGGAGAGGCTCTGGCCTGGCTTAATCCTCTTTGGGAGAGAGAAGACCCCCTGGTGTCCGACCTGCCTGCCTTTCTCTCGGCCTTCCGGAAGGTATTCGACGAACCCGGACGGAGGACCTCCTCTGCATCATCTCTGCTATGCCTCCGTCAGGGAAGTCTCACCGTGGGTCAATATGCCATATGGTTCCGTACCCTTGCCTCGGAGCTGGCTTGGGATAATGAAGCTCTGATATCTGTCTTCTGGGAGGGTCTGTCCGGTCGTATTAAAGATGAACTTGCCGGTCGGGACATTCCAACCTCTCTTGATGACCTAATAACTCTTGCCAATCGAATTGATCTACGGTTCCAGGAGCGCGCCAAAGAGGTCACCCGTGAGAGAAGGTTTCCTCGCCTAGCTCCTTCATTTCAGAGACCTGTAACTCCTTCCGTATCTCCTCAAGTGCCCCCGCAGAGCCCATGCAGGTCGACCAGACCAAGATGGTCAAAGCCCGCCAGGACTTACGCCGTGCCGAGGGGAGTTGCTTCTACTGTGGCAGTAAGGAGCACCTGATCCGTACCTGTCTGGAGAGGTCGGGAAACGCCTGTGTCTAGGTTCGCTCGGAGAGGTCAACCTAGACAAGAATAAATCCTCTTCATCTCTGCTGCTGTCAGTCTCAATTCTCCTCGGAGAGGACCGTTATTTCGAACTAGCCCAACTTGATTCTGGAGCAGCCGGGAATCTTGTTTCACAGGCTCTAGTAGAAAAATATTGCATTCCTACCAAACCTCTGGTTGTACCAGTATCTGTCGCTGCTGTGGATGGGGGTCTCCTACCACGTCCCATCCAACTTATCACCGAATCCATAACCCTGCAGGTGGGAATGCTGCATTCTGAGAGCATCTCGTTTCATGTTCTGCCTGGACTCTCTCACGCTTTTTTATTAGGTCTACCTTGGCTCCAAAAGCATGCACCCGTGCTCGACTGGCAGACTGGAGAGATCCTCCGCTGGGGACAGGACTGTCATAAAACGTGTTTGGTTCCTGTTCATCCCGTCCGTCCTTCTCCTACACCAACTAATCTACCAGGGCTCCCGATTCCATATTGGTCATTCGCTGATGTCTTTAATAAAAAGGAAGCAGAGACATTACCCCCTCACAGACCTTATGATTGCCCGATCGACCTGCTACCCGGTACTACGCCTCCCCGTGGGCGTATTTACCCATTGTCTGCTGCTGAGACCAGGTCGATGTCCGAATATATCGAGGAGAATTTGGCCAAGGGATTCATCCGGAAATCTACCTCCCCAGCGGGAGCAGGTTTCTTCTTCGTAAAAAAGAAAGACGGCTCTCTCCATCCCTGTATAGACTACAGAGGTCTAAACCTGATCACGGTGAAGAATAAGTACCCTCTTCCGCTCATTCCAGAATTGTTTGGTCGTCTGAGGGGGCTAGAATCTTCACCAAACTGGATCTTCGTGGGGCATATAACCTAGTCCGTATCCGTCGGGAGATGAATGGAAGACGACATTCAACACCCGGGACGGCCACTACGAGTATTTGGTGATGCCCTTTGGTCTCTGTAATGCTCCGGCAGTCTTTCAAGAGTTGGTCAATGACATCTTCCGAGACCTTCTCTACTGCGTTGTGGTGTACCTGGAGGACATCTTGGTCTTCTCTCCGGATCTCCAGTCTCACCGGAGGGACGTTCGTCAGGTTCTGCTCAGGCTCAGGCAGAATCACCTCTTCGCTAAATATGAGAAGTGCCTCTTTGAGCAGACCTCGCTTCCGTTTTTGGGCTACATCATTTCTCAGACAGGCCTACGAATGGATCTGGAGAAATTATCTGCCATCGAGAAATGGCCCCAACCGGAGGGATTGAAGGCCATTCAGCGGTTCCTGGGATTCGCCAATTATTACCGCCTCTTCATACCGCACTTCTCTTCCCGGACTGCTCCAATCTCCGCACTTACCCGCAAGGATGCTAACCCCAAACAGTGGACGCCCGAAGCAGAGGAGGCCTTTCTTTCTTTAAAACAGGCCTTCTCTTCCGCTTGAGTGCTGCATCGCCCGGACGGCAACAAGCAGTTCTTCCTGGAGGTTGACGCTTCCTCCTCTGGAGCCGGAGCGGTACTTACTCAAAAATTTTCGTCCGGGAGGATGGTATCTTGCGGCTTCTTCTCCAAACTCTTCTCCTCTTCTGAGCGCAATTACTCCATTGGAGACCGAGAGCTATTGGCCATTAAGCTGGCATTGGAGGAATGGCGTTACCTACTCGAGGGGGCTCTTCATCCGGTAATCATTTACACTGACCACAAGAATTTGGCTTACCTCCAGCATGCCCAGAGACTTAACCCTCGCCAAGCCCGGTGGTCCTTGTTTTTTGCCCGTTTTGATTTTCTTTTACATTTTCGCCCGGCAGACAAGAACATCAATGCGGATGCCTTGTCCCGGTCCTTCCTGGTGTCGGATCTCGAGGAGGAACCTAAACATATCATCGATCCCGCCAGAGTGATGCAGGTGGCTCCCATGAGTCTAAATCGTCTCCCTCCTGGTAAGACGTTCGTATCGGTACCGGATCGGAGAGGATCCTACACTGGGTCATTCGTCTAAACTAGCTGGCCACGCTGGTCAGAAAAAGACCCTCCAGCTCATTACCCGGCATTACTGGTGGCCTACCCTGCACAAGGACGTAATAGACTTTGTTTCTGCATGTGCCTCCTGTGCCCGCAACAAAGTTCCGAGACACCTGCCTGCCGGCCGCCTTCTTCCGCTTCCTGTACCCGCTGCCCCTTGGCAGCATATAGCCATGGACTTCATAACTGATCTTCCCGTCTCTGCTGGTTGTACGGTCATTTGGGTGGTCGTAGACCGATTTTCCAAAATGGCTCACTTCATTCCCCTGCCAGGCCTTCCGTCTGCACCCGAGTTGGCTAAAGACTTTATCCGCCACATCTTCCGTCTTCATGGTCTGCCTCGTCACATTGTGTCGGATCGTGGGGTACAGTTCACCTCACGTTTCTGGAGAGCCATTTGTAAGTTGCTAGACGTCTCCCTGGATTTCTCCTCCGCTACCACCCACAGTCCAATGGTCAAGTGGAGCAAGACAATCAGATTCTGACCAGTTATCTCCGGCACTTCGTTAATGCCCACCATTCTGATTGGGTGGATCTCCTGCCATGGGCCGAATTTTCTTACAACAATCACGAGAGCGAATCTTCCTCCAAATCTCCGTTTTTTGTAGTCTTCGGTCAGCATCCTCGGATCCCTGTTCCCGTCTCCACCACTGTGGACAATCCAGCTGCGGAATCTCTTGTTAACGAATTTTCCTCCATATGGAAGAGTACCCGGTCTGCACTCATTCTGTCATCCGAGCGCATGAAGTAACATGCTGACAAAAAACGTCTAGATCCCCCTCATTCCGTCCTGGAGATAAGGTCTGGCTCTCGTCCAAGTATGTCCGGCTCAAGATTCCTTCCTACAAGTTAGGTCCTCGGTTCATCGGTCCCCTGGAGGTCATCAGTCAGATTAACCCGGTGTCCTATAAATTGAGACTCCCGGCCAATTTGCGGATTCCTAACTCCTTCCATGTATCTCTCCTCAAACCGGTGGTTCTTAACTCTTTTGTCAAGCCCACAGGTACACCTCCTGCTCCAGTTTCTGCTGAAAACGAATTTGAGGTAGAGAACATTCTGGCCACCAAAAGAGTAAGGAGAAAGACCTATTTTCTGGTGGATTGGAAGGGGTTTGGTCCTGAGGAGAGAATGTGGGAGCCTCGGGAGAACATCCATGCCCCTCTCATCCTAGCTAAATTTCTTTCTGGCTTAAAAAAGGGGGGCCTAGAGGGAGGGGTACTGTAGCGCCGGCGCCAGCGTCCCTGTCCTCTGCCAGGCAGGGACGCTGTTCCCCTGCGCCAGCGTCCTCTGCCAGGCAGGGACGCTGTTCCCCTGCGCCGGCGTCCTCTGCCAGGCAGGGACGTCGCTCTCCTTACCCTCGCTCGGCGTCCTCCTTCCGCCCTGCTGGGGCTGCGCGCTCCTTCCCTGCCACTGGGCTTAGGGCGCGCGCGCGTGCACTCCCCCGCTCTTAAAGGGGCCGCGCGCATCTTTCAAAAAAGTCCCCGGCCAATGTCGGAGGATTCCACCTTATATAAAGCACCTCCTCCTTAATGGAGGTGCCCGGGCAATGTTGTTGCACTGTTCACTACTCTGCTTCAGCCCTCAGGTTCCGTTACCAGTTACCTGCCTGTTTCCTGCCAGTTTGCTGTCTGCTACCTGTCCGCTAGCCTACCTGGAGGTTCGGCCGTCACATGCGGTGATCATCGGCTATTCCAGAGACTCTCGCCTGCTCACTTGGGGCGCTCATCTGCCATCTGCTTGCTAGCCTACCTGGAGGTTCGGCCGTCACAAGCAGTGATGATCGGCTATTCCAGAGACTCTCGCCTGCTCACTTGGGGGCGCTCATCTGCCATCTGCTTGCTAGCCTACCTGGAGGTTCGGCCGTCACATGCGGTGACCATCGGCTATTCCAGAGACTCTCGCCTGCTCACTTGGGGGCGCTCATCTGTCATCTGCCTGCTAGCCTACCGGGAGGCTCAACCATCTCAGGTCGTATATACCTGTCTATCCAGAGACTACCCCGGTCACTTGCCGTGACTACCTGCCTGTCTATCCAGAGACTGCCCCGGTCACTTGCCGTGACTACCTGCCTGTCTATCCAGAGACTGCCCCGGTCACTTGCCGTGACTGCCTATCCGTCCTCCCCGGGCGCCACCCGCTCCTTTACAAGGAACACCTCCTTGTATATTAGCTCAGAGGTTCCACCTCCCAGACCCGTTACAAAGGGACGGTGTTATACATAATAAAAGAGGAAACTATGTACCTTATATACTCGTGTATAAGACGAGTTTTTCAGCACATTTTTTTGTGCTGAAAACGCTTCCCTTGGCTGATACAAGAGTCAATTGTCCCAGAAAGATGGCGGGGGAGTGGGAGCAGCGTGTCACAGAGGCAGGAGCCTCCGGCTGTGGCTAAAGCCTGTGCCACGGCTGTAATAGCGCACAGTGTCAGCCGCAGCCACCGGCTTCCAGTACATCATATTCACCGACCTGCGCGCCCTCGGTGGCAGTGCATCTCATTCCGGCCGCCGGCACCAGCAGCTCTTCCAGCCGAGCGATCACAAGGCCCTGTTCCTTAAGGTAATGAATATGTACGCCTCTCCACTACCATAGACATGGAGCGCATATTCATTACCTTAACCTCTTCCCGACCTTTGACACAGTGTATGCGTCATGAAAGTCGGTGCCAATCCAACCTGTGACGCATATGCTGTGTCATGGAAGGATCGTGTTCCTGCAGGTCGGGTGACCGGGGTCACTGAAAGGTCACCCTACCCGCAGGCACAAGACCCTTTGCACTTCCCCACTGGGGGGGGGGGTGGCTTAACCCCCCCGTGGCTACGATTGCTCTGATTGGCTGTTAAAAGTGAAACAGCCAATCAGCGCTTTGTAATATTTCACCATAGAAAATTTGGTGAAATATTACAATCCAGCCATGGCCGACGCTGCAATAGCATTTGCCATTGCTGGAGACCGAGATCCGCCCCCCCACACCGAGTGACGGGGCGATTGGCCACCGATTGATGGCGGCGATCGGTTGCTGCCGTCATTATCTGCTCCCCTCCGCCTTCCCTCCGCTCCCCCGCCTTCCGATCCCCCACTCACCTCCCCCGGTATCTGCGATGTCCGTCCCGGTGTCACTCCCGGATACTTCATGGGTGCCGACATCTTGCAAAATTGCGGGCGCATGCGCAGTGCGCCCGCCGGCCGGCAGATTCCATTCATTTATTTGGATCACTCTGATAAACTCTCACATTGATCAAAATAAAAAAAAAGTAAATAAACTCCCCCTTTATCACCCTCATTGGTAGGGACAAATAATAAAATAAAGAAAATATTTTTTATTTTTCCATTAGGGTTAGAATTAGGGTTAGCATTAGGGTTAGGGTTAAAATTAGGGTTAGGGTTGGAAATGGGGTTAGGGTAAGAACTAGGGTTAGGGTTGGAATTAGGGTTAGAATTAGGGCTAGGGTTGGAATTAGGGTTAGGGTTGGGATTAGGGTTAGGCTTGTGGTTAGGGTTAGAGTTGGGATTATGGTTAGGGGTGTGTTGGGGTTAGGGTTGGGATTAGGGTTAGGCTTGTGGTTAGGGTTATGGTTAGAGTTGGGATTAGGGTTAGGGATGAGTTGGGGTTAGGGTTATGGTTAGGGTTGGGATTAGGGTTAGGGGTGTGTTGGGGTTAGGGTTGTGATTAAAGGTGTGTTGGGGTTAGGGTTGGAGTTAGAATTGAGGGTTTCCACTATTTAGGCACATCAGGGGGTCTCCAAACGCGACATGGCGCCACCATTTATTCCAGCCAATTTTGCGTTCAAAAAGTTAAACAGTGCTCCCTCCATTCCGAGCCCCAACATGTGACCAGTGGTTTACCCCCACATATGGGGAATCAGCGTACTCAGGAAAAATTGCACAACAACTTTGGGGCCTAATTTCTCCTGTTACCCTTGGGAAAAAAAAATTGGGGACTAAAAAATTATTTTTTATTTTCACGGCTCTGTGTTATAAACTTCTGTGAAGAACTTGGAGATTCAAAGTGCTCACCACACATCTAGATGAGTTCCTTGGGGATCTAGTTTCCAACATAGGGTCACATGTGGGGGATCTCTACTGTTTAGGCACATCATGGGCTCTGCAAACATAACATGACGCCCGCAGACCATTCCATCAAGTCGGCATTTCAAAACGTCACTACTTCCCTTCCGATCCCCGATGTGTGCCCAAACAGTGGTTCCCCCAACATATGGGGTACCAGCGTACTCAGGACAAACAGGACAACAACTTTTGGGGTCCAATTTCTCCTGTTACCCTTGTGAAAATAAAAAATTGCGGGCTAAAAAATCATTTTTTGAGGAAAAAAATGATTTATTTTCATGGCTCTGGGTTATAAACTTCTCTGAAGCACTTAGGGGTTCAAAGTGCTCACTACACATCTAGATAAGTTCCTTGGGTGGTCTAGTTTCCAAAATGGGGTCACGGGGGTTTCCACAGTTTAGGCACATCAGGGGCTCTGCAAATGTAACATGATGACCTCAGACTATTCCATCAAGTCAGCATTTCAAAACGTCACTACTTCCCTTCCGAGCCCCGACCTGTGCCCATACAGTAGTTTTCTCCCACATATGGGATATCAGCATACTCAGGACAAATTGGACAACAACTTTTGGGGTCTAATTTATCCCTGTTACCCTTGGGAAAATAAGAAAATTGGGGACTAAAAGATCATGTTTGTGGAAAAAATATGATTTTTTTATTTTCATGCCCGGGCGTTATAAACTTCTGTGAAGCCCTTGGGGGTTCAAAGTGCTCACCACACATCTAGATAAGTTCCTTGTGGGTATAGTTTCCAAAATGGGGTCACTTGTGGGGAGTTTCTACTGTTTAGGCACATCAGGGGCTCTGCAAATGTAACATGACGCCTGCAGACTATTCCATCAAAGTCGGCATTTCAAAACGTCACTACATCCCTTCCGAGCGCTGACGTGTGCCAAAACAGTGGTTCCCCCCACATATGGGGTACCAGCGTACTCAGGACAAACTGGAAAACAGCTTTTGGGGTCCAATTTCTCCTGTAACCATTGAGAAAACAAAAAATAGGGGGCTAAAAAATAATTTTTTGTGGAAAAAGATGATTTTTTATTTTCACGGCACTGCGTTATAAACTTCTGTGAAGCACCTGGGGGTTTAAAGTGCTCACTGTGCATCTAGATAAGTTCCTTAGGGGGTCTAGTTTCCAAAATTGGGTCATTTGTGGGGAAGCTCCAAAGTTTAGGCACACAGGGGCTCTCCAAACACGACATGGTGTTCGCTAACGATTGGAGCTAATTTTCCATTAAAAAAGTCAAATGGCGCTCCTTCCCTTCTGAGCTCTGCCGTGCGCCCAAATTGTGGTTCCCCCCACATATGGGGTACCAGCTTACTCGGAAAAAATTGGACAACAACTTTTGGGGTACAATTTATCCTGTTACCCTTGGAAAAATAAAAAATAGCGGGCTAAAATATCATTTTTGAGGAAAAAAAATGATTATTCTATTTTCGCTGCTCTGTGTTTATAAACTTCTTTTAAGCACTTAGGGGTTCAAAGTGCTCACTACACATCTAGTTAAGCTCCTCGGGGGTCTAGTTTCCATAATAGGGTCACTTGTGGGGGGTTTCTACTGTTTAGGCACATCAGGGGCTCTGCAAACGTAACATGACGCCCGCAGAACATTCCATCAAGTCTGCATTCCAAAATGGCGCTCCTTCCCTTCTGAGCTCTCCCATGCCCAAAACAGTGGTTCCCTCCCACATATGGGGTATCGGTGTACTCAGGACAAATTGGACAACAACTTTTGGGGTACAATTTATCCTGTTACCCTTGGGAAAATAAAAAATATGAGGAAAAAAAATTATTTTTTTATTTTCACTGCTCTGCATTATAAACTTCTGTGAAGCACTTGGGGGTTTAGAGTGCTCACAACACATCTAGATAATTTCCTTAAGGGGTCTAGTTTCTAAAATTGTGTCACATGTGGGGGTTTTCACTGTTTAGGCACACGGGCTCTCCAAACGCGTCATGGCGTCTGCTAACGATTGAGCTAATTTTCCATTCAAAAAGTCAAATGGCGCTCCTTCCCTTCTGGGCCCTGCCGTGTGCCCAAACAGTGATTTATGACCACATATGAGGTATCTGTGTACTCAGGAGAAAATGCCCAACAAATTTTAGGATCCATTTTATCCTGTTGCCCATGTGAAAATGAAAAAACTGAGGCTAAAAGAAAATTATTGTGAAGAAAAAGTACTTTCTTTTTTTTACGGATCAATTTGTGAAGCACCTGGGGGTTCAAAGTGCTCACTATGCATCTAGATAAGCTCCTTGGGGGGTCTAGTTTCCATAATGGGGTCACTTGTGGGGGAGCTCCAATGTTTAGGCACACAGGGACTCTCCAAATGCGACATGGCAACCGCTAAATATTCCAGCATATTTTCCATTCAAAAAGTCAAATGGTGCTCCTTCCCTTCTGAGCCCTGCCGTGCGCCCAAACAGTGGTTTATGACCACATATGAGGTATTGGTGTACTCAGAGAAATTGCCCAACAAATTTTAGGATCCATTTTATCCTGTTGCCCATGTGAAAATGAAAAAATTGATGCTTAAAAAAAAATTTTGTTGGAAAAATTAAAATGTCCATTTTTTCCTTCCACGTTGCTTTAGTTCCTGTGAAGCACCTGAAGGGTTAATAATCTTCTTGAATGTAGTTTTGAGTAGCTTGAGGGGTGCAGTTTTTAGAATGGTGTCACTTTTGGGTATTTTCTGCCATATAGACCCCTCTAATGACTTCAAATGTGAGGTGGTCCCTAAAAAAATGGTTTTGTAAATTTTGCTGTAAAAATAAGAAATCGCTGGTCAACTTTTAACCCTTATAACTTCCTAACAAAAAAAAATTTTGTTTGCAAAATTGTGCTGATGTAAAGTAGACATGTGGGAAATGTTATTTATTAACTATTTTGTGTCACATAACTCTCTGGTTTAACAGAATTAAAATTCAAAATTTTAAAATTGCGAAATTTTCAAAATTTTTGCCAAATTTCCATTTTTTTCACAAATAAACGCAAAAATTAGGGACCTCAATTCACCACTAACATGAAGCCTAATATGTCCCGAAAAAACAATCTCAGAATCGCTAGGATCCGTTGAAGCGTTCCTGAGTTATTACCTCATAAACGGACACTGGTCAGAATTGCAAAAAATGGCAAGGTCTTTAAGATCAAAATAGTCTGGGTCATGAAGGGGTTAAAGATGGTGATGGTGGTTATGGTGCAGGGCAGATGACGCAGTAAATAATTCTAATGACACAGCAAGGTGCAGTCTTTTCAGTTTTACTCACGGTGCTGCAGGTTACAATCCCCAGCCGGGGGCGCTGTGTCCTTCGGGTAGGTGGTCCAGACAGCTCTCTGGTAGTTTGGGGTACACTTTCCCAGGACTCCCTCTTGTGTTCCTTTTTCGGGCCGTCTCCCTGTGCTGGCTCCAGCCTCTCCTGCCCTGTGCCTCACACACAGTGTCCCAAGCCAGCAGCCTCGGATCTTGTCGGGCGACGTACTCTAGGTCCCCTTGGTCTTATCTGGCTGCCTTTTCAGCGAATGTGACTGTAGTATATGCAGTTACCACAGCCTCTGGTTTGCTAGCTGAGTCCAGTTTCTCCACTAGGCTGGGGCTGGTCCCCTACTGCGACCTGGTCCCTCCACCCAACTACGGTCAGCGTGGATTTGTGCACCACGGGTGGATTTCTCACTTCCCGTGCCCCTAGGACACCTTCTTCCTCTCTCTCTCAAGCTTCTCTTTCTGTCTATTGTCTTTCTTCTCTCTCTACTGTCCTCTGGTTCAGGGATGAGCTCCTCTCTGCTCAAGTCCCCAGCACCAACGCCTCCCAACTCCAACTTCCCTCCAACTATCCTTTGCCTCCAACTGTCACTAACTCCCTGTGGTCTCTCAGACCACTCACTAAGCACCTCCCCTTCCCTACTTTCTCCACCCACACCCTCTACCTAGTCCCTCCCTGGCCTGGAGAGATCTGGTGTTGAGTGCTAGTGTGTGGGTACCTGGCAGTGTCCCCTTCTTACCCGAGAGTGGAGTATCACACCTCTGGCTGAGGTGCAGTACCTCTGTGGCGACTGGACCCTCAGGGGCACCACAGATGCACTGAGGAAGGCAAGATAAAGCCGCAAGTAGACAAGGTGGAGGCAATCCAAAAGGGGCCACAACCAGTCTCCAAAAAGTAGTTCAGGGTATTTCTGGGAATTGTGGGATACTATCGGCGATTTATCCCGAATTTCACCTTGATAGCTGGCCCCCGACTGTTCTTCTCAAGGGCACAAAGTCCTCGATGATCAAATGGTCCTCTGAAGCTGAGATGGCATCCCAGGAGTTTAAGTTCGCCCAGTGCAGGCAGCTGGTGTTGGTAGCATCGGATTTAACTAGTGAGTTCGTGCTCCAGACGGATGCCTCCAACATCGGGGTGGGAGCCGCGTTGTCCCAGGAGATATATATTACAGTATTGTTATTACACCTACTACATATTGGCATAGCATCTTGGAGATGGGAATACCCTTTTAAGTACCAATGTCACCTCATTGTCTGTGCTGGTGCATTCTAGTAACCTGTTTACTGTTCGATTTGTCTGAAGGAGTGGACAATAATGCCAGAGCTGATTGGGAGCAAGGGGTCACGTGACATAACAACCTCATGTGAGCCCCAGGAAAGCGAGTGCTGACACTATTGGAACAGTGCTGGCAACGGTGGTGAGTACAAGTGTCTTTATTTTAAACAGGGCCAAACATGAGGAGTAAGAAAAGGTTAACCAAGTAGTCGACGACCGCTTTAAGGCTAAGGCTACGAGGTGAATTTTGATTGTGACAGCCATCACGCAAATGAATGGGACTGCATTGTGACACATTACCGTGGGTTAGTGTAGGTATTGACCCCATTCACTTCTATAGTGCCGTCATGTAGCATCGGCACCGAGTCTTTGGTTGTGTAATAATCCTGTCTTTTCTTGTATGACAAAAAATGGATGTATGAATGAAGCCTTGCTAATAATTGTAAATAAATTGGAATGGCAGCATTTTGTGGATTAAAGTTCAAAAATGGTGTTTTCCTTTAGGAATATCCGAGCAGGGAGGCTACACATTTAATGGGGCAGTGCCTTAGAATGACCACTAGATGGCGATGACTACAAGCATCATAGAGGTTTGTCACCACAAGGATCTGACTGTACTTACAATGGAAGCAGCAGATATACAGTATAAAGTAGGGTGAGAAGTTATCGAGATGTTAAGGAGACATTGCCATCGGAGCCATAGGGGAGAATATGTCTATTTTCTGGTGATTGCACTTATTACAGATGAACATCCATTGTCTCACAGTGATCCAAAGTTTGTATAATTAGCCCTAGCTCACAAATCTCTATGGGGATGTACCTACTGCTATGGGATGTATAATAATTTCCTAAGGGTGGTAGAAAAATAATGACTGATGGCTGGTGTACTAATGTCAATTAACATTGTCTTATATACACCTGAACTACACACTTTTATTTATTATGTAATGTTGGTATACCTGTGCAAGATTTGTGTCCTAATATTTTATGTACTGCTGTTTGTATTGCTGCTGTAATACTGTAATTTCCCCCCGGGATCAATAAAGTATATCGTATCGTATATACCAACAGGCTCTCCATGCATATGTTGTGACTGTCACACAGCAGCATCACATGCAGCTGGGGCGCTGAACAGCTGATCAGCAGGAGCGATCCAGGTATACGGGTTCCCGTGGCAGCTTGTTCGGTAAGCGCTACATAGCAAAATGGCGCTCGTCGGGCGCAGGGTTGGCCACAGCTCCTCTCTTCCCTCCTGCCTTGCAGCACAATGCAGATTTCCACTATCATCCTACAACTCAGGTAAAAAGCATTTTGCACTGACTATACATAGAGACATCATAGATATTTGACTTTGCATGAATCCGATGCACCCCGACGCGTTTCCCAGTCAATAGCATGGTTCATCAGGAGGTAACAGAGATAAGATGCCGGATGCCATGATGAATGATGACATGTGCCGGCGGTCAAATGGGTGGACATAAATAACCAAAAAATACAAAAAAGTTTAGTGTCTGCTCACCTCCTCTGTAGCGCATGGATCCTGCTGTGCGGCAAGTTTTCAGAACTTAGGAAAAATAAGTCCAGCGCTGTAAGTCCATAAAATCCATTTTCATTTATTCCAAAAACTTCCAATGACATGAAAACAGTTAAGTCATAGTCCAGACATTAAAAACATACGCGTTTCAATGCAAAAACCTGCGTCTTAATCATTGGCAAGGATTTGATGGCAGACTGAACATTTTGAGCTAGTTCACACTTCAATCCACACCCACCAGACCTGGCTCCTGATAGGGACAGCTGTGCAGAGAAACCTGATAGACCATTAACCCCTTACAGGCTGGGATCATATATTATATCAGATAGGTATTACTCTATTCATAGTGATAAATCAGATCCTGTCTAATATTGATGCCATGCGGGACCCTGGTGTTTAGTTGATAGATCCACCATGTTTCCCGGCTTATCAGTTTTCTTTTAATATCGCCACCTCTGGCTGGAATTTTGACCTTTTCTATACCCGACACCTCAAAAGCGGACACATCTCCCCATGACTATTAATAAAATGTTTTGAAATTGCTGAACTTTTATTAATGATTTTGCTGGTGGCATCTGAGAGGTGACGTCTTATCCTGATTTTTAATGGTCATCCTGTGCAGCTGACATACTGGAGGTCACACAAGGCGCATGGCACAGTGTACACCACATTACTTGTGTTGCAGTTTATATATGAATTAATCATATATTCTTTTTTATTTGCACAAGAGTCAAAAGTTTTAGTATTTTTCATAAACTTGCAACAGGTGCAAACATTGTGGCCGCATTTGTATGACCCTTTAGTACTGAGCCAATTGTCTTTTTTAAAAACTGATCAGAAACGCGTATGTTTTTAATGTCTGGACTATGACTTAACTGTTTTCATGTCATTGGAAGTTTTTGGAATAAATGAAAATGGATTTTATGGACTTACAGCGCTGGACTTATTTTTCCTAAGACATAAATAACCACCCTTGAATATTGCCATAATATGCTCTGCCCACCAATTTTATCAAATTGGTGGAAGCAGACTTGTGCAAGATTCCCTGTAATGATCGTCAGGGATTCTCCAATCTCTCTGCGTGTGAGAGATCATCCCTTGAGAGCTTAGAGAAGAACAGGGATCTCATAATAAAGGCTTCTGATAAAGGTGGTAACCTTCTTCTTATGGATCATGAAGGTTATCTTAGGATGTGTCATCTATTACTCGATGGTTAATCCTAACACTGTGTATCTTATGGCCTGAAGAAAATTAGCCCAAAACTGAAAAGCCCATTTAAAAATAATGCATCTGGCCAAAAGTGTTCTCCATGAATGAACACAGGGTTGGACTGGCCTACCAGAGAACCGGAGAATCCTCCGGTGGGCCTTGGCTTCTCCTTCAAGACAGTTCACAGTGCAAACCTTGGAGTTACTATGGGGCTCTTCAGTGCGGGAGGAAAGTGGGCCCCCAGAATCAAATCCTCCGGTGGGCCCAATGTTCTTCAGTCTGACCCTGAATGAACTCCAGCCAAAAACTATACTTTTGACATAGAAACAAGGCCAAGCAACTCACGAACACATAGGAACTGGGATGCAGTATCTCCTCCCAGACCTGGATTAAAGCATCAGTCAACTCCTGGACAGTCTGTGGTGCAACGTGGTGTTGCTGGATGGAGCGAGACATGATATCCCAGATGTGCTTGATTGGATTCAGATCTGGGTAACGGGCAGGCCAGTCCATAGCATCAATGCCTTCATCATGCAGCAACTGCTGACACACTTCAGCCACAGGAGGCCTAGCATTGTCATGCATCAGAAAGAACCCACGGCCCACTGCACCTGCATATGGTCTCACAGTGGGTCTTAGGATCTCATCCCAGTATTTGATGGCAGTCAGGGTACCTCTGGCGAGTACATGGAGGGCTGTGCGACCCTCCAAAGAAATGCTTCTTCACACTCTTTACTGTTGAACAGCAAAGCCAGTCATGCTGGAGGATGTTGCAGGCAGCAGATAGCTCTTCACGGTGTCTCCAGACTCTGTCACGTCTGTCACATGTGCTCAATGTGAACCTGCTCTCATCCATGAAGAGCACAGGGCGCCAATGTCGAATCTGCCAATCTTGGTGTTCTCAGGCAAATGCCAATCGCCCTGCACTATGTTGGGGTGTAAGCACAACAACCACTTGTGGAAGTTTAGCACTCATATTACCCTCATGGGGTCTGTTTCTGACAAACTGAGCAGACACATGGATGTTAGTGGCCTGCTGGTGGTCATTTTGCAGGGCTCTCCCTGTTCCTTCATGTCTCCTGGTGTACTGGCCTGCCTCCTGATATCTGATCCATGCTCTGGACACTGTGCTGGCGGAAACAGCTACCTTTCTTGCCACAGCTCACATTGATGTGCCATCCTAGAGGAGCGTGACTACCTGAGCAACTTCTGTGGGTTGTAGACACCACCTCATGCTACTGTACAGTACCTCTAGAGGTGAGAGCAGTCACAAAATGCAAAAGTGACCAAAACAACAGCCAAAAAGGATGAGAGCAAGGAAATGGTCTGTGGTCACCCCCTGCAGAACCAATCATTTATAAGGATTGTCTTGCTAATTGCTAATTTCTACCTGTTCTATTTGCAAAACAGCAGGAGAAACTGATTCACAATCGGTGTTGCTTCATATATGGACAGGTTGATTTCAAAGAAGTGTGATTGACTTGGAGTTACATTGTGTTGTTTAAGTGTTCCCTTTATTGCTTTGAGCAGAGACCCTTTTAAAAATGAAAGCAGTCACCTGATTGGTTGCGAGTTCACTTTTGCTTTGCACCAGATTTGATAGACATCTCCCCTTATCCAGCATAGATATATACTTGTTTGTTGTACAGTTCATAATATAAACACTAGATGGCGATACACTTCCAGCATTAACAAAAAAAACCCATACTATTTTATATGTACATTGGATGGTACTAATACATTAATTTACAAACACCTTTTTACTTATTGGTAAGTGATCATTTTACACTTCAACCCACATTAATTTTCACCTTGTTAACAGCACTTATAATGATTTCAAATTCATGGTTGTAATTTTTTAAAATAGAGAATGTTTTATGATTAACTCTCTCTCTGCTGTAAGTATTCTGGTTATGGTTGGTATTCCTGAATATACTTAATACATATATTTTAGTTAGGGTACATTCACACCAATGGAATTAATATCCAAGATGGATCAGTTGTATAACTGCTGCAAACAGAAGCAGAGGTCCCCATTGATTATTGTGGGATCTGTCCAATATTGTGTCAGCTTTTAGAAGAGGAAAAAAGCTCTGCATGCTGCACCTTTAATTCTATTCTAAAAACAGACACAGTGGAACCCAGATGGATCCCATAATAATCAATGGGGCCCCTCTGCTTCTGTATGCACCCTTTCTGTGACAGTTGGAATTGGGCATTAATTCTTTGCCTGTTCCTAAAACTGAACAGAGAAATGGAATAGCTGAACGGAAACATGAACACAGCCTTAGCCATTCTTTCACAAAATTCTGCTGTAGTAAAGAAATACGGAGCCGCCAACATATAGTATATGTATTTTGCTATTCTGCAAGGCAGCAGAGCCTACAGCACTATTCAGCCCAGCGGAAAAACAGGTTCAGTAAGGAAATCATTGGCCAGATGTATCGAATATTCTGATGCAAATGTATTTTGCACTTAGCTCATTGTAATTCTGCAGAAAGAAAAAAAAAGAAAAAATGTATACCATAAATGCATTTTACATAAAGCCTAAAACAGGTCCTGCAGTAATTTATCACAGTGAATTCTGACTTAATTAGTACTAGTTTTAAGGAATATACACAGTATTTATCCAAAATTCCAGATGATTAACAAGTCGGGCCAGTGGTATAACTATGTCACTGGCCCGACCTGTCAATCTTCTGGAATTTTTGGATAAATACTGTGTATTGATAAGTCGGGCCAGTGATATAGTTGTGCCACTAGCCCGAACTATGCGCTTTCTGATGATATAAGCAGAGGCAGATTTGCCTT
This sequence comes from Oophaga sylvatica, assembly GCA_033576555.1. Taxonomy (NCBI): domain Eukaryota; kingdom Metazoa; phylum Chordata; class Amphibia; order Anura; family Dendrobatidae; genus Oophaga; species Oophaga sylvatica. Next base: position 129,511,615 of record JARQOD010000003.1, read on the forward strand.
TGCAACATCACTAGCCCGCAGGGGCATTGAAGTTGATGTATTTTGATCCCACGGTCCAGCCAGCTTCAGAAAAGTGATTAAAAGCTCTATAGGATGGAGCTTGTAAGCGCTGTGCTCCTTACCTAGGAAACCTGATAGACTGCAGAGATCAGAAAACTATGAAATTAAAAATCCTTCTATTCTTGAAATCGGAAGTATATTGCAAATTTGCTTGTTTTTACAAGAACCCTTCAGAAGCTATGTTCACATTTGCAGCCAACTTTTATGTCGCCAATGTACTTTATATAAAGTCTTGATTGAAAATATCCTTCCATTTTGAGTCTACAGCTCCTCTGCAGATCTACCGTATGTGTCTACATAGATCTTACAGCTGCACACATACAGTACATTGATTATGTTAGCAAGTGAAGCATACAAAAGGAAGGAAGCACGCAGGATCAGACTATATAAAGGGGCCATATTACAAAAAATGAAATTATAGTCTAGTTATGAATCATTAGAGATAATTATATTAGTGTTCCATATTGAAGCTCTTGTTGTAAGTGAACTGTACTGCAGAGCCTACTGTGACTTATCTGTTATAAAGAGCTTTCTTGTTGATCAGCTTAGTGTGAATCATTAAAAATGCATTTGTCGATTCTAATATAAATCCTCTTCAACTGCATTGTAGACATCATTCGTTAACTTTTACTTTGCATTTCAGTTATTTTTATTTGCCAGAACTGAAACGTAGATGTAATGCTCTTTGTTAATATATGTAGGAAAGAGGATCTGACATGGATTTTAATAGTAAATACACCAGCCTCATCAGGTCTCTTCTAAAGTATGTAGCCTATATTCGTGATATCTGGTTTTAAGTAACCATTTTTTATCCTGAAATGTCGGTCTACAAATCCATGAAGAGGTTGATGGTGACAGGTAAATGTAGTAGTATATTGATGACTTTTCTAAGCACCGGAATATTAGATGTTGGTCTGCGTAAAATGTAATTTAGGAGTTCTGCTCGTTGTCTCTTGCATCTGAAGAGAGAGAATTATTTTGTAATGTCAGAATGAAATGTAATAATCCAGTCTGTGAAAGAAGAGAGTGAAAATACGAAACTTACGTTCACGTCTTCCTAAGCCCAAATGTAAAAATCTTCTTGAGAGCTTTAAAATAAAGAAAATAAAGATATATTAGAGTATGTGCTCACGTTCAGTATTCATACAGACATTTCTACATCAAAAACAGGTCTCTTGGCAGGAAAAACACTGCATTTAAATAGTGCTTTCTTTCCCCAGTCATTAGAATGGACGAAAAACTCGAAAAACGCTGAAAGAATTGACATGCCGGAGATATGACGCATGAGATTTCAGAAGTCTCAGTCACTTTGCTGGTACAGTAAAATGCTGTACTTTTGGTGGCAAAAACATGTGGGAAAAAACGTGGCAAAAACGCAATGTGTGCACATAACCTTTACATACAGTACAGACCAAAAGTTTGGACACACCTTCTCATTCAAAGATTTTTCTGTATTTTCAGACTATGAAAATTGTAAATTTCACACTGAAGCATCAAAACTATGAATTAACACATGTGGAATTATACCTTACACTTTACAAAAAAGTGTGAAAAACTGAAAATATGTCTTATATTCTAGGTTCTTCAAAGTAGCCACCTTTTGCTTTGATTACTGCTTTGCACGCAGAAAAGGTGAACGGATGGACTCTACATGCCTGGTTCCCACCGTGAAGCATGGAAGAGGTGGTGTGATGATGTGGGGGTGCTTTGCTGGTGACACTGTTGGGGATTATTCAAAATTGAAGTGGTGAGCGGTCCAGCTCACCCCAAACCATCTCGATTGGGTTCAGGTCTGGTGACTGTGGAGGCCAGGTCATCTGGCATAGCACCCCAACACTCTCCTTCTTGGTCAAATAGCCCTTACACAGTCTGGAGGTGTGTTTGGGGTCATTGTCCTGTTGAAAAATAAATGATGGTTTCCCAACTAAACGCAAACCGGATCGAATAGCATGCTGCTGCAAGATGCTGTGGTAGCCATGCTGGTTCAGTATGCCTTCAATTTTGAATAAATCCCCCACAGTGTCACCAGCAAAGCACCCCCACACCATCACACCACCTCCTCCATGCTTCATGGTGGGAACCAGGCATGTAGAGTCCATCCGTTCAACTGTTCTCCGTGCAAAGCAGTAATCAAAGCAAAAGGTGGCTACTTTGAAGAACCTAGAATATAAGACATATTTTCAGTTGTTTCACACTTTTTTGTAAAGTGTAATGTATAATTCCACATGTGTTAATTCATAGTTTTGATGCCTTCAGTGTGATTCTACAATTTTTATAGCCATGAAAATGTAGAAAAATCTTTGAATGAGAAGGTGTGTCCAAACTTTTGGTCTGTACTGTAAGTGTCCATAACCTGCAGCTCACAACTCCTGGTCTTGTGCATGTAGCTCTAAGGCATCATTCAAATGTCTATTTTTTTCCATGAACCTGAAAAGCAATGACCGATTTCTACCAGTGTTTGGTCATTGTGTTAGTTTTTACCACCAGTGAGTCTCTCGTAAGCCAAAAAAAGCACAAAACTTCTCCTACTCCATACAATGTTAAAAACATACAGCACAAGGAAGCCATCCGTCTGCTGCCCGTGAGTTCCACAGACCACTAAACTTGTATGGATGACTTTGCTCAAAACCAGACTGTGGGTTTTTTTCAGACACGTGGTCAGCAAAAATACAGATAGAACATGTATGTGAAAACTGGACGTCTGAATGAGGCTTTAGGCTATTGGCCTTTGCAAGAATTTATTGACACGCTAAAGACTCATTCAAGTCGGCTGTCAGTTTTGAATTTCATTTTTTCACATCATAAGTTTCCCTAATGATAAGCTAAGCAGGAGGCGTAAAGGAAAATAAAATCATAAAGAATATGCACTCCTTAAGGGACACAGGGAGAAGACACAGATTAGATATTTTTGACAGTGAGGGGTGATCAAGTGAGTGGAACAGGCTGCCACGAGAGGTGGTGAGTTCTCATGCAATGGAAGTCTTCAAACAGAGGCTGGACAGACATCTGTCTGAGATGGTTTAGTGAATCCTGCTTTGAGCAGGGGGTTGGACATGATGACCTTGGAGGTCCCTTCCAACTCTACAGCCTCAAAAAGTTGGGTGTAAAAGCTTTGATGAATCTGACCTTAAGAGTTGCATTCTCACAAATGCTCGAGTGCGGTATTGATTCTATTTGAAGTTATGAGATCGGTGAGGTCCTACACCTGGCACTCGCCAACCATCTATTTATATCGGATCAGGCAGTGGCTGGATATAAACAGCACACGGCGTAGAACGGCACCACTACAGGTCACACTATTTAGTGGACGATCCCAGGTCCTGTAGTTCTGCTCCTATTTATTTAATTAGGTCATAAGTAAGGCCAAGTTTTGGTAGAGATGTGGCAAGACATGATTATCTGAATTCTGGGGTGACTTGCGTCTTCTTCCTGTCTCTTTATAAGCAATGCGATCAGAGCGCTGACTTTGCAGATAATATTGCACCCGTTTGTTAGTGAAAATCTCCCTACGGCACATAGTGTTCACCCATTAGATTAGTGTAGGAGTGCTGGCATTACCAAGCAGCCAGCAGACGTCAATGGTGAGGGACCTATGAAGTAGATAAGGTCGGGGAGGAGGATGCCCCGGGGGCGGCTACTGTAGCTTACAGTATATAAGCGGTGTTTATCATCCCTCTGTCTCTCCTGTGTAAAAGTCAGGTGATATTTCACCTGCCAGCACAACACACATTTACGACACATGATACTCGTTATCCCACCATTGTGTGCAATTTGCCCTACAGCAGTGTCTTTGTGGGGTGGGGAGGAGGGTATATTTTAAAGACTACCAAAATTAGCTGGTGACTTGGGTACAATGGTACTGCTACTAGGAAGATCAGAAATGATTCAACGGATTTTTATCTGATAATGCCTTAGGGTCCCGTCACACTCTTCAATGTCCCAGCGATCCCACCAACGATACGACGTGGATGGGATCGCTTGGACATCGTTAGCTGATCGCTGGTGAGCTGTCACATGGGCAGACTCACCAGCGATCAGGACCAGCGAGCACGCTGGTATCCAATGTACACATCGGGTAACTAAGCACTGCGCGGCACCTAGTTACCCGATATGTACCCTAGATACCGGCTCTGAGCTTCTGCTGTAGAGCGCTGAGAGCCGGTATCCAATGTACACATCGGGTAACTAAGCACTGCGCGGCACCTAGTTACCCGATATGTACCCTAGATACCGGCTCTCAGCGCTCTACAGCAGAAGCTGGGAGCCGGTAACCAGGGTAAATATCGGGTAACTAGGTGCCGCCGTGTGCTTAGTTACCCGATATGTACATTGGATACCAGCTCCCAGCTCGCTGATCGTTGGTCCCCCGTTGTCACACGCAGCGATGCACGCTGGCCTGCGGGAGACCAGCGATGAAAAAATGGTCCAGGACATTCAGCGACGATCAGCGATACCCAGCAGGGGGGCTGATCGTCGCTGCGTGTCACACTAGGCGAGATCCCTGGCTAGGTCGCTGTTGCGTCACAAAATCGGTGACGCTTCAGCGATCTCGCTAGCGATCTCGCTTAGTGTGACGGGGGCTTAACTATGATTCTAAGTTCTTCAATGTATGTATTTGGTCTAAAGCTCATTTTGGTAATTATGTATCATTAAAAGTTTGGTACCAACTTCCTTCCATAGACTCTGGGTTTACTGCCTATAGCTGGCTGCAGAATGAGCTAGCTGATAATCTATGAGTGAGCTTGTTCTGAGTCAGAACTTATAACTATTCTATCTGTGTTTTTATGAACTCCTCTGTGCTGATTTATGACCATAGACAACGTAAATGTTGAGATGAACTTTCATATTGTCATAAATCATCTGAGAAGATCTCGGAAAAAAAAAAACAGGTAAAAAAAAAACTTTCAGTAGGAACCAGCCCACTGATGGATTTTCAGCTAAACTGTCTCTTCGGGACTAGTTTATTATTTTTTTTTTTACTATGGGCCTGAGAACTAGCTGGTAGATAGTTACTAACTACCTACCTGTTCTACCCAGTGCTGGCTCAGAATGGTCATGCACCACTCCTGCCTGCAATTCTGCTGCTTCACATCAACAGAGCAGCTCTTCTTCTGGGCTGCTCTGCTGAAGGGGCGAGACTGCTGGCATCATGCAGATTGACAGCTGGCTCTGAGCAGTTAGGCAGATGGGAGAAAGTTGTCAGTCAGCATGACATCAGCAGTGACACCATGTCAGCATGACATCAGCAGAAGAAAACCAGTTGCTCTGTCAACATGACGTTGGTGGAAGCTGCAGAATCACCGGCATGAACGGTCTGTGACTGCTCTGAGACAGGAGTGATCGGCGGCAGGGAGAACAGGCAGGTAGGTAGGTTATTACTAGGGGGCATGTTAGTTCTTAGGCTCCTAGCAATAAAATAAAATTGTCCCCAATAATCTATTTAACACATTCTGCAGCCAGCAATGCGAAGGGAGACAAAGAGCTTGTAAAAGCCAAATGATGCAAAATCTTTAATGAAACTCAATTATTTGAATTTGAAAATTATTTTTAGGCCAAAATCCCTCAAACAAGAATTGAAAGACTCTTGTCTGGCTACAAAAAGCTACAAGCTGTGATACTTTCAAAAGGGGGTGCTACTAGGTACAAACCATGCAGGGTGCACAAACTTCTGCACCAACCCATTTTCCTTCTGTAATTTTTAAAATGTCAAAAATGCCTTTTTTTGCCTAAAATATAGAGGAAATGTTTCATCTTGAACTTTAGGTCTTATAGAGATGGGGCAGCATGGTGGCTCAGTGGTTAGCACTGCAGCCTTGCAGCGCTGGAGTCCTGGGTTCGAGTCCAACCAAGGACAACATCTGCAAGGAGTTTGTATGTTCTCCCCGTGTTTGCGTGGGTTTCCTCCGGGTTCTCCGGTTTCCTCCCACATTCCAAAAAACATACTGATAGGGAATCTAGATTGTGAGCCCCATCGGGGACAGTGACGATAATGTGTGCAAACTGTAAAGCGCTGCGGAATATGTTAGCGCTATATAAAAATAAAGATCATTAAAGATCATCATAGAGATAATTTAATTTTCTACTTGCTTAACTGTTCATAATAACAGTAATTTTGACCAGGGGTGCCCAAACTTTTACATGTCACTGTATGTGCATTTAATAAATAAAATCTTCACTTACAGGTGTCCATATCCTTTATAGCTATCCAGGTAACAGACAGGGCCACTAGTGAGAGAGCTGGTCTTTGCAGCTTCCTGCTTTGGCCAAAAGAAAGGGTCCTGACTCGATTACATATTCTGCCCACAGTCCACTTACTAGTGGATAGTCAATTGTAAGTGACACGTGGCATCATTGTATAGCAGGTTAAAGTATGTTGTATTATCATCAGCACCAGAGGGCAGACCATATCCATCAGTGGTGCTTGGTGCCTGCTCCCAGACCATACCTCAGGCACATTAGACGTTGATTTTGTAATAACAGCGGAAAATAGCTGCACAGTTCTCGTTTGGTTGCTTATAAAGTTTTATAAACTTTTATTTTAGTACAAATCAGTGTTTTTTGCTATATTTTCTACTTTTTGCAACCCCATCTCTTGGGAGGTCATTCTCCTACTACAATTGACGTGATCCCTCAACTCCCTGTTTATGTGCTTTGTCCCTGTCCATCAGTAGTTGCTGCTGCCTCATTTTTCCCTTCCTAGCTTTTGGTCTGGGCCCCCATAGTTTCCATATCTTCTGCACTCGTCAGGTATCGTATAGTTCAGAATGAACAAAAAGTGGCCTATAAATTGGATTCTCACATTGTTATTTCCACTCTTGTGGGAAATCTCCAGTTCCAGCTTATATTACTGCTGCCTGGATGATGATCCACCCTCCTATATCTGGTAGGAAACTGAAGTTTATACTTCAAAGAGACTCTAATAAATGAAGTAAGCGGGAATAGGATACTTTAGATGAAATCGTGTTGGAACTATTGACAATGATACCAATGCATCACTGTACTGATGGGTCTGCAGAAAATCATCTAGTGTCCTCTATTCATGCCATTTTAAGGGAGTTTCCTGCTATAATATTTTATAACCTATAAAATAAATTAAATGCTTGCATGTTGGGCTTAAAAAAACATTATTTCAATTAAATTTCATTGAAATTTTGAACCATTAGGCTGCCTGGGTGGAGAATGAGTTAACTGAGTATCCATCATTGAGTTCATTCTGACAAGGAGTTTGTAACTCTCTTATCAGTCTATTACTGGGCTCCTCTCAGCTTCAGCTCATCTTTGATGTGGTCTGTAATCATCAGGACAGAGGAGTTTAGAAAGATATAGATACAAGAGATATAAATAATGATGAGAGGATGTGCTCGGATAAGGAGTTATCAGAGCATGCTCGTGTGATATCCTAGTGTCTTTGGAGTGCTTGAAAAATATGTTCGTGTCCGCATGGCTGCATGTCTTGTGGCTCTTCAACAGCCGCAACACATGCAGGGATTCCTGTTTGTTAGGCAATCCCTGCATGTGTTGTGGCTGTCAAACAGCCGCGAGACATGCAGACGCGGGGACTCGAACATAGTTTTCGAGCACGCCGAAGTCACTCAGTCAGTACACGAGCATGCTCAGATAACAACTCATCTGAGTACGTTCTCTCATCACTAGTTACAAACTCTCTGTAAAAGTGAGCTCACTGATGGATTCTCAGATAACTTATTCTGCAGCAAGCCATAGATAGTGCAACACAGGGACTATAAATGGCAAATGGTGCAAAACTTTTAATGAAACCAAAGTGCAATAATTATTTTGGGCACAAAATACCTGCATTTAAGTAAAAAAAAAATTTCCAAAGGTATCCATATGTTATGGAAATTTAATTAGGATAAATTTATCCTTCAGTGTTTGCTGCTTGCCGTTCCCAATTCTCTATTAAATGTCTTTTTGAGCGCTCAGAACGAAATGAAACTGTCCACAATGGAAGTGTCAGTATAGCAGTTCGTCAAGACTCCAGTTTATTATTCATTCAAGGTTTTATACGTTTACAAAAAGGGGCTGGTTAGTCAATTAACATACAATTAAAAGCTGCTAGATTATTGGCTGTTCTAGTGTAAGTATGATAATTATGATAATTAGAATAAAAGGCTGAAGTTGCAGATTTATTGTTTACTGTTCTTTTGCCCTAGCTTTCTTACATGACTAGAAAAGAAAAACAATAGATATCTAACTAAGACTCTATGTACTTGTTCCTTATGAAGGCCAGAGTCGTTTAAAACGACTGATTATAGCTGGCATCAGCTTTTGCATAGATATGTGTGGGCACAGGATTTTTAGCAAGTGAGATCTATCTAACTGTGAATGCATATATATATGAATATACTTTGAATATATGGAATACATATATATTTCCATGACAGTCCCCCTTAGATACCACTTGCCCTAAAAACCTGCTCCTGCCCAAAGCGCTGCAACTCTTTTGTGCTGCCGGCGGGTTGAGAATATGCCTAGCGCATGCCTCTCCCACCGAATACAGACTTTTTGCAAATGGGCGGTCAGGAGGACTGTCCCTGTCGGGGGTTTATGTGTTTGCAATCATAGTCTCTTTATTTAACTGCATGTTCAGAAAAAAAACGTGTGTATTCTTCATCAGGTAGGTCATCTGTCTGGTCAGTCAGAGTATCCACGACATCCTTCATGGCTTAGTGTCTCTCCTGGTACGGGAGCTCCTTGCAATGCGATACGTGGATCCAAACAGGCTTTCCCTCTAGTTACACAGAGGTTGGTGTCATCTGGGGCTCTTGGACAGGACCATCAAATCTGGCAGTGAAGAGAAAAACTCGAGAATGGACATTAGTTTTTGACCAATTCAATTACATAAGCAAAGAAGATATCATTTTGCATATTCTGCTGCTGAGGGAAGAATGCACCTAACTTGGGACTAGACCCAAACAAAATTTCGTATGGTGACAGCTTTTCTGGGTCTCTGGGAGTGTGCCTTATGCTAAACAGTGCAATTGGGAGTGTGTCATGCCATGGTTTGCGTGTCTCTTGGGCAATTTTCAGCATCCTATTCTTAAGTGTTCCGTTCAGTCTTTCTACCTTCCCGCTGCTCTGGGGGTGGTAAGGAGTGTGTAGGCCTAGGTCTGACCCTACTGCTAATCGGGTCTCGTGTGTCAGATTTGCTGTGAATGCGGGTCCCTGACCACTTTCTATCATTTCTGGAACCCCGTATCTGCACACTATTTTCCGAAAGTAGCTGCTTTGCAGTAGTCTTTGCTGACTTGGAAGGCTTATGTTCATCTTGAAAATACTTCTTTGACCACAATGGCGTATTTGAATCCTTCACTTGGCGATATCTGGATGTGGTCTATCTGGATCCTTTGAAGCTGGTAGAGTGGTCTTTCCAGATGAGGTGAGCGGGACTTTCTTCCATACGTCCAGGCTTGCATTTGCCGCAGGTCAGACAGCTGCTGGTGAATTTGGCTGTTAGGGTGGAGATCCCTGAAGCGAACCAGTAAGCACCAATCAGATCATTCATCTGTGTCTTTGATATGTGGGTGTGGGTCCATGTGCCCATTGGACCCCATAGGGTGCATACTTTGTGGTAGGCAGAGTTTGAAGTCTATTATTGATAGCCTTCCTTCTTCACGTGTTGCTTTTTTCGCATTCAGCTCTTCTTCTCCTTTTGGAGCTTGGTCTTGCAACTTCTTGAGCAGATCCCAGGACGTCTTTTTGTCAGGTTTCTTGTCTTCAGTCGTCATGTAGTAGCCGTCCGGCTCTACGACCTCTCCCACTTCTCTATGCTGTCTTCCTTTGGCCGCTTCTTTGGCTGCCATGTCCGCCATGTTGTTGCCTCACGCCTCTTCTGTTCTCAGTTTTTCATGCACTTTGATTTTTCAAATTGCCACCATTTTCGAAGTTGGAGTACACCCAGCAGGTCCTGAAGGCTTCATGATGCTTCACGGTTGTCCCGTTTGCTGTGATGAAGTCCCTTGTAGCCCAGATGGGCCCAAAGTCGTGTGCTATGCCATGCGAGTATCTGTAGTCGGTGTAGATGTTTGCAGTCTTGCCTTCTGCCATCTGGCAGGCCTTCGTCAACGCTATCAGTTCTGCTTCCTGGGCTGACAGTCTAGGTGACAGACTTCTGGACCACAGGATTTCTTAATTGCTGGTCACTGCACTTCCTGTGTGGAAACTTCTTCATCATCTGCAAATCTGGAGCCATCCAAGTAGAGGATAAATTCTGTAAATTTTGTTCTGGAAAGTCCATATTGTATCCCCCCTTGGGAGTGGGAGTAGAGTAGCCGGGATGAGGACTGTAGGTCTGGAGACGGTGACATTATGAGACAAAGGCGATAGAGGCGCCACAAAAATGCCTGGCGGTGGGGAGATTATTGCTGGTTGAGCTTGATTGAAGATTGCCAAGATGTCGTGTGGAGTGAGAGTTTCCAGTGGCTGTCCAAGAGTGATGTCAGCAACCTTGTCCAGGAAGGTGTGTGCTGCAGATACTGCCATCAGGCAGGAGGGTGCTCCTCTTGCAACTGGATCCAAGCGGGCTGAGAGGCAGCCTAAAAGTCTCTGTTTTCCCCCGTGAATCCATATCAGGACTCCAGTAGCATGACCTTCTTTCTTCCATCAGGTAGACGGAAAGACTTCTCGTAGTCAGGTAGGCCTGGTATTGGCGCTGAGACTGTGGAGTTCTTCCAATCTCCTGAATGGGTTGAAGGCTGCGTCTGATAGAAAGAGTGGGGTTGCATTGATGCAAGCGCACAGAGGCTGCATTAGGACTGAGGCATCAGGGATCCAGGTTCTGCAATACGACACTAGACCAGGGAAGGCCTGCAGCATTCTTGGAGTTGTTGGGGAGCCATCTTCTCCACAGTGGTCTTCCAGTCTTTTGACATGTGTTTCGTCTGGTGGGCAATACAGTGTCCCAGGGATGTAACTTGCTTCTGACATCACTGGACTTTGTTCTTCCAGACCTTGCGTTGCTGTTCTTCCAGGTAGAGTAGGAGAGACAAGGAATGGACTGTGCAGGTATCAATGTCAACCACACAAAAGAGAAGGTCATCCACGTGTTGTAGAAGAGTGACTCTTGCATATTCTGCAATCCAGTTGACGAGGATGGAGGACATTGTCTTGGTGAAACTTGAAGGGCTTGTTCTGAGCACCTTGAGGCAACACTGTCCATATGCACTGCACTGGTGCGTGAAGGCAGGCCTCCAGGTGGAGGGGAAATACTGAAGAAGGCACTGGCCAGGTTGATCACCGTGAATACCGTTGCGGTGACTGGGACTCTTGAGAGCAGAGTGTGACGGTTCAGCACTGTTGGGGTTTCAAATACCGTAGCCTCTTTCACGGCCTCCAGGCCTTGCACCATTCTGAACTCAGTGGGGTTTACAGTCTTTTTCTTTACTGTGGAAAGCTGGGATTGATTCCGATGGGCGAGGCAGCCCAGTTTTGCCTTGTCCTTCACTATGCGGCAGGGGACTCCCATCTCCCGGAACAGAGCTGGCGGGAAAACAAGTCGCCTACTAGGATCCACATCATGAGAGATGACGACCAGCTGGCTTTCTTGTTCTCCACCAAGGCAGTCACTGTGTTAGCACCTGCTCTGGTCACAGGGGGTCTTCTTGTTGGGACGTCTCCTTCACCGGCTGCTTTTTTCTCAGCACGGGCCATCAGTAGTTTCTTTTTCTCCAGCTCGGTCTCAGGTGAGTATTTGTGGATCCTAGTAGGCGGCTTGTTTTCCCGCCAGCTCTGTTCCGGGAGATGGGAGTCCTCTGCCGCATAGTGAAGGACAAGGCAAAACTGGGCGCCACATATTCTTTAATTATTAAAAATGTGGATGTAAGTCATTCATGTGTTCTCTCGCTTCTTTCAATTAAACGTAAACTGAGAGACCACAGCTTCACAGACCTGTATCTCCTTAGGGTGAGTTTCCACGATCCGGAATGCTTCAGGAAATGCTGCGTGTTTGACGCTGTGCGTTGGCGCAGCGTCAAACACGCAGCGTCCAGATGTTACAGCATAGTGGAGGGGATTTCAAGAAATCCCGTCTCCACTATGCTGTAAAACACGCAGGCGGAAGACCTGCGTTTCCAGACATGCGGCGCGTCTTTTCAGACCGCAGCATGTCCTAGCCCGTTGCGGCGACGCTGCGTCGCCGCAACGGAAATAACACAGGGCTATGTAGCCCTGCGTTCTTTCCGGATGTATTCCGGAGGTGTCCTGAACACATCCGGAAAGAGCGCGCGTCAAAAAGGGGGCGGGGCTTAGGACGGAGCGGAATTTCCGCTCCGTCAAATGTGCTGTGGTTCCGGACCGTGGAACCACAGCCCAAGAAAGTAGGTGTCTAGTTGCTGAACCCCTCCATTTTGGACTCATTGATCGGTTCCATTTAGGGGGAAGAAAGAGAGGCATCAAAATACCATTCTTTAGGCAATCAGAAAGAACACCCTGATGGGGCGCCATACTGCATATGGCCATTTTTTCACATACGTGGATGACTAGCGAATGACATAGAAGTCACCCAGATTTAGAAATTGATGTAGTATTTTCTAAAATCTCATTCGCTTTTTTGGGTCCTCATTACCGGCTGAGACCTCAGACATCCACTTCAAATACATAGAAAGAATTTATTTCCTGATTTCCATAGGCAGCCGATAATAATCCTTCAGCATTATTGCTGCAGCATCTCCCGGACCTACTAGGCAATACTTCTGGCCTAGCACCAAATCCAATGAAATCCATTGTGCCCCTTGCTTTCTTATTGAAGACCTTGCAGCTGTGAAGGTGGATGTCTGATTAGCTGATAGGGGGGCACTATACTGGGAATAAACATGTCCTAAGAAGGTATAATTCCTGCTCAAACACAAATACTACGCAGGATGATTTGTTTGACGTGTATAAGTCCATTATTTATAAAGCCCCAAGTGCAGCTTCGGACTAGGCTCAATGCAAGTCAGTGTAAATGCGGATTTTCTCTTTGTTTAACAAGATAAATGATACAGCAGAAAATTTTTGCACTCATCATCAAATGTGTGTAAAGTTTTTTTCTGAAGACTCCCTGACCTGATATTTGGAAGACGGCTTAGATGAGCCTCAAAGTCTAGAAACAATGTATGTCAAGGTCACCCCGATTGTACAAAATGAAAGAGTAGTTTTTCTACTTGCGATCCATTTGTAACAATGAAAACACAACTTTGTTATATAATTAAAAAAGGACTTTCAACCAATTTTTTGCATAGAATATTGTACCTTTTTGCAATATAGTTATCTGTGTGTTTCTTTGTATTAGAGGGAATCTGTCGGCAGGATTGCAAAGTATTTATATGCTCATGTAGCTCTTTCAAAGACAAGTCCAGCAATACAGTCATGGCCAAAAGTTTTGAGAATGACACAAATATTAATTTTTACAAAGTCTACTACTTCACTTTTTCTAATGGCAATTTGCATATACTCCAGAATGTTATAAAGAGTGATCAGCTTGACAGCAATTACTTGCAAAGTCAATATTTGGCTAGAAAATGAACTTTATCCCCCAAAACACATTTCAACATCATTGCAGCCCTGCCTTAAAAGGACCAGCTAACCTCTTTTCAGTGATTGCTCCATTAACACAGGTGTGGGTGTTGATGAGGACATGGCTGGAGATCAATCTGTCATGATTAAGTAAGAATGACATTACTGGACACTTTAAAAGGAGGCTGGTGCTTGGCATCATTGTTTCTGTTCTGTTAACTATGGTTATCTCTAAAGAAACACGTGCAGTCATCATTGCAATGCACAAAAATGGCCTAACAGGGAAGAGTATCGCAGCTAGAAAGATTGCACCTCAGTCAACAATCTATCGTATCATCAAGAACTTCAAGGAGAGAGGTTCCATTGTTGCCAAAAAGGCTCCAGGGCGCCCAAGAAAGACCAGCAAGCACCAGGACCATCTCTTAAAAGTGTTTCAGCTGTGGAATCGGGCTACCAGCAGTGCAGAGCTTGCTCAGGAATGGCAGCAGGCAGGTGTGAGTGCATCTGCACGCACTGTGAGGCGGAGACTCTTGGAGCAAGGCCTGGTCTCAAGGAGGGCAGCAAAGAAGCCACTTCTCTCCAGAAAAAACATCATGGACAGACTGATATTCTGCAAAAGGTACAGGCAGTGGACTGCTGAGGACTGGGGTAAAGTTATTTTCTCTGATGAATCCCCTTTTCGATTGTTTGGGACATCAGGAAAACGACTCATTCGGAGAAGACCAGGTGAGCGCTACCACCAGTCTTGTCTCATGCCAACTGTTAAGCATCCTGAAACCATTCATGTGTGGGGTTGTTTCTCAGCCAAGGGAATCGGCTCTCTCACAGTCTTGCCTAAAAACACAGCCATGAATAAAGAATGGTACCAGAATGTCCTCCAAGAGCAACTTCTCCCAACCCTCCAAGAGCAGTTTGGCGATCAACAATGCCTTTTCCAGCATGATGGAGCACCTTGCCATAAAGCAAAGGTGATAACTAAATGGCTCAGGGAACAAAACATAGAGATTTTGGGTCCATGGCCTGGAAACTCCCCAGATCTTAATCCCATTGAGAACTTGTGGTCAATCATCAAGAGACAGGTGGACAAACAAAAACCTAAAAATTCTGACAAAATGAAAGCATTGATTGTGCAAGAATGGACTGCTATCAGTCAGGATTTGGTCCAGAAGTTGATTGAGAGCATGCCAGGGAGAATTGCAGAGGTCCTGAAGAGGAAGGGTCAACACTGCAAATATTGACTTGCTGCATTAACTCATTCTAACTGTCAATATAAGCTTTTGTTACTCATATGTTTGCAATTATTATATTTCTGTCTGTGATAAAAACATCTGTCAAACACACATAAAAACCAGAGGGCAGCAGATCATGTGAAAATATAATATTTGTGTCATTCTCAAAACTTTTGGCCATGACTGTACCTTTTCATGGCCAGTCCGTTCTTCCGTTACTGAGAAATCAGTGTTTGGTTGATATGCCAATGAGGCTGAAGGACTTTGGTAGCCCTGAAGCCTCTGTCACTCCGGCTCTATTTCCTGCCCATAACTGCTTCCTCCTGCTTGACTGATGACTTCTTTGCTCCAGTGTATTACAGAGAGAGCGGCCAAGATGGCTAGTAGTAGTTCAGCTGACAGTCATCTAGTGTTTTACTACATATAAAACGTTCATCTTTAATGAATTATTCCCATAGTGTCCAGAACTCTGGTTAATCAACATGCAATTAGGGTGCTAGATGAACCTTTGGCATGGCCCCTGGGCTCAGTGTTCCATCTTGGTTTGAAGCTTCTCAAAGACTTTTTTTTTGCAGTGTGACAAGGCCCCAATTCATCATTGCCTTTGTGCCTAGATTTGTAAGTTTTGCACCTTTTTTTGTTTGCACCTAATTCATTATTCTATTTTTGCTTTTTTAAGCCTATTTTATATGTGCTTGCATGTTTTTTAGCTTTCCACTATGTCTAGCAATTCCAGATGTTTTTGCTACTTTTTAAAAGTCACAAAATTTGCTGCAATTTCACTTCAGCTCCCCATTGTGCTTTAGTGAATTGCATAATTGCTACTTCTTGCAGTCAAATTGGGACTTTGGACAGGAAAAATGCTGATTTTGTTTTTACTTTGCACCAAATTCATGAAGCGTGTGCGCCATTTTGATGAATTTGGCGTCAAAAATGGCAACTAATACTCCAGGACAAAAAGGGAAAGTGACCTAAGAGTATGTTGAAATGGAGTTTTTGACACTTCAGTAATTTGTGAGTAGCATCATCTTTAGACAACTAAAATTTACATGTAAATTGTGAACAATGTTGCCATCTCCTTTTGGGGAAAAAAAAAAGCATAACCTCTTCTGTTTCCTACCAGTAAAATAATAACACTTATACTCAGCTCAGGTGCTGGTACATTCCAGCAGTGGCGGCACTGGCTCTCCGGGAGTTGTAATGTCACATGATACCTGCGGCCATTCAGCGCTGGCTTCACTCTCCTCTCCTATAGACGTAATTGACATCTGGTGGAAGTGAGAGCTGCAGCTGCTTTCTCACTTCATCTATATGTCTTGATTTGTCCGAAGGTGAAATGAGTAAAGCCAGTGCTGAATGGCCGCAGGGATCACATATCACAATGATACGCAATCCCTGGAAAGCCATTTCCAAAACTGCGGGAACAGCACCGGCCCCAAAGGACTATGGGATGTGCATTGTACTGTATGAGGAGTGCATTACACAATATTGAGGACTATGGGTGCACTATACTATAAGGAAGGCTATGTGGTGGCCATTATAATATTTAGAAGGCTATATGCGAGCCATTATAATATTTGGAGTGCTATGTGGGGGCCATTATAATATTTGGAGGAGTGTGTTATACTGTATGGAGGACTATGGGGTGCATTATACCATATGGAGAACTATTGGGTGCATTATTACTAACCCCACGGCTTGATGTCAGCTGTGATTTTTGACAAATCACAGCTGACATCAATCCCAACTACCATTACGCCGATTCCCATCGCACCAGTGTAATCGGGAAGAACCAGGCAAAGTGTCAGAATTGGTGCATCTCATGGGATGCTCCAATTTTGGGGTGGCTGCGGGATGGTATTTTTAAGTTGGGAAAGGCCCAATAACCATGGACCTTCCCAGACTGATAATATCAGCTAACAGCTGTCTGCTTTACTTTTGCTGTTTAAAGGCACTGTCACACTTAGCGATCGCACTAGTGATCACGACAACGACACGACTTGGCGAGAACGCTGGTGCGATCGCTATGTGGTCGCTAGTTAGCTTCCAAACACAAAGATCTCATCAGAGATCAGCGATCTGTATAACGACCTCTGCGGTCGTTGGGAAAACCTAGTCCCACCTGCGACGCTGGTAAAGTCATTCATAAAGGGTGTCACACTCAGCGATTCAGGCTCACCAGCGGGACACCAACGACCAAAAAATGGCTCAGAACGTTCATAAGCGATCAACGACATCTCAGCAGGGGCCACAGCGCTGCTACATGTCACACACAGCTGCGTCGCTAACGAGATCGCTACTGCGTCATAAAATCGCTGACTCTTTAGCGATCTCGTTAGCGATCTCACTTAGTGTGACAGTACCTTTAGTAATACAATTATTTATTTAATAGGTAAAAAAGGCTTAACAGAACCCTTTAGTGTCACATGAAAGTCACTAAAGGGTGCAAGTTTATTATACGCTTTTGTAATCATTAGTGATGATCGAACGTGTTCAGATAACGTGTTATCCGAGCATGCTTGGGTGTTACCTGAGTATCTTGGGCGTGCTCGGATAATATATTCAAGTCCTTGCAGCCGCATGTTTTGCAGTGGTAGATAGTCGTAACACATGAAACTACACAAATATATTATTCGATCACGCCGAAGATACTCGGATAACATCCGAGCACGTTTGCTCATCACTAGGAATTATATATCTACAGGATATCTATTTATTATCTATCTATTACATATCTAATATAGTTCTATTATCTATTTATGTTCTTATATAACATTGCTTTATTAGTTTACAAACTATAAAAGATTATCGGAGCGATTTTTCATACATTGAGATATGAGCGAGGCCTTAGTGTTATTATTTTACTGGGGGAGGAAACGTAGGAATTCAAAAGATGTTGTCCGCTTTGCCGACAAAACTTTTAAAGGGAACCTGTCACCCCCCCAGGGCCTTTTTAAGTAAAAGAGCCACCTTCAGAAGAACTAAGGCTGCATTCTGTGAAGGTGGCTCTTATGTTTCTGATCACTAGGAACGCTGAAATATACACTTTTATAATCTGTCCGACATACCTCTATTGTGTCTGGGTCTGGGAGGTATGTCTTCTCCCCGTGTCAGCGGCCTCAGAGGTGTCAATCATCCCCCTCTTTTTTCCGGCCCCCGCCTCTTCTCCTTGCGACGTCACCGGCGCTTAGTGTATCGGCGGCCCCAGATCCCGTCCCGCAGTGTGTTATGATGTATTCACACTGCGGGGCTGGGAAACTGTAGAAAATGCATCGTTATTTTTTCCCTACTTGACGACTGCAAAACTTTCCTTTGTTAGAACTTCTGCACTTGATGGATCATTTTATCCATTAAAAATAACTAAAGCCATTTAACCGTGAAGGAGTTGTGAAGACAGAACCTCACAGATCACACACAGATACATGTCTGGGACATGACATTAATGTTACATGTCTGAGAACTCAAGTCCCGTCTGCACAGTCTGATCATTGATGTGAAATTGCTAATTTTTTTTTTGCAAACAAATGAAAAAAAAAGGTAGGTCGGCACTATTAATATTTGCAATCAAGTTAATGGAGTAACATATGGAGAATGATAAATATCATTGTTTAAAGGGAACCTGTCACCAGTTTTGTCATATATCAACTAAAACTATCACGTTATTTAGTGCCTGTGCTGCATTCCATAAATGCTTTTATAACTACCTGACTCCCCCTATGTAGACCCCAAAACCTTTTTAAATTTGCCCGCACTTTATGATAATTCGGTCGGTCTGGGCCAAAGGGCATGGTTTGGGCCTCTCCTCCAGTCTGCTTTCCGACTGCTGATCGCCATCCTGCTTCTTTAACCCCTTCACCCGAAGCCTGTTTTCACCTTCCTGATCAGGCCAATTTTTACAATTCTGACCACTGTCACTTTATGAGGTAATAACTCTGGAATGCTTCAACGGATCCCGGTGATTCTGAGAATGTTTTCTCGTGACATATCATACTTTATGATAGTGGTAAAATTTCTTTGATATGACATGTGTTTATTTGTGAAAAAAAAAGAAATTTGGTGAAAATTTTGAAAATTTCACAATTTTCAAACTTTTAATTTTTATGCACTTAAATTCGAGAGTCATATCGCACAAAATTCTTAATAAAATACATTTCCCACATGTCTACTTTACCTTAGCACAATTTTGGAAACATAATTTTTTTTGTTTAAAAAGTTATGAGGGTTAAAATTTGACTAACGATTTCTCATTTTTACAACAAAATTTGCAAAACCATTATTTTTTAGGGACCACCTCACATGTGAAGTCACTTTCAGGGGCCTATATGATAGAAAATACCCAAAATGACACCATTATAAAAACTGCACCCCTCAAGGTAGTCAAAACCACATTCAAGAAGTTTATTAACCCTTCAGGTGCTTCACAAGAAATTTTGGAATGTGTACGAAAAAAATAACATTTACATTTCTTTCATAAAAATTTTCCTTTAGACCTACCGTATATACTCGAGTATAAGCCGACCCGAGTATAAGCCGAGGCCCTAATTTTGCCACGGAAAAGTGGGTAAGCTTATTGACTCGAGTATAAGCCGGGTGTATAAACCGCCGTCCTGCTCTGTGCTGCCCCCGTACTGCTCCTTGCTCCCCCATCCAGCTCTGTGCTCCCCATTCTCCTCTGTGCTCCCCCCCTGCTCCGTCCTCCGCTGTGCTCCCCCCTTCCTGCTCCGTCCTCATCTGTGCTCCCCCCTTCCTGCTCCATCCTCCTGTGCCCCCCTTCCTGCTCCGTGCTCCTCTGTGCTCTCCATCCTCCCCGTCCTGCTCCGTGCTCCTCTGTGCCCTCCATCCTCCACCCCGTCCTGCTCCATGCTCCTCTGTGCCCTCCATCCTCCCCCCGTCCTGCTACATGCTCTTCTGTGCTCTCCATCCTCCCCCCCGTCCTGCTCCGTGCTCCTCTGTGCCCTCCATCCTTCCCCCCATCCTGCTCCGTGCTCCTCTGTGCTCTCTGTCCTCCTCCCCGTCATGCTCCATGCTCATTGTCCTCCTCCATGCTTCCCCCGTCCTCCGTTCTCCCCCAGTCATACTCACCCTCCCCGTGCCATCGCTGAACGTCCTGGCAATCCTCCGTTGTACCCGGCTTCCTGCAGCTCTCCTGTGCTGAGCGGTGACGTAATACCGCTCATTAAGGCTATGAATATGGACGCCACGCCTATGGGTGTGGCGTCGCGTCCATATTACATGACCTTAATGAGCGGTCACCGCTCAGCACAGGAGAGCTGCAGGAAGCCGGGTACAACGGAGGATTACCGGGACGTTCAGCAATGGCACGGGGAGGGTGGTATGATGTCCCAGCCACCGGCTCCTGCCGCGGCACCCCCTCCCCACTGGTTTCTGCCCAATGACTCAATTATAAGCCGAGAGGGCATTTTCAGCACAAAAAAAGGTGCTGAAAATATCGGCTTATACACGAGTATATACGGTAATTTTTTTTTACTTTCGCAAGGTTAACTGGAGAAAATGGACCATACATTTTGTCGTGCAATTTCTCCTGAGCATGCTGATACCCATAAGTGGGGGAAATATACTGTTTGGGTGCACGGCAGGGCTCGGAAGGGAGGGAGCACCATTTCACTTTTTGAATGTAAAATTTCCTGGCATAATTAGAGGACGACATGTCATGTTTGGAGAGCCCTTGATGTGCCTAAGCAGTGGAAACCCCCAACAAGTGACACCATTTTGGAAAAAAGACCCCCTAGGGAACTGATCTATATGTGTATTGAGCACCTTGAACCCCAGGTGCTTCACAGAAGTTTATAACATTAAGCCATGAAAATTAAAAAATGCATTTTTCCAAGATAAATCTTTTTTAGCTCCAAATTTTGGATTTTCATAAGGGTAACAAGAGAAATTGCTCTATACAATTTGATGTGAAATTTCTCCTGAGTGCGAAGATACACAATATGTGGAGGAAAACAACTGTCTGGGTGCACGGCAGGACTTGGAAAGAAATGAGCAGCATTTCACTTTTTGAATGTAAAATATGCTGGAATAATTAGCGGTTGCCATGTCGCATTTGGAGAGCCACTGATGTGCCTAAACAGTCGAAACCCCCACAAATGACACCATTTTGGAAACTAGACCCCTTTGGGACCTTACCTAGATGTGTATTGAGCACCTTGAGCCCCCAGGCGCTTCAGAGAAATTTATAAGGTTAAGCCGTGAAAATAAAAAAAAATAACTTTTTTCCCACAAAAATCTTTTTTAGCTACAAATTTTGTATTTTCACAAGGGCAAAAAAGGAGAAAATGGAACCCAAAGTTTGTTGTGCAATTTATCCTGAGTTCACTGATACCCCATATGTCGTCGAAATCTATTTTTGAGGCCCAGTGCAAAGCTCAGAAAGGAAGTAGCACCATATTACAGTGCAGATTTTGCTGCACTTGTTTGAGCGTGCCATGTTACATTGGCAGAGTCCCTGAAGTGCCAGAACCGCAGAACCCCCATAAGTGACCCCATTTTACCAATGAAACCTCTCACTGAATTCATCTAGGGGTGCAGTGATCATATGAACACCACTGGTGTGTCACAGACTTTTATACCATTAGGCAGTGAAGAAAAAATAATTTCTATTTTTACCACCAAGATTATGTGTTAGCCCCAAGTTTTTCATTTTCTCACTGGGAAATGTCCCACAATTTCTGCTGAATGTAGAAATACCCCAAATGTGGCTGTACAGTACTACTTAACTTAGCCATATGGAGTGACTCGGGAGGGACGGAGCACTATTTGCCTCCTGGAGCGCAGATTTTCCTAGACGAGTTTGCGGATTCCATATAAAGAGCCACTAAGTGCTTGAAAAGCAGAATCCCCCCTCAAGTGACCCCATTTTGGAAATTATAACCCTTTGGGAATTTATCTACAGATGTAGTGACGATTTTGACTCCATGGGTATTTTCCAAAAACAGGCAGCAGTGGATGTTGCTGAGTGAAAATTGCAAACTGCTGTTGTAGTGACCAGTACACTGTAGTGACCAGTATGTTGTGCCCAGCCCATGCTTATGAAGACATGCACCTGTAAATTTGGCGGGCTCTCATCACTACAGAAATGCCAAACATGTGGGGGCTAAATGTGGTTTAGGCACACTGGGGCTCAGAAGGGAAGGGGGCATTTGGATTTGGGAGCGGAGAATTTGCTGAATTTCTTTTGGGAAGCGAGGAGCCATTTAGCTTTTCCGGAGCCTTTGTGCTACCAGTAACGTGGAAGCCCACTATAATTTTGTTAACAGATGACAGACCTGAGTAAGGACTTGCTTTTTTTGTGGATTAAGTTTAAGCTTTTATTGGGAACATTTTACATAACGTTTGGGATCACATTTATCTACAGCTCAACGTTGAGCACTTATTTTGGGGTTTCCATCTAAATATCTGAGTGACGTGACAGATGAAACCCCCGAGGGATCCATTCACTATAATGAGGCAGCAGAGTTACTCTGGACTCCGTCTGGCCTCTGTTCGGCGGTGTCATTCTTTTCAGAAGTGCACAAAACTGTGGCTGACGGCAATTTTATGCAATCCTAAAAAGACGGACACTGCCGGATTACAGGTCCTATGGCGTCCACAGTGACTCCATCTGCCACATTATAAGGAATTTTCCACCGGGGGTTCTGTCTGAATCACGTATTTCAGAGATTTACACGAAAACCCCTGTGTAAGGACTCAGCGCAGAGCGCAGGATAAATGTGCACCGAGCCTTACTGCGATCTTTGGGAGGCAGAATGAAAAAATCAACAGTAGCTGAAGAATTGGTTTTATTTTTTACGCCATTCCATATAAGTGATTAGGCGACTTTATTCTTCGAGTTGGTGTGATTACAGCGATACCAGATTTATATTGGGTTTTTATGTTTGGCTGCTGTCGCACACTAAAAGACGCTTTTTATTGCGAAAACTAGTTTTTGCATCACTATATTTTGAGAGCTATAATGATTTTATATTTCGGCCGACAGAGTCATGTGAGGGCTTGTTTTTTGCGGCACGAACAGACGTTTTTATTGGAACCATTTTCAGGCACATGACATTTTTTGATTGTTTTCTATTCTGATTTTTGGGAGACAGAATGAACAAACACCAGAAATTCAGCAATTGCTTTTTGTTGTTTTTTTTATACCGTTCCGCATGTGGTAAAATTGGTAAGACAGCTTTATTCTTCAGGTCAGTACGATTACTGTAACACTTCATTTATGTGTTTTGTCACGTTTACACAATAAAAACTATTTTATAGAAAAAATAATTATTTTTGCATCGCTTTATTCTGAGACCTATAACTTTTTTATTTTCCTGCTGACGGAACTGTATGGCAGCTTGATTTTTGCGGGACAAGATGACGTTATCAGCGGTACCATTTTTATTTATATCCATCTTTTTGATCACATTTTATTGCACTTTTATAAAGCATTGATTTTTTTACTTGTTTTTTATTAATTTTTTTACGGTGTTCACTGAAGGGGTTAACCAGTGTGACAGTTTTATAGAGCGGGTCGTTACGGACACAGCGACACCAAATATTATTATTATTATTTATTTATATAGCGCCATTAATTCCATGGTGCGGTACATGAGAAGGGTTACATACAAAATAAGTGTTTATTGTAAAAAATATTTATTTTTTCTTTCTTTCGGGATTTAAAAAAAAAATTTTTTACACTTTGTAATTTTTTTTAAACTTTTTTACATTGTCCCAGGATGGGACATTACTATATTATATCAGATCGCTTGTCTGACACTCTACACTGCAGAGTATCAGATCAGAATCTGACAGGAAGGGAAGGAGGAATGCCGGCGCCTACTCCCAGCAGGTGCTCACAAGCCATCTTCCCTCCAGGACCCGGAAGGACCCCGCAGCCATATTGGTGCCAGGGGTCTCCATGGAGACTATCAGGCAAACGCGATCGCCCCCTCCCTGCGCAATCCCTTTCTATGCCATTGTCACTACTGACAGCGGCATCAGAGGGGTTAAATACCTGCGATCGTGGGCACTGCTTTGGAGTGTCAGCTGTCGCATAGAGCTGACACCCGCACGCGATCGCCGTGGCGGTCAGCGTGAGGACGCGTAATCGTGCCGCCGTAGATATACTGCTCTTTGCGGGAACACACCTCCCGCTGAGCAGTATATGTACGGCGCATTTCAGGAAGGGGTTAATTGATGTGAGTGACGCATCGCGTCATCCACATAGCCGGGGGGTCCAATGTCCATGACCCCTTACCAGCCTGAGAATACCAGCCCCAGCTGTCTGCTTTAGCTTGGATGGTTGTCAATAATGGGGGGGACCCAAGGCATTTTTTTTTATTATTTATTTAAATAATTGAAAAAAACAATGTGGGGACCCCTCTATCCTTGATAACCAGCCTTGCTAAAGCTGAAAGCTGAGAGTTGCAACCCACAGCTATGAATTTTGCCTGGCTGGTTATCAAAAATACAGGGGATCCCACGCCAGGGTTTTTTTAAATTATTTATTTAGACTGCAGGCGCCGGCTGATGAATACTCCCATCAGCCGCTTCCAGCTCTCGTTGTTAATAGCGGCAGCAGGCGTTGGCTGATGGAAGCAGTAGTCCCTTCAGCCGACACCAGTGTTTACCTCTGATCACAGCCGCAGGCTCATGCTGTAATTTGACAGTGTGGGAACCGTGGCTGTCTGACCGGCGGTAATGATTTTACCGCCGATCAGAAACAGTGTTTGACGCGCTGTCATGCAAATGACAGTACTGGCAAACACTGGATGTTCAGGACCCTCAATGAAGTGAATGAGGTCGGGGTTCGGGTACTGTTCTGGTACCCAAACCCAAACTTTATTTAACTGTTCGTCCGAACCCGCCTGCCCTGAACATTCAGGGATCTGCCCATCTCTATTTTTATCCTCCTCCCGTTATGTAATAAAGGAATAACTTTTCAGCCACGGGGTGAGCGCCAACTATTTGTTTTTGCACTTATACAAATTTATTCACCTCAGATATCCGGTCTCTCGAGTGTGACAGCTGCAGAAGTTCTTCATATCTCTGCTGATAGAGGTGAAGAAGTAGCACCAGGTACAGACTGGGATTTAGTGTGGCCTGGACGCACAGAGAAATAGTTGTATTAGTATGCTAATAGTCTATTGATCCAAATGTAAGACATACACACGTGGTCAAAATTGTTGGTTTCCTCTCGTTTAATGACAGAAAAACCACAATGGTGACAGAAATAACTTGAATCTGATAAAAGTAATAATAAATCAAAAATCGATGAAAATGAACAAATGAGAGTCAGATATTGCTTTTCAACCATGCTTCCACAGAATAAAAAAATAAATAAAACTCATGAAATAGGCCTGGACAGAAATGATAGTACCCTTAAGTTAATATTTTGTTTCACAACTTTTTGAGGCAATCACTGCAATCAAACGATTCCTGTAACTGTCAATGAGACTTCTGCACCTCTCGACAGGTATTTTGGCCCACTCCTTAAGAGCAAACTGCTCCAGTTGTCTCGTGTTAGAAGGCTGTCTTTTCCAGATGGCGTGTTTCAGCTCTTTCCAAAAATGCTCAATAGGATTTAGGTAAGAGCTCATAGAAGGCCACTTCAGAATAGTCCAATGTTTTCCTCTTAGCTATTATTGGGTGTTTTTAGCTGTGTGTTTTGGGTCATTATCCTGTTACAAGACCCATGACCTGCGAGTGAGACCAAGCTTTCAGACACTGAGCAGCACATTTCTCTCTAGAATCCCTTGATAGTCTTGAGATTTCATTGTATCCTGCACAGATCATAGACACCCTGTGCCAGATGCAGCAAAGCAGCCCCAGAATATAACAGAGCCTCCTCCATGTTTCAAAGTAGGGACAGTGTTCTTTTCTTGATATGCTTCATTTTTCCATCTGTGAACATAGAGCTGATGTGCCCTGCCAAAAAGTTCCATTTTTGTCTCATCTGTCCATAGAACGTTCTCCCAGAAGCTTTGTGGCTTGTCAACATGTAGTTTGGCAAATTCCAGTCTGACTTTTTTATGCTTTTTTTTTTCAACAATGGTGTCCTCCTTGGTCGTCTCCCATGAAGTTCACTTTGGCTCAAACAATGATGGATGGTGCGATCTGACACTGATGTTTCTTGAGCTTGAAGTTCACCTTTAATCTGTTTAGAAGTTTTTCTGGGCTCTTTTGTTAACATTCGTATTATCCGTCTCTTTGATTTGTCATCAATTTTCCTCCTGCGGCCATGTCCAGGGAGGTTGGCTACTGTCCCATGGACCTTAAATTTCTGAATAATATGTGCAACTGTAGTCACAGGAACATCAAAGTGCTTGGAGATGGTCTTACAACTTTTACCTTTAACATGTTTGTCTATAATTTTCTTTCTAATCTCCTGAGACAACTCTTTCCTTTGCTTCCTCTGGTCAATGTTGAATGTGATACACACCATGTCACCAAACAGCACAGTGAGTGCAGTACAGGCCCACTCACTGATTCCAAGATTGTAGACACCTGTGATGCTAATTAGTGGACTCACCGCAATTTAACAAGTCCCTTATGTCACATTATTTTCAGGAGTACCATCATTTCTGTCCAGGCCTGTTTCATGAGTTTTATTTTTTTTTAAATTCTGTGGAAGCATGGTTGAAAAGCAATGTCTGACTTTCATTTGTTCATTTTCATAGATTTTTGATTTATCATTACTTTTGTTAGGTTCAAGTTATTTCTACGATACGATACGATACACTTTATTGATCCCGGGGGGAAATTACAGTATTACAGCAGCAATACAAACAGCAGTACATAAAATATTAGGACACAAATCTTGCACAGGTATACCAACATTACATAATAAATAAAAGTGGGTAGTTCAGGTGTATATAAGTCAATATTAATTGACATTAGTACACCAGCCATCAGTCATTATTTTCTACCACCCTTAGGAAATTATTATACATCCCCATAGCAGTAGGTACAAACGATTTCCTGAATTTCTCCTTCTTGCACCTTAATAGGATTAGACGGCTGCTGAATGTGCTCTTCTGCTCCAAGAACAGCTCGTATAGGGGGTGTGTATTATTGTTCATTATAGCCCTACACTTCTTCTGAATTCTATCCTCCAATACCTCCTCAAAAGAGTCAAGATGGAGGCCAACAGCTGCACTTGCCTTCTTGATAAGTTTGTTGAGCTTATTAGCGTCAGCTACTCGCACACTACTGCCCCAGCAAATGATAGCAAAAGAGATGGCGCTTGCTACAACGGACTGGTAGAACATCTCCAGCATTTTACTGTGACCATTGTGGGCTTTTCTGTCATTAAACGAGGGGTACCAACAATTTTTACCATGTGTGTCTATAATATGTAGACACATATAATGTCAGAGAATCTGTAAGATTCTCCAATGCATAGAGAGTAAAAAGTACATCT
Organism: Oophaga sylvatica; assembly: GCA_033576555.1. Classification (NCBI taxonomy): domain Eukaryota; kingdom Metazoa; phylum Chordata; class Amphibia; order Anura; family Dendrobatidae; genus Oophaga; species Oophaga sylvatica. The sequence goes on from JARQOD010000003.1 coordinate 129,538,834, forward strand.
GCACCAACTAAATATCTTTTCCCTATTATTCCTTAGGCCGGTTTCACACGTCCTGATATTTCCGGTACCGGAAAAATCGGTACCGGAGATATCAGTGTCCGTGTGTCCGTGTGTGTACTATGTGCGGCATACGTGTGGCAACCGTGTGCCACCTGTGTGCCGCATCAGTACCACACGGACACACGGACGGCCGCCGGGGAACTCGCCGCTACAGTAAGCGCTGTCCCCCAGCGGCTGGTGCTGAAGCCGGCTGTAATTCCCCCTGCTCTGCCTACGAGCAGAGGAGAACGATGAGTAGTATATTAATACACCGCTCTTCGTTCTCCTCTGCTCGCAGGCAAAGCAGGGGGAATTACAGCCGGCTTCAGCACCAGCTGCAGGGGGACAGCGGCTTACAGTAGCCGCGAGTTCACCCAGCGGCCGTCCACGCACACGGAGGACTGTGTGAACAGTTCTCCGTGTGCACGTGTGCGGGACGTTTTCCGGTCTGTGTGTCCGTGTCAAAACGGACATGTCTACGTGTTTGGCACACGGACACACGGACCGTGTGAAAACACGCACATGTGCATAGACACATAGAATATAATGTGTCTATGTCTGTACGTGTCTCCAGTACGTGTGAAAACTGTCACCACATGTACTGGAGACACAGACATGTGAAACCGGCCTTAGGGTGCGCTCCATGTTCTAGTGTGTTGTATATACAGTGGGGAAAATAAGTATTTGATACACTGCCAATTTTGAAAGTTTTCCCCCTACAAAGAATGGAGATGTCTGTAATTTTTATCGTAGGCACACTTCAACTGTAAGAGACAGAATGTTAAAAAAAAAATCCAGAAATCACATTGTATAATTTTTACATAATTAATTTGCCTTTTCTTACATTAAATAAATATTTGATAGAGAAGAAAAACAGAACTTAATATTTGGTACAGAAACCTCTGTTTGCAATTACAGAGGTCAGATGTTTCCTGTAGTTCTTGACCAGGTTTGCACACACTTGCAGCAGGGATTTTGGCACACTCATTCATACAGATCTTCTCCATATCTTTCAGGTTTTGGGGCAGCATCTATAGGGTTAAGTTCTGGAGACTGGCTAGGTCACTCCAGGAGGACCTTGAAATGCTTTTTTACGGAGCCACTCCTTAGTTGCCCTGGCTGTGTGTTTTGGATCATTGTCATGCTGGAAGACTGAGCCATGATCCATCTTCAATGCTTGTATTGAGGCAAGGAGGTTGATGGCCAAAATCTTGCTATACATGACCCAATCCATCCTGCCTTCGATATGTGGTGCAGAAAAATCACCCCCAAATTGTGATGTTTCCCCCACCATGCTTCACAGTTGGGATAGTGTTCATGGGGTTGTACTCACCCTTCTTTCTCCAAACACAACAAGTGAAGTTCATACCAAAAAGTTCTATTTTGCTATGACTGACCTACTCACATGCTTCCTCTGGATAATCCAGTTGGTCATTGCCGAACTTCAAACGGGCCTGGACATGTGCTGGAGTGAGCAGGGGGACCTTGCGTGCCCTGCAGAATTTTAATCCAAGATGACATAGAGTGCTACTAATGGTAATGTTTGAGACTGTGGTCCCAGGTAATTGACCAGATCCTCCGGTGTAGTTCTAGGATGATTCCTGACCTTTCTCAGAATCATCCTTACCCCACGAGGCGAGATCTTGCATGGAGCCCCAGACCGAGGAAGATTGACAGTCATCTTGTGTTTCTTCCATTTTCTAATAATTGTGCCAACAGTTGTTGCCATCTCACCAAGCTGCTTGCCTATTGTCCTGTAGCCCATCCTAGCCTTGTGCAGGTCTACAATTGTGTCCTTGGTGTCGTTAGACAGCTCTCTGGTCTTGGCCATGGTAGAGAGGTTGGAGTGTGATTGATCGTGTGGACAGGTGTCTTTTATACAGGTAACAAGTTCAAACATGTGCAGTTAATACAGTTATTGAGTGCAGAGTAGGAGGGCTTCTTAAAGAAAAACTAACAGGTCTATGAGAGCCAGAATTCTTGCTGGTTGGCAGGTGATCAAATATTTATTTCATGCAATAAAATGCAGTTTAATTATGTAAAAATCATGCAATGTGATTTTCTGGTTTTTATTTGTAGATTATGTCTCTCACAGTTGAAGTGTATTTCTGATAAAAGTTACAGACCTCTCCATTCTTTCTAGGTGGCAAAATCGGCAGTGTATCAAATACTTATTTTCTCCACTGTAAGTACATGTACCTACTCCCTCCTAACCCAGCAGATTCGGAGCTCATGTTCCAACCTTTTAAGTCTGTATATATTTAGTAAAAAGAAAAAAAAGAAGGAAATTACACTAACTCAGGGTCCGCAAGTAAAGCTGAGTGTTCTCAGGTACATTATTTTGCATGTGATACATGCTATGTGTAAGCACATCTTATGGATGCAGATATTTTCTTTATTTTAAATAGTTAGCAGTCGCCACTTCAGGACCTTGGACCCTCATTCACCCCCAATGCCTTCGGCTTATCTCGTCATCATTGTCACCTGAGTCTCCTGGTGTTTTCTGTAATGCTCACTCAAGTCGAATCCTTCAATTTCACACTTCACCTTGTTTTTGCACATCTCGCACGTACTTACTATGTTCAGCTCTGCGCCTGGAAAAGAAATGCATTTGTCAGGTTTTTTATCCCCCTTAAAGAGGATCTCGTCACCCACAGAATACTCTAAATTTTGCCATTTCTCTTTAATTCCTTATGGAAAAGTATAAAATAATGTGTCACGCTCACGCCCTGACTGGTGGACGTGATCCAGGAAGTTGTGGCCCCACTGTGCCACAGACCAGACTACCCTGGAACGGAAGTGACTAGGACAGCTGCCTCGGTCTTCACTGTAGCCTCTGGTGGTGAGGTCTGGCTCGTGTGGCAGGCAGCTGCCAGGTACCACTCCAGGGTGGTGTCTGGCTGTGGCTGCTGATCCCACTTGGGGAGACAGTGGCACGGCTGAGACACTGGCAGGCATGCACGGTTGAGACACAGGACTGGCAGGCACGGCTGAGACACAGGGCTGGCAGGCACGGCCAGGGCCGCCATCAGGGCATGACAACCCTTACACCGGTATGGGGCCCGGTGATTAGGGGGGCCCGCCGCCCGAGCATGCCGGTCCGCGCTCGGGCCCGGGGGCCCCCAACATTTTGAGGCTCCCCCTGCTCCCCAAGGGGCCCCTATAAGGGGCAGCTGCTATAGGGGCCCCTGTAAGGCAGGGGGCCCGCCTGCCCCCCCAGCGCCAACTCCCCCAGCCGCTGCTTTGAACAGTACTATACCGGCGTCTGCCGGTACAGTTCAAAGCAATGATGGAGGAGAGAGCGTCAGCTGACGCTCCCTCTCCCATCATTCCCCGCTCTGTCTCTGACACAGCGCGTGCGCGATGATGTCATCGTGCACTCACTGTGTGCCGGGCAGAGCAGGAGACAGGAGCCGGGAGCAGCGCGGGCACTAGGAGAGGTGAGGGGTGTTTTTTTCTTTTTTTTTTTAAATCTGTCAGTGCTTACTGAACTGTGGCTGTGGGGCCCTGTGTATACTATGTGGACCCTGCTTAATACTATGTGGGCCCTCCCTGCTGTATACTATGTGGGCCCTACTATATACTATGTGGGCCCTGCTATATACTATGTGGGCCCTGCTATATACTATTTGGGCCCTGCTATATACTATGTGGGCCCTCCCTGCTGTATACTATGTGGGCCCTGCTGTATACTATGTGGGCCCTGCTATATACTATGTGGGCCGCACTATATACTATGTGGGCCCTGCTATATACTATGTGGGCCCTCCTGTATACTATGTGGGCCCTGCTATATACTATATAGGCCCTGCTATATACTATGTGGGCCCTGCTGTATACTATGTGGGCCCTGCTATATACTATGTCGGCCCTCCCTGCTGTATACCATGTGGGCCGCGCAATATACTATGTGGGCCCTGCTATATACTATATAGGCCCTGCTATATATGTGTAGCCCTGGTGTGTGAAGGCACACGCAGTACCCTGGAGGATGTGTGGAGAGATAGCAGTTTAATGCTAAATGAACATTCATTCCAACATGCACTTTGACACGCCCACAGGTACATAAGCTAGTGACATCAGCAGGGAGTGGTCAGTTGGTCAGTCAGACAGTTAGTGTTCAGTCAGAGAGTGTCCTGTCTTCAGTCAGTTCAGTTTGTCTGAGGAGACAGTCAGTCAGCGAGAAGTCTGTGCAGGAGAGAGGAGTGAGCTGCAGATAATTCAGACGCCTGTCTAGAGGACGGTAGAGGTTCAGAGACGTGCTCCTGCCTAAAAGTATTACTGGTATTCTGCTAGCAAGCTCTGGAAGGAACTAAGAAGGAACTGACTGATATATATATCTGTGAAGTGAGGGATGCTTATGCTACCAGCACGGGCAAGGCGAAAGGCACAGTGGTAGATATTGTGAGTGCTTTAGGATTGGAAGTCCTGCACTGTTAACCGGTTACTGGGACCGAAGCATCACCATAGCTTCATGCATGGTGGTAGAAGAACCAGATTTATTGGAGGGAACTACGCTTCATGCTAGTTGGACTCGTCATATTGGAAGTAAAGGAGGCCCCTAACTTGCCCAGCTGCTATCTCGAAATACATCCTCCTTGGATCAGCCTCCCTGGGACCTGCTTGAACATCTTACAAGTAAAGGTATGGAAAGACGCTGACCGTGTGAGACTGTGTTCTTTATCTGCACTCGACTTCACAAAATCCCATAGACTTTGAGGGACCAGTCCCACCTGTAGGGGACCCGACATCTAGCTGCCTCACCATCCCCTCAGAGATCTACAGCAGCGCTGGTACATATTACCAGAATACTACAGGTGGCGTCACGAACTGTACATAAATCAATCCCCTGTAAATATATCCCCAACATACGCCAGACCGCCCGGGCCACAGACCGAGCCACAGCTACCTGTGACAAAATCCCCATAGACTTCTACGGGCTCGGCTCTGAGTACCCCATTGCCCTGGTAATCCACAATTGTGGTGGCGGGTCGACACAAAAACTTGGCGTCACGAACAGGATGCGAAACTCGCAAAATTGCGAGCCCTGCGTGCCTATGGAATTGTTTTAGTGAAAAAGACTGTTTGCTATTTTTGGCGCTAAAATCCGCCATTTTGCCGCCATATTCGCGCCCTCAGGCGCTGGAGAAGAAGGTGGGCGTACCTGTAAAAGCGCGCTGTTGCCTGGCTCCGCCCCCGGCTCTGACTCATCGGCAGGTCCTGCGACAGGAAGTGAACGCTCTGACATCAGAGCGCCTGCGACGAAGGTCCTGTCTCCACCGAAAAGGAATGAAGGAGATAGAGAGACGCTGGCGTGCCCTGAAACAGCGGCTGCTGAGGGACGCAGTGTTCTCTCCTACAAGCATAATGCCGTCTCCTGAATTCCCAAGTTCCCTGCTGAGGAAGGCTGAAGAGAAACCGGAGGCTGCCCCCAAAAGTACCGATCCTGATCCCACCGATGGAGCGGTGGAGGCAAAGGAGGTTGAGGAGGTACCGCCAGTTCCGGAACGCCCGCCCGGCCAGGAGGCCGCAGCAGATGATCAATCCCTGGTAGGGACACCGGCGGGGACCCAGCCGTCAATGATGGAGAGCGACTGGGAAGAGATGGAGCAGCGACAGCAGCAGGTTAGTGCGTCCTCAATTGAGCCATTGCGCACACCTGCTTCCTGCTCTGCATCACACCAGCATTGTGCGTCCTATTCCGCATCGCCCCCTGCGTACACCTCTGCATCGCAATCGGCGACCCAATCTACATCGCAAACTGCGGTTACAGCTGAATCGCCCCCTGCAACGCAAATTGAGACGCAGTCGGCGTCTCATGAGAAAGAGATACCCGTTGCGCCCCTGATGGTTCATACAAAGACTGTTGCGACCCAGACTCTGATCGCAGCACATGATCTGTTCGTCATGAGATCTAGGGATCATCGCATTGTTCCAGCCCCCGGGATGGAAAGTGTAACAGAAATTAATAAAGAGATGTGAAGAACGGTAGGACCCAGACAGGGTTTACCGCAGCTGAGAAGATGTATATAAGTTTTTATAAAAGTGAAAGTAGTTTGTACCGTTAATATGAAAAATGTCTATTTAATACTTTGTGTATTTTTCTATGTTTAATGCAACGTTCAAGATATTCGTACTCCCGGATGGGAAGAAGTTAATGTTTGTTGTTATGCATAAACAAAATTTTCTGTCTTCTTGTATTTCACAGCCCGGGAGTGCTGTCTTTTACCATGGGGGAATGTGTAGCCCTGGTGTGTGAAGGCACACGCAGTACCCTGGAGGATGTGTGGAGAGATAGCAGTTTAATGCTAAATGAACATTCATTCCAACATGCACTTTGACACGCCCACAGGTACATAAGCTAGTGACATCAGCAGGGAGTGGTCAGTTGGTCAGTCAGACAGTTAGTGTTCAGTCAGAGAGTGTCCTGTCTTCAGTCAGTTCAGTTTGTCTGAGGAGACAGTCAGTCAGCGAGAAGTCTGTGCAGGAGAGAGGAGTGAGCTGCAGATAATTCAGACGCCTGTCTAGAGGACGGTAGAGGTTCAGAGACGTGCTCCTGCCTAAAAGTATTACTGGTATTCTGCTAGCAAGCTCTGGAAGGAACTAAGAAGGAACTGACTGATATATATATCTGTGAAGTGAGGGATGCTTATGCTACCAGCACGGGCAAGGCGAAAGGCACAGTGGTAGATATTGTGAGTGCTTTAGGATTGGAAGTCCTGCACTGTTAACCGGTTACTGGGACCGAAGCATCACCATAGCTTCATGCATGGTGGTAGAAGAACCAGATTTATTGGAGGGAACTACGCTTCATGCTAGTTGGACTCGTCATATTGGAAGTAAAGGAGGCCCCTAACTTGCCCAGCTGCTATCTCGAAATACATCCTCCTTGGATCAGCCTCCCTGGGACCTGCTTGAACATCTTACAAGTAAAGGTATGGAAAGACGCTGACCGTGTGAGACTGTGTTCTTTATCTGCACTCGACTTCACAAAATCCCATAGACTTTGAGGGACCAGTCCCACCTGTAGGGGACCCGACATCTAGCTGCCTCACCATCCCCTCAGAGATCTACAGCAGCGCTGGTACATATTACCAGAATACTACAGGTGGCGTCACGAACTGTACATAAATCAATCCCCTGTAAATATATCCCCAACATACGCCAGACCGCCCGGGCCACAGACCGAGCCACAGCTACCTGTGACAAAATCCCCATAGACTTCTACGGGCTCGGCTCTGAGTACCCCATTGCCCTGGTAATCCACAATTGTGGTGGCGGGTCGACACATATACTATGTGGGCCCTGCTGTATACTATGTGGGCCCTGCTATATACTATGTCGGCCCTCCCTGCTGTATACCATGTGGGCCGCGCAATATACTATGTGGGCCCTGCTATATACTATGTGGGCCATGCTGTATACTATGTGGACCCTGCTATATACTATGTGGGCCGCGCTATATACTATGTGGGCTCTGCTATATACTATGTGGGCCCTGCTGTATACTATGTGGGCCCTGTTATATACTATGTGGGCCCTGCTATATACTATGTGGGCCGTGCAATATACTATGTGGGCCCTGCTATATACTATGTGGGCCCTGCTATATACTATGTGGGCCCTGCTATATACTATGTGGGCCCTGCTTTATTCTATGTGGGCCCTGCTATATACTATGTGGGCCCTACTGTATACTATGTGGGCCCTGCTATATACTATGTGGGCCGCGTTATATACTTTGTGGGCCCTGCAATATACTATTTGGGCCATGCTATACACTTTGCGGGCTGCACTTTTTACTATGTGGGCCCTGCTATATACTATGTGGGCCCTGCTATATACTATGTGGGTCCTGCTGTATACTATGTGGGTCCTGCTGTATACTATGTGGGCCGCGCTATATACTATGTAGGCCCTGCTATATACTACGTGGGCCCTGTTATATACTATGTGGGCCCTGCTATATACTATGTAGGCCCTGCTATATACTATGTGGGCCCTGCTGTATACTATGTGGGTCCTGCTGTATGCTATGTGGGCTGCACTATAAACTATGTGGGCCCTGCTATATACTATGTGGGCCCTGCTATATACTGTAGCGTCGGCGTCCCTGCCTTCTGCCAGGCAGGGACGCTGTTCCCCTGCAGCAGCGTCCTCTGCCAGGCAGGGACGTCGCCCCCCTTACCCTTCCTCAGCGTCCTCCTTCCGCCCTGCTGGGGCCGCGCGCTCCTTCCCTGCTGCTGGACTTAGGGCGCGCGCCCTCCCCCGCTCTTAAAGGAGCCACGCGCATTTTTCAAATAAGTCCCCGGCCAATGCCGGAGGACTCCACCCTATATTAAGGGCTTCCTCCTTAATGGAGGTGCCCGAGCAATGTTGTTGTTGCACTGTTTCACTCTGCTTCAGCCCTCAGGTCCCGTTACCAGTTACCTGCCTGTTTCCTGCCCGTTTGCTGTATGCTACCTGTCCGCAAGTCTACCCGGAGGTTCGGACGTCACAAGTGGTGATCCACGGCTATTCCAGAGACTCTTGCCTGCTCACTTGGGAGCGATCATCTGCCATCTGACTGCAGCCCTACCCGGAGGTTCGGACGTCACAAGCGGTGATCCCCGGCTATTCCAGAGACTCTTGCCTGCTCACTTGGGAGCGATCATCTGCCATCTGACTGCAGCCCTACCCGGAGGTTCGGACGTCACAAGCGGTGATCCCCGGCTATTCCAGAGACTCTTGCCTGCTCACTTGGGAGCGATCATCTGCCATCTGACTGCAGCCCTACCCGGAGGTTCGGACGTCACAAGCGGTGATCCCCGGCTGTTCCAGAGACTCTCGCCTGCTCACTTGGGAGTGTCCATCCGCCATCTGCCTGCTAGCCTACCGGGAGGCTTCACCATCTCAGGTCGTATATACCTGTCCATCTAGAGACTGCCCCGGTTACTTGCTGTGACAACCTGCCTGTCAATCCAGAGACTGCCCCGGTCACTTGCCGTGACAACCTGCCTGTCTATCCAGAGACTACCCCGGTCACTTGCCGTGACAACCTGCCTGTCAATCCAGAGACTGCCCCGGTCACTTGCCGTGACAACCTGCCTGTCTATCCAGAGACTACCCCGGTCACTTGCCGTGACAACCTGCCTGTCAATCCAGAGACTGCCCCGGTCACTTGCCGTGACAACCTGCCTGTCTATCCAGAGACTGCCCCGGTCACTTGCCGTGACAACCTGCCTGTCAATCCAGAGACTGCCCCGGTCACTTGCCGTGATCCTTTCCCGTATAACCAGAGACTGCCCCGTCACTTGCCGTGACTTCCTGTCCGTCTCCCTGGGCGCCACCCGCTCTCTTACAAGTATAACCTTCTTGTATAAATAAAGCTCAGAGGTTCCACCTACCTGACCCGTTACAGTTTGCTCGGGCCATGGAACCCGGTGGCACCCAAACCCCTTCGCTATCTGACCTGTGTCATGAACTGTCTCGTCAGAGGTCTCAACAGGAGTCCATCCTGGGTCATCTGCGGTGTGTTAATTCCCGCCTGGACACTCTGAATACTTCCCCGACAACCACCGCGAGCACCATGACTCGCAATCCGGCAGTTCCGCTGCTTACCAACTCCGTGGTTTCTATTCCAGGACCTCGACTTTCAGCTCCTCCTCGGTTTGGAGGCGACCCTGCTCTGGCTCGGGGTTTCATCAACCAATGTACCCTGCATTTTGAACTCCTGGCACACCAGTTTAACTCTGACCGGGCCAAAATTGCCTTCATCATGTCACATCTCACCGGAGAGGCCCTGGCCTGGCTAAATCCTCTTTGGGAAAGAGAAGATCCTCTGGTGTCTAACCTGTCTGCTTTTCTCTTAGCCTTCCGGAAGGTATTCGATGAACCCGGACGGAAGACCTCCTCTGCATCATCTCTGCTGCGTCTTCGTCAGGAGAGTCTCACCGTGGGTCAATATGCCATAAGGTTTCGTACCCTTGCCTCAGAGCTGGCTTGGGATAATGACGCTCTGATAGCTGTCTTCTGGGAGGGCCTGTCCGGCCGCATTAAAGATGAACTTGCCGGTCGGGACATTCCAACCTCTCTCGATGACCTAATAACTCTGGCCAATCGAATTGATCTACGGTTCCAGGAGCGAGCCAAAGAGGTCACCCGTGAGAGAAGGTTTCCTCGCCTAGCTCCTTCATTTCAGAGACCTGTAACTCCTTCCGTATCTCCTCAAGTGCCCCCGGCAGAGCCCATGCAGGTCGACCAGACCAAGATGGTCAAAGCCCGTCAGGACTCACGCCGTGCTGAGGGGAGTTGCTTCTACTGTGGCAGTAAGGAGCACCGGATCGTACCTGCCCAGAGAGGTCGGAAAACGCCTGTGTCTAGGTTCGCTCGGAGAGGTCCACCTAGACAAGAATAAATCCTCTTCATCTCTGCTGCTGTCTGTCTCAATTCTCCTCGGTGAGAACCGTTACTTCGAACTAGCCCAACTTGATTCTGGAGCAGCTGGGAATCTCGTTTCACAGGCTCTGGTAGAGAAATATCGCATTCCCACCAAACCTCTGCTTGAACCAGTATCTGTTGCTGCTGTAGATGGGGGTCTTCTGCCACGTCCCATCCAGCTTATCACCGAGGCTATAACCCTGCAGGTGGGAATGTTACATTCTGAGAGTATCTCATTTCATGTTCTACCTGGACTCTCTCACGCTTTCTTACTAGGTCTGCCTTGGCTCCAAAAGCATGCACCCGTGCTCGACTGGCAGACTGGAGAGATTCTTCGCTGGGGACAGGACTGTCATCAAACGTGTCTGGTGCCTGTTCATCCTGTCCGTCCTTCTCCTACACCTGCTAATCTACCAGGACTCCCGATTCCATATTGGTCTTTCGCTGATGTCTTTAATAAAAAGGAAGCAGAGACATTACCCCCACACAGACCGTATGATTGCCCGATCGACCTGCTACCTGGTACTACGCCTCCCCGTGGGCGTATTTACCCATTGTCCGCTGCTGAGACCAGGTCGATGTCCGAATATATCGAGGAGAACTTGGCCAAAGGATTCATCCGGAAATCTACCTCCCCAGCGGGAGCAGGTTTCTTCTTCGTAAAAAAGAAAGACGGATCTCTCCGTCCCTGTATTGACTACAGAGGCTTAAATTTGATCACGGTGAAGAATAAGTACCCTCTTCCGCTCATTCCAGAATTGTTTGATCGACTTAGAGGGGCGAGAATCTTCACCAAACTGGATCTTCGTGGGGCATACAATCTGGTTCGTATCCGTCGGGGAGATGAATGGAAGACGGCATTCAACACCCGGGACGGCCACTACGAGTATTTGGTGATGCCCTTTGGTCTCTGTAATGCTCCAGCAGTCTTTCAGGAGTTGGTCAATGACATCTTTCGGGACCTCCTCTACTCTTGCGTTGTGGTGTACCTAGACGATATCTTGGTCTTCTCTCCGGACCTCCAGTCTCACCGGAGGGATGTTCGTCAGGTTCTGCTCAGGCTCAGGCAGAATCACCTCTTCGCCAAATATGAGAAGTGCCTCTTTGAGCAGACCTCGCTTCCGTTTTTGGGCTACATCATTTCTCAGACAGGCCTACGAATGGATCCGGAGAAACTGTCTGCCATCGAGAAGTGGCCTCGACCGGAGGGGTTGAAGGCCATTCAGCGGTTCCTGGGATTCGCCAACTATTACCGCCTCTTCATACCGCACTTCTCTTCCAGGACTGCTCCAATCTCCACGCTCACCCGCAAGGATGCTAACCCCAAACAGTGGACGCACGAAGCAGAGGAGGCCTTTCTTTCCTTAAAACAGGCCTTCTCTTCCGCTCCAGTGCTGCATCGCCCGGACGGCAACAAGCAGTTCTTCCTGGAGGTGGACGCTTCCTCCTCTGGAGCCGGAGCGGTACTCACTCAAAAATCTTCATCCGGGAGGATGGTATCCTGCGGCTTCTTCTCCAAACTCTTCTCCTCCTCCGAGCGCAACTACTCCATAGGAGACCGAGAGTTATTGGCCATCAAGTTGGCATTGGAGGAGTGGCGTTACCTACTCGAAGGGGCTCTTCATCCGGTAATCATTTACACGGACCACAAGAATCTGGCTTACCTCCAGCATGCTCAGAGACTTAACCCTCGCCAAGCCCGGTGGTCCTTGTTTTTTGCCCGCTTCGATTTTCTCTTGCATTTTCCGCCGGCTGACAAGAACGTCAAGGCTGATGCCTTGTCCCGGTCTTTCCTGGTGTCAGATCTCGAGGAAGAACCTAAACATATCATCGATCCCGCCAGAGTGATGCGGGTGGCTCCCGTGAGTCTAAATCGTCTCCCTCCTGGTAAGACGTTCGTATCAGTAACCGACCGGAAGAGAATCCTACACTGGGGTCATTCGTCTAAACTGGCTGGCCACGCCGGTCAGAAAAAGACCCTCCAACTCATAACCCGGCATTATTGGTGGCCTACCCTGCACAAGGACGTAATAGACTTTGTATCTGCCTGTGTCTCCTGTGCCCGCAACAAAGTTCCGAGACACCTGCCTGCCGGCCGTCTTCTTCCGCTTCCTGTACCCGCTGCCCCCTGGCAGCATATAGCCATGGACTTCATAACAGATCTGCCCGTTTCTGCCGGTTGTACGGTCATTTGGGTGGTCGCTGACCGCTTTTCCAAGATGGCTCACTTCATTCCTCTGCCAGGTCTTCCGTCTGCATCCGAGTTGGCTAAAGACTTTATCCGCCACATCTTCCGTCTCCATGGTCTGCCTCGTCACATTGTGTCGGATCGTGGGGTACAGTTCACCTCACGTTTCTGGAGAGCCACTTGTAAGTTGCTAGACGTCACCTTGGATTTCTCCTCCGCTTACCACCCGCAGTCCAATGGACAAGTTGAGCGAATCAATCAGAATCTGACCAGTTATCTCCGGCACTTCGTTAATGCCCACCATTCTGACTGGGTGGAGCTCCTCCCTTTGGGGCCGAATTCTCTTACAATAATCACGAGAGCGAATCTTCCTCCAAGTCTCCGTTTTTTGTAGTCTTCGGTCAGCACCCTCGGATCCCTGTTCCTGTCACCATCTCTGTGGACAATCCAGCTGCGGAATCTCTGGTTAGAGAATTTTCCTCCATATGGGAGAGTACCCGATCCGCACTCATTCAGTCATCCGAGCGTATGAAGAGACATGCTGACAAAAGACGTCTGGATCCTCCTCAATTCCGTCCTGGGGATAAGGTCTGGCTTTCGTCCAAGTATGTCCGGCTCAAGATTCCTTCCTACAAGTTAGGCCCTCGGTTCATCGGTCCCTTTGAGATCATCAGTCAGATCAACCCGGTGTCCTATAAATTGAAACTCCCGGCCAATTTGCGCATTCCTAACTCTTTCCATGTATCTCTCCTCAAACCGGTGGTACTTAACTCTTTTTTCAAGTCTACAGGTACACCTCCTGCTCCAGTGTCTGCTGACGATGAATTTGAGGTAGAGAACATTCTGGCCACCAAAAGGGTAGGAAGAAAGACTTATTTTTTGGTGGATTGGAAGGGGTTTGGTCCTGAGGAGAGAACGTGGGAGCCTCGGGAGAACATCCATGCCCCTCTCATCCTAGCTAAATTTCTTTCTGGCCTAAAGAGGGGGGGGCCTAGAGGGGGGGTACTGTAGCGCGCGTCCCTGCCTTCTGCCAGGCAGGGACGCTGTTCCCCTGCAGCAGCGTCCTCTGCCAGGCAGGGACGTCGCCCCCCTTACCCTTCCTCAGCGTCCTCCTTCCGCCCTGCTGGGGCCGCGCGCTCCTTCCCTGCTGCTGGACTTAGGGCACGCGCCCGCGCCCTCCCCCGCTCTTAAAGGAGCCGCGCGCATTTTTCAAATAAGTCCCCGGCCAATGCCGGAGGACTCCACCCTATATTAAGGGCTTCCTCCTTAATGGAGGTGCCCGAGCAATGTTGTTGTTGCACTGTTTCACTCTGCTTCAGCCCTCAGGTCCCGTTACCAGTTACCTGCCTGTTTCCTGCCCGTTTGCTGTATGCTACCTGTCCGCAAGTCTACCCGGAGGTTCGGACGTCACAAGTGGTGATCCCGGCTATTCCAGAGACTCTTGCCTGCTCACTTGGGAGCGATCATCTGCCATCTGACTGCAGCCCTACCCAGAGGTTCGGACGTCACAAGCGGTGATCCCCGGCTATTCCAGAGACTCTTGCCTGCTCACTTGGGAGCGATCATCTGCCATCTGACTGCAGCCCTACCCGGAGGTTCGGACGTCACAAGCGGTGATCCCCGGCTGTTCCAGAGACTCTCGCCTGCTCACTTGGGAGTATCCATCCGCCATCTGCCTGCTAGCCTACCGGGAGGCTTCACCATCTCAGGTCGTATATACCTGTCCATCTAGAGACTGCCCCGGTTACTTGCTGTGACAACCTGCCTGTCAATCCAGAGACTGCCCCGGTCACTTGCCGTGACAACCTGCCTGTCTATCCAGAGACTACCCCGGTCACTTGCCGTGACAACCTGCCTGTCAATCCAGAGACTGCCCCGGTCACTTGCCGTGACAACCTGCCTGTCTATCCAGAGACTACCCGGTCACTTGCCGTGACAACCTGCCTGTCAATCCAGAGACTGCCCCGGTCACTTGCCGTGACAACCTGCCTGTCTATCCAGAGACTGCCCCGGTCACTTGCCGTGACAACCTGCCTGTCAATCCAGAGACTGCCCCGGTCACTTGCCGTGATCCTTTCCCGTATAACCAGAGACTGCCCCGTCACTTGCCGTGACTTCCTGTCCGTCTCCCTGGGCGCCACCCACTCTCTTACAAGTATAACCTTCTTGTATAAATAAAGCTCAGAGGTTCCACCTACCTGACCCGTTACATATACTATGTGGGCCCTGCGGTATACTATTTGGGCCCTGCTGTATACTATGTGGGTCCTGCTGTATACTATGTGGGCCACGCTATATACTATGTGGGCCCTGCCATATACTATGTGGGCCGCGCTATAATATTTTATAGGGTGGCTGTGTAATATACTATGTGGCTGTGTTATATACTTTGTGGCTGTGTTATATACTATGAGGGCTACGTTATATTCCTTTGGGGACGCGGGCTGTATGATATTCTATTCGGGATACATTATATTCTATGGGGGGCTGTATTATATTTATTATATTCTATGAGGGGTGATTGCATCATACTCTATGAGGGGGCTACATTATACTGTATGAGGTGGCTACATTGTATTCTATGGGGGCTGCATTATATTCTATGGGGGGCTAGATTATATTGTATGGGGGCTTCATTATACTTTGAGGGGGCTACATTATATTCTATGGGGGCTGCATTATACTATATGAGGAGGACTACATTGTATTTTATGGAGGGGCTACATTATACTATATAAGGGGGCTCAATTATATTCTATGGGGGGTTTGCATTATACTCTGTAGGGTGGTTGCATTATACTCTGTGGGGTGGTTGCATTATACTCTGTGGGGTGGTTGCATTATATTCTGTGGGGTGGCTGCATTATGCTCTGTGGGGTGGCTGCATTATGCTCTATAGGGTGACTGCATTATACTATATGTGGGCTGCATTATACTCTATCGAGGACTATGGGGAATACATTATACCATATGAAGAACTGTGGGGTGCATTATACTATGGGAAGTGAATTGTACTACATGGATGACTATGGCGGTGCATTATACTATATGGAGCACTATGAGGAGTGTATTATACTATATGGATGACTAAGTGTATTTTAATATATGGAGGGCTATTAGGAGTGTATTATACTATATGGAGGACTATGGATACATTATATTATATGGAGGACTATGGGGTGTGCACTTTACAATATGGACGACTGTGGTGCACATTATAATATATGGAGGACTATGGGGTGTATTATACTAAACAAGCAAAATGCTGCATATTCATCAAGTGATTGGTGTTAATGTGTCATTGATGAGGGCATGGTGCAGAAGTGAAGTTTTTCCATGAAAGGGCTGAGGGATTTTGGAAGGTTTGCGTGGTGGAGGAGGAGCTAGGGTGGATGCGGAACTGGGGGGTGAAACATGGGTGAGTCTCAAGGGGGGCCCCCGTTTTGCCAGTATGGGGCCCCGAAATTCCTAGTGGCAGCCCCGGGCACGGCTGAGACACAGATCTAGCTGGCACGGCTGAGACACAGGGCTGGCAGGCACAGCTGGGACACAGGGCTGGCAGGCACGGCTGGGACACGGGGTAGGGTCCTGTTCACACAGCAAATGCAGACAGTGGAACTGACTGGAAGAAATGGTGTATGGAGGAACAGGTAGAGACCTGTTCACACAGCAAATGCAGGTACTAATACTGACTGGATGGAATGGTGTATGGAGAAACAGGTAGAGACCCGTTCCCACAGGAGGAGAACCGCAAGGCTGCAGAGAAGGGCTGTACAGTAGAGCAGCAAGAGGTTCTACAGCGGCAGGAGCAAAGCAAAGCGGAACCGCAAGGTATGCGGAAAGGAGCTGCAGCAAGAGGTTCTGCAGCTGCAGGAGTGAAGCAGAGCGGAACTGCAAGATATGCGGAGAGTAGCTGCAGCAAGAGATTCTGTAGCTGCAGGAGCAAAGCGGAACCGCAAGGTATGCGGAGAGGAGCTGCAGCAAGAGGTTCTGCAGCTGCAGGAGTGAAACAGAGCGGAACCGTAAGATATGCGGAGAGAAGCTGCAGCAAAAGGTTCTGCAGCTGCAGGAATGAATCAGAGAGAACACAAGGCAAGACACAGCAGGGAAAGAAACCACAAACAAGGAGACTATGAGACAGAGATAGGACAGAGTTCAGACAAGGTAATGACACGAGACAAGGTACAGGGACAAAGACACAGGGACCAGGATATTCTGCCTCCTGAAGGGCAGCAAGGACAAGTACAAGATAAGGTCAGAAGCAAAAGCACAGAGACCAGGATATTCTGCCTCCTGGAGGGCGGACAGACAGGTACAAGACAAAGCTAAGAGTGAAGCCTCCAAAGATAGAGGAACACAGAGCAAGACCTGGCAGCTCAGTAGCAAAACACTAACTGAGTTTACACATTGCACAGGTCAGAACCACAGGGTGGAGCTGCCTTAAATACTAGAGGGCTAATGGTAATTGGTCAGGGACAAATCATACAGGTGCACCCTGACTCCATAAGAACCAGAGGGTTCTGGCGCCGCCCCCCCCTATGCAGACAGCCAGGAAACATGCACAGAGCAGATAGGAGACAAGAGGCACAAAGCATGGAGCTGGCAGAAGACAGAAATCACAGCAAGACCTGGAGCAGTAAGTATGTTGGTGTGTGAGAGATGGGAGGCCATGCAGTGATACCAGCAGGGTTGTTACATAATGTAATAAATTGACAATTGGATGAGACCCTTCCCTTTGTCTAAAAGCATGTATCCCTATATAATCTTATACTGATCCATTGACAAGGGGATTGGTAACACCCATTTTTCAATTTATCTATACATTTTCAGTAGGAGTAACAGAAGTACAGCAAAACGTAGAATTCTAAGACAAATGCTTCAGTCTAATGATCCTCCTTTAAATGGTCACTATCGATTCAGAAGACTAAAAGAGAAAATAAAGGATAAATAGTACTGGAGGGGGCAAAAGTAAAAAGAGATTTTGAGAAAACAAATTCTTTTAAAATCTTTAATAGATATACATAAAAATTCTACCAAATCCACAATGTCCTATCAGCATAAAAAGTATTAACACAAAAATGTTATTTTATATTGTAGGTAGGTGATCAAGAATCGTAGTGTAAGTACAACACAAGAACAGGTATTAGGGTTCAACAGGTAGTATATGATTTAAAAAGACTTGGCACTCGTATTGATATATTCAACGAAAATAGTATTATTTTATTGAAGAAAATTCCAGACAAAATAAAGAAAAGTTTCGGTCAAAGCTAGACTTTCATCAGTCGTCTGGAAATGGCGAAATTAGGAGAGAGTCTGCGGTATCCACCGTTCAGGCTATGGGCACCCTTAGTTTGTGCGGTGGATACCGCAGACTCTCTTCTGACGCTGACCTATACGATTTCGCCGCTTCCAGACAACTGATAAAGGTCTAGCTTTGACCGAAACGTTTCTCGTTTCTATATTTTGTTTGGAATTTTCTACAATAAAATAATACTATTTTCGTTGAATAGATCAATACGAGTGCCAAGTCTTTTTGCATCATAACTGACGGCTTTGGATTCTACATCGGCACCTTTTTCTCCCAAACTGCCGTCTTTGTTATTACAAAAGGTATGTTTGCTACCTATGTATGCTACCTTATTGAGCCCTGGCACCTGATTCACAAATTTGCCTTTGCTTCTATATAATAATGTACTGGGTAATTTGTTAAATGAACGATGAGATGATTCTTTTGTCTGTAAATAGTAAAGGAAGTGTATTGTGCTAACTACTGCACAGAGTAGGCCTCCCGGAAGATTTTCCTGTTCACCTGTGAGCCAGTCCAAACCCGCTATTACCCCCCTACAATTTAAAATTAATATATTTGGGTTATTACTTTTCATGTCAGGGTCCATTGTGGATTTGGTAGAATTTTGATATACAGTTTCTCTAATAAATAATAAGAATGATAAAAATTATTTAACAGAATTTTTGTAATACTATTTGTATTGTACTATGATTTTAATTGTTCATTGGTTACCATGAAGACTACAATTAGTAGCGTGATGGTGTCATGTCGTATGCAGACTCTTAGAAGCATTTTGATAAGTGAAATATCAGTCATCAGCACACATCCTGTGGACTATCATACTGCCTGTATTTTTTATGGATGTTTAATAAATGGATCATTTTTGACAGATGGTGAGTGCCACTTCATTTCTATAGTAATTTATTTGGATTTGATGTTGCTACTGTATGTGGGAAGTAGAGCACCATGAGGCCCCGTTGGCAGATTTGAGTTTAAACAAGATTGTTCTCCTTACATCCTGACTGTGCCAAGCGATTTCTTATGTTACATTGGACTAGTATATCTAAAAAAGGTTTAAGTTCCTAATATGGGTTTATTTGATCAAAGTCTCTAATCGCTGTCTTTTCCACAAACTTCAAATAAATCAGTACTACAAGTAAATGTAAGAAATTTTGGAATATATCTTATAAGTGAAATCTGCTTCTTCCTCCACTGAGCCACTACTTCGCCAACACACCTTCTCAACTCATCAATCACTCCGAATTCCCCCCACCCAGGTCAAATCTATCTTAGTCAAAGCAAGAGGAACTGGCAGCAAAATGAGATGGCAGGTTACATTATACTTTATTGTGAGGAGAGGTGAAGGAATGAGGAGAACTAAGCACTGTGATAGACCAAGCAGCCACAAGTAGATTGAGCAGCAGTTTTCAGCAAATGAATTTCATTTCAGTGCTGGATTTACAGTCACACAGCTCAGTACTGCTGCGTAGATAGTTGAGGAGAAAGTGTTGTTCCTCATGTACTGGTGCTTCTCACAAAATTATAATATAATCAAAAAGTTTATTTATTTCAGTTCTTCAATACCAAAAGTGAAACTCATGTATTATGTAAAGTCATTACAAACAGAGTGATCTATTTCAAGTGTTTATTTCTGTTAATATTGATGATTATGGCTTACAGGCAATGAAAACCCAAAAGTCATTCTCTCAGTAAATTGAAATACTTTATAACACCAGCTCGAAAAATGATTTTAAAAACTGAAATGATGGCCTACTGAAATGTATGTTCAGTAAATGCAGTCAATACTTGGTCGGGGCTCCTTTTGTATCAATTACTGCATCAATGCGGCTTAGCATGGAGACGATCAGCCTGCAGCACTGCTGAGGTGTTATGGAAGCCCAGGTTGCTTTGATAGCAGCATTCAGCTTGTCTGCATTATTGGGTCTGGTGTCTTTCATCTTCCTCTTGACAATACCCCATAGATTATGGGGTTAAGGTCAAGCGGGGTCTGGTGGCCAATCAAGCACCGTGATACTGTTGCTTTTAAACCAGGTATTGATACTTTTGGCAGTGTGGACAGGTGCCAAGTCCTGCTGGAGAATGAAATTTCCATCTACAAAAAGCTTGTCGGCAGAGGGAAGCATGAAGTGCTCTAAAAGTTCCTGGTAGAAGGCTGCGCTGACTTTGGTCTTGATAAAACGCAGTGAACCTACACCAGCAGATGACATGGCTCCCCCCAACCATCACTGATTGTGGAAACTTCACATTAGACCTCAAGCAGCTTGGATTGTGTGCCTCTCCACTCTTCCTCAAGACTCTGGGACCTTGATTTCCAAATGAAATGCAAAACTTACTTTCATCTGGAAACAACATCTTGGACCACTGAGCAACAGTCCGTTTCTTTTTCTCCTTGGCCCAGGTAAGACGCTTCTGGTGTTGCTAATTGGTCATGAGTGGCTTGACACAAGGAATGTGACACTTGTAGCCCATGTTCTGGATACGTCTGTGTGTGATGGCTTTTGAAGAAATGACTCCAGCAGCAGTCCACTCCTTGTGAATCTCCCCCAAATTTTTGAATGGCCTTTTCTTAACAATCCTTTCAAGGCTGCGGTTATACTGGTTGCTTGTGCACCTTTTTTCTACCACACTTTTTCCTTCCACTCAACCTTCCATTAATATGCTTGGACACAGCACTCTGTGAACAGCCAGCTTCTTTAGCAATGATCTTTTGTGGCTTACCCTCCTTGTGGAGTGTGTCAATGACTGCCTTCTGGACATCTGTCAAATCACCAGTCTTCCCCATGATTGTGGAGCCTACTGAAACAGACTAAAGAACCTTTTTAAACGCTTAGGAAGCCTTTGCAGGTGTTGTTTGTAAATTATTCTAATTTACTGAGATAATGACTTTTGGGTTTTCATTGGCTGTAAGCCATAATCATCAACATAAACAGAAATAAACACTTGAAATAGATCACTCTGTTTGTCTTTCCAATAATTTTTATTAACATTTTTTAAACATTTTAAACATTCAAGAAGGGTAGGTATGGGGGGGGGGGTAAGGTAGGGATAACTGGGGAAAGGGAAGGAACAATATGGTGAAGGAGAACTCAATAATGAGTAAAAGAATAATGAACATTGATATGTAAGGTATTACAATATTATTTTTAAGACAGAAAATGCAACAAAATTACTAAAAATTAGTTAACAAGAGTATTACATAAACCATACTACAGATAAAACATAGAGGTACATATTCATGAGCAATAAATAAAGAATACATTTCAGACCACTGTGCTCATTTTTTAGAATATTTGCTGAAACAGTCATTGGTAATGGTGAATCTATGTTTGTATGTTTTGTGGAGAGTGATTATATCCATAATATCTTGAAAATTAGGTGGATCTGGCTTTTTCCAATAGAATGCAATAGCGTTTTTGACTACAAGGAAGGTATGAATTAACAAAGGTCTGTCTGAGGGTTTTACGTCTTCAATACCTAGGGATAGTAGAGCCATTTGGGGGGGGTGATTGTAATGTTACTATTGGAGAGTTTCTTAATAAGGTCAAAAGTTTGGGCCCATAAGGATTGAATTTTGGGACAGCTTAAAAAAGTATGAAAAATGTTCCTATAGAGGCCACAGTTTCTCCAACACATTGGCGGATAGTTTGAATTGATGTGGTAAAGTCTTGAAGGGGTAAAATACTACCTAGAGAGTAGTTTATAGAATGATTTGTTCAAAGACATTGAAATGTTAGATGAGTATGAGTATGTCAAAGCATTCTCCCAGTTTTCATGTTGAAAAGACAATTTCAGATCTGATTCCCATCTGGTCATATAGCTGTTTTTTGCTAGTTCAGTGTAATTATTAAACCAGTTAAATACTTTTGCAACTCCAAAATATTATGTGGTTAACGTTGCACAAAAGGTTAATTGTAGCCTCAGAAAATAAAGGTTTATTAAGGAGAAAATTATGTATGTGATCTTATAGAATCACGTAATGTAGAAAACCTGTACAGGGAAGGCTAAATTTGTTTTTTAGGTCCTTACATGGAGAAAATTTTTTCCCATTATAGATATCTTTCAATATGGTTATTCCATGTTCTGACCAAAATGGAGGAATTGTGTAGTTGCATAGAGAGGAAATGAAGGATAGTGGAAGATTTTTAAGGAAATTGAATTTATCTACACCTTTTTTAGGTTTGGCTAGCTTCTTCCATGCAAGAGTGGAAACGTGAAAAATGGGATGAGTAGAAACGTTAGCACATTTTTTAAACAGATGCTTGTATAGCAGGTCACTTGGAGATCTATTATTGTTTAAAGTGATTTCCAAGTCAAGCCAGGCCGGTGGGTCAACCAGTACATGCTCTGTTTAATGAGGCGATCACTCTGTTTGTAATGACTATATAATATATGAGTTTCACTTTTTGTATTGAAGAACTGAAATACATTAAATTTTTGATGATATTCAAATTTTGTGAGAAGCACCTGTATATACATGGCACAGCTTATTCTGAAAAGTTACTCAAAATAACATGTACACTTTTTAGGTTATGCACATATTATATCTGTGAAACACATCTGTACCCATGGGCAGTATATGTAATGTAAGAGGTATATGTAAAATTCATATGATTCAGCAGAAAAAAACACAAATGAAGTCAAAAACATACAAGGATGCAGCATGCCCCCCTAGACTTGCAAAGGTGCAATATTACATCTACGTACAGTTCTGAGTTTATACAGAACCATAATACAGTTGTTGTTTTTTCTTTACTTGTATTTTTAACATTTTTCTTTATCTGGGGATATATCATAGCTGTGTTTCTCTCACCTGATTTAATTTTAGCCAGCAGCCATTTCTTCATGCATTCAGTGTGAACGTACTTTAAACTCCCGGAGCATTGACAAGGTGCTATGAGATGGTTTTCTGTGCTTTCACCTCCCATGAGACAGATCCTGCATAGATCTCCTTCCTCTTCTGAGTCTTCCTGTAGTAAACTGTGAAACGAAACATGTTATCTGACATCATGAACATGGAGTTCTGTATTGTATCCTACTGAACAAAAGATGTTTCTCAGCAACAGATAATTGCAAAATCAGCTTAAGCTAATTATAAATCTTTTCTTTTTCTATCTTGGACTTCTGCAATATTTGGTGTAAAGATTCTCGGTTTAAACCAGCTGACCCGCGGCATTAAATGACCACAGACTAGCAACATACGGTAATCTGGGAGCAGTTTAGACATGAAGGACGCATTTCCATCCTCACAGGACAATAAGTAATAAATCGTTATGTGTGCATAGTCTGCCATTGTTCTCGGCAGCACATGTTCTATGTACACAAAAGGATGTGCTGCCGAGGGTAATTGTGCAATATTAATGCAACTTTAGGAAGCAGATGAACAAATGTTCACAATGTCAACAGCTCTGTCTCCTGTCCTCAATATATACATGCACTTGGTTCATTCAAGCGTTCATGTGTTTTCAGTGGAGAGAGGAGATAAAGCTGCTAGCGGACACCTCTGGTGTTGGCTTATCTCCTGGAGCCCTAAAGGTTTAGGTTATGAAGTTCAAGAAGCCCAATTTTTCTCTTTCCCTACATCACTTGTCAGTTGAGAGCTGGTTACTTGGCCAATCTCACAGAAATTGACAGGTTTGGACAAATTTAATCTAATGTTTATGGGTCTTTAAAGGGATTCTGGTTCAGAGATGAGCAGTGTTGACAACATTATGAACCCACACACTTGGCAATACACAGCACATATAATGCTCCTGTCCTCTACATAAGAACATAACAGTGTTCTCCAAACTCCAGTCTTCTCGGCATCCCACAGGTAATGTTTTCCAAATTTCCTTAGTATTGCACGGGTTGTGGAAGTATCATCTAGGAATCAGGAATTCTCTCACCTGTGCAATACTATGGAAATCCAGAAAACACGACCTGTGGGGGGCCGTGAGGACTGGAGTATTGGAAACACTGGAATAGAACATATGCATGATACCTGGCAATTGTGCACACTTGTTGGTAGTTGTGTGGGGACATAGTGTTATCTTGTTTCAAATGTGTAAGTGAGGGGTGCCGGATAACTCTTTTACGTCCCTTAAAGATGGAGATGGATACTTTTCACTTACCCTTGACAGCTGAGCTCACACTTTCTCATTGAGAAGCCTGTGACCTGTACCAAGAAGTAATAGATTGCATTTTGGCTAAAGGTCGTTGTACTCACCTCTCCTGTAGCTTCTTTAGCTTCTCCGGGTCGGACCTTGGCTTTTCAGCATCTTTATTTTGTGATGTGGGTACAAAATTTTCCAAACTTCTTCTAGATCGTCTCTGCATTGAGAGGGTGTTAAAGACCAGATCCAAGTTCTCACGTAAAAGTGTAATGTTGGGAGCTGTAGAAGAAATGCTGAGTCTCAGAGGGGCAGGAGAGCTAGGGACAGCAGGGTATTCTCTGCTAAATCTATCCATCTCTCTTTCATGAGGATCTCTTTGTGCTGTTTGTGGAAGTGCATAATTTCATGGTTTTGTACGTTGGTATTTGGAATAATGTAATGTATTTGAGGCAAAATTATAGATGCATTAATAATTGGAACCTCTACTGCATCCCTCACATTTTGTGGAGAATTTGGGGACTGATCTGCTACTTCTGTGCCTGTTCGTGAACTGATTTCTTGCAAACTTCTTGATGTTTGCAATGGTTCTAGATTTGATTGTCCAAAATAAGAATTATTTCCCGGGCTAATGTCCAAACCATGTATCGTAGAATGAGAAATGTCTATGTTTGGTTCTTCGTCTTGTCTGTAAGCACTTGCATATTCATCATTGTCACTGTTGATATTGTCCTCTTCAGGTGAGTCTGTACAATCTGAGCCTCCAGCAATGAGTTCAGTCAGTGAATTATTAGACGATTGGGCTCTTACAGGTGATATGCTATCAGAAACATATGACAAGTTATCTTCATCAAAAGCCTCACTATGTTCATCCATGTTTCTTTGTGATTGCTCAATAAATACGTTGTCAGGTTCCTGTAAATGTGACCTGCTAGAGCTTGATGGTCTTCTAGTGATCTGAGATTCTTCTGCTGATTCATGTGTATTTAATATTGTAGGAAGAGCTGAATCATGGTGGTTCACATCATATGTAGGGACCATATCTTGCTCTATATATGTCTGTTCTGTTGCATTTGTGAACTCCTTCTCATTTAGTGTTTGTTTCTGATGTTTAGCTAAAAAAATATTATATGGTAAATTATTGACCTAGTCAGAACAAAATGTAATATCCCCAGCAGTAAGGCCTAATTTAGTATATTATACCCATATTTAACCATCCACGTTCTCTGAACCCCGGCAGTCTACTGAACATATGAATCAGTCAGTTCATTTCAGTAATACTGCAGTAGTGTCTAAAAGTTACATCCAGAATTCATTTACTTAAAGGGTATCTGTCAGTAGGATCAAACAAACCTCCTAAGCAATCTATATGGGCATGCAGGTGATAGGAAGCTCAACAAAATAAAGTGATACCTTGATACCTGCAATTTAATGACTTTTTCCAGAGATATCCATGTTTTTCCTATATGTAAATGAGCTGTTAAGAACTATGGGCCAAACATAGATCTCCCGTGAATATGCCTCCAGAGCTTATTTTAAATTATCAATTCAAACGCTGAAGCCTCTGTCATTCCAGCTCTATTTCCTGCGCAGTGCCACCTCCTTATGCTTCACTGATGGCCCTTACACAGCACAGAGGCTGTCAGTCAAGCAGGAGGTGGTGGCACTGGACACAGAATGGAGCTGGAGTGACAGAGGCTTCAAATCTTAAACCTCATTTGCATATCAATTTGAATGCTGATTTCTCAGTAACGGAGGAGCGGACTGGCCATGTAAAGGTATTGCCGGACTTGTCTTTAAAAGTGCTACATGCACGTAGAAATAGTGACAGATTTACTTTAAAGGGAATCTGTCACCCCATTTTTAAACTATGAGATACGTCCACCGCCATCAGGGGCTTATCTACAGCATTCTGGAAGGCTGTAGATAAGCCCCCGATGTCACCTGAAAGAGAAGAAAAACGAGTTATGTTATACTCACCCAGGGTCGGTCCGCCGTCTGGTCCGGTCCGATGGGCGTCGCGGTCTGGTTCGGCGCCTCCCATCTTCTAGCGAAGCCGGCCTCTTCTTTCCGTCCAGTCGCCGACATAACCTCTATGACATTTCCCGGCGCCT
Organism: Oophaga sylvatica; assembly: GCA_033576555.1. NCBI lineage: Eukaryota > Metazoa > Chordata > Amphibia > Anura > Dendrobatidae > Oophaga > Oophaga sylvatica. The sequence continues at coordinate 129,564,991 of JARQOD010000003.1, forward strand.
GCGCACTGCAGTACTCTGCTCTGCCCTCACCAGGGCAGATCAGTGCACCTGCGCAGGAGCCGTGATGGGATGGAAAGAAGAGGCCGGCTACGCTAGAAGATGGTAGGCGCCGAACCGGACCGCGACGCCCATCGGACCGGACCGGATGGCGGACCACCCCTGGGTGAGTATAATATAGCTCATTTTTCTTCTCTTTCAGGTGACATCGGGGGCTTATCTACAGCATTCCAGAATGCTGTAGATAAGCCCCTGATGGCGGTGGCCGTATCTCATAGTCCAAAAATGGGGTGACAGATTCCCTTTAATAGACGAAAGCATATGGACTCAGACCTGGGAAAGTGTCTGCTAATGAAGATTATCCTGAAATAATCCTCTTAGTCTGCTTTCAATCATTTTAGTCTATGGCCTCGATTTATCAAGAGTGGCGTTTTCAACATAGTGAAATTAAGATGCGGCAATTCAGCTGACATGCGTCAGTGAAAGAAGAACACATAAAAGATATTAAAGTGAACATAAATGGTGGTGTTTAATTAGATATACAGTTAGGTCCATAAATATTTGGACAGAGACAACATTTATCTAATTTTGGTTCTAGACATTACCACAATGAATTTTAAACAAAACAATTCAGATGCAGTTGAAGTCCAGACTTTCAGCTTTCATTTGAGGGTATCCACATTAAAATTGGATGAAGGGTTTAGGAGTTTCAGCTCCTTAACATGTGCCACCCTGTTTTTAAAGGGACCAAAAGTAATTGGACAAATGACTCCAAGGCTATTTCATGGACAGGTGTGGGCAATCCCTTTGTTATGTCATTCTCAATTAAGCAGATGAAAGGGCCGGAGTTGATTTGAGGTGTGGTGTTTGCATTTGGAAGGTTTTGCTGTGAAGGAAACATGCGGTCACAGGAGCTCTCCATGCAGGTGAAACAAGCCATCCTTAAGCTGCAAGAACAGAAAAAAAACCATCCAAGAAATTGCTACAACATTAGAAGTGGCAAAATCTACAATTTGGTACATCCTGAGAAAGAAAGAAAGCACTGGTGAACTCATCAATCCAAAAAGACCTGGGAGCCCATGGAAGACAACAGTGGTGGATGATCGCCGCATACTTTCTTTGGTGAAGAAGAACCCGTTCACAACATCAACTGAAGTCCAGAACACTCTCAGTGAAGTAGGTGTATCTGTCTCTAAGTCAACAGTAAAGAGAAGACTCCATGAAAGTAAATACAAAGGGTTCACATCTAGATGCAAACCATTCATCAATTCCAAAATAGACAGGCCAGAGTTAAATTTGCTGAAAAACACCTCCAGAAGCCAGCTCAGTTCTGGAAAAGTATTCTATGGACAGATGAGACAAAGATGAACCTGTACCAGAATGATGGGAAGCCAAAAGTTTGGAGAAGAAAGGGAACGGCACATGATCCAAGGCACACCACATCCTCTGTAAAACATGGTGGAGGCAACGTGATGGCATGGGCATGCATGGCTTTCAATGGCACTGGGTCACTTGTGTTTATTGATGACATAACAGCAGACAAGAGTAGCCGGATGAATTCTGAAGTGTACCGGGATATACTTTCAGCCCAGATTCAGCCAAATGCTGCAAACTTGATTGGACGGCGCTTCATAGTACAGATGGATAATGACCCCAAGCATACAGCCAAAGCTACACAGGAGTTCATGAGTGCAAAAAAGTGGAACATTCTTCAATGGCCAAGTCAATCACCAGATCTTAACCCAATTGAGCATGCATTTCACTTGCTCAAATCCAGACTTAAGAGGGAAAGACCCACAAACAAGCAAGACCTGAAGGCTGCGGCTGTAAAGGCCTGGCAAAGCATTAAGAAGGAGGAAACCCAGCGTTTGTTGATGTCCATGGGTTCCAGACTTAAGGCAGTGATTGCCTCCAAAGGTTTCGCCACAAAATATTGAAAATAAAAATATTTTGTTTGGGTTATGTTTATTTGTCCAATTACTTTTGACCTCCTAAAATGTGGAGTGTTTGTAAAGAAATGTGTACAATTCCTACATTTTCTAACACATATTTTTGTTTAACCCTTCAAATTAAACGTTACAATCTGCACTTGAATTCTGTTGTAGAGGTTTCATTTCAAATCCAATGTGGTGGCATGCAGAGCCCAACTCGCGAAAATTGTGTCACTGTCCAAATATTTCTGGCCCTGACTGTATTAAGAGTAAAATTCTTACCTGGTATTTTTGGCTCTTCAGCTTTTGTCTGCAACTTAAGTGCTTTTTTACTCCTCGCAGTGTCTTCAGCAGCACATGTAATTCTGGACTTGGCAGAAAGCTGCTGAACGTGTAATCTTTTCTTTTCCACTCTGATGCGGGGTTGTGACACTAGCAATTTAAAAATTGTACAAAAACTTCAATGATAACAATGTTAATATGTCACTACATTGAGAGATCCCTGGGGCAATCACATTGCACCTCCAGCAAATTAGAAACAGTAATGCATGTTCTTTCACTTTAACATTAGTATGTCACTTGCCCGAGGCTAATTTAACACATAAAGTTCATTTTAATGACCATTTATCACCATGGAATCCAAACTTTATATGATATACCTCACTTACTGCCAGTGCTTGACCTTGTTAATATGTTGGTACTTTGTAGAAGTCCTCCAGAATTGCAGCTTGTAGTCATGCAATTAGTGTTGTCTGGTTTTCAATGTTCAAATTTCCCATTATGGCATTGGAAAGATGTATATCTTTGTACCGTGTTAGCCAGTAGATAGAAAACTATTTAGAATTGAGAGTCCTCAGTGGTTGATACCTTTTAATGGCTAACTGAAAAGATGGTAACAAATTGCAAGCTTTCGAGACTACTCAGGTTTCTTCATCAGGCTAGACTAATACAAAATCTGAAGAATAACATATTTATACACAACACAGCACAGAAATAAAGTAATAGATAAGACAAGTGACGTGAAGCAGAACTGTCATTATGGGAGATAGAGATGAACATAAATATTGGAACAGTTCATAGATAAGTGTGAAAGTTTTATTGTCCTCTGATTTGGGTCTGGTATTGTGTTGTGATGACCCTAGAAGGTCTAAAGAGCAAATTCCTTAACTGATGTAAAAAGACATAAATCCATGCGACACATTCATTCCTGCAATAAGTGTGTCAAAGGTTGTCATGAGTTTATATTCCCAAACCTTTCTGTCTCTCTGAGACTTAAAAAGATGCCTGATTACAAGCCATATTTCCAGACCCCCACTACTGTGTTTTAGGCAGCCCCCAAATTTAAGAAGCATCATTGTCAGAAGCTCCCTGTCCTCTCCATCAGCGGCAGGAACGTTTCAACAACATGTTTGCGGGTAGCCGGTGCCATTTAATGGCCTGCTTGGACAGGCAGTCTGCTCTTCAGATGTGGATTGAGTGACCTGTAATAGTTTGTTCTGTCTGCATAGGCTACGATTGTTCTCAGAACCACATGTCTTGTTTAGGACAGGACGAAGTGCTCACGAGAATTTTTAAGTCAACTTAAAAAAAAATCATTTCACCTGATGAACGAGTATTTTCCTCATATTTCACGATATTGGCAGCCTGCTTCATTAGGTTATACCTGGGCAAGGTGCGGCCTGTGGGCCGCATCTGGCCCTCTGGATGTTCCAGTCTGGCCCACGGGCTGATACAGCTGAAGGGATGAAACAGTGGCCAACAGGTCACAACCTGCCCTCCTCTACCACCCCCGCTGTCACCGTCATTGGCATCCTCAGGATGCAGACAGTGTTGAAAACATTAGTTGAGGAAGGTCCGCCAGCTCCTTATTCCACCAGTCAGACAGCAGACATAATGATGTCATTTCAATGCGTCGATTTTGCACTGCAGACAGTCAGTGCACCGGAGACAGGAGCAGAGTGCCGTGGGAACGGGAGCGAGGTGAGTATGTGGTGTTTTTTTTTTCATGTGTATGGGATGTTTTTATGTACATAGGAGGCTATGTGGGGCTCACACTGTATGTAGGATGTTATGTGGGGTTCATGCTGTATATGGGAGGCTACGTGGGGTTCACGCTGTGTATGGGAGGCTATGTGTGGCTCATGTTGTATAGGTGAGGCTATATATAAAGACCCTATATGGGGTTCACACTATATGGGAGCTATGTAGGGCTCATGCTGTATATGGGAGGCTATATGAAGCTCACACATACACACATGGTCAAAATTGTTGGTATCCCTTGTTTAATGACAGAAAAACCAACAATGATGACAGAAATAACTTGAATCAGACAAAAGCAATAATAAATCAAAAATAAATCAAATGAAAGTCAGACATTGCTTTTCAACCATGCTTCCACAGAATTTAAAAAAAATAGTGAGGCTATATATAAAGACCCTATATGGGGTTCACACTATATGGGAGGCTATGTGGGGCTCATGCTATATATGGGAGGCTATATGGAGCTCACACTATATACACACATAGTCAAAATTGTTGGTATCTCTTGTTTAATGACAGAAAAACCCACAATGATGACAGAAATAACTTGAATCTGACAAAAGTAATAATAAATCAAAAATAATAAATCAAATGAAAGTCAGACATTGCTTTTCAACTATTCTTCCACAGAATTAAAAAAAAAATAAAACTCATGAAACAGGCCTGGACAGAAATTATGGTACCCTTAACTTAATATTTTGTTGCACAACCTTTTGAGGCACTGCAATCAAACGATTCCTGTAACTGTCAATGAGACTTCTGCACCTCTCACCAGGTATTTTGGCCCACTCCTCAAGAGCAAACTGCTCCAGTTGTCTCGTGTTTGAAGGTTGCCTTTTCCAGACGGTATGTTTCAACTCTTTCCAAAGATGCTCAATAGGATGTAGGTCAGGGCTCATAGAAGGCCACTTCAGAATAGTCCAATGTTTTCCTCTTAGCCATTCTTGGGTGTTTTTAATTGTGTGTTGTGGGTCATTATCCTGTTGCAAGACCCATGACCTGCGACTGAGACCAAGCTTACTGACACTGGGCAGCACATTTCTCTCTAGAATCTTTTGATAGTCTTGAAATTTCATTGTATACTGCACAGAGTCTAGACACCCTGTGCCAGATGCAGCAAAGCAGCCCCAGAACATTACAGAGCCTCCTCCATGTTTCACAGTAGGGACAGTGTTTTTTTCTTGATATGCTTCACTTTTCCATCTGTGAACATAGAGCTGATGTGCCCTGCCAAAAAGTTCCATTTTTGTCTCATCTGTCCATAGGACATTCTCCCAGAAGCTTTGTGGCTTGTCAACATGTAGTTTGGAAAATTCCAGTCTGGCTTTTTTATGATTTTTTTCCAACAATGGTGTCCTCCTTGGTCATCTCCAATGAAGTCCACTTTGGCTCATACAATGACGGATGGTGCGGTCTGACACTGATGTTCCTTGAGCTTGAAGTTCACCTTTAATCTGTTTAGAAGTTTTTCTGGGCTCTTTTGTTACCATTCGTATTATCCGTCTCTTTGATTTGTCATCAATTTTCCTCCTGCGGCCATGTCCAGGGAGGTTAGCTACTGTCCCAGGGAGATATTTGAATAATATGTGCAACTGTAGTCACAGGAACATCAAGCTCCTTGGAGATGGTCTTATAACTCTTAAGGGTATGCCACACTAAACAGCGTCGCTAACGAGATCGCTAAAATACGTCACTATTTAGCGATCTCGTTCGTGACGCTAACGTGTGTGGCATGTAGCAACGACGTGGCCCCTGCTGTGATCTCGCTGATCGTTCACTAGAGTTCTGGACCGTATTTAGATCGTTGGCGTCCCGCTGGTGAGCCTATATCGCTGTGTCTGGCACCTTTTGTGAGCGATGTGCACTGTTTTTTACATCGCAATGACCGTTAAAGTCGTTAATGAGATCGCTAACCGCTTTTGAGTCGTTAACGAGATCACTAAGTATGGCAGCTACTAGAGACATTAAAACGATCACAAAAACGATCTCATTAGCTTGCGTCGTTATTGAGATCGCTAACGAGATCACTAAGTGTGGCAGTACCTTTACCTTTAACATGTTTGTCTATAATTTTCTTTATAATCTCCTGAGACAACTCTTTCCTTTGCTTCCTCTGGTCCATGTTGAGTGTGATATACACCATGTCATCAAACAGCACAGTGAGTATCTGCAGCCCTCTATACAGGCCCACTCACTGATTCCAAGATTGTAGACACCTGTGATGCTAATTAGTGGACACACCTTGATTTAACATGTCCCTTTTGTCACATTATTTTCAGTGGTACCATCATTTCTGTCTAGGCCTAATTCATGAGTTTTATTTTTTTTTTAAATTCTGTGGAAGCATGGTTGAAAAGCAATGTCTGAATTTCATTTGTTCATTTTCATAGATTTTTGATTTATTATTACTTTTGTCAGATTCAAGTTATTTCTGTGACCATTCTGGGTTTTCCTGTCATTAAACGAGGGTACCTACAATTTTGACTATGTGTGTATGAAAGGCTATGTGGGGCTCATACTGTACACGGGAAGCTATGTGGGGCTCATGCTGTATATGGGAGGCAATATAAGGCTCATATTGTATATGAGAGGCTATGTGGTGCTCATGCCGTATATATGGAGGCTATGTCGGGCTTACGCTTTATATATAGAGACTATATGGGGCTTACACTGTACATAGGATGCTATATGGGTTCACGCTGTATATAGGGAGGCTATGTGGGGCTCATGCGGTATATATGGAGGCTATGTGGGACTCACTCTGTTTATGGGAAGCTATGTGGGGCTCATGCTGTATATGTGAGGCTATGTAGGGTTCATGCTCTATATATGGAAGTTATGTGACTCTCATGCTATATATATATGGAAGCTATGGGGCTCACGCTGTATATGGGAGGCTATGTGGGGTTTCACGCTGTATATGGGAGGCTATGTGGGCTCATGCTGTATATAGGGAGGAGATGTTAAGCTCATGAGGTATATGGGATGCTATGTGGTGGCTCATACTGCATATAGGAGGATATGTGGGGGCTCATACTATATATAGGAGGCTATGTGGGGGCTCATACTGTATACTGTAGGCTATGTGGACCTCATAGTGTAGGTAGGAGGCTATGTGGGGCTCTTATGGTATATAGGGGCTGTGTGTGGGCTCTTATGGTATATATGGGTACTGTGTGCGTGCTCATATGGTATATAAGGGGATGTCAACATACATAATTCTGCTCAATATTAAGTAATGCAATTCATTTTAATATAAAATAACTATAATTCAAATTTTAATGTCACTATAATTCAAATTTTAATGTCACTATAATTCAAATTTTAATGTCACTATTGAACATAATTAATTTGAGCCTATTTGTTCGGCCATCCACAACAGTCACGGTTTCACATGTAGCTCCTCGTGAAAATTAATTCCCTGCACTAGATGATTGAGAAATGAGTGTTTCTAATGATCTGTCCCAATACTGCTGCATTGTAAATCCACTTTTATGCAGACCCATGTTTTTGGTTTCAGCCTTCCTATAAATTTAAGTGTAGTCTGACCCTGTACTTTGTCGTTCATCTAGCCCCTACTTATAACTATTCGTTCTACTTTCCCTACTTATTATTATTCTGCCAAATTTACAGTAGGTTAACAAATCGAAGACCGATGTAATGGGGTAACACATGAGAAACACTCAACCCAGAAACCAATGAATGAATTGTTATAATACCACCATGATATGCTACAAGTGCTCTTGTCACAAATATTATTACACTTTTAGGAAACTATTGTGATTTCTTTTTTTTTTGCATTTAAAAATAAGCGGAAGGTAACACAAATGTAAAATATCCACTTCTGACTTTCAGATTTACCACTGATCCACACAGCAATTTACCTGTGATTAGTTTGTGTGTTTGATGTGGGTTGTATGCAGTCTTCTTACTTAAGATGTCTTTGTCCTGTTTTATCGCAGGTAGCTTTGAAACGGTGCTTTTATACCATTGTTCTCTGTTTTGTCTCTCCCCTGGTCCTGACATTGTTGGTTTCTTTTCAGAAGGGTAAGAAAAAGTTGTGAATATTAGTTGTCACTTCTTAAAGGGTAAGTAAACATGGAAATATTTCTTAATATGATGAAATGGTGGGGGTCCAATCCAATGGGCAGAAGTTTCCACCTGATCTTCAACTGCAAACAGCAGTGTATGGACGCAATAGAAATGTTACTGTACACAGTTCTTACACACAAGGATAAACTGGGTGCTTTTGCCCTTTGGTTGAAGTCATTGTTGGGCGACTCAGGACCTGGACTTGTCAATAAGGTTTACAATTTTGGTTACCCTTTAACCCCTTCATGACTGGAGGTATTATCGTTTTTGCCTTATCATTTCTTCCTCCCCTTCTTCCCAGAGCCATAGCTTTTTTATTTTTGGTCAAAATGGTCATGTGAGGGCTTGTTTTTGCCAGACAAGTTGTACTTTTGAACGACACCATTGGTTTTAACAGATGTTATACTGGAAAACGGGAAAAAAATTCCAAGTGCGGTGAAACTGCAAAAAAACTGCAATTCCACAGTTGTTTTTTTGAGTCTTTTTTTAACATGTTCACTAAATGCTAAAACTGACCTGCCACTACGCTTCTCCAGGTCATTACGAGTTCATAGACACCAAACATGTGTAGGTTCTTTTTATTTAAGTGGCAAAAAAAATCCAAAGTTTGAAAAAAAAAGGAGCCGTTTTCTGAGACCTGTAGAGTCTCAATTTTTTGTGATCTGGGGCTGGGTGAGGGCTTATTTTCTGTGCGCTGAACTGATGTTTTTATTGATACCATTTTGGTGTACATACTATCTTTTGATTGCCCATTATTGCATTTTATTGAAATTTAGCAGTGACCCAAAAAACGTAATTCTGACGTTTTGAATTTTTTTCTCATTACGCCGTTTAGCGATCAGTAGAGATGAGCGACTTTGGCTCCGGGAGGGTCGAGTTGTGTTTCGGACCACCCGACTTTCCCAAAAGTCGAGTCGAACGAAGTCGGCCGACTAACGGAAAAGGTCGAGTCAGAGTCGAAAATCCGACCCCAATGCAAGTCAATCGGGAATAAACGTCGGCAGTGAGTGGAGGACAGTAAACACACCTACAGTGCCCATTTCAATGCCAACGACATCAATTCTTATTACTTAAGCTTGTCAACCTTAATTTACTTTATAATAATAGTTACGCATTGAAAACTGGGGGTTATTAAGCTAAAGTTGTGGGGGGGGTAGGGCTGGCTCCAGGTTTTCGTGGCCCTGGGCGAAAGAGTCTCAGTGGGCCCCTTTAACACATACCACAATTCATGATGCTCCGATACGGCAGAGAAATATAGGTATAGTACAATGCCAAGTACTTCACTTCTTACATTACATGAGTGATATCTATTGTAAATTCTACAATAGCTCAAAAATCGGACAGTATAGTCCTCCATACACTATTATGGGCACCACATAGTGCGCCATAAAGAATGGGCTCCATATAATGCTCCATTAAGAATAGGCCCCATATGTGCTCCATATGATGCTCCATATATAAAGGGCCCTATATGATGCCCCATAAATAATGAACCCCATATGATGCTCTAGTATATGATGGGCCCATATATGATGCTCCAGTGTATGATGTGCGCCATATATAATTCTCCAGTGTATAATGCTCCCCATATATTGCTCCAACCATTAAAAAAAATGAAATACCTCTCCTCGCTGGGCACTGCTCTACTCTGGACTCCTCAGCGTTGCCATCTTCCAGCTCATTGCACTGTGACTGTTCAGGCAGAGGGCGCACAGATGTGACATCATCGCGCTCTCTGACCTGAATGTCACTGTCAGGAAACACGGAAGACGTCACAGCGGTGGAGCAGGGAGAGGTAAGTATTGCAAGTGCTGGGGCCCTGAGCAAGCAGTGGGGGCTCACTCGTGGGCGCCGGTAACTGGCACAGGACCCCTCATAGTACGCTGGTGTCTCTGACGGCGAGTGGGCCCCCCACCTGCTCAGGGCCCCTGGGGGGGTACAGCCCAGTTAGGGAGGTGGAAAAACTGACATATGTTGAGGCGTAGGCTGGACATTTAGCAGCTGCAAATGGAGGAATTGGAGAAGTCGGAGGAAGAGGAGGACAAAGTGATCCATTGTGCTGGCAACCTATGTGTCATCAGGGGAAGGTGGTACAAAATCCTTTGAAACCCAGGCATGGTTCATTTTAATGATAGTGAGATCACCTACATTTTGGGTCGACAGCTGGGTCCTTCTTTCTGTCAGGATTGATCCAGCAGCACTGAACACTCTTTCTGATAGCACACTACCAGCAGGGCAAGCGAGCTCCTGTGAGGCTGTGGTTCCACGATCCGGAACCACAGCGCTTTGGACGGAGAGGAAAGTCTGTTCCGCCCAAAGCCCCGCCCCCTAGTGAACACGCGGTCAATCCGGATGTGTTCATTGAACACATCCGGAATGACCGCAGCGCTACACAGGCCTGTGTTATTTCTCTTGCGGCGACGCTGTGTGTCGGTAACTGTGCAAAAAAAAAGAATAAAAGTATTAGTGCTGTGTAAAAAGCAGTCTGCACAGCAGTGTACACACAGCAATACAGCTATCAGGCAGCCTAATAACCAGTGCTGCTGCACACAAGAAAATCCTCCCCTGTCACTGCACACTAACTGTACAGCACAATTGCTATCAGCACAAGCACAGAAGAACTTCTCTTTCCAGCCCTAACTCTCTCCCTACTGAGAAACAGCGTCAGCAACCTCTCCCTACTGTTAATATCGGCAGAAGTAAAATGGAGGTCGGCGCTCAGGGCTTTTATAGACACTATGACGCCCCCAAAACAAGCCAATCACTGCAATGCCCTTCTGGAAGATGGTGGTGGACGCTGTTCATGTCATCTCGTTGCCCACAGTGTACGTTCTTGCGCATTGGCTGAAAAAAGGCGCCTGAAAGCATTCTGGGAAATTCGACTTTGGTGCTTGTTTTGCCGACCGTATGGCCGACTGCACGCTATGGTCGGGTTTCGGCCAACGAAACCCGACTTTGGCGAAAGTCGGCGACTTTTTAATCTGACCGACCTGTTTCGCTCAACTCTAGCGATCGGGTTAATTATTTTTTTATTTTGATAAATCGGGCGATTCTGAACGCGGCAATACCAAATATGTGTATATTTGATTTTTTTATTGTTTTATTTTGAATGGGGCGAAAGGGGGGTGATTTGAATTTTTATATATTTTTTAATAGTTTTAAAAACTTTTTTTTTACTTTTTGCATGCTTCAATAGTCTCCATGGGAGACTAGAAGCTGCAGTTGTCTGATCTCTTTTGCTACACACAGGCGATGATTAGATTGCCTGTGTGTAGCAGAAATGTTCACTTGCTATGAGCGCCGACCACCGGGCGGTGCTCATAGCAATCCGGCTATGACAACAATAGAGGTCTGCTGGAGATCTCTGGTTGTCATGCCAACTCATCGGTGACACGCGATCACGAGACGGGGTCACCGATGAGCGGGATTTCCGGCACGCTTCCGGTAAGCGCAAATCAGAAATTGACAGCGTCATTTAACAGGTTAACAGCCGCGAGTGGATTGCGATTCCACCCGCGGCTGTTAGAGGCACATGTCAGCTGTTCAAAACAGCTTACATGTGCCGTGAAAGATGTGGGCTCAGTGCCAGAGCCAACATCAAAGTGAGGGATTCCGACGTTGGCGTACTATTATTTCACAATAAAAACTGATTTATCAAACAGATATCTTAGACCTTATGAGGCTGGTGTTCTTGCTTTGAAAAGCCATCTAAGAATTACTGTATGATCCTTTGTAAACATTTCCCTTTTTAAAGAGTAACCATACATTAAAGTAATATTACAATAAAGTAATATGGCCCAGCCATCAATATGATAAATAGGGTACGGTGTATACTCGTGTATAAGCCGACCCGTGTATAAGCCGACCCCCCTAATTTTGCTACAAAAAACTGGGAAAAATTATTGACTCATGTATAAGCCGGGTGTATAAACTGCCCTCCTGCTCTGTGCTTCCCCAGTCCTCCTCTATGCTTCCACCGATCTCCCCCCCGTCCTGCTCCACGCTTCCCCCGTCCACCGATCTCCCCCCGTCCTGTTCCACGCTTCCCCCGTCCACCGATCTCCCCCCCGTCCTGCTCCACGCTTCCCCGTCCACCGATCTCCCCGTCCTGCTCCACGCTTCCCCCGTCCACCGATCTCCCCCCCGTCCTGCTCCACGCTTCCCCCGTCCACCGATCTCCCCCCCGTCCTGCTCCACGCTTCCCCCGTCCACCGATCTCCCCCCTGTCCAGCTCCATGCTTCCCCCGTCCTCCATTCTCCCCCCCCGTCCTCCTCTATGCTTCCCCCGTCCACCGTTCTCCCCCCCCGTCCTGTTCCGTGCTCTTGTCCTCTCCTCCATCATACTCACCCCTCCCCGTGCCATCGCTCAGGGTCCCTGCAATCCTGCGTTCTCCCCGTCTTCCTGCAGCTCTCTCCAGCACTGATCGGTGATGTAATACCGCTCATTAAGGCCATGAATATGGAGGCGACGCCCATGGGAGTGGCGTCGCGTCCATATTACATGACCTTAATGAGCGGGTATTACGTCACCGCTCAGTGCTGAAGAGCTGCAGGAAGACGGGGAGAACGCAGGATTGCAGGGACCCTCAGCGATGGCACGGGGAGGGGTGAGTATGATCCCAGCCACCGGCTCCTGCCGCGGCATCCCCTCCCCCGCTGGTTTCTGCCCTATAACTCATGTATAAGCCGAGGGGGCATTTTCAGCACGAAAAAAGGTGCTGAAAATCTTGGCTTATACACAAGTATATACGGTATTCACATAACGCTGCATGATCCGGTCACCAGTCATTATCTGTACAATACAGATACAGAGTGCTATTAGGTGCATGCACTGTGATACTACAAGGGACCTGATTTGGAAGAAAATTTTGTAAGGGCAAAATGGTAATATTTATATAATTGGGGTGAAGCAATAGGCCAGTCTAAAGAAATGCATTTTTAGGCCATGCTTATGTGTAGCCCAGCTGCGCTTGGAGCCACATGTACCCAGGAGGATGCACTGAAGGTAAACCCACACACACCTGATATTCATTCACACCTTCACTATTTCCTGGAGCCACCAGAGGGAGCCCTTGAAGAGTATGCATATATATAAGGGTAGTGGAGAGACGGCAGTTAGGGAGTTGTTGGTTTTACCTCAGACGAGCTGAGAGGAAGAGTTACCTCAGATCTCAGATTACCTCAGAACGTAGACAGACTGTTAGTTCCCTTGGAGCGTGGAAAGTTAGCTCTTGAAGTGTGCACAGATCAGTTAGACGGAAGGTCCTGATAGCTGCTTCAGACAGAGCCTTAGAAGGAAAAGAAGGAAAGGGAACAGCAGTGACAGAAAGACTGAAGACTACAGCTTGAGCTTAGTTCTCGGAGTGGAGGCCAGTAATAGTGGAGGAAGATAGTCACTTCAGCCTGGTCAGAACTGAGTCAACTGAGTGTAGTTTCAGTGAGCAAGCGTGCCGACGCTTTGAGAGCGGTGAAGAGAAAGGAGAATCAGCTATCTACTGCTAGTGTGCTTATGTTAAGGGTCGGAGTAGGACGAAAGGCGAGTGGAAGGGAAAGAGAGTGACAGAGGTTGAAACCGCATTGATCGCTTACCTCTACTCTGAACAACCGGACACCGGGTCCGAGCTTGCTAGCATCTACACGACTAGTAGGAGATACCGGAGACCCTGTGGGACTTCAAGTCGCAGGGGCCCAGGAGCGCTGATACGTAACCGGGGTCAGGAAGACGGAGTCTAGCAGGGCCCTGCATACAGAGACACTGTTCTATCCTAGAGAAGGCCTCACTACAAAGTCAGCCGGGCGTATAACTGAAGACAGAGTTAGACTTCGTTTCATACAGGTCAGAAACTCACACATAAAGGAGTACGGAGGCCCTACACCTACTCAGTGGGATTACTGGACGTGCATCCTCCACCCTGCCAGCTTCCCGGGACGTGCCTGCAACTATCATCAGTAAAGGTGCAGAAAGACTCTCGTGTGTGTGTCTGCCTTATTGCTCCTGCGGCTGAAAGCCCCTTCTCCATCCTGCACCCCTACACCGCCATATACCCTGAGGGATCCAGTCTTGCCTGTGGAAGACTTAACACCTTGCTGCCCAGTAACAACCCCTCAGCGGATTCACCCTGCAGCGCTGGTCACCCTGACCAGGTACCACAGGTGGCGTCATGGACAAACTGTATATACTTTAATCCCCTGTAAATATCCCACATTTGAGGTGAGCTCCAGGGCCACGGACCGAGCTGCGCTACCCGTGACATTCCCCATTGAAGTGAATGGGCTCGGTGCCGAGTACCCCACGGTCCTGCAATGGGCGACTCATCTTAAACTTGGCGTCACGAACAGGATCCGAAGCTCGCTATAAGCGAGTCCTGTGTGCCTGAATTGAACTGTTTTGTGCAAAAAGACTGTGATTGCTGTTTTTGTGATTTTTGGCGCCATTTGCCGCCATTTTGCCGCCATATTCGCGCCCTGAGGCGCTGGTAAAGAAGGAGGGCGTGCTTTCATGGGCGTGTGCTCACTCAGTGGCGCGAAAGGAATGCCCGCCTACCCTAAGTGTTACCGCACTAAACGGACATGCCCATCATCAGGGGAAATCCGCCTCCTGCTCCCAAATGGAGTGAAGAGGAGGAAAAGGAAACCCCGCCCCGGTACCAAAAAGCGGGCCCCTCCTGATGAAGAGATTCGATGTGACCTGGAGAAGCTGACCCTCTCCATTGAAGAAGAAGTGGATGCTGCCCTGCTGTATCTGGCCCGGCACCACGCTGAAGTGGAGGAAATGGAGCGAAGCTGGAGGGCTCTGAAGCTGCGGATGCAGCAGAGTCGACCGCTCCCTATACCGTCCGCGCGTCTGCCACCGGCGCCACCTGAAGCAGAGTCTGAGATCTGGCCGGAGGCTGATCCTGGAAGAGCTGTACCTGACCCCGCCGAGGACGCGGCGAGAGGAGAGGAGGATCCCGACATCGAAGCTGGCACCACAGCGGAGGCACCCGGCTCCACGGAGGAGCCCACAGAGGAACGTCTTCTCACGCCGCCTGCACAAGATCCGTGCCTGCCACCAGCATCGCCGGAGGAAGACAGGCCCTGCGGCCTGGAGAACCGGGACGAGCTGGCTCCTCAACCAGGATCCGAGCCGGCTCCCGCACCTGTATGTGCTGAGCGCCGCCTGTCCCAGCAGCGTCGCCAGGAGCAGCAGATACGAGGTACTGTACACAGACTGCGGCAGCTGGAGGCTGGAGATGATCCGGTGGTGGAGTCGATGATCCTGGTGTTAGGCACTGGGCCCGTGAATAGGAACGGTCCTGTGCTGGCACCGCCACCAGGTGTCGCCCAAGCTAAGTAAATATCTAACCTGGACAAGGTTTCAGTACTGTATATAGTTGATGAAGTATTGCTGCACCTGGACAGGTGCCTGCTGTATTTGAATGTTTGCATAGTTATGATGCATAGTATACCCCGGTTGGGTAATGAGTAGTAATGTAATTTATGATAGAAATGTGATTTTGCTATGATTCTCTGAGTATGGACTGGTGCTGAGGACTCTTGCAGCACAGAGACATTATGTAAATAGTTAGCACCTCCTTAGGTGCTTTATCTAGCTTAAACCACCACTACCTCGGAAGAAAAACCCGTGTGGTGTGGCCTAGAGTGAGTCTGCAACAGAAGGAAGTCCTGCAGCCCAACCAGGACCACCGTGGGAGGTTTTGAATGGGTCCTCCACAAGAATCTTGTATATTTGCACTCTAAAGTATTTTCTACTTTGCTATTTGTATTTATTGTAACGTTTGAAGTGTCCTCACCTCCCGCAAGGGACAAGTTATTGTTTATGTTGATGTAATATAAAAGTTTATTTCTTTCAGCCCGGGAGTGCTGATGATAACTAGGGGGGATGTGTAGCCCAGCTGCGCTTGGAGCCACATGTACCCAGGAGGATGCACTGAAGGTAAACCCACAACACCTGACATTCATTCACACCTTCACTATTTCCTGGAGCCACCAGAGGGAGCCCTTGAACAGTATGCATATATATAAGGGTAGTGGAGAGACGGCAGTTAGGGAGTTGTTGGTTTTACCTCAGACGAACTGAGAGGAAGAGTTACCTCAGATCTCAGATTACCTCAGAACGTAGACAGACTATTAGTTCCCTTGGAGCGTGGAAAGTTAGCTCTTGAAGTGTGCACAGATCAGTTAGACAGAAGGTCCTGATAGCTGCTTCAGACAGAGCCTTAGAAGGAAAAGAAGGAAAGGGAACAGCAGTGACAGAAAGACTGAAGACTACAGCTTGAGCTTAGTTCACGGAGTGGAGGCCAGTAATAGTGGAGGAAGATAGTCACTTCAGCCTGGTCAGAACTGAGTCAACTGAGTGTAGTTTCAGTGAGCAAGCGTGCCGACGCTTTGAGAGCGGTGAAGAGAAAGGAGAATCAGCTATCTACTGCTAGTGTGCTTATGTTAAGGGTCGGAGTAGGACGAAAGGCGAGTGGAAGGGAAAAGAGAGTGACAGAGGTTGAAACAGCATTGATCGCTTACCTCTACTCTGAACAACCGGACACCGGGTCCGAGCTTGCTAGCATCTACACGACTAGTAGGAGATACCGGAGACCCTGTGGGACTTCAAGTCGCAGGGGCCCAGGAGCGCTGATACGTAACCGGGGTCAGGAAGATGGAGTCTAGCAGGGCCCTGCATACAGAGACACTGTTCTATCCTAGAGAAGGCCTCACTACAAAGTCAGCTGGGCGTATAACTGAAGACAGAGTTAGACTTCGTTTCATACAGGTCAGAAACTCACACATAAAGGAGTACGGAGGCCCTACACCTACTCAGTGGGATTACTGGACGTGCATCCTCCACCCTGCCAGCTTCCCGGGACGTGCCTGCAACTATCATCAGTAAAGGTGCAGAAAGAGACTCTCGTGTGTGTGTCTGCCTTATTGCTCCTGCGGCTGAAAGCCCCTTCTCCATCCTGCACCCCTACACCGCCATATACCCTGAGGGATCCAGTCTTGCCTGTGGAAGACTTAACACCTTGCTGCCCAGTAACAACCCCTCAGCGGATTCACCCTGCAGCGCTGGTCACCCTGACCAGGTACCACAGGTGGCGTCATGGACAAACTGTATATACTTTAATCCCCTGTAAATATCCCACATTTGAGGTGAGCTCCAGGGCCACGGACCGAGCTGCGCTACCCGTGACATTCCCCATTGAAGTGAATGGGCTCGGTGCCGAGTACCCCACGGTCCTGCAATGGGCGACTCATCTTAAACTTGGCGTCACGAACAGGATCCGAAGCTCGCTATAAG
The DNA here is from genome assembly GCA_033576555.1 of Oophaga sylvatica. Classification (NCBI taxonomy): domain Eukaryota; kingdom Metazoa; phylum Chordata; class Amphibia; order Anura; family Dendrobatidae; genus Oophaga; species Oophaga sylvatica. The sequence goes on from JARQOD010000003.1 coordinate 129,582,343, forward strand.
CGAGTCCTGTGTGCCTGAATTGAACTGTTTTGTGCAAAAAGACTGTGATTGCTGTTTTTGTGATTTTTGGCGCCATTTGCCGCCATATTCGCGCCCTGAGGCGCTGGTAAAGAAGGAGTGCGTGCTTTCATGGGCGTGTGCTCACTCAGTGGCGCGAAAGGAATGCCCGCCTACCCTAAGTGTTACCGCACTAAACGGACATGCCCATCATCAGGGGAAATCCGCCTCCTGCTCCCAAATGGAGTGAAGAGGAGGAAAAGGAAACCCCGCCCCGGTACCAAAAAGCGGGCCCCTCCTGATGAAGAGATTCGATGTGACCTGGAGAAGCTGACCCTCTCCATTGAAGAATAAGTGGATGCTGCCCTGCTGTATCTGGCCCGGCACCACGCTGAAGTGGAGGAAATGGAGCGAAGCTGGAGGGCTCTGAAGCTGCGGATGCAGCAGAGTCGACCGCTCCCTATACCGTCCGCGCGTCTGCCACCGGCGCCACCTGAAGCAGAGTCTGAGATCTGGCCGGAGGCTGATCCTGGAAGAGCTGTACCTGACCCCGCCGAGGACGCGGCGAGAGGAGAGGAGGATCCCGACATCGAAGCTGGCACCACAGCGGAGGCACCCGGCTCCACGGAGGAGCCCACAGAGGAACGTCTTCTCACGCCGCCTGCACAAGATCCGTGCCTGCCACCAGCATCGCCGGAGGAAGACAGGCCCTGCGGCCTGGAGAACCGGGACGAGCTGGCTCCTCAACCAGGATCCGAGCCGGCTCCCGCACCTGTATGTGCTGAGCGCCGCCTGTCCCAGCAGCGTCGCCAGGAGCAGCAGATACAGCAGATGAGAGGTACTGTACACAGACTGCGGCAGCTGGAGGCTGGAGATGATCGGATGGTGGAGTCGATGATCCTGGTGTTAGGCACTGGGCCCGTGAATAGGAACGGTCCTGTGCTGGCACCGCCACCAGGTGTCGCCCAAGCTGTCATGTTTGCATTGCCACGAAGATCGTCGCGGTTGCACATTTTGACTTCTCACAGCTGAGTGGCTGTTTCTTTGTGTTTGGCAGCTTGGGAGTTAATTCTGTCTGTGCTCGGTGCTGGGACTGGGTGCAGTTTCTCCCGCTGCAATTGATTATTTGTTGATTGGTTTCCTTTAAATTCCTGGTTGTCTGCTTTGGGAGTTGCCAGTGAAATCCTTCATGCAGACCACAGATAGGAATGAATCTGTATAGACTTAAGTTGAGAGCTCCTTAGCTGTTTTAAGCTCAACTTGCTTAGAGTTTATTTCCCAGACCATTTATGTTCCTTCGGTGTTTGAGTGTGTATGCAAGTGAGTGCTATCCTGTCTGTCTTACATGTCTAATCTGTGTATTTAGCTGAGATCAGCCCATATCCCTTTGGTGGTAATCAGGATCCTTCTTAGGACTGATTACAGGGTTCAGGGTCTGTCAGGAGACAGGGTTAGGCTGGAGACTTGGACCTCTGAACCATTATCAGTACCTCCAAGGTAAGGGATTAGTTAGGACCCCAGTGTAGGGTCAGGTTAGACCCCAGTCCTCCTCTTTCCTGTTACAGCTCATCAAGTCCTCAAGATTAACCCTGAGTTCAACTATATCGTTCCTGCACATCTAGTCCTCAAGATTAACCCTATAGTTCTGCAGAGATTGTGTCAGGTAAATCTATTTTATACTTACATTCTGATGTTGCTAAACTATATGTTGTATAGAGTGTGGTTCCTGTATAAATAGTTTACTGACATTGTATTCATATCATTAGACAGCGTGACATTTTCACTGGCCATAAAAAATTATCTCTAGTTACCATGGATCCAGTAGCCCAGCTGGCTCTGCAGTTGCAGGGATTATCCATGGAGCTGACGGACATTAAGTCCAAAGTTTTGTCTCCCCTGGAGCAAACCAGAGTTGAACCTAAAGTAGCTCTTCCAGATAGGTTCACTGGTGGGCGAGACAAATTTTTTACCTTCCGGGAGGCATGTAAATTGTATTTTCGGCTTCGGCCGCGATCATCAGGGAGTGATGAGCAGAGAGTGGGAATTGTTATCTCACTTCTTCAAGGGGACCCTCAATCCTGGGCATTTTCCCTTCCTCCGGGTTCCCCGGCTCTACAGTCTGTAGATCAATTTTTTACTGCTCTGGGATTGGTATATGATGACCCAGATCGGGTCTCTCTTGCTGAGACCAAATTACGTAAGTTACAGCAGGGAGATCGTCCGGCGGAGGAATTTGCTTCTGAGTTTCGTAGATGGGCCACGGATACTCAGTGGAATGACCCAGCTCTTAGGAGCCAGTTTTGTCATGGGCTTTCTGACAAATTAAAAGACGTTTTGGCCCAGTATGAGTCTCCTCCTTCTCTGGAGGCTGCTATGGCCCTAGCTATCCGTACTGATAGACGGCTTCGGGAGAGGGGTGAGGTAACTCCACTCCCTGTTGTTTCTCCACCTACTACTAAAGTCCCTTATGTTGAGGTTCCCCTTGTCTGTTCGGATGAGCCTATGCAGTTGGGAGGGACATCTTTTCGTAGTAGCGGATTGGCGGCACGCCGCAGGACTAGAAGGTGTTTTTTCTGCGGGAAAGAGGGACATTTTGTTGGAGAATGTCCATCCCGTGTCTTGTTAAGTAAAAAGTCGCCGGAAAACTGCTAATCCCAGGTTGCGTGGTGGACGACAACCTGGGAGTATGTATTTCATCCGCCGGTTCTTCTCAGTTCCTTGTACCAGTGGAGGTGGTGGTTGGTACTAGAGTGAAGAGATTGTCTGTTCTTCTGGATAGTGGTTCTGGGGCTAATCTGGTTGACGCTCAGTTTGCTCAGGCTCAAGGTATGCATCTGAGTGTATTGGTCAAACCGATCCCTATTTTCTCCATTGACGCCAGGCCTCTCGGCCAAGGTAGCTTTGTTCATGAGGTTCATAACATTGACCTTCGGGTAGGGGCAATACATAGGGAACAATTATCTTGTTATGTGTTGGAGGGTCTACCTACTCCCATTGTGTTGGGACTTCCTTTGCTGGTTAAACATAACCCTGTGATTAATTGGCAGTCCAGAGAGATAAGCCAATGGGGTGAGTTTTGCAAAAGCAACTGCATGAACACAGTCATCAGTGCGGTCGTGCCTAGTACATTGCCTCCTTTTTTGGAGGATTTTGGGGATGTTTTCTCTGAGGAGGGTGTCGGGAGTTGCCTCCTCATCGCGTGTATGACTGCTCTATTAATCTACTTCCTGATGCTAAGTTGCCTAAAGCTAGGTTGTATAATCTTTCTGGTCCTGAAAGACAGGCTATGAAAGATTATATTTCTGAAAGTCTGGCCGAAGGGCATATTAGACCTTCATCTTCCCCTGTGGCCGCGGGGTTCTTCTTTGTGAAGAAAAAAGATGGAGGCCTACGCCCTTGCTTGGATTTCCGCGAACTTAATCGGATTACTGTTCGAGATCCGTATCCACTACCTCTTATTCCTGATCTCTTCAATCAAATTGTTGGCGCCAAATGGTTCTCTAAATTGGATCTCAGGGGGGCGTATAATCTGATTAGGATAAAAAAGGGAGATGAGTGGAAAACGGCGTTTAACACGCCGGAGGGACATTATGAAAACCTGGTCATGCCTTTTGGTCTGACTACTGTTCCAGCAGTATTCCAACATTTTGTTAATGACATTTTTCGTCACCTTGTGGGGGTGTTTGTGGTCGTATATTTGGATGACATTTTAATTTACTCGCCAGATCTTGTGTCTCACCAGGAGCATGTGAGACAGGTGTTGCAGATCTTGCGAGACAATAAACTATACGCCAAACTGGAGAAGTGTGTTTTTGCCGTACAGGAACTTCAGTTTTTGGGTTTTTTGGTGTCAGCCTCTGGTTTCCGGATGGACCCTGAAAAGGTGAGAGCAGTGCTTGAATGGGATCAGCCAGGGGATCTTAAGGCTCTGCAGCGTTTTTTGGGGTTTGCTAATTACTACCGGAAATGTATTTGTAATTTCTCGTCTGTCGTCAAACCTCTCACTGACATGACGAGAAAAGGGACGGATTTTTCTAAGTGGTCGGACAAAGCTTGCCAAGCCTTTTCCTCTTTAAAAAGATGTTTTGCTTCGGCACCCGTTCTCATCCAACCAGATGTATCTCAGCCGTTCATTGTGGAGGTGGACGCGTCTGACGTAGGAGTGGGTGCTATATTGTCCCAGGGTCCGTCCCCTGGTAAATGGCATCCGTGCGCTTTCTTTTCTAAGAAATTGTCGTCCGCCGAAAGGAATCATGATATCGGCAATAGGGAACTTTTGGCCATTAAATTGGCTTTTGAAGAATGGCGTCACTTTTTGGAGGGGGCAGTCCACCCGGTCACCGTTATTACTGATCACAAGAACCTGCTGTATTTAGAATCCGCTAAGCGTCTGAATTCCAGACAAGCTCGATGGTCGTTGTTTTTTACCAGGTTTAATTTTGTCGTCACTTATCGTCCGGGTCTAAGAATGTAAAGGCTGATGCCTTGTCTCGCAGTTTCCCAGGGGCCGGGAAAATGGACGACCCGATTCCTATCCTTCAGGAGGGGTGGTAGTGTCGGCTGTATGTTCTGAGCTTGAGGAGGAGGTGTTAGAGGCTCAGGGGGACGCCCCTGCAGGACCTCCAGGGAGACTGTTTGTCCCGAATCAGTTGAGACAAAAGGTTATTGAGGCACATCATAATTCTGCTTTAGCAGGACATCCAGGGAGTAAGGCTACTTTAGATCTCCTTTCCCGCCGATTTTGGTGGCCTAACGCTAATAAAGATGTTATAACTTTTGTCGCGTCCTGTGGGGTTTGTGCTCGCTCTAAAACTCCTCATACCCATCCGTCTGGGACCCTTTTACCCTTGAAACTTCCGGAGCGTCCATGGACTCATTTATCTATGGACTTCATTACGGACCTTCCTCCGTCGTCTGGGAATACTGTCATACTGGTGGTTGTTGACAGGTTCAGTAAGATGGCACATTTCGTTGCTCTTCCTGCACTCCCTAATGCTAAAACTCTGGCGCAGGTGTTCATTAGGGAGATCGTGAGACTTCATGGGTTGCCTTCTGATGTGGTGTCAGATAGGGGGTCTCAGTTTGTGTCCAAATTTTGGAGGGCATTTTGTTTACGTCGGGGGATGCAATTGTCGTTTTCCTCGGCTTTTCATCCACAGACCAATGGTCAGACAGAGCGTCTGAATCAGAGTTTAGAGACATATCTCCGGTGTTTTGTATCGGAGAACCAGGAGGACTGGTCTTCTTTCTTGCCTCTGGCAGAGTTCGCTCTTAACAACAGGCGGAGCGAGTCCACTGGTAAGTCCCCGTTTTTTGGGGCATATGGTTTTCATCCCCAGTTTTGTACTTTCAATGGGGGGGTCCTTCTGGGGTTCCTGAGGAGGAGCGTTTCTCGTCGTCACTTGCTTCTGTGTGGCGAGGTGTATTTAATAATTTGAGTACGATGGGGAACCGTTACAAACGTATGGCTGATAGGAGGAGAGTTTCTGGTCCAGATCTTAATGTGAACGATCTGGTATGGTTGTCTACCAGGAATATAAAACTTAAAGTGCCCTCCTGGAAACTGGGTCCCAGATTCATCGGGCCGTACAGGATCAGTTCCATAATTAATCCTGTGGCATTTCGTCTGGAACTTCCTTCTACGTTTAAAATTCATAATGTGTTCCACAAGTCATTACTTAAAAGGTATGTGGCACTAGTCATACCGTCACCTCTACCTCCTCCTCCAGTGTTGGTCAATGGTAATTTGGAATTTCAAGTATCAAAAATCATTGACTCTCGTCTGAATCGCCGGTCCCTTCAGTACTTGGTGCATTGGAAGGGGTATGGTCCGGAGGAGAGGACGTGGGTCCCTGCGTCTGATGTTAACGCAGATCGTTTGGTTCGGACCTTCCACAGAACTCACCCGGGCAGGCCTGGCCCTGAGGGTCCGGAGGCCCCTCGTAGAAGGGGGGGTACTGTCATGTGTGCATTGCCACGAAGATCGTCGCGGTTGCACATTTTGACTTCTCACAGCTGAGTGGCTGTTTCTTTGTGTTTGGCAGCTTGGGAGTTAATTCTGTCTGTGCTCGGTGCTGGGACTGGGTGCAGTTTCTCCCGCTGCAATTGATTATTTGTTGATTGGTTTCCTTTAAATTCCTGGTTGTCTGCTTTGGGAGTTGCCAGTGAAATCCTTCATGCAGACCACAGATAGGAATGAATCTGTATAGACTTAAGTTGAGAGCTCCTTAGCTGTTTTAAGCTCAACTTGCTTAGAGTTTATTTCCCAGACCATTTGTGTTCCTTCGGTGTTTGAGTGTGTATGCAAGTGAGTGCTATCCTGTCTGTCTTACATGTCTAATCTGTGTATTTAGCTGAGATCAGCCCATATCCCTTTGGTGGTAATCAGGATCCTTCTTAGGACTGATTACAGGGTTCAGGGTCTGTCAGGAGACAGGGGTAGGCTGGAGACTTCGACCTCTGAACCATTATCAGTACCTCCAAGGTAAGGGATTAGTTAGGACCCCAGTGTAGGGTCAGGTTAGACCCCGGTCCTCCTCTTTCCTGTTACAGCTCATCAAGTCCTCAAGATTAACCCTGAGTTCAACTATATCGTTCCTGCACATCTAGTCCTCAAGATTAACCCTATAGTTCTGCAGAGATTGTGTCAGGTAAATCTATTTTATACTTACATTCTGATGTTGCTAAACTATATGTTGTATAGAGTGTGGTTCCTGTATAAATAGTTTACTGACATTGTATTCATATCATTAGACAGCGTGACACAAGCTAAGTAAATATCTAACCTGGACAAGGTTTCAGTACTGTATATAGTTGATGAAGTATTGCTGCACCTGGACAGGTGCCTGCTGTATTTGAATGTTTGCATAGTTATGATGCATAGTATACCCCGGTTGGGTAATGAGTAGTAATGTAATTTATGATAGAAATGTGATTTTGCTATGATTCTCTGAGTATGGACTAGTGCTGAGGACTCTTGCAGCACAGAGACATTATGTAAATAGTTAGCACCTCCTTAGGTGCTTTATCTAGCTTAAACCACCACTACCTCGGAAGAAAAACCCGTGTGGTGTGGCCTAGAGTGAGTCTGCAACAGAAGGAAGTCCTGCAGCCCAACCAGGACCCCCGTGGGAGGTTTTGAATGGGTCCTCCACAAGAATCTTGTATATTTGCACTCTAAAGTATTTTCTACTTTGCTATTTGTATTTATTGTAACGTTTGAAGTGTCCTCACCTCCCGCAAGGGACGAGTTATTGTTTATGTTGATGTAATATAAAAGTTTATTTCTTTCAGCCCGGGAGTGCTGATGATAACTAGGGGGGGATGTGTAGCCCAGCTGCGCTTGGAGCCACATGTACCCAGGAGGATGCACTGAAGGTAAACTCACACACACCTGACATTCATTCACACCTTCACTATTTCCTGGAGCCACCAGAGGGAGCCCTTGAAGAGTATGCATATATATAAGGGTAGTGGAGAGACGGCAGTTAGGGAGTTGTTGGTTTTACCTTAGACGAGCTGAGAGGAAGAGTTACCTCAGATCTCAGATTACCTCAGAACGTAGACAGACTGTTAGTTCCCTTGGAGCGTGGAAAGTTAGCTCTTGAAGTGTGCACAGATCAGTTAGACAGAAGGTCCTGATAGCTGCTTCAGACAGAGCCTTAGAAGGAAAAGAAGGAAAGGGAACAGCAGTGACAGAAAGACTGAAGACTACAGCTTGAGCTTAGTTCACGGAGTGGAGGCCAGTAATAGTGGAGGAAGATAGTCACTTCAGCCTGGTCAGAACTGAGTCAACTGAGTGTAGTTTCAGTGAGCAAGCGTGCCGACGCTTTGAGAGCGGTGAAGAGAAAGGAGAATCAGCTATCTACTGCTAGTGTGCTTATGTTAAGGGTCAGAGTAGGACGAAAGGCGAGTGGAAGGGAAAAGAGAGTGACAGAGGTTGAAACAGCATTGATCGCTTACCTCTACTCTGAACAACCGAACACCGGGTCCGAGCTTGCTAGCATCTACACGACTAGTAGGAGATACCGGAGACCCTGTGGGACTTCAAGTCGCAGGGGCCCAGGAGCGCTGATACGTAACCGGGGTCAGGAAGATGGAGTCTAGCAGGGCCCTGCATACAGAGACACTGTTCTATCCTAGAGAAGGCCTCTCTACAAAGTCAGCCGGGCGTATAACTGAAGACAGAGTTAGACTTCGTTTCATACAGGTCATAAACTCACACATAAAGGAGTACGGAGGCCCTACACCTACTCAGTGGGATTACTGGACGTGCATCCTCCACTCTGCCAGATTCCCGGGACGTGCCTGCAACTATCATCAGTAAAGGTACAGAAAGAGACTCTTGTGTGTGTCTGCCTTATTGCTCCTGCGGCTGAAAGCCCCTTCTCCATCCTGCACCCCTACACCGCCATATACCCTGAGGGATCCAGTCTTGCCTGTGGAAGACTTTACACCTTGCTGCCCAGTAACAACCCCTCAGCGGATTTACCCTGCAGCACTGGTCACCCTGACCAGGTACCACAGGTGGCTTCACGAACAAACTGTATATACTTTTATCCCCTGTAAATATCCCACATTTGAGGTGAGCCCCAGGGCCATGGACCGAACTGCGCTACCCGTGACATTCCCCATTGAAGTGAACGGGCTCAGTGCCGAGTACCCCACGGTCCTGCAACGGGCGGCTCACTTAAAACTATTGGTATTGGGAAATAATCAAATTTTCCTGGTTAGTGCATTCCAGAGAATTGGCACAGCTCGTGAGTAAGGTTGAGCATTCCGATACTTCCGATACCTGAAATCCAATGTAAGTCTATGGGAACAAAATATCGGAAGTACTTCCGATACTTACTTCCGATATTTTGTTCCCATAGACTTACATTGGATTTCAGGTATCGGAAGTATCGGAAGTATCGGAATGCTCAACCCTACAGTCGTGAGAAATCTTGGAGACGGGAATGGGCCTTTCAGGCATCATAGGTCCGAGCTGCCATCTTCTGGTCTGTAGTTAGTGCTATCTCTCCTCACAGAGGAAACATTAGGGACTGCAGGTCAGGATCTCTGGCAGGGTAAGTTACAGTTTTTTAGTTTGTTACCTATTTACCTGAGTGAGTTGCTACTCTATCATAACACGATCCTGGTCAAGTTTCCAACATTTTTGGATGTGAAACAAGCCCATATCAGCAGGCTTACTCCACTAAACTTCACAGCTCCTTCAATTTCTCTATCCGTTAGCCCCTTGTTTTGACTGCCAAAGCACATTCACACAGGTAGCGTACAAACCAGGAAGACAAATACCTCAACCAGACAGGTCCATTTTCAGACTGTGGAAAAGCCCTTCTCTGACCCTGGTCCATCCTTGCCTGACCGCAGAGGTCGGCAGCCTAAGATAACGCAATGGCGCCCCCATTCAACGGCAGCTTACCTTGAATGTCCTTAGCAGCTCCTATGATCACTAGAATAGCAGTTCCCTAAGGAATAAAGGAATCACACACAAAACAATTGCAAACAACACAAACTAGAGCTAAGTGACTGAATCCAACAAAGTCTATTACTAGCAGGAAACACCAGTAGGGGAACATATTTAAAAATGCACCCAAAAGGTGACTGGACCGACAAAGAGAATAAAAGAAAAACACCTTTTAACCAAAACCATTAGAAGCAAAGATAACAGAACTAAAACACCCAAAGAAAAGGTGAATCTGCTGTAGCTCAGCAGAGAGAAATGCTAACCACAGAATCAAGGGTTCGATCCCAGAGGCAATGCAATACCCCACCTTCAAGGAGGTGCCTCTGGACCCACAGAGATCCACAACTGCTGACGATGCACATAGGACTCCCTCACTAGGCGATCGGCGTGTTAGTCTTTAGCATCCACCCAGGAGTTATCCTCAAGACCAAAACCCTGCCACTTGACAAGAAACTGAAGTCACCATCTGACACTTTTGGATTTAAAGACTCATTCCACTTCATACTCCTTGTCTTCCTGGAAGTCTACCTCAATATTGTCCAGAGAACCTGGCATTCCTTCAAACGTTTTAAGAAGTGAGATATGGAAGGAATTAATAATCTTTCATGCAACTGGGAGTTGGAGTTTAACCATCACCAGATTAATGGTCTTGACTATCTTATATGGTCCAACAAATTATGGACCACATATTCTGAATGAAACTTTAAGATGGAGATTTTTAGAAGATAACCAGACAAAATCTCCCACCCTAAAGACAGGGGCCCTCCTATGTCTGCGGTTGGCAGTTTTCTTGCTCCAATCTCAAGTTATCAAAAGGCCTCTTTTTACCTCTTGCCAAACAAGAAAAATATATTTCCTCCTCTTGAACTGCAGACTGAAAACCAGAAGAATCCCCGTAACCCATATGGAAATGCCTACAACAAAAAATGCCAAGGTACTGGTAGCAGTAGAGGTGTGGTTATTGAGTGCAATCTCATCCAGAGGAAGAAAATCCACCCAATGCTCTTGATTAAATGACACAAAACATCTTAAATATTGTTCCAATTCCTGGTTCATTCTCTGCGTCTGACCATAAGGGTCCCGTCACAATGTTCAATGTCCCAGCGATCCCACCAACGATACGACGTGGATGGGATCGCTGGGACATCGTTAGCTGATTTATGGTGAGCTGTCACATGAGCAGACTCACCAGAGATCAGGACCAGCGAGCACGCTGGTATCCAGTGTACACATCGGGTAACTAAGGGCTGCGCGGTGCCTAGTTACCCGATATGTACCCTAGATACCGGCTCCCAGCGCTCTACAGCAGAAGCTGGGAGCCGGTATCCAGGGTACATATCGGGTAACTAGGCACCGCGCGGTGCTTAGTTACCCGATATGTGCATTGGATACCAGCTCCCAGCTCGCTGATCGTTAGTCTCCCGCTGTCACACGCAGCGATGCGTGCTGGCCAGCGGGACACCGACGATGAAAAAAGTGTCCAGGAAATTAGACGAAGATCAGCGATACCCAGCAGGGGGGCTGGTCGTAGCTGCGTGTCACACTAAGCGAGATCGCTGGCTAGGTCGCTGTTGCGTCACAAAATCAGTGACGCTTCAGCGATCTCACTAGCGATCTCGTTTAGTGTGACGGGCTTTAGTCTCAAGATGATAACCTGGGGAAAGCAAAAGCTTAATTCCCAATCTATCACAAAAGCTACACCAAAAGCTAGCCACAAACTGAACCCCTCTATCGGAAATAATAGTCAAAGGTTGAGAACCAACCTTTGTTAGGCAAAAGAAACCCTGCCAGGGCCTGGCGTGAAGCTTTAGACCTGGCGCAAATCCAGCACGTATGGACATACTCATCCACATGTTTTTGAGTGCTCTGTCACCAAAAGGACCAGAAAACAGATCTCCAGGTAGAAGAGGAACCAGGATGTCCAGCCAGCACTGAGTCATGTATTTTGTTAAGAAGATCAGTGTGAAGCGAGGAAAGTACAAAAAACTTGCTGGGTGACAAGCCCTCCAGTGCCCCATCCTGAAATCGATACCCAAAGCACCCACCACCACCCCTTCACTAAGTATTTTGACTGGATTTTTGTCCCTCAACTCCAGCATGAAACTACATGATAAGGCATTCTTAATACCAGACAGACATGTCACAGAGAAATCAAACCAAGTGAAAAGGAGAACCCACTGTGCTTGTCTAGTATTCAGGTACTTAGCATCAGCAACATGCAGAACATTTTGTGATCAATAAAGACCGTTACTGTATTCCTAGCCCCCTTCAACCAATGTCTCCATTCCTCGAAAGCTCTCTTAACCTCCAAGAGTTCCCGATGCCCTATATCATAGTTGGACTTTTTTCACAAGTTGTTGCTTGTGAGAATTTCCTTGGAAAAAAGGCACAGGGATGAAAGTTACCATCCATCTGCTGTGAAAGAACAGCACACATCCCTACATAAAAGGCATCTACCTTAACCACAAAAAGGCAAATCAACATTAGGTTCCCTGAGGCCTGGAGCCTTTGAAAAGGCTAACTTGAGAGCAGCAAAAGCATCAACAGCCTTAAGCCCCAGTCACACTAAGCAAGATCGCTAGCGAGAAAGCTGCTGAGTCACAAGTTTTGTGACGCAACAGCGATCTCAGCAGCGATCTCGCTATGTTTGACACGTACCAGCGATCAGGCCCCTGCTGTGAGATCGCTGGTCGTGTCAGAAATGCCTGGACATTTCTTTGGTCATTGAGATCCTGCTGGGTAGCATGCATCGGTGTGTTTGACACCTTTTACCAACGATCTCGCTAGCGACTCAGCACTGAGACACATAGGAGACACATCGTTACACAAGTCGCTACAGGTCGCCGATCGTTGCTGCGTCGTTGGGAAGATCTGACTGTTTGGCATCTCACCAGCGACCACATAGCGACGCAGCAAAGATCCCTGCCAGGTCGTATCGTTGTTGGGATCACTGCTGCGCTGCTGAGTGTGACGGTACCCTTAAAAGACCAAGAGGTAAAGTCAGCACCTTTCTTAGTTATATCAGTAAGAGGTTTGATTATGAAGTTTTTAATTAATTTACAATGATAATTAGCGAAACCCAAGAACCTCTGTAAAACCTAGAGATTAGCACGTTGCACCCAATCAAAGACGGCCTGTATCTTCCTTAATGGAATCCATTTGAAAACCTTCAGTAGAAACCACATGACCCAAAAACTGAATCTGCTGCAGCTCAAACTGACACTTCTCCAGTTTGGCAAAAAAATGATTGTCACGAAGAACCTGAAGAACCTGTCAAACATGCTTCCAATGCTGCTCATGAGAACCTGAGGAGATCAAAATATCATCCAATTATATCACCACAAATCTACCCACCAAAGATGAAAAAAATATAATTCATAATGTTCTGAAATACAGCAGGAGCATTGGTCAAACTGAATGGGAGTATTAAAGGAAGTTTTCCACTCATCAACTTGGCTAACACGTATAAGTTTATATCCCCCCTCAGATACCGTTTAGAAAACCACTGAGCCCCCGCTAGTTGATTAAACCGATTAGGAATAAGATGTAACAGGTATGGGTTATGTACAGTAATATTATTAATATCTCTAAAATACAAACAAGGATGCAAACCTCCATCTTTTTTCTTACCAAAGAAAGAACACACGGCAACTGGAGAGGTGAAATGCCTGATGAGACTCTTGGAGAGACTCTTTTGAATATACTCTTTCAAGGCAGCTCTTTCCAAAAGAGAGAGACTAAATAGATGTAATTTATTAAATTTGGCCCCTTGGATAAATTAGATAGTACAATCATATGACCTATGCAAAGGAAGAACTTCCCACTCAGTCTCAGAAAAAACTTCCTCAAAATATTAAATACAATCTGGAAGAAGAGATCTCATGTATGACAAGGATTTAGACAAATAATTGGAAAAACAAAAATTTCCCCAAGACTTAACCTCTCGACTCACCCTAATGATGGAAGGATTGTGTCTCACCAACCAGGGCATACTCAACACCAGTGGCGTACCGTCAATAGTAGCAGACCACGCAGCTGCTATGGGGCCCAGACAGGTGAGGGGGCCCGCGACACTCTTGCCCCTCTTCCCTGGGGGCAGCCTGGAGAATCCGGACATGGCACAGGGTGGTGCGGGGCAGCAGAGCTCACAGGGCACAACATGGGCCGCTCATCTCCTGCAGGGGGCAGTGGAGAGTCACAGAGGCAGCACATGGAACGCAGGAGCGCAGCCTCAGCTGACAGGCCGCCGATTCCGCCCACATAGGATGCTGGACAGGAACCCGGAAGTCAGCTGCTGCGACCAGTCTCCGGGGAGGTCAGGGGTGAGAGTGCAAAGATGGCGGCGAACATGGCAAGAAGGCGGGCGTGGAGCGGGATGCGATGGTAAGTGAGGTCCGTGACGGACAGGAACTTGTCCCTGCATCGTGGGAGGGGGCCCACAGTCATGTGGTGTGCAGGTATACGGAGAGGGGCAGTGTTGTCATCCTGCTTCATGTGGAAAATAGTGTTACCCATAACAACATAATTCCAGCTCCCAGCGAGCCCTGACAGCTGCTTTCACCCCTTTCCCACAGCAGCCATTGTTCCTTCCCACAGCTGAGGGTTTGCTACAGTTGTATTCAGTCCTGACAATCTGTGTGCTGCCGCCTATGGGGAGCACATAGAATTGCTTTGACTGGAAACACTTGTAACGAACCCTCAGCTGTGGCAAGTGTTAGGTTGGTGGCAGTTTATGTCCCCACTCGCTGACAGCAAGCAGCAAGCATGACCCCGGAGTAGCGAGCAGAGGACATGGAACCGGACCCTGCGTGCAGTGATGGCTCTCATCTGTGCTCTAGGTACGGGCTGCCGGCGTGCAGGAGGTTCAGCAACGGCAGCACCACCTACCCCACCATACCCCTCTCACTGCCCCCTTACCAGGGGTGCCCAAGCCATTGTTTGCCAGAGTAGACGGGCAGGAGAAGTACGAGACCAAGGTCACCACCCTGGAGAACGGCTTACGCATCGCTTCCCAAAACAAATTTGGACAGTTCTGTATGGTTGGACGTAAGTAGGACTAGAAGATGTATGTGTTATGCCTGAGGGTGTGGAGCATCACAAGCCAGGGTGTGAATAGGGAGTGCAGCTCTGGAGTATAATACAGGATGTAACTCAGGATCAGTACATGACATGTAATGTAGTGCCTGGAGTTAAGAGCACCTGTTTTGTTTTTGTTTTTTTTGGGGGGGCCCCATTCAGACTTTTGCTATGGGGCCCAATGATTTCTATGTACGCCCCTGCTCAACACAACTTTATCTGGTAATGATGGAAAGACAATGAAAGACATAGATTATGTGTCTAACACTCTCACTCTCATGCACACATTCTCAACCTTAGAAGTAACATGACTTTGGGTAAGGGGGGAATTATCAATAGCTGATATTTGGATAGGATGACCAAAAGTTGACACTGTGTTCCCAAACTTGATAGAAAAAATGCTGTCAATGAGATCTAAGGCAGAACCTGAGTCAAGAAATGCAGGTAACTATAAATCCAGACTTGGTGACCAAAGATACTTGTAAAAAAAACAACCAGTAGTATGCATGAAAGGTAACCTCAAATTGTTCGGATCAATGTCCTTACATCTTAATATTTTTCTTTTTATATCCTCTTTATCTTTAAGAAATTGATTGTTGCATTTGAAACACTGAGTAATTACATGACCCGATCAACCGTAGTATGAACAGAAACGAGCAGCTGCTTTACATCCAACTCTCTCCTTGGACTCTCTGTAGGCCCCAATTTGCTTGGGTTCACCTGCCTCAATAGAATGAGAGGGAGTACTCATAGAAATAGTCTCAAATGTGTCCTTATCCTGAAGGATTCGGTCCAGGCACACTGCCAGAGAAATGTCCTCATCCAGGGACAACACAGAGGGACTATAAACCATCATATCATGTATTTTACTAGAGAGACCCTGGCAGAATTGACTGTGAATAGCTTGGTCATTTCAGGAAGTCTCCACTGCCCAGTATCTGAACTGAGAGCAGTAGCCCTTCACTTTACAATTTCCTTGAACCAACCTACGTATCATTGATTCAGCAAAGACAATTTTATCTGGGTTATCATTAATGAACCCCAGAGTAGAGAAAAAAGTATAAACAAAAGAAAAAGCCCTTATCTGACCCTGGTCTGTCCCTGTTTGACCGCAGATGTTGGCACCCTAAGATAACAAAATGACGTCCCCACTAGACTGTGGCTTACCCTGAATGTCCTTAGCAGCTCCTAGGATCGCTAGAATAGCAATTCCCAAAAAATAAAGAAATCACACACAAAGCAACTGCAAGCAACACAAACTACAGCTAAGTAAATTAATTCAACATAGTCTATCACCAGCAGGGGAAGGTATGTAAAGCTGCAACCAAAAGGTGATTGGACAGAGTAAAAGAAAAACACCTGTTACTCAAAACCAACAGAAGCAAAGATAGTAGAACTAAAACACCCAAAGAAAAGGTGAATCTGCTGTAGTTCTGCAGAAAGAGACACAGAACACAGAATCATGGGTTCAAACACAGAGGCATGACACCCCTTTTTCCCTTGTTTTTTCCAGACCCATTTGCACCCATCAGAGCTTAGCCTATTGACTTTTGTCTCAGTGCTCCAAATCACCCATTTACAAACTTCCACTGCCCACTTTTCTGGAAACTCGAGCCGATGCCCTTATGACGATATTGAAGTTGAGGCTTCTTCACCTTTTTTCGAGCCACCATTCCAGGCTTTTGTAACGTGTATCGCACAGTGCTGGCATGAATGTCTGTGATCTCACTGTTACGAAGCATACAAGACATATCCATTACCATGTTTGTGTCTCTAGAACTGATAGACCTTGAAATGAGCTGACTTGTTGACTCCGATATTTTACCTAGACATCCACCTCTTGGCTTTCGAATAGATGGACAGATTAATTTCGTATTCTTTCAACTGTCATGGCACTCACATGATGCAGTTAGGCAACTTTCTTGGCCGAGACACCATTATTGATGAGATTGATGATGCTGTTTCCCTTTTCTTTGGAAATCTTCTTAAGGCTGCTCTTCGATTCAAACCAGTGACCTTTCGCTTTAAAATCTACCAGATAACACACTGAGCTATTACGAAATGTGAGAACAGGTTATATTTTGTATTTTACAGGAAGAAAAAGATTTTTCCACCACCAGGAGCACAACAGTATGAAATGCAGTGACATGACAAAAATCTGCATAACTAATCATATGCTAAATAGTTGCAAGTCAAATTTAAGTTTGAGATAAACAAGATGATTGTCTATAAAATGATGGTAGTCTCACGTTAGAAGCTGTAGTAGATAGTGAGATATGGAGCCTGAAAGTCAAAAGTTTAAAACATTGTTACGCTTTTGCTTGCCAGGGTACAACCATTCTGACATGGATTTTCAAAGTAAGTGCATCATGTTTAAGGGATCTAATTAATTATGTACAGTATCAGTTTGTGTTATGCAATCTGATGACAGATCCACTTTAACATTCAACTGTATCTTCAAATCTGAAACTAGAATATGACTTCTAGTCCATAGTGGCCTACAACCATTTTATTTTATAACAAGGTATAGTTTGGTATACGGGACATCTGTTTACACTTTCCTGACCATTTTCAGCAAAAATGCTGGGGCTACATGATGACTTTGACAGAGACATAACAGTTTTGCGGCCAAAGATTGCTCTATGCCGCTGGGACATTGCCGTATAATGTAGATGACTGGGGTTGCAGTGTGACTTGAAAGGTACCACAACAAGCAACTTGCAAAAAGTCAGAAACAGTCAGATTTTTTTGACTTGCTTGTTACGGTACCTTCTGGGTCGCAATGCAGCCTTACTCACCTCTGTTCTACATATTTTCAAAAGTTGTCAAGATCAGTTATGAAATGAGTAATTTCACAATGGCTTTGACCTCCTGAATTCAAATCTGACAATGAAAACTTTTAGTTGGCGCT
Source organism: Oophaga sylvatica (assembly GCA_033576555.1). Lineage (NCBI taxonomy): Eukaryota > Metazoa > Chordata > Amphibia > Anura > Dendrobatidae > Oophaga > Oophaga sylvatica. The sequence goes on from JARQOD010000003.1 coordinate 129,599,796, forward strand.
TGTTTTTATGATATCAAAGAGTTTTCCTTTTACAGCTACATATAATTAAAGCATAAAAGTTTCAATACTTTGAAACATTATTATTTTTGCAAATATAAAAATGCAAAATATTTTGTTATGCCAATTTTCTGATATTTATTTAGAGGAAACTTAGCAACAATTCAAATAACTAAAACATGTCTAAACACTAATTATAAATAGTTACAGAATTTGCACTACAAAATTTATTTCTCATTCAGTGACAACTCTTTTTTGCTTGTCTCTTGTACTCCTGCATCAGATCATCTCTTACAATTGTCCAACAGTAATCTGCAAGTATTTATGGATTCCATTTTCCTTGATATATTTTCTCCATAGCCCCAATATCTTTGGTGGAAAAAAGTCTAGATGCAAATGTAAAAAAATAACCTTTAGGCCGGCGTCACACACGACAAAAAATCGGTCCGTTTTAGACGGTCGATTGTCGGATCAAAATGCAAACATCACACATGCTTCTGTCATCCGATTTTCCTTCAAAGATGCGATTTAGTCGCATGTGTGTGTACCTTGTAACATCCGATTTTCATCCGACTTGCGAGATTTTCTCGCAGCTTGCAAAACTGACATATAATGGATCCAAAAGAATAGTATTTCAATCACAAAAAAAAGAATAGATATATACACATAGAACACATATATATATATATACATGTCATTGTGACATGTATATATACATATATTTATAGTTCCTAGACTTCTACATACTGTTATAGCCGCTAATTCAATTGCCGGCTTCTGTGAAATCACAGAAGCCGACATGAAATGATACATTGTTTCCACACAGTTAACCATGTCATTTCCTGTATTTTGGTATTTGTTTAGAACTTACAATTACATGAGTGTATTTGTGCAAAATTTCAGACATGTAGGGGTTAATTAAAGGTGTAATTTCGTTGAAAAAAAATGCGTGGGCTCCCGCTGTATTTTCTTCACCAGACAGACAAAGCAAAGCGAGTGGGGGCAGATAATAACAGCCTAGGGAGGGTACATTTTTTTTGTGCCCCCCCTGGCTACTAACATCTGCCCCCAGACACCCCAGAAAGGGCAAATCTATAATTAGATTCGCCCTTTCTGGCACTTTGCCCGTCTATTCCCATTGCCCTGTAGCGGTGGCGAATGGGTTAATAATCTCACCTTACTGTCACCTTAGTATTGAAAGGTGACCTTAAGGCAGGTTAATAATTGAGAGCTGTCAATTAGACAACTATCAATTATTAATCCTATTGAAGTAAATTAAAAAAACACAGACACATTAATAAAAATTAATTTTAATGAAATAAAAACACATTTTTTTGACCATATTTTATTTTACACTTAATCCGTGCGAAGCCATTGATCTCCTAAAATAAAGAAAAAAAAATAAAAAAACATTATTCTTACCTATTCCGCTGATCTGTCACGTCCCATGCTGTAATCCTTCACAAAGGGTTAACTAGCTTTGAGCCAAGCAGTGCAAGTAATCCTGCATGCTCAGCTCAAAGCTCCTGAATGAATAAGTTCCTCTCCTGGCGACAGGAGAGGATGTGTTTCATGAATGAAGCTTAATTGATTGTGTCCACTTTCCCTTTAGGTCAGGTCACTAAAGTTAAATTGCCAATAAATCAATTAAGCTCCATTCATGAATCTATTCATCTACTTTCTGTGGTAGAGGAACTTATTCATTTAGGGGAATACAGCTAGGAGACAGAATTATCTCCCTGCTAACTGTAACCTGTTAACCCTTTCTGATGGATTACAGCGTGGGACCTGACTGTACATCGGATTGGTAAGAATAATTTTGCTTTTTTATTTTATTTTTATTACAGGAAATGGTTTTAGCAGGAAAATAAAATATGGTCAAAAACTGTGTGATTAATTAAACTTATTTTTTATTAAACTGTGTGTGTTTGATTTTTCTTTCATACAATAGGATTAATAATTGATAGTTGTCTAATTGACAGCTCTCAATTATTAACCTGCCTTAAGGTCACCTTTCAATACTAAGGTGACAGTAAGGTGAGATTATTAACCCATTCGCCACCGCTACAGGGCAATGGGAATAGACGGGCAAAGTGCCAGAAAGGGCGAATCTAATTATAGATTTGCCCTTTCTGGGGTGTCTGGGGGCAGATGTTAGTAGCCAGGGGGGCACAAAAAAAATGTACCCTCCCTAGGCTGTTATTATCTGCCCCCACTCGCTTTGCTTTGTCTGTCTGGTGGAGAAAAATACAGCGGGAGCCCACGCATTTTTTTTCAACGAAATTACACCTTTAATTAACCCCTACATGTCTGAAATTTTGCACAAATACACTCATGTAATTGTAAGTTCTAAACAAATATCAAAATACAGGAAATGACATGGTTAACTGTGTGGAAACAATGTATCATTTCATGTCGGCTTCTGTGATTTCACAGAAGCCGGCAATTGAATTAGCGGCTATTACAGTATGTAGAAGTCTAGGAAATATAAATATATATATATATATACATGTCACAATTACATATATATATATAATATATATATTAATATATATGTATTCTATGTGTGTATATCTATTCTTTCTATTCTTTATTAAAGCTGTCAGTGTGATTTTACAGTATAGCCGGGGATGAATTGCCGGCTTTTCTAAAGGACACCGATGCGATTTCATCGCAAGTCACACAGTGTGGTCCGTTTGTAATCCGATTTTTCATCGCTCCCATAGACTTGCATTGGCGATTGTCGACCGACAATCGGTGACAATCGCAGCATGCTGCGATTGTACACGGACGTTTAAAACGGACCACAAAAAATCTGATACTGGGAGCTGCTCCATAGATTAACATAGGGCAGACTGCAATACGATTTTTCATCGCATTGCAGTCGTCCGATTCTGTCGCCAGTGTGACGCCGGCCTTAAGGACATGTTACAGCCAAGATCCTTAAATGTTTTGAGGAGATTTTCCACCAATTCTTCAGTTATTTTTTCTTGAGTTTCCCCAAAAAATAGTTGCCACTAATGTGAATACTACTCATGCAGTCTTTTCCTTGCCCTGAAACAAATGGAGAAACTCATCTTCTTGAAGAAGCTTACGAATCTGAGGTCCAAAAAAGACTCCTTCCTTTATCTTTACTTCACTCAACCTTAAAATTTAGCAATGAGATACTTGAATGTTTTTGCATTTTTATCCATTGCGTTTGCAAAGTTGTTCATTAGGCCCAACTTGATATACAATAGTGTTAACAATATCTTATGTGGGTCAACATGTGCTGGATGCAGTACATTTTTACTCCCTGACTAAAGTGAATGTCAAGAGAGGCCAGTGTCTTTTATTATAGTGATATTCTCTTGCACAACTATCCCAGTCACACAGAAAGCTGCAGTACTTTGTGTATCCACCCTGGAGAACAAGTAAGATGGCAACCTGTGGCGCCCACATCTCTGCCTGCAGACCCTCTCTCCCTGCAGAGACACCAGCGTACTTACCGCCGAAGCTCCTGTCCTGCTCTTTCTGGGTCTGCTGCTGCCCGGGTGCATGCACTCCTAGCAGGTCTCCAGGCACTGTGCTTAGAGCGCGCGCGCACACTTCCTCTTTCTTAAAGGAGCCGCGCGCATTCCTCTAAAGTGTCCCCAGCCAATAGCTGGAAGTTTGTTACTATTTAAAGCGCCTCCTTCAACATGGAGATGCCTGTGCAATGTTGTGAGTTTGTTCCCAACACAAGTGTCAGTTATCAAGTCCCAGGACTAGTATCTTGCCTGCTGCACCCACCAGTGTTCACCTCAAGGGCAGCCGAGCCAGTGCACCCGCCAGTGCTCACCTCAACGGCAGCCAATTCAGCTGCCCCTCCAGGTCTTCCTTGGGCTTTGGCGCAGTGGTTCCACCACCCAGCCTGTTACACAACCACTTTTAAGTCGCCACACAGAGGCCACAAATGTTGGTCATAGTTCAGGCACCTCAACAGCTGTTTCATGTTGTCATAGGTTTCTTTCATGTGGACTGCATAACCAACTGGAACTGAAGGTAGCTCATTGCCATTATGCAGCAAGATGGCTTTTAGGCTTGTTTTGGACAAATCAATGAAGAGCCTCCATTCCTCTTGATTATGACTTTTGTTTAGAGCTTTCATTAAACTGTTGATGTTGCATGCCACAAGATTGTCTTCTTTGAAGAAGTATTGGACAAGATCTTTATCACCATTTCTGAACAAAGAAATCCGAACTAGGAGATTCCACTGCTGTAGTCTGGAATCTTAAGGTACTGCCACACTAAACGCTCCCGCTAACGATCACAATAACGACGCATACTAATGCGATCATTTTTGTGATCGTTTTAATGTCGCTAGTAGCTGCCACACTTAGCGATCTCGTTAACGACGCATAAGCGGTTAGCGATCTCCTTAACGACTTTGGCGGTCATTGTGATGTAAAAAACAGCGCACATCGTTCACAAAAGGTGCCAGACACAGCGATATAGCGTCACCAGCGGGACGCCAACGATCAAAATACGGTCCAGAACTCTAGTGAACGATCAGCAAGATCACAGCAGGGGCCATGTCGTTGCTACATGCCACACACAACAGCGTCACTAACGAGATCGCTAAATAGTGACGTTTTTAGCGATTTCGTTAGCGACGCTGTTTAGTGTGGCATACCCTTAAGAGCTAAGCATTACTTTTGTCCTGATCTCCTATTCTACAGCCAAAGTACAGGTTGTAGGCTTTCCTTATCATGATAGTCAAGTTTCACCTTTGTCATGCAAAAGTGACTTCTTCGCATATGTAAAAAAAAAAAAAAAAAAAACGCTTTGTTAATCCCTCAACAACCAGGGGTATTTCAGTTTTTGAATTTCCTTTTTTGCTCCCCCTTCTTCCCAGAGCAATAACTTTTTAATTTTTCAGTCAATATGGCCATGTGAGAGCTTGTTTTTTGTGGGACAAGTTTTACTTTTGAACGACACCATTGGTTTTAACATATCATGTACTGGAAAATGGGAAAAAAAATTCGAAGTGCGGTGAAATTGCAAAAAAAAGTGCAATTCCACAGATTTTTTTTTTTTACCATGTTCGCTAAATGCTAAGACTGACATGCCATTATGATTCTCCAGGTCATCACGAGTTCATAGACACCAAACATGTCTAGGTTCTTTTTTTATTTAAGTGGTGAAAAAATAATTCAAAATTTGTTAAAAAAAAATAAATGGCACCATTTTCCGAGACTTGTAGCATCTCCATTTTTCGTGATCTGGAGCTAAGTGAAGGCTTATTTTTTGCGCCAAGCTGACATTTTTATTGATACCATTTTGGTGTAGATACGATCTTTTGATCGCCGGTTATTGCATTTTATTGCAATGTAGCGGCGATCAAAAAAAAACTTAATTCTGGCGTTTTTAATTTTTTTCTCATTATGACATTTAGAGATCAGGTTAATTATTTTTTAGATTGATAGAGTGGGCGATTCTGAAAGCAACGATACCAAATATGTGTATATTTGATTTTTTTATTGTTTTATTTTGAATGGGGCGAAAGGGGGGCGAGTTGAACTTTTATATTTTTTTTAATTTTTTTAGTATTTTCAAAAACATTTTTTTTACTTTCTGCATGCTTTCACTAGTCTCCATGGGAGACTAGAAGCTTCAATACTTTGATAGCCTCTGCTGCATACAGGCGATGATCAGATCGCCTGTGTGTAGCAGAAATGCTCATTTGCTATGAGCGCCCACCACTGGGCAGCGCTTATAGCAATCTGGCAATGACAATCATAGAGGACTGCTGCAGACCTCTGGTTGTCATGCCAACCCATCGGTGACCCACGATCATGTGACGAGGTCATCAAGGGATGGGATTAGCAACGTGCTTCCGGTTAGTGCGAGTTAAATGCTGCTGTCAAAAATTGACAGCGGCATTAAACTAGTTAACAGCCGTGGGTGGATTGCAATTCCACCCGCGGCTGTTGCGGGCACATGTCAGCTGTATAGATCAGCTCTCATTTGCCCAGCATACCAGGATGGGGATGAGGGGGCCATGCTATCACGCCCAATGTCGGAAAAGGGTTAATCCTAGATAAAGGGATATCTGCAGAAACATGTCAATATGATAAGAAACTATAACTGTATAACTTACACAGAGATCATTTATAAGGGTAACCTGATACCTGCGTTTTTGGTGCATTTTTTCAGCGTTTTTCACCACCCATTAATTTCAATGGGTGAAAAACGCTGAAAAAATGCTTAAAGAAGTGACATGCTCCATTGTGCAAAAAAAAAAACTTGCATGATTTTTGAAAATCTCATAGACTTTGCTGGTACTGTAAAACGCAGCTGAAAATGTGCATAAAAAAAAGCATTAAAAAAGCTGCAAAAACACCCAGTGTGAACTTAGCCTAAAAGTAGGTGAATCAACTGTAAGTAGGGTTACTTCATCGGAGCTGAGCTGGCGTTTTATGATTGGTCACCTTAAGATGGGAGAATACTAAAAGCTCAATAAACTACAGTATATACTCGACTATAAGCCGACACGAGTATAAAACGAAGCACCTAATTTTGCCACGAAAAACTGGGAAAACTTATAGACTCGAGTATAAGCTGGGTATGCATTATCCCCTCATCCCCATCCTAGTATGCATGGCCTACCCATACATCATCCTCCTATCCCTGACATGCATGGCTTCTTCATCCCTATCCTGGTATGTAGGTTCCTCATCCCTATCCTGGGTATGAGGATTCCTCATCCCATCCTGGTATGCATGGCTCCTCATCCCTATCTGGTATGTATGGTTCATCATCCCAATCGGGTATGTATGGTTCTTCATCCCATCCTGGTATGCATGGCCTCCTCATCCCCATCCTGGTATGCATCGTTCCTCATCCCTATCCTGGTATGCATGGTTCCTCATCCCTATCCTGGTATGCATGGCTCCTCTTCCCTATCCTGGTATGCATGTGTAAGGAGGTGTTCGGAACCCCTCTCTCTCCTATGTGTTGACCCCGTGAACTTTGTTGCATTAACTGTATTGTGCTGTATATTGCTGTCATGTATGTACCTGTATGTTAATATGCGCCTGTGGTTGTATTAACTTTATGTAATGTAACGCATGTGCTGTGTTTGTAAAGTTTCTGATATGTGTGTTGCACTAGCTTAGGGACAGTGAAGGGTTAACCTGGTGGGCTGGGCCAGCAGCAGAAAAAGCGTCAGGAAGCTGCTGCTTCCAGTAGTAGCCCGGGCACGTTGGCCCTGGGCAGGTGTACACGAGCAGTGGGGGCATTGCCACACCCCCCCAGGAGCTGAGAAAATCTGCTGCCCCAGACTAAGGACTTAAGGACCGCAACACGGGCCCCAGGACTTCGGAAGGGCCCCCCGCTGAAGGGACTACAAGCATCCAGATCCCAGTGAGTGGACTACTGCTAAATTTTGGTTACCGTGGCCATTGTGGATAAGGCCGTGGACAGTGTCAGGGAGAGAGCAGGAAGCCAGTGTTGTACCTTCTTTTCTCATCTTATTAAAGTTCATTCCCTGTTGGACTGCAAGTTGAGGATTGTGTCCGTCGGGTTCATCTATGTGCAAGGCAACTGGGATGTTTAGGCTGGGACTACCACCCCGGTAACCTTGTTACACTTGGCGTAGTGCGGCAGGATGGACCTTAGCAGCCTTGCAAACCTGGGACTGATGGAAGAAAGGCTTGAGACTTGTGACTTTGAGCCTGAGATTTGTGATTTGCTGCCCGAACTAGAAGAAATGGAGCTGTCGGCTGACAGTGACCCTGAGCCTGAGATTTGTGATTTATTGCCCGCCATGAAGGAATTGAAGATGGCGGCTGACAGTGATTGTAAGATGGCGCCAACCGGTACTAAGAACATGGGGGCGGTTGGTGCAAAAAATGGAGAAAGTGCTGCCTTTCATGGGTGTCATGCTGGAAATTTGGCGCCCGAAGAGAAGGCCGCGCCCCGTTGTGATAGATGCCCACCCGAAATGGGTGCGGGCGAAGACAGAGCTCCTGTCCCCGTAGCCGAACCTAGAGAAACGGGTGGAGCCGCAGGAAGTGACCTCACCCACAAATGGGTGGCACTCAACAATGATAGACTACCTGTCGATGGATGAGATGCTATTACCAGCTGAAATGGAGAGGCGCAGTATGTCATACCGAGGTGGCATCGGCCAACTGGATTGGAGATGACCAAGGCCCGGGTGGAGGCGGGCCTGCGGTTTGAGGCCTGGTGGTTGGAAGAACTGGAGGAGGACGAGGACCTGGTGATACCCCGGTGGGAACCTCAGGGGTTCGGAAGACTCTAGAGACGCTTTGCGGGGGATCATGGCGGTTGCAATCACCAACAGCCGCGCTAGAGGACTATCATCGGCTGTGGCGGTGAGTAAAGGACCCCTGCCCGGCCACCCCGCTGCCTTGCCCTCTACCTCCTTACCTCCCGTGTATCCGCCGTCATCCCCGGCAATGACAGCACCAGTGCTTCCACAGGCCGCACCCGTTCTGGCTGACATCCGCGGCCTGCGTGCAGAGGAGCCCATGGTGCCCATAGCTACGGAGGCCCAGTGGATCCATGAGGTAATCCGGGAGAAGAGGCGGAGGGAACGCCATATCATCCAGGAGTTGCAGCGCCCCGGCAGGGGAGCTGCGGCAGGCCGGATGACCAGCGGTGTGATCCGGTACCTTAACCGGAGCAAGGGCTATGGATTTTAGCAGGAACTGGACACCGGAGCTAAAGTTTACATCAATGCTGGGTCCCTTATGTTTTATGGTCCTCTCCGAGAGGGGGACTACGTGACCTTCATTAAGGAGCAAGGACCCTGGAGTCCCTACGCAGTAGCCATAAAAATGGCCTCTGACTGGGATACCAGCCCACCGCAGGAGACCCAGAGTGTGAAACGGCCAGTTGCCACGGCCGCAGTTGCCCCAACAGTACAGGAGAGAGCGGTGCCTCAGAGCAGCGAGGCAGCCGCCAATGTGTTAACGGAGCCGGACACTCTAGGAAGTTCGGGAGCACCACTGGAAGGAGTGCGAAGCCGGAGGAACAGTGGGGACTCCTCCTCCTCCAGTGGGTCTTCATCTCACATTTATGTGGTAGTGTAGGGTCCGAATGCAGCCCACTACGCAAGTCAACGGCTGTGTGCAGACTGAGCAGCCCTTTTAAGAAATTGTATTGGTGCCAATTGCACCCAGAAAAATATATATATACATACCAGGGACTGTTCTGCGTCTCTGAAGGGTCAAGGAGGCCAGAACGACGCCGAAAGATTATGGCGTCTGACATGGCCACCAGTTGACGGCCATGCTTAGAGGTTTTCCCCTCCTCCCAGTTTTTGTTTGCACCCATTGGTGCTTCCCTTGCTGGATTATGGGACCAAAACTCCATAGGGGTTAACTATGGTGAACTCTGAGTGCGGCTGCTACAGACTTGAACTGTGTATCCCTGGATTGTGCCCCCATTTTTATCCCTGGACTAGCCCCATGTTGAAAAAGCAGCCCACCATCGTTTAAGGGCCCGTGGTCCGCTGAAAGAAGGGAGGGGAAGCTGCCGGACCTGAGTAGGGCCCACCCGTGCTAAAGGGCCAACCGGCCATTGTGGAAGACGTGTGACTTATGGACTGTCAAACTTTTTTTCATGCTCCGGTGGACTATAAGGTGGCTCCTCATCCATATCCTGGTATGTATGGTTCTCCATCCCCATCCAGGTATACATGGTTCCTAATTACCATCCTGGTTTGCATGGCTCCTCATCCCTATCCAGGTATGCTTGGACCCCTCATCCCTATCCTGGTATGCTTGGTCCCCTCATCCCTATCCTGGTATGCATGGTCCCCTCATCCCTATCCTGGTATGCATGATCCCCTCATCCCTATCCTTACCCCCTCATCTGGATTGCCCGCCAGGGCAGTGGGGATACTCGGTACAGGGCCAATTTTTAAAGGGGAAGTGTCACAGCAGCAGTGACCCGGTCTGTGACCCTGGGCGTCCAATAAAAGGGGGATGATGAAAAGGGGATAATAAAGTTTGTAATAAAGTGTTCGTGATGCCACTCGTGGTGTTTGATCAGGGACAAATGCTGCAATGCAGATCCTCTGGGATGATAATAGGGAAGCAAAGATGCTTAAGCTCTCCACGGGTAGAGCTGTGTCCCAGGGCAGTCAGGATATTAAAGGTGATGTTGGTGATGAGTTTAGTGCAGGATGAGTGGAACAGGAATGATTGAGAGGACACAGCAGGGTACAGTTTCCAACGTTTTACTCACAGTTCACTTGTGCGCAGATGCCCGCTTGATGCCATGTCGTCCAGGTGAGGGGTCCAGCAAACTCCCAGGTAGATCAGGATACACCTTTCCAGGACTCCCTTCAGTATGTTCCTCTCCTGGCCGTCTCACTCCGCGCTGGCTTCCTCCCTCCAGCCCAGCACCAACACAATCAGTGTCCCAAGCCAGCAGCCGCGGACCTTGTCGGGCAACGTGCTCTGAGTCCCCTAGCTCCTATATGACTGCCATTTTGGCGAATAATTGTGGATGTGGCTGAGGCACGTACAGATACCTCAGCCTCCGGCTTGCTAGCTGAGTCTTGCAGTCCTCCAATAGTCTTGGGGCCGGTTCCCCTACTGCGACCTGGTCCCTCCACTACTGGATTCGGGTCTCACGGGTGACTTCAGCATTCTCTGTGTCCCTAGGACCCCTTCTGTCCTCCCAGGAGCTTCCTTCAGACTCAACTCGCAATTCTCTCTCTGCAGCCTCTCTGCTGCACTCCTTCTCCTTTGGTCTCCTCAGACCAACTCTTCTGTTCTTCCCACTCTCTAAAGTCCTCCCCTTTTTTCTACCTTCTCCACCCACACTCCAACACCCTTTTCTACCCAGCCTGAGATGAGGCCCTCCCTTGGGGTACGCCCAGGTACCCTGACTGAACTAGTGTGTGTTGGGTGCGAGCGTTAGAGTCCTGGGTAGTGCTCCCTCCTTACCTGAGAGTGGGATACCACATCTCTGGATGAGGTGCAGTACCTCTGTGGCGACTGGACCCTCAGGGGGGCCACACATCCTGGAATCCTGGTATGCATGGCTCCTCATCCCTATCCTTGTATGCATTGCACCCTCATCCCTACCCTGGTATGCATGGCTCCCATCAAAAAAAGCATTAAAAAAAATCCTACTTACCCTTCCTGTGCTCCCTCACAGCGTCTTGTTCCGGTGCCAGCAGCTGTTTTATGCTTGTAATCAGCGCATGGCAGGGACGTCATGAGCTGCTTAGAAGCAGAGCAAAGCTGCAGGAATACTCACTGCTCTCCACGCCAGGACTATTTGCTGTGAGGGAAGTGAGAATCCATTGCTATTAAGTAGCATGCACAGTGTCATGTGTCCCCGCTACTTCAGGGAATAAATATTCACCTCTTCTCCACACCCATGGGAATGGAGAGAGGTGAATATTCATAACTCTTAAGTAGCGTGTGTGTAGCCCTGGTGTGAAGGCACACGCAGTACCCTGGAGGATGTGTGGAGAGATAGCAGTTTAATGCTCAATGAACATTCATTTCAACACACACTTAGACACGCCCACAGGTATATATATAGTCTAGTACAGGGAGTGTTCGGTGAGAAGTCAGTTTCCTGTCTTCAGACAGAGCAGACAGTGTGAAGTCTGTGCAGTAAGAGAAAGGAGTGAGTTGCAGATATACTTCAGTCTCCTGTCCCAAGGACAGTGAAGGTTCAGAGACGTGCTCCTGCCTAGAAGATTACTGAGAGTCTGGCAACAAGCTCAAGAAAGGAATTAAGTAAGGGACTGACTTTGTTAACCTGTGAAGTGAGAAATGCTTATGCTACAAGCGTGGACAAGGCGAAAGGCACAGTGGTAGGAATTTTGAGTGCTATAGGATTGGAGAAGTCCTGCACGTTGTCACCGGTCACTGGGGACCGAAGGATCACCATAGCTTCACGCATGGTGGTAGAAAACCCAGAGGCTTACTGGACCTTAGGTAGCGGCAAGCAGCCCCTGGAGTGTCAGTACGTACTGGGGTCAGGTGGAATAGGAACTTTGAGCTAGGCCAAGCATATAAGAACCTAGTTTCATCACAGGAAGGCTCCGACCACAACACTGACCGGGCAGTACAGCTTGGAGAAGCTGGAGTTATAGAGGGAACTACGCTTTATGCTGGTTGTACTCATCTTTGTGAAAGTAAAGGAGGCCCCTAACTTGTCCAGCTGCTACCTCGAAATACATTCTCCTTGGATCAGCCTCCCTGGGACCTGCCTGAACAACTTGAAGTAAAAAGGTATGGAAAGACGCTGATGTGTGAGACTGTGTTATTTGATTGCATTCCTGCACTACCCTATCATTACTATCGACCTGAGGGAAGAGTCCCACCTGTAGGGGACCTGACATCTAGCTGCCTCACCATCCCCTCAGAGATCTACAGCAGCGCTGGTACAAATTACCAGAGACTACAGGTGGCGTCACGAACTGTATATATATATCCCCTGTAAATATACCCCCCCAACATACGCCTGACCGCCAGGGCCACAGACCGAGCCACCGCTACCTGTGACAATCCCATAGACTTCTACGGGCTCGGCTCTGAGTACCCCATTGCCCTGGAAACCCACAATTGTGGTGCGTGGTCGAGACACGTGCACCCGTGATTGCCCAGCTGCTGCTGGAAGTCGGCAGCTGCGGCTGACACTGTGCGCTCTATTACAGAGAAATGAATATTCACTGCCAGGGAAATGAATATTCATTCCTCTTCAGCAACTGGCACAGGAGATAGCCGCAGCAGCCGGCTCCTGCCTCCTGTGACCCGCTGCTCCACTGCTGCCGCTCCCCCTCCATCTTCTGGGACAATGACTCGAGTATAAGCCGATGGGGGCGTTTTCAAATATATACGGTAAATAGGTAATATAATAGACGAGCTACTAACAATGCAATAATGATGATGAATTAATAATTTTTCTATACGCCTGCATGAAATGTGTCATAAGTAATTACAACTTCCTTTTGGATCTTGAAAATTAGAGCCAATCAGTAAATTTAGAAAGATTCTTGAAAACCCGGTCAGCAGGGCGCAAAAGACAGGAATCTTCTTAGTAAATGACAATCTTCATTTATTAATTAATGAATCCACAACGCGTTTCAACGGAGTGAGTCCGTCTTCCTCAGATGCCACCTGAGGAAGACGGACTCACTCCGTTGAAACGCGTTGTGAATTCATTGTTTTACCATAATTTTTAATAATTTTTAATAAATGAAGATTGTCATTTACTAAGAAGATTCCTGTCTTTTGCGCCCTGCTGACCGGGTTTTCAAGAATCTTTCTCAATAGTATCCCACTCGGGGTACCCGGCTGGAGCAGCATTAGATTTCTTAATTGCTTACAACACTTACACTTGGCTGGCGCTCCTACAGACTGTCTATCCCACGTGTCTCAATCAGTAAATTTAGGCATCATATTCATTTTCAGCACCACAAAATTAGCTTTAGGCCGGTTTCACATGTCCGTGTCTCCAGTACGTGTGGTGACAGTTTTCACACGTACTGGAGACACGTATAGACATAGACACATTATAATCTATGTGTCTATGCACATGTGCGTGTTTTCACACGGACCGTGTTTCCGTGTGCCAAACACGTAGATATGTCCGTTTTGACACAGACACCCGGACCGGAAAATGTCCCGCACACGTGCACACGGAGAACTGTTCACACAGTCCTCCGTGTGCATGGACGGCCGCTGGGGAAGTCACAGCTACTGTAAGCCGCTGTCCCCCTGCGGCTGGTGCTGAAGCCGGCTGTAATTCCCCCTGCTCTGCCTGCGAGCAGAGGAGAACGAAGAGCGGTGTATTAATATACTACTCATTGTTCTCCTCTGCTCGCAGGCAGAGCAGGGGGAATTACAGCCGGCTTCAGCACCAGCTGCAGGGGGACAGCGCTTACTGTAGCGCTACTTCCCCGGCGGCCGTCCGTGTGGTACTGATGTGGCACATGGTTGCCACACGTGTGCCGCACATAGTACACACACAGACACTGATATCTCCGGTACCGGTTTTTCCGGTACCGGAAATATCAGGGCTTGTGAAACCGGCCTAAGTTCAACTGTTTTCATCTCTGAACCAATTTAGCTGTAGAACAATGGTGTGTTAGGCCTTTTTCACACGTCCTGATATTTCCGGTACTGGAAAAACCGGTACCGGAGATATGCATGTTCGTGTGTCCGTTTGTCACATCCGTGTGGCATCCGTGTGCTATCCGTGAGTCCGTGTGTACCATTTGTGTGTGATCCATGTGCTGTCCGTGTGGATATGTACAAGAGCCTAGTATTGAAACAATTAGTTTCAATTTTAACCCTAAGACTTTAAAAACGCACATGGACAGCACACAGATATCCATCCGTGTGCAGTACGTGTTTACACGGACCCATTGACTTGTTCGGGTCCGTGTGATCCGTGCAGATGCACAAGGATGGACATGTCGATGTGTGGAGCACACGGACCGTGATAAAACACAGATATGTGCACATGCTCATTCATTTGAATGGATCTACATGTGTCAGTGTCTCCAGTACGTGTGCAAACTGTCACCACATGCACTGGAGACAATGATGTGTGAAAGAGGCCATATGGACGGAAGTTTCTGGCATGTAAAAGAAAATGTGCTAGTCTTGCATTTGAAAGGGCTGAGTAATAAACTTGCTTCCTAGTGTTTGCAAACAAGACAACTTTGAAGATGCAGTAAAAAATTGAGGAAAAAAAATAAATCCGCCATTTTATAATGTCCAGTCATTGATTAAAGCAGAACTGTCATAAAAATATGTTTCCCTGATAGCCGCAGTGAAAGAATATTCAGGACCATGATCATCTGTTAGTGGGCTCATAAATATAGCGGACTATTAACGAAACAGCACAATATTTTTGTGCCATTAAATATAATTGCGAATAAAGCTCCTACTACCGAACACTGGCTAAAACCACTTCAGATCAAAACTCAGGCAGGCATGTTATTTATCAGTCGTTCACAAGTAAGAGCAAAGCCAGCAATGTCCAACAATTATTGTAAAAACCATTGAAATCTGTGTTTTCGGTCTACCTTTGTCTGCCATTTGTGGCCAGCCTGGCTGTAAATAGGCACTCTATTATGATTTATCAGAAAATATCCTATTGATTCCTTAATAATGGGTAATAATCTGTTAAAATGACTTTTCATTGCTTGTGCTACAAGTTTCTTTTAAAATCACATCTATTTTAGTCTAGTGCATTTCTTATCACAAACAATTTGTTCCAAATGTGTTACATTCACAGATTTACTTTATTTTCTTAACTTTACAAGTCTATTATAAGCTTTGCTTTCTGCTAAGCCATTACTAGAAAATTTAAAGGAGCAATTATTAACTACAAAGAAGTGAAGCATGTTAAAAGAAAATATGTGGAGACTGTTCACACCGTCATTAGAGCGGAGCGCACCATGTAGAGCTATTCTTCCCGTCAAAATGATGGAAATATCATGAAAACTCAGTGTACCCCATTACAAGTTAAAAGGGATCATTTGGGTTCCAATAGGCACCAGTGGTATTCGATGGACGATAACAACGTCATAGCGTTGTGACTTCAATTCCCTCTGCCGACAAGCTTTTCGGAGATGGGCATTTCATTCTCCAGCAGGACTTGGCACCTGTCCACACTGCCAAAAGTACCAATTCCTGGTTTAAAAACAACAGTATCACTGTGCTTGATTGGCCATCAAACCCCGCCTGACCTTAACCACATAGAGAATCTATGGGGTATTGTAAAGTGGAAGATGAGAGACACAAGACCCAACAATGCAGACGAGCTGAAGGCTACTATCAAAGCAACCTGGGCTTCCAAAACACCTCAGCAGCGCAGCATGCCGCATTGATGCAGTAACTAATGCAAAAGGAGCCACGACCAAGTATTGAGTGCATTTACTGAACATACATTTCAGTAGGCCAACATTTTGGATTTTAAAATTATTTTTTTCAAGCTGGTGTTATAAAGTATTCTAATTTACTGAGATAATGACTTTTGGGTTTTCATTGGCTGTAAGCCATAATCATCAACATGAACAGAAATAAACACTTGAAATACATCCCTCTGTTTGTAATGACTATCTAATATATGAGTCTTAATTTTTGTATTAAAGGACTGAAATAAATTAACTTTTGATGATATTCTAATTTTGTGAGATGCATATATATATATATATATATATATATATATATATATAATATATTTTCATGTATCACAGCTTGTAAATGCTTTTTGTAGCCAGACAAAAGTCTTTCAATTCTTGATTGAGGATTTTCATCCATCCTTCTTTGGAAAATGTTTCCAGTTCTGTGAGATTCCTGGGTCATCTTGCATTTCCTCCTATTTTGAGGTCTAGCCACAGATTTTCAATGATGTTCACATCAGGGGCCTGTTATGTTTGCATCAAGAATTTGTTGAAATTCTATTCAATCCATTCGTCCCTCTACCCGTGAAATGTTCCCCGTGTCAATGGCTGCAACATAACCCGAAAGCATGATTGATCCACCTACATGCTTAATGGTTGGCGAGATGTTCTTCTCCTGAAATTTCATGCCCTTTTTTCTCCACACATAACTTCAATAATTGTAGCCAAAGAGTTCTATTTAAACCTCATCGGTCCACAAGACTTGTCGCCAAAATGCATCAGGCTTGTTTAGATGTTAGTTTGCATACTTCTGACGCTGAATTTTACAGTGAGAATACAGAAAAGGTTTTCTTCTGATGACTCTTCCATGAACGCTATATTTGTACAGGTGTCTATGAACAGTAGATCAATGTACCACAACACCAGAGTCTGCTAAATCTTTCTGAAGGTAATTTGCAGTCAAGCGGGGATTCTGATTTTCCTCTCTTGCAATCCTACAAGCAGCTCTCACTGAAATTTTGCTTGTCTTCTAGACCTTATCTTGACCTCCACTGTTCCTGGTAACTGCAATTTCTTAATTACATTTCGAACTGAGGAAAGGACAACTTAAAAACGCTTTGCTATCATTTTATAGCCTGCACCTGCTTTGTGGGCCTCCACCATTTTCATTTTCAGAATGCTATGCAGCTGCATAGAAGCACCCATGGCTGCTGTTTTTTGGCACAAGGTAAGAGGAGGCTGGTTTGTTAGAAAGCTGAGAAATGTGCATTACCTGGCCTTTCCAAACGATGATAGTGAACATGCCATAACCATAACAGGCTATTTAAGCTCTGAAACATTGGTCAAAGGTATCTCAACACACAAATCTCGAAGGGTGTCCAAACTTTTGCATTGGCCCATTTTCCTTTTTGTAAGTGTTAAAATGTAAAAAATTACTAATTTTTTTGCCTAAAATGTAAAGGAATTGTGTCATCTTTAACTTTAGGTCTTTTAGAATATATTTCATATTCAACTTGCTTAACTGTTCACAATAACAGTAACTTTGACAGGGATGTCCAAATTTTTACATGCCACTGCAGATAGATAGATAGAGAAATGGATATCCCCACCAAATAAAAATGGCAATATAATTGGTCCAAAGGTGAAGTAGAAGATTTTCACAAAAAAGCTGTCTATCATCTAATTTGTGATTCTGTTTTTCATCCGATGACCAAATATATTGTTTTCTTATGGAATGGCTGTGTTGTGTGCCTCTTTCTGTGTCCTAATATGTAAGCCAACAGAAGAGAAAGAGCTCGATCTCACTTGTGATGCAACTGAATAAGTGCAATCCATGCTAAAAAGGAAGAAAGAAATGTTTATCAAATGGAAAGAGGGAGGCATATCTAAAGAAGAATATAATGCTGTCTGCAGAACCTGCAGGGCATGAATCAGATTATCTAAAGCTGACAATGAATTGAGGCTTGCAAGTGACGTCAAAAGCAACAAAAAAGGATTTTACGGATATGTCAAAAGTAAAAGAAAAGTCAAAGATGCTATAGGATTTTTACAAGATGAAAATGATAAAATGGTAAGACAGGATGTTGAGAAGGCTGAACTTTTAAATTCCTATTTTGCATCAACTGTTCTTCACTGTCCTATTAAGGGAATAGAAGAATCCAGAATATCTAAAACTGAAAGATAGTGAGGAAACACTTAGCTAACCTAAATGAATTCAAGTCTCCAGGTCCAGATGAATTACACCGCAGAGTACTGAAGGAGATAGCAGAAGAAATTTTTGAACCACTCTCCATAATCTTTGAAAATTTTTGGAGAACAGGAGAAGTCCCAAAAGACTGGAGAAGAGCAAATGTTGTTCCTATCTTCAAAAAGGGGAAGAAGGTGGACCCAGGCAACTATAGGCCGGTGAGTCTGACTTCTATACCAGGAAAGATCTTTGAACAAATTATTAAATAACATGTATGTAAGTACCTGGATAAGAATGAAGTGATTAAACAGAATCAGCATGGGTTTGTAACTAATAAGTTATGTCAGACTAACTTAATTTCCTTCTATGACAGAATCACTGACTGGGTGGATCAGGGAATAGTATATATTGACTTCAGCAAAACATTTGACAAAGTATCTCACACAATCCTTATTGAAAAAATGACTAAGTATGGCATGGACAAGGCAACTGTTAGGTGGATTCATAACTGGCTTAGTGATCGGACCCAAAGAGTGGTCGTAAATGGCTGCACATCCAGTTGGAAGAATGTCTCAAGTGGGGTACCACAGGGCTCTGTCCTGGGCCCTGTATTGTTCAACATCTTTATCAATGATTTAGATGAAGGAATTGAGGGTAAACTGATTAAATTTGCTGATGACACAAAGCTAGGAGTGATAGCTAATACTGGAGAAGAGAGAGAGAGGATTCAAAAAGATATAAATAAACTAGAGCAGTGGGCAGCAACTAACAGAATGGTTTTTAACACGGAAAAATGCAAAGTGCTACATCTGGGCAATAAAAATGAAAAAAGCATATACAGAATGGGAGGAATAAGGCTAAGTAACAGCACATGTGAAAAAGACTTGGGTATACTAATAGATCACAGACTGAACATGAGTCAACAGTGTGATGCAGCAGCAAAAAAGGCAAATACAATTCTAGGATGTATTAACAGAAGCATACAGTCTAGATCACGTGAAGTCATTATTGCCCTCTACTTCTCTTTGGTTAGACCTCATCTGGAATACTGTGTCCAGTTTTGGGCACCACATTTTAAAAAAGACATCAACAAACTGGAGCAAGTTTAGAAATGAGCAACCAGAATGGTGACCGGTCTGCAAACCATGTCCTATGAGGAACGGTTGCAGGATTTGGGAATGTTTAGCTTGCAAAAAAGAAGACTGAGAGGAAACTTAATAGCTGTCTATAAATATCTCAAGGGCTGTCACATTGTAGAAGGATCATCTTTATTAACAAGGAAAGACTAGAAGCAATGGGATGAAACTGAATGGGAGGAGACACAGATTAGATATTAGAAAAAAACTTTTTGACAGTTAGGGTGATCAATAAGTGGAACAGGCTGCCACGAGAGGTGGGGAGCTCTCCTTCAATAGAAGTCTTCAAACAGAGGCTGGACAGACATCTGTCTGGGATGATTTAGAGAATCCTGCTTTGAGCAGGGGGTTGGACCAGAAGGCCCAGGAAGTCCCTTCCAACTCTACGATTCTATGATTCTATGATTCAATCTGATAAAAAATTGGATTTGCACTCGCCTGACTGTTACTCTATAATGCAGCTCACATGTGGGATTATTTTCTCATGCCGATTCGGCATGCGAAAACAATCGCAGCAGGCTGTGATTGCACCCTAGAATCGGATAACACAAACCCATATAAGTCTATGGGTGTGTGTGAAACTTACACTGCACTCGGATATCACCCAAGTGCAATGCTATTCCCACCGATGCTGACAGCAGAGAAGATGGAGAAATTAATTTCTCCATCTCTTCCGCAGCAGTGCTGCGATTCTGCCATGCGAGAGGATCGGAGCACAGAGCACTGACACTTGGCATCCGACAGCACCAGAGCAGGAGCCAAGGGTTATTAACATATCGCATCCCATGCTCTGTGAGTCGCTAGTGGGACCCGGCCAAATCCTGTATATTTTCCCTATACATTAGCATAGTAGAGCCATATAGACTTCTAAGGATGTAGTATTACAGGTGCGCACAAGATGAAGGATATACAGTTAGGGTAGTTATTTTCAGATTAGACAGGGTTTTTTGTCTTCTTATCCCATAAAATTGAACTCACTGGGTTAAAAGATGAATACTTACAAAATTGCTAATGCAAACTACAACCAGATATAACCATAATAATTACAATGATGAAATATAACCTAATAAATTGCTTCTATTCTCTAAAAAGCAATTAATTTTTCACTGCTGACAATCACAAGTGAGATTGCAATCATTAGCCATTAATATAGCAAATCCTGTGGCCAGGAATAGCTGGTGTATGGTCATTTTAGATTTTAGTAGAAAGTATAAATGGATTTTCCTATTAATACGTAATTATCACCGACACACAAGAAGGCACACTTGGTGGTTTCTGTATCTCCCGTAAAAAAAAATATGGTTAAAATTGTACACTACCATGGCCACCGATTTAATATTTAACCCTTTTGCGGTCAGTAAAACTTTAAACGCCACCCTCTGCCCTTAAAATTTGCATGTATAGCCCGGTCCTAAACATTGATTCAGTGATACAGGTGATAGGATAATCTTTGAGCAGATAACAGAGCTTTCTTTTTTTCTAGACAAGGTCTTTTATGATGTGAGCTGTACTGATTCAGCGCTATGGTGAATAAGCATATTCGGGAAATGATACAATCCTTTGAAACATAAAAAAGATTAAAAAAATGAAAATCTGTTGTTGACTTCTATTCAAGAAATGTGCCCTTCACTACTTTTCTTTATAAAGATTTCCTCATTTCCATTAGCGGTATAATTTTTTTTTCCTCTTTTGTGTTAATGTTTCTATCTATCTAGTTACCGCTAATTACTATACTGGGCACAGCAGTTGTCATCCCACTGCATTTACGTACATGTATTAACAGAAAACCAAGCTTATGCATCCATGTTGCACAAAGTGTAAAAGGGAATGTGTCATCAGAAAATGACCTATTGTTTTAAATCGTTTTTTTAAACTAAATGTTGTTTTTATTTTATTTTTGGTCAAAAAAGAAATCCCATATCCCTATTTCTATAAAAAAAAAATATAGAAATCTTCCAATTTCTACACTGGCAACTAGGTTGTATAATAGACACATATAACCTGTTCTTTGCAGATGACTTTTCAGAAGTCTCATTATCATCACAGACAAAATTACAATAAAGTTAACACCACTTTATAGGAAATCCAAAAAAGCAATGAAAACAGCTCAACAATCAAATCTCTGATTAAGGAGGAGTACGATAGAAAAGAGCCACTTTTTCTCCTTTAGGGCTCATACTCACATGCAAGAAACTCGCACGAGTCTCGCACCTCAATACCTGGCACTGCCGCCGACACTCGGGACTGGAGTGTGTGGCTGCAAGTATTTCTATGCAGCTGAACTCTCCGATCCAAGTGCCGGCGGCAGTGCTGGGTATTGTCGTACGAGACTCGTTCGAGTTTCTCGCATGTGAGTATGAGCCCTTAAGGAGTTTATTTTTGAGTGCTATGGAATTTTAATCATGATACAATAAAGTATTGAATTTTATCCCAAAGAGTTGGAACAAAACTGTTTTTTTGTAGAATCACTTTGTACAGCTGATAACACAGGTTCCACCATTCACAATATGATGTCACAGCTCACCTCCTCCCCCTCCCTTCCTTTGCCCAATCAGATCATGATTATTACATAATTCAACTAAGTAGGAACTGTATCAGTCTATTGCTGATAATGTCCATATAGGTTTCCTGAAAGAATAGGAAGATCCCAGTGGTATTTGCTGGATCATGGAAATTTAGAATTAGGTATAGTGACCAGTGTGAAAATTGTACGTTTTTTTTAATACAGAGAGTGATATTAAATATACGGTATATCAAAACATTACACAGTTTTAAAAAATGCATTTAACATAAACCCTCATTTAAGCAATAAGTGCCTAGAAGAAATTACTGTGATGGCGATGTCCATTGCACACAGGCCACATGATTATTAAGGAGTAATGTAATAAATATGATTAGAGATTATTTTAATATAAAGTAACTACAGTACATTGCTTTAATAAACAATCTATATACCGATACCTCTGATTTTGTGTTCATCCCCTTCTGCCATGGTTTACAGTAACTTCGCGTGGAGTAAAAGTTGAAAAGTTTTGTGGTACGTTGGGATAAAGCTTGCTTCTCTCTCATTCGCTCAGTAAGCTCTCTTACCTGCTCCTGGTGGCGTAGATGGGCCTGGAATGTAACAGTGCAACTATTTTAGGACTAAATACATTTGATTTATCTCCTTATGTTAAAGGGAAATAGGGCTCATAAATAGATCTCAGCGTGTCCTTTATTAATCTGTGGGATCAACAGGATCTAACTGTGCACGTCTCACTTGCTGCACCAAAGTTTACCATTTCTCTAATATTAAATTTACCTAAACATTTTTCAATTCTCTCGGTTGCCAAAATCTTTTACCTTTTTGATACTTATCTAAGTCTATATGAAAAAATAAACTTTAAAGGGAGACTGTCAGCACAAAATTAGCATTCAAACCAAGCACAAGAACTCGGTGCACCCTTGGTGTGGCCAAACAGTTCAGGGCACCTTCCCACCTACCTGTTTCCCATCTATCTCCGGCCTCCTCTTTCTTGATTGAAAGCTCTGGCTTTACAGGAGCCAGAGAAGGGTGTAGACAGGAGGAAAACAAGTAGGTAGGATGCAGTGAACTATTTGGCCACTTTAAAGATTCACCGACTGCCTGTGCTTGGTTTGAACAGTCATTCTGTTACTGACAGACTCCATTTAAAAACATACTTATGAAATTGGTGTTGCTTGGGAATAGAGCCATTTTGGACAAAAAGTGAAACTATCCATGAACATTAGATTTCACCATATATGACCATTTTTGGTTGGACTTGATAGTGTCACAGTTCCACCGCTGTGTGACTGGGATGCAGATACTAACAGCTCAGCGGTCCAATCTGGTACAGGGGCATGCTGAAGCTGTCAGTACTTTGACTGACAGCTCAGTTGCCCATTGTGGTGCAGGGGTATGCTGAGCTGTCAGTGTGTTGATTGACAGCTAGGTTGTCCAATCTGAGACTGTGAGGCGCTTGCTGTCTCCAGGTGTTTATTGTCACACCTCCCTTGGATCCTTCAAACGGAACCTGAAAACCCATCTCTTCAGGAAAGCCTACAGCCTGCAATAACGATTCCGCCTCGTCGCCACAACCCGAGCTTCCGCCTCGCTGCCACCTCGCTGCCACCACCCGAGCTGCCGCCTCGCTGCCACCATCAGAGCTGCCACCTCGCCGCCACCACTACCAGAGCTGCCGCCACCACCAGAGCTGCCGCCTCGCCACCACCAGAGCTGCCGCACCCCCGACCTTCTGTTTCTTCCCCATTATCCCGTAGAATGTAAGTCCGCAAGGACAGGGTCCTCTCCCCTCTGTACCAGTCTGTCATTGTAAATTTGTTTACTGTAAACGATATCTATAACTTTGTATGTAACCCCTTCTCATGTACAGCACCATGGAATTAATGGCGCTATATAAATAAATAATAATAATAATTGCAAGGTTAATTAACTAGGCTGTTACTCCCAGACCTCTGCCAGATGTACATTCAGCTAATGTGTGGTTTGTCTCTCTGTGCCTTGTGTTCTGTTTGTAGATCTTTCGTTGCCTGACCTTGGACCTCATTCTGACCATCCATTTGTTTAACCCCTTCTGCCCTGATCCGCTTTCTTGCTGGTAGCCTGAACTCAGAACGTTACCTGACTACGCCTTTGTCTCTCCCTTCTGCTTATGACATACCTTCCAAGCTTTTGACGTTGGACCCGACTAACCAGTCTCACGGCTTGGCCATGAGAAGTGACTCAGCATCACAGATAGGGCACTAAAATATGCCAAGCACCATGATGGACCCAACCCTGCTTCTATAGTAATTATGATGTGTATTTGACTGGGTGAAAAATGCACAGTATTGGTGAAATTGGGGTGTTTACTTCCAAGCCAAAATAAAATTGTAACTGACAGTCTCTTCTAACTTATGCTAGTGGACAGCTTAAAAGGAATATGTTACGTTGGATAATGCTATTAATTTGCAAACATGGGATTAGTCTGCAAGCTAATATTGGACCACCTCTGCATTGATGCACAGAAGAGCTGGCTGTCAGTGAAAGTGTTGGAGCATGCTTACAGCTGCTCACAGTGCTGTCAGTGGTGACTGTAGCCGCACCTTTATGACTGAAAGCTGGCAGCTTCCAGGAGGAATAATGTGTATCTTCTCCCATTAGCTGGACTTACAAAACTGCACTTGGGCCCCTAACTCTATTAACCTGCAGATTAAGCCTACATCCTTTTAAAGAACCATACATACCTCAGTAACAACTACATTTGTGATCTATGATAATTAATTAGAAATTAAGATTTCCATTATCATTCAACAGTGTCCTAATT
>JARQOD010000003.1:129624420-129653169 GCA_033576555.1 Oophaga sylvatica
AATGAGTCCCATATATGATGCTCAATACAGAATAATGGGCCCAATATAATGCTTCATACAGTATAATGAGCCACATATATTGCTCCATACAGAATAATGAACCCCATATATTGCTCCATACATAATTGGTCCCATATAATGTTCCCTTGCCTCCTCCTGCCGTCTCAAACTCAAAAATATTTCCCGGATCCGTGCATTCTTGACCATGAAACTACAAAAACACTAGTGCATGCCCTCATCATCTCCCACCTCGACTACTGCAACCTCCTACTCTCTGGCCTTCCCTCTAGCACTCTGGCACCACTCCAATCCATCCTGCACTCTGCTGCCCGACTAATACACCTGTCTCCCCGTTATTCCCCAGCCTCTCCTCTCAGCCAAGCCCTTCATTGGCTTCCTATCGTCCAGAGGCTCCAGTTCAAAACCCTAACCATGACCTATAAAGCCATCCACAATCTGTCTCCTCCATTCATCTGTGACATGGTCTCCCGGTACATACCCATACGCAACCTTCGATCCTCTCAAGATCTCCTCCTCTACTCCCCTCTTATCTCTTCTTCCCACAACCGCATACAAAGCTTCTCCTGTGCCTCTCCCATACTCTGGAACTCTCTACCCCAACACATCAGACTCGCGCCTACCATGGAAACCTTCAAAAAGAACCTGAAGACCAACCTCTTCCGACAAGCCTACAACCTGCAGTGATCATCAGTCTACTGAACCACCGCACGACCAGCTCTACCCTCTCCTAGTGTATCCTCACCCATCCCTGTAGACTGTGAGCCCTTGCGGGCAGGGTCCTCTCTCCTTCTGTACTTGTGTGTACCTTGTATTGCTCATGTTTACTGTACTTGTCTATATTTGCCCCTCTTCACATGTAAAGCGCCATGGAATAAATGGCGCTATAAAAATGTATAATAATAATAATAATAATGATACAGTGTATGATGAGCAACACATAATGATCCAGTATATGATGGTCCCAATATAATGCTCCATACAGTATAGGATGGTCCCCATAGAGTATAATGAGCCCCACATATTGCTCTATACAGTATATTGAGTCACATATAATGCTTCATATAGTATATGATGGGCCCCATATATTGCTCCATACAGAATGGGCTCCATATAATGCTCCATACAGAATAGGCCCATATGTGCTCCATATATAATGGGCCCTATATGATGCTCCATTATATGATGGGTCCCATATGATGCCCCATATATAATGAACCCCATATGATGCTCTAGTATATGATGGGCCCCAAATATGATGCTCCAGTGTATGATGAGCCCCATATAATGCTCCATATATAATGCCCCAAATAAAATGCTCCATATATAACGGGCTCCATGTGATGCTCCATATACAATGGACCCCATATGATGCTCCATATATAATCGACCCCATATGATGCTCCAGTATATAATGGGCCCCATATATGATGCTCCAGTGTATAATGGGCCCCACATATGGTGCTCCAGTATATAATGGGCCCCATATATGATGCTCCAGTGTATAATGGGCTCCGTATGATGCTCCAGTGTATGATGGGCCCCATTTATAGTGCTCCAGTGTATGATGGGCCCCATATATAATTCTCTAGTGTATAATGCTCCCCATATATTGCTCCAAACATTAAAAAAAAAAATGAAATCCTCACCTCTCCTCGCTGGGCACTACTCTACTCTGGACTCCTCATTGTCGCCTTCTTCCAGCTCTCTGCACTGTGACTGTTCAGGCAGAGGGCGCACAGATGTGACGTCATCGCGTCCTCTGAACTGAATGTCACTGTCAGGAAACGCAGAAGACGTCACAGCGGTGGAGCAGGGAGAGGTAAGTATCGCAAGTGCCGGGGCACTGAGCAAGCGGGGGGGCCTACTCGTGGGCGCCTGCACTGGCACAGGGACGCTCATAGTACGCCTGTGTGACCGAGGCGAGTGGGCCCCCGCCTGCTCAGGGCCCCGGCACTTGCCCGGGTGCGCCAGGTGCTGACGCCGTCCCTGCTCACATGGCCATATTGACAGAAAAATAAAAAAGTTATGGCTCTGGGAAGAAGGGGAGCAAAAAACGAAAACGCAAAACCGAAAAAAGCTCCGGTCATGAAGGGGTTAAGGTCTGAAACCTTGGTCAAACTTATTTATGAGCACAAATCTCCAAGGGTGCCCAAAAGTTTGTATAGGCCAATTTTCACTTTTTTGTCATTTTAAAAATGTAAAAAATAACAATTTTTACTTTTTCTTTGCCTAAAATACAACAGGAAATGTGTCATCTTTAACTTTAGACCTTTTAGAGGTCATTTCATCTTCAACTTTCTTAATTGTTCACAATAACAGTAATTTTGACCAGGGGTGCCCAAACTTTTACATGCCACTTTAAGACTTGAGTGCCAACCATAATTTCTCTATATAGTTAGTTGCACATGTTTACCATGGGCTATTAAAAATATACAATGCATAGTTATGATTTTAGAATGCAGTTGTAATAACAATTGTGGTTGGATAGTGAAAGTCTACGGATAAGTTAGACATATAAAAACAATTCGTATATATGCCAAAATAATAATCAATTGGTGATGTGATTTCCTGCATTAAAGAATAACTGTCATAATATTAAGAAGTGTTTGAATATTACATGTTTTACCAAAAGCTGAATATAGACATAAGGTCGGGGTCACACTGGCGACAAAATTGGACGACTGCAAAGCGATGAAATATCACATTGCAGTCGGACCAATGTTAATCTATGGAGCAGCTCCCACCATCAGATTTTTTGTGGTCCGTTTTATACATGCGAGTGCAATCGCAGCATGCTGCGATTTGCACCGATTGTGGGTTGACAATCGCCAATGCAAGTCTATAGATGCGATGAAAAATCGGATTACAAACGGACCGCACGTGTGACTTGCGATTAAATCGCACCGGTATTCTTTAGAAAAGCCGGCAATTCATCCCCGGCTATACTGTAAAATCACACTGACAGGTTTAATAAAGAATAGAAAGAATACATATACACACATAGAATACATATATATATATTGTAGCCTTTCCGGGGGTTTAGCTCTAGGATCGCTGTCTGGTAGACAGAATGGCACGGAAACAGTTCATTCAGACAGCAGTTTGGTGAAAACTGGCCGCAACCAGTTTTATTAAAGTCCACAGCACACAGATAAAAACAAATCATAAACAGAAAACCTGGGCTTGTCTAGCCTCTAATTACACTTAGATAGATGGCCCTCTCTATCCGGGACCCAGACTCTACCAGTCTGTGCCCAAAACAACACATATGATATATGTTACCAGTATGGAGTTTCACATACACTCCTCCTGTGTCTGAAGGCAACTCCAATGTCCAGACTTGAGAGAGGTCACCTCCTATTCAGTCGCTATTCGCACGGATTCTCACTGCGACTACTCCTGTGTCCGGGGTACTTCCTGCACCCAGACTGAGATAGCTCACACTCTTAGAGACTGCTTCCTTGTGCCAGGACACCTCCCTGTGTCCGGGCTAAAGACAGCTCCCACACTCTTGGAGACACCTTCTGTGCCTGGACCCCTTGTCCAGACTGAATGAGCTCTCAGATTGTGTTTGCAGACACCTACTTCTGGTCTCCTAATTAAGACCTGAGTAGTTTCAGGCTTGTGCTGCAAGTGTGTGCTGAATGTGAGGTGTAGTGACCTTTCTTTACCACCAGGTTTACAAAGCCACACATTTCGCTCATACCAGTCAGCAAGGTACTTAGGTGAAATATACACCTCATTCACCACATATTCCTTCACTGTCTCACATATCCCCTCCCTCTTCTCCAGACCGGAGGGCGGTCATCCAGACCGGAGGGCTGGTCAACAATCCAACAGAGACAGTGAACTCTGGACCAGTCATGGCCCTCATCAGCTTCATCCTCACCACTGTCATAGCCAACATCAGCTTTCTCTTTATCTGAAGCATCCGCACTACCCTGTACCCTCCCAGGCCTATACTCTCTGCGGGCCTCGGGTATCCTGCACTGTTTCATCTTGACTTTAGTGCCAGCCTCAGTCTCGGTATAGTGGCTCACCAGATAAGTACGACCAGGCACGTCAGAACAGCTCTGCTGATTCTTCCTCAGAAACTTTCGTACCTCCTGTTTTTGGGGCACTGACCCTGTGTCACCAACTGTCACAGGAGGTATAGGGGTTTTCTCTAATTCCCCCTGAACTTTCTTTAGCACATCTACTTTCTTAAATATCAGTTGATTCATAAATTCTACCTCATAGAACCCAAGCGCCTCTGTCATGGTCTCTGACCATTCCGAGCCACACTGTTCAAACGATTGGCACTGTAGAGGGAGCTGATCGTTTTTCTTGGTCGGTACACATAATTTATCCTCTTCTGGTACAGGCTCACTTTGCATAAGACTCAGAGCTCTTACTTCTTTCTCCAGGAGATCCTCATGGCTACGCATCTTCTCCTGTAGTTGTTGGACGTCCTTTACGTCTTCGGCCCCTTCTTCAGGCTCTTCTGGTAGGACATGCTCAGAAGCCCTACCATCAGTCTTCTTTTCCACCACGTTCTGCATCCCATCTGAGCTCCCGTGTATCTGCAGCGGCAACGGAGCGACACATCGCCCCTCCCACTCACTGGGACGTGGTTCAAGTGTAGACTCCATGAAAATGCGCCTGAGCTCACCAAGGCCAACCCGAGGTCTCAAAATCTCATCTTGGGATTTATCCAGATCCTTTGGGTCGCTCGGGAACTCCGATGGCGTACCGGGCGCCGAATTTCCGGCCCGAGCTTCGCGAGTCGCAGCCACGGATCCGGACAGTACACCGTCCACGCCGCTGTCTCCGGCAGAAACATATTCCGGGGCAGAGTCATTCCCCACATCTTCAGTCTTGTTCCTCACAGCTTCACTTGAGACATCAGCCTCTGGTGAGGCACCTGGCCTGGTGTCCACCACTTCCATGGCTTTCTCCACCTCTGCAGCATCACCTTCAGAGTCCTTGGCCTGATGCAGATCCACACCATACATTGATAACTTCTCATTTTCAACAGCATCCACTTGTGCTGTGTTCAGTTTCAGAGTCCTGTCTTTCACCTTAGTCTTCGCCAGGGAACCGGCCAACTGTACAACATCTTCAGATGCCATCCTCCGTCCGACTGCAAGGTCAGCCTCAGCCTTCCTCTCAGGACTCTCAATCTCCTCTGCTACCATGCCTTCCTCACTTGCACTGGTTGCTTCATTGTCATCAGATGACTCACTATCACCACCACTATCCCTGTCTGACCCCCTTTTCTCAGCCACATCTGGCTCACTTTCAGGGTTATACAATTTATTCTCATTCACATCCTGCTCACTGTCAGGGTTATACAATTCATTCTCATTCACATCCGGCTCACTGTCAGGGTTATACAATTCATTCTTATTCACATCTTGATCTGGAACCTTAGTTAACATGTCATCCACAACATTAACTTCACCATCTGGTCCCTGGTTTCCCTCAGGTGGTCCCTCAAGTATGTGACTATGTGATAACCCCAGCACTATACTTCCATATAGCTCAGGTACCAGGAGCTGACTCACGACCTCTCCCTGGACTTCAGTGTCCCTATACAATAGGTTATTGTTCATGGCAGCATGAGGAAACCTTTCCTCAGAGCCAGGCTCTTGGGGAACCTCATTCAGAACAATTACATTCTCCTGTGCCGTTTTAAGAGTGGGGTCTCGCACCGGCTCACTCCCAAAATTGTCACAGGAGCCAGGCAGGTCAGGGACACTCGGTTCCCGAGAACCACCATCCTCGTCTCCCAACATCACCTGCAAAGAAATGTCATCTTTATCACGGTCATCATCAGTATCATCACTATTATGATTAGCATTATCATCATTATCAATATCAGCATCCTCATCATGGTCATCATCATTATCATGATCATCATTATCATTATCAATATTATCATGGTCATCATCATTATCACATAAGTTTAACGGCCCACTAGCATTGTGTTCCGCCCCTCGGGACTGCGCACCCTCAGTAGGAGCTTCATCACACTGTCCATCAGAAACATTTTTCCCCCAGAGATCCTTAGACCGGGGAAAGTC
Source organism: Oophaga sylvatica (assembly GCA_033576555.1). Taxonomy (NCBI): domain Eukaryota; kingdom Metazoa; phylum Chordata; class Amphibia; order Anura; family Dendrobatidae; genus Oophaga; species Oophaga sylvatica. The sequence continues at coordinate 129,630,507 of JARQOD010000003.1, forward strand.
ATTACCCAATATAACGGGGTGCACCAGGGTCTTCACTACCCCTACTTCATATGAAACCTCCCCGAGTTTGGGGACCAAGTCCACGGCAGTCTCTGGGTAGACTTTGGTGTCTTCATGGATGTACACCACACTCAGGTGCTTATCAGGGATGAAGTCCCTATCACTCAGGCTGTCACATACGGAAGTCACTGGACTCTCTGAGTCCAAGAGGGCCTGTGCTGGGCAGTCACTTACAACCACCGGGGACCCCTGTGGTCCAGTCTCTTCGGCTGAGGTGGACACACACACAGGTTCTGCGCAGAGAGAGAGGGATCTGCCATCATCACAACACATAGGCTCCCCCTCTATTGGACAGTTGGCTGCAATTTCACGCCAGCTCCAACACTGTCCATCACACTCTCCCACCCACATGTCCCCTCGGGCCTGAACCCGCTTATCAGCATACCCCATGTCCCCAACAGCTGGAACGCTCTTACCGCGAGAGTTCAGCGTCCGGGAACTCCGAAGTGACGACCTCTCAGACGGCTGTACCTCAGGAGGACGTGCTTGGGTGTAGCGGTCCACTATCACCTTTTCAACTCCATAATCAGGCCTGCTGACTGCAGACTCCCAACTGTATCTCCATTCACGAACTCCCCTGGCACGGGCTGTCACCGTAACACCCAGCCGGGTAAGAATCGCCGCTTTCAACTTGGCATAGTCTTCGCTGTCCTGCTTGCTCAGGTCAGCCCAGACTTTTTGGGGTTCCCCAATCAGATAGGGTACGACCGCCATGGCCCATTCAGATAGTGGCAGATTCTCCTTCTCTGCCAGTCTCTCAAACCTAGTAAGATATACCTCCACATCATCACGAGGTGTCATTTTTCTCAAGGACCGTCTTACCGCCTTCTTTATAGCGGACAACGCCGGTGCCTTCACAACATTACTTCGGGACGCGGCACCGAAATCCTTTTTTGGTGCTGTCATCTGCTCAACAAATAACCGGTTATTCTCCTGCTGCTGCTGCAGGAATTGCTGCTGGGCCTGCTGCATGCGCTGCTGGTGCTGCAGGCGCTGCTGCTCCATGCTTCGCTGGGCCTGCACCAGGTACTCAACGAGTTCCTCCATACTGCCGGACTTATCTGTCTCAACCACGGCAGTTTTATGTTGCACATTAACTTGTGCCATTTGTTCAAACAGCGCCTCCATGCTGTCATCCATGCTGTCAGACTTCTCTGTCTTAACAACGGCAGTCTTCACTCAAGACATACACACTACACAGCTTTTTTCCACAGAAAATTCAGCCTTGCTGTGCAACCACTTTTTTTTTTTTTTTTTTTTTGCAAAGTCTATTAGGGCTACTGTCTCTTTAAGACTGCTCCACAAACTTTTCTTTTGCTGCTGCACATTCCACAGTCATTTTCACAACAAGTTCAGCTTTGCTGTGCATACATTTTCTCTCTGCAGACCCTATCAGGGCCACTGTCTCTCCAAGACTGCTCCAAACAGACGTTTCTGCTGACACACACTTTTTTTTTTTTTTTTTCTGTTGCTATTTCAATAGACTTCACCTTTAATGCTGTCTCTCGCCACTGTGCTGCATGCACACTCCAGCACTAACTGTACCAGGCCCTGCGCTGCCCCAGCATTCTCCGCCAATTGTAGCCTTTCCGGGGGGTTTAGCTCTAGGATCGCTGTCTGGGTAGACAGAATGGCACGGAAACAGTTCATTCAGACAGCAGTTTGGTGAAAACTGGCCGCAACCAGTTTTATTAAAGTCCACAGCACACAGATAAAAACAAATCATAAACAGAAAACCTGGGCTTGTCTAGCCTCTAATTACACTTAGATAGATGGCCCTCTCTATCCGGGACCCAGACTCTACCAGTCTGTGCCCAAAACAACACATATGATATATGTTACCAGTATGGAGTTTCACATACACTCCTCCTGTGTCTGAAGGCAACTCCAATGTCCAGACTTGAGAGAGGTCACTTCCTATTCAGTCGCTATTCGCACGGATTCTCACTGCGACTACTCCTGTGTCCGGGGTACTTCCTGCACCCAGACTGAGATAGCTCACACTCTTAGAGACTGCTTCCTTGTGCCAGGACACCTCCCTGTGTCCGGGCTAAAGACAGCTCCCACACTCTTGGAGACACCTTCTGTGCCTGGACCCCTTGTCCAGACTGAATGAGCTCTCAGATTGTGTTTGCAGACACCTACTTCTGGTCTCCTAATTAAGACCTGAGTAGTTTCAGGCTTGTGCTGCAAGTGTGTGCTGAATGTGAGGTGTAGTGACCTTTCTTTACCACCAGGTTTACAAAGCCACACATTTCGCTCATACCAGTCAGCAAGGTACTTAGGTGAAATATACACCTCATTCACCACATATTCCTTCACTGTCTCACAATATATATATATATGTCATTGTGACATATATATATATATATATATTTATAGTTCATACACATCTACATAGTATAATAGCCGCTAATTCAATTGCCGGCTTTTGTGAAATTACAGACCCGACATGAAATGACACATGGTTTACATACAGTTAACCATGTCATTTCATGTAGTTTGATATATGGTTTTCACTAACAATGACATGAGTGTATGTGTGCACAATTTCATACATGTAGGGGTTAATTAAAGGTGTAAATTCATTGAAAAAAAATGCGTGGGCTCCCGCGCTATTTTCTCCACCAGACAGGCAAAGCCAGAGAGTGGGGGCAGATAATAATAGCCTAGGGAGGGTGCATTTATTTTGTGCCCCCCCCTGGCTGCTAACATCTGCCCCCAGCCACCCCAGAAAAGGCAAATCTATAATTAGATGCGCCCTTTCTGGCACTTTTATTATGTGCTCCCACTCGTTGGCTTTGCCTGTCTATTGGAGAAAATAGCGCGGGAGCCCACGCATTTTTTTTCAACGAATTTACACCTTTAATTAACCCCTACATGTATGAAATTTTGCACACATATATATTCTATGTGTATATATCTATTCTTTCTTTTGTTATTTAAAAACTATTCATTTGGATCCATTATATGTCGGTTTTGCTAGTCACCGACAAAATCTTGCAAGTCGGATGTCAATCGGATGCGAAACTTACGCTCAGATGCGACTAAATCGCATCATCGCAGTGCAATCGGATGACAGACGGATCAATGTTCATGAAACTTTTGTGCGATAATCGTCCAACTAAAACTGTCCGATATTTTAGACGTTGTGTGTGACCCCGGCCTAAGATAGCAAGCTGACTAAACAATTATAACACCTACCTATCTTCTTTCATCCACCACCCCATTAATTTGAACGTGTGAGTCGCTTAACATGCATGTTACCTTAATGGGGGAGATTACCAGTGACCAAATATATTTAGAGTCTCTTCTCATTGTAAATGTCATCTGTAGGCTATCAGTCATGTCACCACATCCTCCAACAGAGGATCGCTACAGTCATGATTCACCCAAAGGGATCTATGTTTATGACTACTATATATGCCAATGAGCTTTATCTTTAAAATTGACATAAATGGTTATTTTAATGGTACCTTCAAATTTTGTCTTTCAGAAAACTTGTGACTTGTTAATTTCTACAATGAAATATACTTTACATCAGGCAATTTTTAGATCTCGTCCTTCAAAATGAAGACACGTAGCACACATAAAGCCTGATACTTTTTATGGCAACTTGTACCAGTGGAGTTTAACATACGTTGTTGAAATGAACATATTTTATGTGTATCCTGGATAATGCCATATTCATTTTCTATAATGATGTGTTCAGGGACTCCATTTTTTTCCCTCAATTAAGCCTGTTCTTTAATTTCTTTATTTTAGGCCAAATTGATAATCAAGACATATCCTGTACATATTTCACTACAGTGTTATGCTGACAGTGGGACAAATGCATTATCACCTTTTCCTTTTGCACTTTTTGAATTTTTCCTCCACTTCTTTCAAGATCCATAACTTTTTTATTTTTCTGTCTACATTGCTTTGCAGGGTGAGTGGTAGTTTTGAGTAACAAAGTAGGATCCAGCTCACCATAAGAGACATCTTGGAAGTGTTTGGAGCCCAGAAACGCATCAACGTGTGGAACAATCGTAAAATGAAGATAATACAGTTCAACAAACTGGATAGGCTTTTATTCATACATAGTGCATTGTGAAGGACAAAATCAGCAGTACCGCTAGACCAAATGCGACATCAACACATTTCGGGTGACAGTCCACTTAGTCATGATGAGTATTGAGTAACACCACTCACTTTGCTATATAACATACTGAAAACAGGAAAAAAATCAAAGTGGAGTGAAATGGTGATGAAAATCCAATTCCATCATTGTTTTTTTTACAGCCTTTACAGTCTGAAAAAATATTATTCTTCATGTCTGTACATTTATGACAACACTAGACTTGTATATATTTTTTTTCTTTATTCAGAAATTTGTAAAAAAAAACATTGGTTTGTGCCGCCATTCTAGGAGATCTATAACTTTCTGTTTCTGCTAATAGGGTCGAGGGCTTGTTTTTCGTGTGGAAGCTGTACTTTGTATTGATAAATTTTTGAAGATCATAAAATGTTTTGAATGCTTTTTATTGCATTTTCGGTGTAGTGACTGAAAATAAGGTAATTTTGTCGGTATTAATGTTTGGGTTAATCAGTATTATATTTTCATAGTACTGATTTTAATGGATGTGGTGATACCTACCAAATACTGTATCTTTTTATTTATTTGCTTCATTATTTTTGAGTTGGGAAAAGGAGGAAAGGAACAATTTAGACATTATATATACTGTATATATATAAATATATATATTTTTTTTCTTTTTCAAAACATTTAGTAATTTTCACTATGGCTTGAGCTTGCAATCATTTGATCACTTGTAATACGTAATGCAATACTAAAGTACTTCAACATACAAGGAAATTACTGAAATTCTATAAGGATCACTCAACCACAAATAAGTAATGCTGTCTGAAAGAGAGACAGTGTGTGGCCCAGCTTCGCAAGGCACACATGTCTCCTGGAAAATGCACAGGAAGGTAACTGTAAAGCTTGATATTCATTCACGCACACTTCTCAGCATTGCCACTAGAGGCATATCAGACTATTTAGTAGTGTGACGTAGCAATAGTGATTCCATTCTAGTCAGAGCTCAGCCTGAGCTAGACAGAAGTGATTCAAGTTCCTGTCTTTGGACGGAGAAGATCAGATTAGTCTTGGAGGGAGAGGAGAGAAGACTGAACCCACACAGAGCTTGTGTAGCTCATCTGATAAGAAAGTGGAGGCTAGTACGGGTGAAGAGAATCATCTTAGCCTAGTCAGAGCTACCCCTTAACCTGCTACTCAGAACAAGCTGTCTGTGTTCCTAAGAAAGTGGAAGGTGACTCTCAGAGCTACAGCGTAAATACAGTCTGACGAAGCGTCCTGTGAGCTGCTCTGGACAGAGTTCTGTGAAGGAAAGAAGGAAAGGAATTACAGCAGTTATACCAACGAGTCAACTGAGAACAGGTCAGTGAGCACTGAAGGGAAGCTGACCTTGACACCATTGCTACACGTGCTTATGTTAAGGGCGAGAGCAGGGCGAAGGGCGAGTGGAGAAGCAAGAGTGACTAAGGGACAAATCACCCTCACTCAGTTAACCGGACACCGGGGTCCGAAGCGTTGCTAGTGCTTCACGCCTAGTAATAAGATAACCGGAGGCTTTCTGGACTACAAGTCGCAGAAGGTAGCCCTAAGCGCTAATACGTAAACGGAGTCAGGGAGAACGGGGACTTTGAGTCAAGTGCACGACAAAAGTAAGGACTTAGTTCTCTCAACATCTGATAATCAGAGACATAGAAGGCTCCACCACAATGTTGGCCGGGCGCAGTTGCTATTAAAAGAGTTGCACTTGACTTTATGCAAGTTGTACTCACACACATTAAAAGGATAAAGGAGGCCTCTAACCTGCTCAACAGTTTTCCTGAATGTGCATTCTCCAACCTGACCAGCTTCCCGGGACATACCTGCTACATCTACAAGTAAAGGTATGGAAAGAGACTGCATTGTGTGTGACTGAATTCTTATCTGCACCCTGCATCACCACCATAGACTTTGAGGGACCAGTCCCACCTGTGGGGGACTTAACACCTAGCTGCCATAACATCCCCTCAGAGATCTACCCTGCAGCGCTGGTCAATCAGATCAGAAACCACAGGTGGCGTCACGAACTACTATAACTACAATCCCCTGTAAATATTCCCCCATTGCATGACCGCCAGGGCCACGGACCGAGCTCTGCTGCCAGTGACAACTCCCATAGACTTCCATGGGCTCGGTGCCGAGTACCCCATAGCCCTGGTACCACCAATGTGGTGCGCGTCATCTTTTGGCGTCACGAACAGGATACGAAGCTTACTGGATGTGAGTCCTGTGTGCCTATTGAACTGTTTTGTGCAAAAAGACTGTGTAGCGTTTTTGTGATTTTTGGCGCCATTTTCCGCCATTTTGCCGCTGGTGAAGAAGGTGGGCGTGCATTCGTGGGCGTACCCCCCCTGTGGCGCAAAAGTTATGGCCGCCCTCTCAAAATGCTACTATAATGTCAGATCCTATCCCACTGCAAGGGAGATCCGCCTCCTCTTAATCTTCTATGCAAAAAAGAGGAAGCGCAAATCCCGCCTCCACGGAAGAGACCAGATTGTTCCTGATGGAAAACACAGTCTGGCCTGGAGAGAGATGGAAGAAGGACAAGAGCAGCTGTGTGAGGGAACGGTGGAGCGCAGGCCCTGTTCCCCAGTAAAGCTGTTGCTTGAACCGGAGCCATCCCTAGTCCGGGACCTTCAACAAACCCTGCTGGAGATAAAGGAGGAGAATGCGGCGCTTAAAAAGTTGATCCAGCGCCAGGCAGACATGGAGGAGACCGAGAGACGCTGGTGTGCCCAGACACAGCGGCTGCTGTGGGACGCAGTGCTCTCTCCTACAGGAACAACGCCATTACCTGACCTTCCTGTGTCACTGCTGAAGAAAGCTGAAGGAAAACCGGAGGCCGGCCCCAAAAGAGCTGTACCTGACCCCACCGATGGAGCGGTGGAAGAGAAGGAGGCTGAGGAGGCCCTGCCTGTTCCGGAGTGCCAGCTAGGCCAGGAGGCCGCAGCAGATTACAGTTCCCCGGTAGGAACACCGGAGGGGTCCCAGCCATCACTGCCGGAAATCGATTGGGACGCAATGCAGTATCTGGATGACGTCACTTATGCTGTAAAAGTGGAGAATGAGCAGCGACGCCGTGATCTGGATAAGCAACGCCAACAGGAGCAGAGAGAGGCGCAGCAGCAGCGGCAGCGGTACCATGAAAAGTTCCTCGCTGACAAGACCGTCCGGAAGAACAAAGGTACACGACGGGAACCGCGGCGCCAGGGGTGCATAACAGGGTTCCAGCTCCGCAAAGGCTGGGGCTTCATACATGAGCCGGGCCTATACCAAGAGATCTTTGTGAGTCGGAGAGATGTGGAGTCCCACTTACCCATCGGGCACCCTGGGAGGGATCTTGTAAACGGGGACATTGTCAGCTACACGCGGCACTGGGGGTTAAAAGGGTGGTACGCCTTAAACGTTACCCGTGTCAGCGACCCCGTCCCTGAAGCCAGTGAGGTCTCCCGTGCCACAGCACCGCGAACCCCAGCAGCGTCATCTTTGGCGTCCGCACCAGGCCGTGCACCAGCATCACCCCCTGCGTACTCCTCTACACCCAGGTCTTGCTCTGCAACGCAACCTGCGACCATTTCAGCATCACAATCTGCGACTACCTCAGCAACGCAACCTGCGACCATTTCAGCATCACAATCTGCGACTACCTCAGCAACGCAACCTGCGTTATACTACAGGGAGATACCCGTTGGGTTCCCAGTTCGAATAAAGGATGTAGCCACTCAAACACAGATAGCAGGACATGATCTCTTTGTTATGCGTTCAAAAGAACACCGCGTTGTTCCAGCCCCAGGAGTGGAAGACGTTATTGAAGTTAGCAAGAAAGATGAAACACAGTAGGACCCAGACAGGGGTTTACTGCAACTGAACATGTACAAAGTTTGAAAAAGATGAAGATTTGCACTTTACTATTGATAAATGTTACATAGTATGTTGCTTATTTAAAGTAGAATACCCGGCTGGGTAAAAGTTGATTGAAATGTGATTTTACTTGAAAAGTGTTTTACCATGCAAAGGACTGCGTGGCTGTGGACTTTGCCAGCCCAAAAACTTTTATTGTGAATAGTTCGCACTTCGGTGCCCCATTTTGGTTTTACATAAAGCCTTACTACCTCTGAAGAAAAACCCGTATGGTGTGGCCTAGAGTGAGGTCTGCAGCAATGAAGTCCTGCAGCCCACCCAGGACCCACGTGGGAGGTTTTTGGTGCGGGTCCTCCACAAGAATCTTGTCTTATACTGTATATATTTATTGAAAAGTATTTTGATAATTTTCTATTGATTTATGTACAAATTGTAACGTTCAAGAGTTCGTACCTCCCGCAAGGGATGAGTTATTATGTTGATGTTATATGCAAAACAAAAATGTTTTTCTTTTCTATTTCAGCCCGGGAGTGCTGAGTTTAACTAGGGGGGGATGTGTGGCCCAGCTTCGCAAGGCACACATGTCTCCTGGAAAATGCACAGGAAGGTAACTGTAAAGCTTGATATTCATTCACGCACACTTCTCAGCATTGCCACTAGAGGCATATCAGACTATTTAGTAGTGTGACGTAGCAATAGTGATTCCATTCTAGTCAGAGCTCAGCCTGAGCTAGACAGAAGTGATTCAAGTTCCTGTCTTTGGACGGAGAAGATCAGATTAGTCTTGGAGGGAGAGGAGAGAAGACTGAACCCACACAGAGCTTGTGTAGCTCATCTGATAAGAAAGTGGAGGCTAGTACGGGTGAAGAGATCATCTTAGCCTAGTCAGAGCTACCCCTTAACCTGCTACTCAGAACAAGCTGTCTGTGTTCCTAAGAAAGTGGAAGGTGACTCTCAGAGCTACAGCGTAAATACAGTCTGACGAAGCGTCCTGTGAGCTGCTCTGGACAGAGTTCTGTGAAGGAAAGAAGGAAAGGAATTACAGCAGTTATACCAACGAGTCAACTGAGAACAGGTCAGTGAGCACTGAAGGGAAGCTGACCTTGACACCATTGCTACACGTGCTTATGTTAAGGGCGAGAGCAGGGCGAAGGGCGAGTGGAGAAGCAAGAGTGACTAAGGGACAAATCACCCTCACTCAGTTAACCGGACACCGGGGTCCAAAGCGTTGCTAGTGCTTCACGCCTAGTAATAAGATAACCGGAGGCTTTCTGGACTACAAGTCGCAGAAGGTAGCCCTAAGCGCTAATACGTAAACGGAGTCAGGGAGAATGGGGACTTTGAGTCAAGTGCACGACAAAAGTAAGGACTTAGTTCTCTCAACATCTGATAATCAGAGACATAGAAGGCTCCACCACAATGTTGGCCGGGCGCAGTTGCTATTAAAAGAGTTGCACTTGACTTTATGCAAGTTGTACTCACACACATTAAAAGGATAAAGGAGGCCTCTAACCTGCTCAACAGTTTTCCTGAATGTGCATTCTCCAACCTGACCAGCTTCCCGGGACATACCTGCTACATCTACAAGTAAAGGTATGGAAAGAGACTGCATTGTGTGTGACTGAATTCTTATCTGCACCCTGCATCACCACCATAGACTTTGAGGGACCAGTCCCACCTGTAGGGGACTTAACACCTAGCTGCCATAACATCCCCTCAGAGATCTACCCTGCAGCGCTGGTCAATCAGATCAGAAACCACAGGTGGCGTCACGAACTACTATAACTACAATCCCTGTAAATATTCCCCCATTGCATGACCGCCAGGGCCACGGACCGAGCTCTGCTGCCAGTGACAACTCCCATAGACTTCCATGGGCTCGGTGCCGAGTACCCCATAGCCCTGGTACCACCAATGTGGTGCGCGTCAACAGCATAAAAGTATTAAGGCTGTAAACACAATGATAAAGTTGGCACATCTTGTTACATATCAAACACATTACGCTTCTTTGCTCATCTTTTGGGTATACCACTAATTTGTGCCTAGATTATAGTGCACATCACTTACTTATACATGTGGCACACTTTACATATCTACTTCATTATGCTATGCGCTCATTTCCACATACTTTTAAAGGGGACAGGGATGCTAGCGCTGACTGGGCACCAGCAGCACGTCACAACAACAGTACGAGAGCGAGTGCCGACACCGCGGGAATGGTTCCGGCACGGGAGGTGAGTATAGGCCTTATTATTTTATCAGGGCCAAGCGAGGGGTATGACAAGAAGTTGTCCAAGTAGTGAACAACTTCTTTAAGTGATTAGTGAGGTGAAGGTGGTGTCTAAAATTTTTAGTATATGTGCGTTCGATTTTGGGATCAATTTGAGACAGATAAGTAATGAATCTGCCCTACTATTTGTATAATACATGAAATTAGAATGTTTAAACAATTTCACCTTTACATGAAAGTTAGTAATATTATACTGTCACCATAATGTCACCTTTTGAGGCTATCACTGCAATCAAACGATTCCTGTAACTGTCAATGAGACTTCGGCACCTCTCCACAGGTATTTTGGCCCACTCCTCAAGAGCAAACTGCTCCAGTTGTCTTGTGTTTGAAGGCTGCCTTTTCCAGTCGGCATTTTCAGCTCTTTCGAAAGATGCTCTATAGGATTTAGGTCAGGGCTCATAGAAGGCCACTTCAGAATAGTCCAATGTTTTCCTCTTAGCCATTCTTGGGTGTTTTTAGCTGTGTGTTTTGGGTCATTATCCTGTTGCAAGACCCATGACCTGCGACTGAGACCAAGCTTTCTGACACTGGGCAGCACATTTCTCTCTAGAATCCCTTGATAGTTTTGAGATTTCATTGTACCCTGCACGGATTCTAGACACCCTGTGCCAGATGCAGCAAAGCAGCCCCAGAACATAACAGAGCCTCCTCCATGTTTTACAGTAGGGACTGTGTTCTTTTGTTGATATGCTTAATTTTTCCATCTGTGAACATAGAGCTGATGTGCCTTGCCAAAAAGTTCCATTTTTGTCTCATCTGTCCATAGGACATTCTCCCAGAAGCTTTGTGGCTTGTCAACATGTAGTTTGGCAAATTCCAGTCTGGCTTTTTTATGATTTTTTTTCAACAATGGTGTCCTCCTTGGTTGTCTCCCATGAAGTCCACTTTGGCTCATACAACGACGGATGATGTGATCTGACACTGATGTTCCTTGAGCTTGAAGTTCACCTTTAATCTGTTTAGAAGTTTTTCTGGGCTCTTTTGTTACCATTCATATTATCCGTCTCTTTGATTTGTCATTAATTTTCCTCCTGCGGCCATGCCAGGGAGGTTGGCTATAGTCCCATAGAGCATAAATTTCTGAATAATATGTGCAACTGTAGTCACAGGAACATCAAGCTGCTTGGAGATGGTCGTATAAATTTTACCTTTTAACATGTTTGTCTATAATTCTCTTTCTAATCTCCTGAGACAACTCTTTCCTTCGCTTCCACTGGTCCATGTTGAGTGTGATACATAGTGTTGGACTGGGGTGCCATGGGCCCACCAATAACAATGACCTTAGTGGACCCACTTTTCACATGCATACAAATATTACAGTACCCTTATTCACAAACTTACCTATCTCTCTCTCTACTATATAATCGTCTAATTCTGTCTGTCTGTAACGGAAATCCCACGTCGCTGATTGGTCGCGCCTGGCCGGACACGACCAATCAGCGACAAGTGCAGTCCAGCTGCGAATTGGCGCAGGATTTGAACCACGCACGCCACCACTATCATCGGAAGATCAGCGGCACTAGCCGCTGATCTCCCGACGGTAGCCGCAGGTCATCTCCTGCCGCAGCGGAAGTACCCCGACCGGCGGCCTCCACGTAAACCCCAGCAGCAGTCTCCACGTACACCCCACCAGCAGCAGCTTCTATATACCCCAGCAGCAGCCTCCACATATACCTCAGCAGCAGCAGCCTCCACATATACCCCAGCAGCAGCAGCCTCCACATATACTCCAGCAGCAGCCTCCACATATAACCCAGTAGCAGCCTCCACGTACATTCCAGCAGCAGCCTCTATATACACCCCAGCAGCCTCTATATACACCCCAGCAGCAGCAGCCTCTATATACACCCCAGCAGCCTCTATATACACCCCAGAAGCCTCTATATACACCCCAGCAGAGTCTATATACACCACAGAAGCCTCTATATACAGCCCAGCAGCCTCTATATACACCCCAGCAGCCTCTATAAATACTCCAGAAGCCTCTATATACAGCCCAGCAGCCTCTATATACACCCCAGCAGCCTCTATATACACCCCAGCAGCCTCTATATATACCCCAGAAGCCTCTATATACAGTTCAGCAGCCTCTATATACACCCCAGCAGCCTCTATATACACCCCAGCAGCCTCTATATACACCTCAGAAGCCTCTATATAAACCCCAGCAGCCTCTATATACACCCCAGCAGCAGCCTCCAGCACACAGTAAAACAAAACCAAATGATGATGTGTAGCCCTGGTATGTAAGGCACACATTATCCTGGAGTCTGAACAGAAAGGTAACAGTTAAAGCTCACATCATCCATTCACACTTTAGACACACCCTCAGGGTATATAAGCTAGTGACATGCAGCAGAGGTGGGGAGTAGTGAGAAGTCTTCCAGGAAGTGAAGTGAAAGACAGTCACTCAGTTGGTTCCTGTCAGCAGTTCATAACGTGGAGGCTAGTAAGGGTGAGCCAGTTCATCTTAGCCTAGTCAGAGCTGTTCCTTAACCTGAAGACAGAGACAGCTTTGAAGAAAGGAAAGTTTGCAGCAGAAACTTCAGTCGCCTGTCCCAAGGACAGTGAAGTTCAGTTGATGTGTTCCTGAACTAGGAGAATACTGAGAATCTGTCAGCGAGCTCCAAGGAAGAAGCAAGAAAGGATTGACTTGTACTACCTTAGGAAGTGTGCAGTGCCTGTGTTGAGACTGGAAAGCAGGGCGAAGGGCACAGTGGAGAGGACGGAGCAGTGCCTTAGGTAGTGAATTGCCTACACTAATTATCCGGTCACTGGGGACCGAGGAGTTGCTATTGATTCACTCATAGTAACGGGACAACGAGTCTTACTGGACCTTAGGTCGCAGAAAGCAGCCCTTGAAGTGTCGGTACGTAATCGGGGTCAGGAGGAACAAGGACTTTTAGCTAGGCCTAGCATAGAAGGACTCTGTTCTCACCACATAGAAGGCTCCACCACAATACTGACCGGGCAGTACAGCTATGGAGTTAGCTGGAGTATTCGGAGTTAACTTAGTTCCATGCTAGTTGGACTCATCATATTGAAAGTTAAGGAGGCCTCTAACCTGCTCTGCTGTTACCTGGACGTGCAGTCTCCACCCGACCAGCTCCCGGGACCTGCCTAAACATCTGACAAGTAAAAGGTATGGAAAGACGCTGGATGGTGTGAGACTGATTCATTTATCTGCACCCTACATCATTATAACCATAGACTTTGAGGGACCAGTCCCACCTGTGGGGGACCCGTCATCTAGCTGCCATAACATCCCCTCAGAGATCTACAGCAGCGCTGGTCTTAAGGTACTGCCACACTTAGCTATCCCGCTAGCGATCTCGTTAGCGTTGCATACTAATGAGATCGCTAGCGGGATTGTTTCTATATCGCTAAATGCGGCCACATTTAGCGATATAGTTAACGACGCTATCGCCGTTAGCGATCTTCTTAACGACTTTAGCGGTACAAAAGTACCGCTAAATCGCTAAGAAAATGTGCCACACAGCGATTAGATACTTACCCAGCGGGAGCGCCAGCGATGAAATAGGGTCCGGAACGATTCCAGCGGCGAGCGAGATCACAGCAGGAAGCTCGTCGCTGGAAGCTGCCGCACTGAACAATATCGCTAACGGGATCGCTAAATAGTGACGTTTTTTAGCGATCCCGTTAGCGATATTGTTTAGTGTGGCATACCCTTTAGTGACTAGAAAACTACAGGTGGCGTCACGAACTGTTATCTACTAATCCCTGTAAATAATCCCCCCATCATACGCCTGACCGCCAGGCCCACGGACCGAGCCACGCTACCAGTGACATTCCCTATAGAAATCTACAGGCTCGGCTCCGAGTACCCCATAGCCCTGGTAACCCACAATTGTGGTGCGGGTCAACACAATTATACTCACCTTTCACTTTAAAATGAGATCCAACGTCAAGTTGCAAGTTTTTGAAACCCCTTTACAAGGAAAGTTGCTTATAGATAGTTAAAAGGTATTCACAAGAAATGTGGTGTACAAAAATATTTTGGGTTGATATTGTTAACAAATATATTATAGTGTCAATGAACTTCTTTCGTACGATGATTTAACCCCTTCACCCCCAAGGGTGGTTTGCACGTTAATGACCGGGCCAATTTTTACAATTCTGACCACTGTCTCTTTATGAGGTTATAACTCTGGAACGCTTCAACGGATCTTCGCCATTCTGAGAATGATTTCTCGTGACATATTGTACTTCACGTTAGAAGTAAAATTTCTTCGATATAACTTGCGTTTCTTTTTGAAAAAAACGCAAATATGGCAAAAATTTTGCAATTTTCAAACTTTGAATTTTTATTTCCTTAAAACAGAGAAATATATCACACAAAATAGTTAAGAAATAACATTTCCCACATGTCTACTTTACATCAGCACAATTTTGGAACCAAAATTTTTTTTTCTTAGGAAGTTATAAGGGTTAAAAGTTGACCAGCGATTTCTCATTTTTACAACAAAATTTACAAAGCCATTTTTTTTAGGGACCACCTCATATTTGAAGTCACTTTGAGGGGTCTATATGGCAGAAAATACCCAAAAGTGACACCATTCTAAAAACTGCACCCCTCAAGGTACTCAAAACCACATTCAAGAAGTTTATTAACCCTTCAGGTGCTTCACAGGAGCTGAAGCAACGTGGAAGGAAAAAATGAATATTTAACTTTTTAGCCACAAAAATGATATTTACAAACTTTTTTTTATTTTCACAAGGGTAAAAGGAGAAAATGGACAGATAAGGTTGTTGTGCAATTTCTCCTGAGTACGCCAATACCCAATATGTGGGGGAAAACCACTGTTTGGGCACACGGTAGAGCTCGTAAGGGAAGGAGCACCGTTTGACTTTTTCAAACTTAAATTGGCTGGAATTGAGATTGGACGCCATGTCACGTTTGCAGTACCTCTGATGCGCCTAAACAGTGGAAACCCCCCACAAGTGACACCATTTTGGAAACTAGACCCCCTAAGGTACTTATCTAGATCTGTGGTGAGCACTTTGAACCCCCAAGTGTTTCACAAAAGTTTATAATGCCTGGCTGTGAAAAAAAAAAAAAACAATTTTCCACAAAAATGATTTTTTAGTCCCAAATTTTTGAATTTTCCCAAGGAAATTGGACCCCAAAAGTTGTTGTCCAATTTGTCCTGAGTATGCTGATACCCAATATGTGGGGGGGGGGAACTGCTTGGGCGCACGGCAGGGCTTGTAAAGAAAGTAGTAACGTTTTGGAATGCAAACGTTGATGGGGGTCATGTTCCGTTTGCAGTGCCCAGATGAGCCTAAACAGTGGAAACCCCCCACAAGTGACCCCATTTTGGAAACTACACCCCTAACGAACTTATCTAGATCTTTGGTGAGCTCTTTGAACCCCCAAGTGCTTCACACAAGTTTATAATGTCTGGGCATGAAAATAAAAAATCCTATTTTTTCCCACAAAAATTATCTTTTAGTCACTAATTTTTTATTTTCCCAAGGGTAACAGGAGAAATTGGACCACAAAAGTTGTTGTCCAATTTGTCCTGAGTATGCTGATAGCCCATATGTGGGGGGGAACCACTGTTTGGGCGCACGGCAGAGCTCGGAATGGAAGGAGCACCATTTGACTTTTTCCAACCAAAATTGGCTGGAATTGAGATTGGATGCCATGTTGCATTTGGAGAGCCCCTGATGTGCCTAAACAGTGGAAACCCCCACAAATGACCCTATTTGGGAAACTAGACCCCCTAAGGCACTTATCTAGATCTTTGGTGAGCAATTTGAACCCCAAGTGCTTCACACAAGTTTATAACGTAGAGCCGTAAAATTAAAAAATCATATTTTTTCCACAAAAATGATCTTTACCCCAATTTTTATTTTCCCAAGGGTAACAAGACTCCAAAAGTTATTGTGCAATTTGTCCTGAGTGCGCTGATACCCCATATGTGGGAGTAAACCACTGTTTGGGTGCATGGCAGAGTTTGGAAGGGAAGGAGCGCCGTTTGACTTTTTCAACGCAGAATTGGCTGGACGCCATGTCGTGTTTGGAGAGCTCCTGATCTGCCTAAACAGTGGAATCCCCCACAAATGACACCATTTTGGAAACTAGACCCTCAAGGAACTTATCTAGATGTGTGGTGAGAACTTTGAACCCCCAGGTGTTTCACTAAAGTTTATAACGTACAGCCGTAAAATAAAAAATCCTTTTTTTTTTTACAAAAATGATTTTTTCGCCCCCAATATTTTATTTTCACAAGGGTAACAGGAGAAATTGGACCCCAAAAGTTGTTGTGCAATTTGTCCTGAGTACGCTGATACCCAATATGTGGGAGAAAACTACTGTATGGGCACACGTCGGGGCTCAGAAGGGAAGTAGTGACGTTTTGGATTGCAGACTTTGATGGAATGGTCTGGGGGCATCATGTCGCATTTGGAGAGCCCCTGATGCACCTAAACAGTGGAAACCCCCCACAAGTGACCCCATTTTGGCAAATAGCCCCCACAAGGAATTTATCTAGATGTGTGGTGAGCACTTTGAACCCCGAAGTGCTTCACAGAAGTTTATAACGTACAGCCGTAAAAATAAAAAAATCTTTTTTTTTTTTACAAAAATGATATTTTCGCCCCCAGTTTTTTATTTTCCCATGGGTAACAGAAGAAATAGGACAAATTGCACAATAACTCTTGGGGTCTAGAGTACGCTGATACCCCATATTTGGGGGTAAACTACTGTTTGGGCGCATGGCAGAGCTCAGAAGTGAAGGAGCACCGTTTGACTCTTTCAACGCAGAATTGGCTGGAATTGAGATCAGACGCCATGTCACATTTGGAGAGCCCCTGATGTGTCTAAACAGCGGAAACCCCCCAATTCTAACTCCAACCCTAACACACCCCTAACCCTAGACCCAACCCTAACCACAAACCTAACCCTAACACACCCCTAACCCTAACTTTAGCGCCAACCCTAACCCTAACTTTAGCCGCAACCCTAACCCTAATGGGAAAATGGAAATAAATACATTTTTTTTATTTTATTATTTTTCCCTAACTAAGGGGGTGATAAAAGGGGGTTTGATTTACTATTTATAGCGGGTTTTTATGATTGGCAGCTGTCACGCTAAAAGACGCTTTTTATTGCAAAAAATAGTTTTTTGCATCGCCACATTTTGAGAGCTATAATTTTTGCATATTTTGGCCCACTGAGTCATGTGAGGTCTTATTTTTTGCGGTACGAGTTGACGTTTTTATTGGTACCATTTTTGAGCACATGACATTTTTTGATCGCTTTTTTATATCGATTTTTGGGAGGTTAGAATGAACAAAAATCAGCAATTCATGAATTTCTTTTGGGGGAGGTGTTTTTACTGTTCCGCGTGTGGTAAAATTGATAAAGCAGTTTTATTCTTCGGGTCAGTACGATTATGGCGATACCTCATTTATATCATTTTTTTATGTTTTGGCGCTTTTATAGAATAAAAACAATTTTATATAAAAAATAATTATTTTTGCATCACTTTATTCTGCGAGCTATAACTTTTTGATTTTTTCGCTGATGATGCTGTATGGTGGCTCGTTTTTTGCGGGACAAGATGACGTTTTCAGTGGTACCATGTTTATTTATATCGGTCTTTTTGATCGCGTGTTATTCCACTTTTTATTCGGCGATATGATGATAAAGCATTGATTTTTTGCTTTGTTTTTTTTTTCTTAAGGGTTCACTAAAGGGGTTAACTAGTGGCAACAGTTTTATAGGGGGGTCGTTACGGACGCGGCGATACCAAATATGTGTACTTTTATTGTTTTGTTTTTTTTATTTACAGGAAGAAATGAATTTATTGAGGAATATTTTTTTTTTAATTTATTTTGGAATTTTTTTTAAAACATGTTTTTTATTTTTATTTTTTTTATTTTTTTAACTTTTTTACTTTGTCCCAGGGTGGGACATCACTTTATTTTATCAGATCGCTGGTGTGACAGTGTGCACAGCACTCTGTCACACCAGCGATCGCACAGGCATAGCTGCAGGCTTCTCAGTGCCTGCTCTCAGCAGGCACTGAGGAAGCTGCCTCCCTGCAGGACCCGGCGGCCATCTTGGATCCGGGTCCTGGGAGGGAGGAAGCTCTCAGAACAGCGCGATCACATCGCGCTGGTCTGAGGGTCTCAGGGGAGCGCGCAGGGACCCCCCTCCCTGCACGATGCTCCCCTGTGCCCCCGGTACACCGCGATCATGTTTGATCGCGGTGTGCCAAGGGGTTAATGTGTCAGAAGCGGTCCGTGACCGCTCCTGACACACAGTCACGGGTGTCAGCTGTGATAATCAGCTGGGAGCGCAGCTGGTGTCAGCTGTGATAATCAGCTGGGAGCGCAGCTGATCGCCTATGACGTACTATCCCATCCATGGTCAGATTGGCACGGGTTTCATGGACGGGATAGTACGTCTGATGTCAGAGAGGGGTTAAATACAGTTAGATATTCATGTAATAGTTTATATATTTTGATGATCTGTTTAATAATTTCGATCAGTTGTATTAAGTTCTATGAGCAATAACATTTAATGATAATGTATATATTTTACCCGGAAAATCCTGTGTAATTATTGCATTATTCTTAAATCTTCATAAATAAACTACATACATATTCTAGAATACCCGATGCGTTAGAATCGGGCCACCATCTAGTATAATAATAAATTGGTTAATTTCGTTAATGAATGATGAGATGCTGCTTTATTCTCTACAGAGTAAATCATGTAAATTATGCCAAGTACTACCCATATAGTGAAGTTGAGGGCCCATGACTCCACAGGAGGCCACCGGGGGATTCCCCTGTTCCCCTATGGGCCAGTCCGAGCCTGGTGATACACACCATGTCACCAAACAGCACTGTGAGTACCTGTAGCCCTCTATACAGGCCCACTCACTGATTCCAAGATTGTAGACACCTGTGATGCTGGATTTAAGATGTCCCTTTTGTCACATATTTAGAGGGGTACCATCATTTCTGTCCAGGTCTATTTCATGAGTTTTATTTTTTTTTAAATTCTGTGGAAGCATGGTTGAAAAGCAATGTCTGACTTTCATTTGTTCATTTTCATTTATTTTTGATTTATTATTTCTTTTGTCAGATTCAAGTTACCGTATATGCTCGAGTATAAGCCGAGGTTTTCAGCCCATTTTTTAAGGCTGAAAGTGCCCCTCTCGGCTTATACTCGAGTCATATACCGGGGGTCAGCGGGGGAGGGGGAGCGCGGGTGTCAGAGATCATACTCACCCGCTCCTGGCGCATGATCTCTGCAGCCCCTGCTACTCCCATGGTCTCAGCGCCGCAGCTCTTCCAGGTTTCAGCGGTCATGTGGTACCGCTCATTAAAGTCATGAATATGCACATATTCATGACTTTAATGAGCGGTACCACGTGACCGCTGAAACCTGGAAGAGCTGTAGCGCCGAGACCATGGGAGTAGCAGGGGCTGCAGAGATCGTGTGCGAGGAGTGGGTGAGTATGACGGGGGGAGGACGGTGAGCAGAGCAATATTCACCTGTTCCCGTTCCACCCCGCGCGCTGTCATCTGTGTCCTGCCATCCTCTGTCTGTGACGTTCAGGTCAGAGGGCGCGATGATGTAGTCAGTGCGCGCCCTTTGCTCAACGTCACTGCAGAGACCCAGGAGACAGAGCAGCGTGCGGCGGTGGAACGGGGACTTGTAAATATCGCCAGTGTCGGGGGCCCGAGCAAGTGGTGACACCGGCACCTGGCCCACATAGCGCGCCGGTGTCCCCGCCTGCTCAGGACACTGGCACCTGGCCCACAGCGACGAGAGGTGAGTATGTCATTTTTTATTTTTTAATTGCAGCAGCAGCAATATATGGGGGTATTTATCTATGGAGCTTCTTCTTGGGCCACCATTACACCTTGTGCAGGATTTTATGGGGGGTATTTATCTATGGAGCATCTTTTTGGACCACCATTAACCCTTGTGCAGCATTTTATGGGGGGTATTTATCTATGGAGCTTCTTTTTGGGCCACCATTAACCCTTGTGCAGCATTTTATGGGGTTTTTTATCTATGGAGCATCTTCTTGGGCCACCATTAACCCTTGTGCAGCATTTTATGGGGGGGGTATTTATCTATGGAGTATCTTTTGGGACCACCATTAACCCTTGTGCAGCGCCACCCTTGGCTTATACTCGAGTCAATAGGTTTTCCCAGTTTTTTTGTGGCAAAATTAGGGGCCTCGCCTTATACTCGGGTCGGCTTATGTTCGAGTATATATGGCATTTCTGTCACCATTGTGGGTTTTTCTGTCATTAAACGAGAGGTACCAACAATTTTGACCACGAGTGAACATCCCCAAGACGTCAATCTCTACTCCAATGCGAGCAGAACATCAGCCATTTCAATGGCTCTTGAATTGGAATAACCAGCAATAAAGGCTACATGTTTGACATCCTTTGGACTGTAATTGGATTATAAATAGAAATCTTCCTTAGATTACATCTACAACCTTTCTTGGACTACAAACAAGTTCATCACAAGATTCCAACTCTCAAAGGAACCAGGATTACAAATATCAGACTTTAAGATGTTCAGGATATGTTAATAAATCAATGGGTGGAATCAAGGTCCACTTGGTTTTATATTATATCTGAACCGAACTTTCCTCTCAATGGGGTTGATGGGAATCCCTGAAACCAACAAGTGTTCATATACAACTAAGCTTTTATATACTTATTGTGTGTTACTATGTGTGTGCTACTAACCTTCAGTCTTTTCTTTTTAAGCTTACAATTTACACCAAGAATCTATTCTATTATTTCTAAACACTGTTTTTCGGTGATTACTTTGTATCTCCGTTCATACTGCACCCACACACACAAATGATACACCATTTGTAAGGTAAACTTGCCCCCTTCAGCAAGAAAATAGCCAAACAAACCACACATCCACGATTTGATCACAAAATACATTTTAAACATTAATTTTCATAAACCTGCAGTAAGGAAAAATGACCTGTAGGTGGCACCACAGTACCCCAAAGCACATTACCACAAAGTTGCTTACAGACATCACAAAAAAATCCAAACATTTGCCTTGGGGTCTTTCCAGCTTGCTCAAGTGCTTGCCCAGCCTATTTCAGGCACATTGAAGGATTGCACACTTCACTGCAGGTGAGTCACATATGCAAACACATGTGTAAACATGCACTGCTTTTTCGCTGATTACTTCGCCCCACACACACAAATGATACACCATTTGAAAGGTAAACTTGCTCCCTTCAGCAAGAAAAGAGCCAAACAAACCACACATTCACGATTTTAGATTTTATCACTAAATACAGTTTAAACATTTATTTTCCTAAACCTACAGAAAGACACAATGACCTGCAGGTGGCACCTCAACCGGAAGACATTTTTTGGCCTCTACTTATCAAACCAATTTATTGTATTACCAAGCTACATATATAAATACCTGTCTGTGTTCATCATCTCATGAAATACATTTACATTTGACCAGCTTACTTTTTCTGAAATTTCCTGCGCCCCCAACGACCAATGTGCGAAAATTTCGCACGGGCCAAGCTAGACAATAGATAATTTAGTAATTGGTAGTTATATGTATACACTAAAAAAAAAGTAATTATGTACACTTCATTTTCCCTTTCTTTCACTTCCATGCCAGCTTTCCTTTCCCCAATAAAAATTTGTTTCCTACCTTCACCTACAGATCCTTCCCCGCTTTTCCAGTTTTTTTATGTATACATTTGTTTGAAAAAAATATAAAACTCCAATAAAAATAATGAAACACAAATACTGATGTGAATTATTGACTAAGTACTGAATGTGTGAACATGGCCGTAGTTTAGGGTCACATAGTATAGAAAAAATCAGTACAGTTTTCATCCAGAAAAGTGGTACAATTTTTTTCTCACTTGTCATCCTTGTGCAGTCCGTATATATCCATAAAAATTTGATGCCATACTGTGGGTCTGTATGGCATGCAAATTTTTTTCTCGCATCCATCCAACTTCAGAGGAAAATTGCTGCATACTGCAATTTTTTTCAGACAGATTCTGTCAGTGAAAAAAACGGTCCTCAGAACAGCCTCATTGCTAGTGGGCTATCTGATAAAAAAAAATCAATAGCACTCATCCGATTTATACAGTGGGGGAACGAGCCCCTTTCATTCTTTCCCCCAAAAAGTTACATTTCAATTGGAAGGGAAATAAACTTTTTTGGGAAAATTTGAAAAATGTAACAAATATTAAGATTTTAAAGGAAACTGTCACCCTAATTGGCGGGGTTTTAAAAGATGGGTGTTAGATGGGCGGTGTTTT
>JARQOD010000003.1:129653269-129685425 GCA_033576555.1 Oophaga sylvatica
ACTGTGATAGTTTATCAAAATGTACTTTTAGGAGAATGAATGAAAGATTTTTTGAATCTGCCGCCAGGCAGTTTCGGCAGGTGCATTGCGCATGCGCCCGCCAATTTTTTTTACAGGAAGAAGACCCGGGAGGATCGCAGCACAGGAGGACACCGGGAGGTATGGGAGGGTTCGGGGGTACTGGGGACCCTAATTCTCTCCCCTCTGATGTGCAATCACATCAGAGGGGTGAGAAATCATTGTTTTTTTTTTTGCGGTCGCCGTTATACTCGGTATAACGGCGATCGCGACACCGGGGTCGGTAAATACCCCCCCCCCCCGATCATGTTCTCTGGGGTCTCGGCTACCCTCGGCAGCCGAGACCCCAGAGAAAATTGCACAAGCCCCCCCAGCACATCGCGGCGGGCACACTGAGCATGCGTCCGCCATTTTCTAGGCCCCAAAGATGGTGGCGCCCACCGGGGGACACCAGAGGCCACATGGAGGGGATCGGGGGCCACAAGGGGGTCCGATCACATCAGAGGAGAGAAATTAAATGGCACACCATTTATTTATTTTTTGTTGCGATCGCCGTTATAGGGTTAATAACAGCGATCGCAACATCGGGGTCGGTAAAAACCGACCCGATTCATGTTCTCTGAGGTCTCGGCTACCCCCGGTAGCCGAGACCCCGGAGAAAATGCGCCTCTGGGGGGCACTATTCACTTTTTCCACAGCGCCGTTAATTAGTCATATATATTAAAACTACAAAAATATCCAAAAACATATTCCTGCAAATTAGAGGGACCTTCACCATGGAAAGGACTCCATCATTGCATCGAAGTATAAGGATGTGTGATAACAATCTACAGCAAAAGGTGGATACAAAGTATCCAAACACACCACTCAAAAAGGAAAGTATATAGAAAAGTAACAAGCTTTATTTGAAAATACACAAATATCATAGTCATAATTGACAAAGCAAAAGAATATATATATATGAGGAAAGGAATACAGACTCAAGTGAAATGCACATAATGGGATAAAGGGAATGAATAAAAAGACTCAGGGATCATGTGACATAAGGTCACATACCAAAATATCATCATGCATAGAGTAAAGCGTGCCCCAAAGATTACGACAATATAAGGTGCATATGCAACAGGATATATATGGACATAAATATCTCAATCTATAGTCAAATACCGGCACATAAATATGCATGAATAAAGCCTAGCCACAAAAAATCAGGCCATATAAAGTGCACGTGCAGAGATAGATTGGTATAAATGTAGCGACCGACACATACCCATAGTACGTCTGTCCCTATCACCGATGTCCCGACGCGCGTTTCGCGTACCGCTTTTTCAAGGGAAAGTGTGCATGCCATGTCTCAGAATATCCTGGTTTCTATGGGAATAGTACTCACATGTGGGCCAATGATGCGTCGCGCACTGCACCGCCGCCCCCGGGTCTCAGGTGCATCAGTGTCCGGCACTCAAGTTCGGCGTTCGGGGAGGAAATCCTCCGTGACGTCATTTCCGCATTGCCAAAAGCAATAGAGGCCTTCTACAGAATGCAGGAGATCCGAGTGTGGTGCGTGTGCGCGTCGCCATATTGTCGAAGTCCACAAGGGAATATCCACCTCGATTTGACGCATGCGCATGGCCCAAATACTTAAAGTCATATTCAGAAAAAATGCTAAATGCAACACTATATCACCGATGATCAATAATCTATATATAGGGGGTATCTACCAAACAGATGGCAGTGATTGCTATATATTATTGGCCATTACAGGAGGTATTAGGCATTTCAATAAAAATAATAATGAGTGCACCACTATACCACCAATGATTAGCGATCTATATGCAAGCTACAAATAACAATGATTACAATATACTATTCACTATTATAGAAGATATTAAACATCCCAATGAGTATAGCAAGAGATATATAATACAATAACATCGCATTTCATCATCATAATTATTCAGGAAAAAATTCCTAGGGGACACAGCAAAAACACAGTCATGCCACATATCAAGTTTCAATACAAAAAGTTGGTAAAGAGAATCCCCTTGAACTCCTGAAGACCAGAGCAATTCTAGATATAGAGTCCCCAGATGATTATTAGAATTTGATGTAATTAGAAGAAATCCTTTTTCATAAAGCATTTGAATCTCCACCATGAGTAGTCCCATCTTAAACCAGGATAATGAAGAAAGAAGAATTTACTAAAGTGCAAAAAAATAAAATGTAAATGTGAGAATAAAAACAACATGACATAAAAGACTAAAAACAACCAGAGATTCATAAGAAAGGAGCAAAACTGAGTTTCTCATTCAGTCCTGCTGGAGACATAGTACCTAATTCAACGATCCATTTTGTCTCAACTTGTGCCAACATTTGTTTTAGGTTGCCACCTCTTATTCCCCCATGGATCCTATCTATACCCCTAATTTTAAGGCCACCGGGGTCAGAGTTGTGGTATAGACGAAAGTGCCTAGGTAGGGTTTTCAACAGCGATAGGTCCTCCACCTCCCCCGCCGCAAGGATGTCCCTCACGTGCTCCCTCACTCTAATGCGTAATTCCTTCGATGTGAGGCCAATATAGATTTTGGAACAGGGGCATTGTGCAAAATAGATCACATATGAGGAGGTACAGGAGATATAGCGAGTGATCGTATATTCACGGGCACCATCGGCGGTCATAAATGTTTTAGCCCTCACGACATTATGATTACAGGCCACACAGTTACCGCAAGGGTAACAGCCCCATCTTGATTTTTTAGCACCAAACAGATTTTTTGGGGGAATTACATAATTACTTCTTACTAAATGATCCTTGAGGTTTTTACTCCTCCTGGCTGTGATCAAGGGCCTGTCAGAGATTTCCTTTTTCAACACTGGATCTGTTTGAAGAACAGACCAGTGTTTGACCAGGGTCTGATGGATACACTACCAATGGCAGGTAAAAGTAGTGATAAATCTGGTATGTGTATCAACCTTATTTTTAACATTGCCAGAGCCACACAATAATTTTTCTTGTGGGGTGTATTTAGCATGATGGTGTGTGGCCCAGCTATGCAGGCACACATAAAATCCAGGAGAATGCACAGGAAGGTAATCGCAAAAGCTTGCTATTCATGCACTTCACTCACACTTTCAGACACACCCACTAGGGGTATAGGAGGTAGTGACACGTAGCAGAGACCATTCAAGCTTCCTGTCTAAGGACAGTGCAGATCAGTCAGAGAGTTTCCTGTCTTCGGACAGTGCAGTTCAGTGCCAGTTCAGTCTGGACTAGGAGAGAGGACTGAATCCTCGCAGAGCTAGCGTAGCTCACCTGACAAAGAAGTGGAGGCTAGTACGGGTGAAGTGAATCATCCTAGCCTAGTCAGAGCTACCCTTAATCAGTACCTCAGCAGAAGCTGAAACAAGGAGGATACTGAGAGCTGCTCAGCGAGCTCTGGAGAAAGCTGACTTTTCCATCGAAAGCTACAAGTGCTTATGCTAAGAGCGAGAGCAGGGCGAAGGGCGCAGTGGAGAAGGACAGAGAAGTGCTTCAGGTACCAGATTACCTGCACTAATTCACCGGACACCGGAGTCCGAGGCATTGCTAGAGCTTCATGCTTAGTGATAAGAAAACCGGAGACTTTCTGGACTACAGGTCGCAGAAGGCAGCTCCATGTGTCGATACGTAACTGGAGTCAGGAGAACAGGAGTCTAGCGGGACGCTGCAGAAATAGACTTAGTTCTACCACTGAAAAGGCTCTACCACTATGTCGGCCGGGCGTAGTTGCTATTGAAAGAGTTAACTTCGCTTCACGCAAGTTTGGACTCAGATACATATTGAAGTTAAGGAGGCCTCTAACCTGCTCAGCGGTTACCCGAATGTGCATTCTCCACCCCGACCAGCTCCCCGGGATCTGCTTGAACCATCTACCAGTAAAAGGTATGAAAAGAAGCTGCATTGTGTGTGACTGAATTCTTAATTACACCCTGCACCATCACCATAGACTTCCAGGGACCCGTCTCACCTGTGGGAGACTCACCACCCAGCTGCCCCCATAACATCCCCTGTGAAGATCCTAATAGCAGCGCTGGTCCAATTAACCAGATACCACAGGTGGCGTCACAAACTACCTATCCTAATAATCCCCTGTAAATATCCCCCAACGCTTGACTGCCAGGGCCACGGACCGAGTCCCGCTGCCAGTGACATCTCCCATAGAAATCTATGGGCTCGGCTCCGAGTACCCCATAGCCCTGGTATCCACAATTGTGGTGCGAGTCAATTAACTTGGCGTCACGAACAGGATACGAAAGCTTGCAATTGTGAGTCCTGTGTGCCTGTATTGAACTGTTTGGTGAAAAAAGACTGTTTGCTGCATTTGGCGCCAAATTCCGCCATTTTACCGCCATGTTCGCGCCTCAGGCGCTGGTGAAGAAGGGGGGCGTACCTAAAATAACGCGCAGTTTCCTGGACACGCCCCCAACCTGCACCCCAATCTGCATCGCGAGCCGCATCGCAAACTGCATCGCAATCTGCATCGCGAGCCACATCGCAAACTGCGTCGCAATCTGCATCGCAAACTGCATCACAATCTGCATTGCAATCCGCATCGCAAACTGCATCCCAAGATACCGCGGCATCATCAGAGCGCCAGCGACAAAGGTCCTGTCTCCACCGCTGCAGCCTGTGAAAGAGGCTACGCTCAGATTAACCAAGGGGGCATCAATATGTCGCAGCAACCGGCAGACGGAGCAGCCCCAGCCGGTGGCCCCAATAGCCCACCGCTTGGCGTTGTAGTGCAGGATGGAGGTGCGGGCCCCTCACCTGGCCCGGTGGTCCCGCTCATGCCGCTAACGCTCCCATACATGCCTGGAGCGAAGTGGCTTCCCCAGTACAGCGGCGAGCCCGACACCCTGCCAGGGTTTAAAAGGAAAATATGTAGCATCTTAGACATGTACTCAATGACTGAGAAGCAAAAAGCTGCTGTGGTAATAGGACAGTTAGCTGGTGCGGCTGAGAGAGAAGTAGAGACTTGGCCCACTGCAGACCAGGAGTCAGTACCTGCGATTCTCTTAAAGCTACAGGCCATCTTTGAGGACCGCACAGAAACGGATCTCCGGATGGCATTTTATCAGTGCTTCCAGGGACCGGGTGACAGTATTAGGGACTACGCCTGCCGACTACAGGGGCCCTGCGAGCTCTTAAACAGGCTAACCCTACAAGTCCCATTGATGAGAGCCAAATGTTGAAAGAGCAATTCGTGCGGGGACTGAGGTCTCCAGAGGAAAGCAGGACTGTAAACTGGTGGTCCTTGGATCATCCAGATGCCACCTTTGATGCCCTAAAGGACATGGCAATAAAAGGACTGCGACCCCTGGAAAAGCCTGAGGTGGCAAATCAGTATCACCCGGGTGAAGCCACTCTTAAGCCGGCAGTACCCACCTTTTCCCCGCAGGTGGCAGAAGCTAAAACGCAGGTGGCGCCCCCTAGTGAGTTGGAATATCTGCGCTCAGAAGTGCGCCAGCTGACTAAGAACTTGGCCACTGTAATGGATGCCCTGCAACTGTGGAAAGAGGAAGGAGGAAAGATCCTACTAGCTGTGGCGCTTCCCACGGCTGTGGGGCGCCGGGACATGGCATAGCTTGCCTAGCTAGCCAATGCTCCCACGCCGCCAGTCCACGACGACGTGAGGCATGGGTCCCAGATGATAAGAGAATGTGGACCCACTGGACCACGGAGGGAGACCCGGGCCTGCCCGGACTAGGGAAGGGCAGCGACCGGGATCCGTGGCAGCTGAGCATGTGGGCAAGGTGGCGACCTGCAGGACTAGACAACACCGCACAACTTCAGGTAAGAAGAAACATAAAGTTTACTTAAAGAAACACAGTACATAAACAGAACATAAGACCGGGCTCCCAATTCCGCACATCAGAGAAGGGTACACGACTCAGAATCACTGACGAGTGTTGGAGGACATCACGGGTAGATGCAGTCCAGGGTTATCTGGCACGGGCATACTTGGACGGCCTCTCTCTCAGGCCTTAGGCGTAGCACAGGCTCAGCAGGAGAACATCAGACACCGACCTCAGACAGACTTCAGACGATGGCGGGGTCATCACGGGTTGATGAAGTCCAGGATCATCTGGCACGGGCATACTAGTATGGCCTCACTCTCAGGCCTCGGGCGTAGCACAGGCTCAGCAGGAGAACATCAGACACCGGCCCAGGACGAACGTCAGACGATGGCGGGGTCATCACGGGTTGATGAAGTCCAGGGTCATCTGGCACGGGCATACTAGGACGGCCTCTCTCTCAGGCCTCAGGCGTAGCACAGGCTCAGCAGGAGAACATCAGACACCGACCCAGGACAGACGTCATCACAGGGTAGACCAAGGAGGAACCGGCAGGACATCGGAACATCAGGAACACGGACTGGATCTCAGGGACACAGGAACACGGACAGGAAATCAGGAACACGGATTGGGTCACAGGGAGTCAGGAACACAGACAGGAACACGGACTGGAAGATCAGGAACACGGATTGGGTCTCAGGGACACGGACTGGAACACAGGCATCGGACTCCGGACATCTGGTACCGATCAGCAGGCTCCGGACATCAGGTAGAGATGGATAGGATCCGGACATCTGGAAGTGGTCATCGGACATCGGATATCAGGCAGTGGTCATCAGGCATAGGATCCGGACATCTGGCAGCGACCTGAAAAGGAACCCCAGCGGTCTGGTGCAAGCCCCGCCAGGCTCAACGGGAGCTGGCCGGGGATTGCACAGAAGCTGAGCACAGAGTAACAGAAACTCAGCACACACCGGACTCCTCCTTCCAAGATGAACTCAGGTTATATAGCAAGGATTCACAGTCACTGGCACAGGGTTCTGGACAGGCAGGCTGTCACGACAAGTGACCAGGCAGTCTCTGGAACAGGCAGGTTGTCACAGCAAGTGACCAAGGCAGTCTCTGGGACAGGCAGGTTGTCACGGCAAGTGACCAGGCAGTATCTGGACAGGCAGGTTGTCACAGCAAGTGACCAAGGCAGTCTCTGGGACAGGCAGGTTGTCACGGCAAGTGACCAGGCAGTATCTGGACAGGCAGGTTGTCACGGCAAGTGACCAGGCAGTATCTGGACAGGCAGGTTGTCACGGCAAGTGACCAGGCAGGCAGGTTGTCACAACAAGTGACCAGGCAGACTCTGGGCAGGCAGGTTGTCATGGCAAGTGACCAGGCAGTCTCTAGACAGGCAAGTTGTCACAGCAAGTGACCAGGCAGGCTCTAGACAGGCAGGTATATACGACCTGATATGGTGGAGCCTCCAGGTAGGCTGCAGTCGGATGGCAGATGATCGCTCCCAGGTGAGCAGGCAAGAGCCGGGGATCTCTGCAGATGATGTCCAAACTTCCGGATGGAGCTGCAGTCGGATGGCAGATGATCGCTCCTAGGTGAGCAGGCAAGAGCCGAGGATCTCTGCAGATGACGTCCAAACCTCTGGATGGAACTGCAGACGGATGGCAGACAGGCAAGCCGACAGGTAACAGACAGGTAACTGGAATCAGGAACTGATGGCTGAAACAGAGTTAGACTGCACAGGAACAACATTGCTCGGGCCCCCAGCATAGGCGGAAACACAAGACACAGTTCAGACATTCAGGTACAGGATGTGATCCGGGATCAGGGGTTCAGGTAATTAGACACAACAGGAACAGGCCTGGATATACAGCCTCCAGGAACGGCGATCTGGGTAATCAGCCCCCAGCATAGGCGGAAACACAAGACACAGTTCAGACATTCAGGTACCGGGTTAGATCCAGGATCAGAGAACAAGACACAGCAGGAACAGGGAATCAGCTCTCCAGAGCTGATCAACTCCAGAGCAGGAGCTGAACACACAACCACATACGGCTAGGTTCAGGGATTCAGTGTGGATTCAATGTGAAGCTCTGGCAACGCCCACTAGGGCTGGGGAACTTTATATATGAGCTGCTTCACAGCGATAGGCTGGAGCAGTAATTCTAGTAAACACCCAATCCACATAAAAGCAGGACAGGTGTGGACCGCGCCCCCTATGCAGAGCCAGACAGCACAACACAGAGGGAACCCAACAATGGCTGCTGCCAAACACGTAGTAAGTCATGCACCACTGCAGAGGACTTTGCAAGCTACGGACGGCCTTCACAGCAAGTCAGGAACCGCACATGCGGGCGGTCATGCAAAGCAGCGGAGCCACTCACGCAAGTACGGGTACGCAGCAGAGCCGGGAACTGAGCAGCATCCATATAGGTAACAGACAACAGTATCCCAGCTGGTTAGGGGGAAAGGAGCAAAAGGGTTAATGCAAAAAACATGCAGAGTAACGCTGGAAAACAAAGTACAGAATACCAGCGTTACAGTATCCCCCTCCTCAGAACCCCTCTTCTGAAGACCCAAGTAAAAAAAAATTCCCCAGAAAAATTCACTTGGGTTTGGCGGTAAGTCCCATAGTTCACAATATGGCAGCATAGTTAATAGCTCGAAAAGTCCGAACCGCTGACCAAGCGGGGAATCGAGCCATCTAGTTCACTTACCGTGTAGGGACCAAGTAGTCTAGTTCGCACATCAGGTGGAGCTTGGAGAAAGTCCTGCAGACCGCACATGCTCAGCGGAGTACATGGCCAGAGCTTTCTGTGGCGCTTCCCACGGCTGTGGGGCGCCGGGACATGGCATAGCTTGCCTAGCTAGCCAATGCTCCCACGCCGCCAGTCCACGACGACGTGAGGCATGGGTCCCAGATGATAAGAGAATGTGGACCCACTGGACCACGGAGGGAGACCCGGGCCTGCCCGGACTAGGGAAGGGCAGCGACCGGGATCCGTGGCAGCTGAGCATGTGGGCAAGGTGGCGACCTGCAGGACTAGACAACACCGCACAACTTCAGGTAAGAAGAAGCATAAAGTTTACTTAAAGAAACAAAGTACATAAACAGAACATAAGACCGGGCTCCCAATTCCGCACATCAGAGAAGGGTACACGACTCAGAATCACTGACGAGTGTTGGAGGACATCACGGGTAGATGCAGTCCAGGGTTATCTGGCACGGGCATACTTGGACGGCCTCTCTCAGGCCTTAGGCGTAGCACAGGCTCAGCAGGAGAACATCAGACACCGACCTCAGACAGACTTCAGACGATGGCGGGGTCATCACGGGTTGATGAAGTCCAGGATCATCTGGCACGGGCATACTAGTATGGCCTCACTCTCAGGCCTCGGGCGTAGCACAGGCTCAGCAGGAGAACATCAGACACCGGCCCAGGACGAACGTCAGACGATGGCGGGGTCATCACGGGTTGATGAAGTCCAGGGTCATCTGGCACGGGCATACTAGGACGGCCTCTCTCTCAGGCCTCAGGCGTAGCACAGGCTCAGCAGGAGAACATCAGACACCGACCCAGGACAGACGTCATCACAGGGTAGACCAAGGAGGAACCGGCAGGACATCGGAACATCAGGAACACGGACTGGATCTCAGGGACACAGGAACACGGACAGGAAATCAGGAACACGGATTGGGTCACAGGGAGTCAGGAACACAGACAGGAACACGGACTGGAAGATCAGGAACACGGATTGGGTCTCAGGGACACGGACTGGAACACAGGCATCGGACTCCGGACATCTGGTACCGATCAGCAGGCTCCGGACATCAGGTAGAGATGGATAGGATCCGGACATCTGGAAGTGGTCATCGGACATCGGATATCAGGCAGTGGTCATCAGGCATAGGATCCGGACATCTGGCAGCGACCTGAAAAGGAACCCCAGCGGTCTGGTGCAAGCCCCGCCAGGCTCAACAGGAGCTGGCCGGGGATTGCACAGAAGCTGAGCACAGAGTAACAGAAACTCAGCACACACCGGACTCCTCCTTCCAAGATGAACTCAGGTTATATAGCAAGGATTCACAGTCACTGGCACAGGGTTCTGGACAGGCAGGCTGTCACGACAAGTGACCAGGCAGTCTCTGGAACAGGCAGGTTGTCACAGCAAGTGACCAAGGCAGTCTCTGGGACAGGCAGGTTGTCACGGCAAGTGACCAGGCAGTATCTGGACAGGCAGGTTGTCACAGCAAGTGACCAAGGCAGTCTCTGGGACAGGCAGGTTGTCACGGCAAGTGACCAGGCAGTATCTGGACAGGCAGGTTGTCACGGCAAGTGACCAGGCAGTATCTGGACAGGCAGGTTGTCACGGCAAGTGACCAGGCAGGCAGGTTGTCACAACAAGTGACCAGGCAGACTCTGGGCAGGCAGGTTGTCATGGCAAGTGACCAGGCAGTCTCTAGACAGGCAAGTTGTCACAGCAAGTGACCAGGCAGGCTCTAGACAGGCAGGTATATACGACCTGATATGGTGGAGCCTCCAGGTAGGCTGCAGTCGGATGGCAGATGATCGCTCCCAGGTGAGCAGGCAAGAGCCGGGGATCTCTGCAGATGATGTCCAAACTTCCGGATGGAGCTGCAGTCGGATGGCAGATGATCGCTCCTAGGTGAGCAGGCAAGAGCCGAGGATCTCTGCAGATGACGTCCAAACCTCTGGATGGAACTGCAGACGGATGGCAGACAGGCAAGCCGACAGGTAACAGACAGGTAACTGGAATCAGGAACTGATGGCTGAAACAGAGTTAGACTGCACAGGAACAACATTGCTCGGGCCCCCAGCATAGGCGGAAACACAAGACACAGTTTAGACATTCAGGTACAGGATGTGATCCGGGATCAGGGGTTCAGGTAATTAGACACAACAGGAACAGGCCTGGATATACAGCCTCCAGGAACGGCGATCTGGGTAATCAGCCCCCAGCATAGGCGGAAACACAAGACACAGTTCAGACATTCAGGTACCGGGTTAGATCCAGGATCAGGGAACAAGACACAGCAGGAACAGGGAATCAGCTCTCCAGAGCTGATCAACTTCAGAGCAGGAGCTGAAACACACAACCACATACGGCTAGGTTCAGGGATTCAGTGTGGATTCAATGTGAAGCTCTGGCAACGCCCACTAGGGCTGGGGAACTTTATATATGAGCTGCTTCACAGCGACAGGCTGGAGCAGTAATTCTAGTAAACACCCAATCCACATAAAAGCAGGACAGGTGTGGACCGCGCCCCCTATGCAGAGCCAGACAGCACAACACAGAGGGAACCCAACAATGGCTGCTGCCAAACACGTAGTAAGTCATGCACCACTGCAGAGGACTTTGCAAGCTACGGACGGCCTTCACAGCAAGTCAGGAACCGCACATGCGGGCGGTCATGCAAAGCAGCGGAGCCACTCACGCAAGTACGGGTACGCAGCAGAGCCGGGAACTGAGCAGCATCCATATAGGTAACAGACAACAGTATCCCAGCTGGTTAGGGGGAAAGGAGCAAAAGGGTTAATGCAAAAAACATGCAGAGTAACGCTGGAAAACAAAGTACAGAATACCAGCGTTACACTAGCCGACTGTCCGGAGGATGTCCCTTGGATGAACCGGAGGAAATTGAGGACGTCGCCACACCGGAGGAGGACCACGCCACCCCCAGGAGCGACTCCTGATCAACACCCAGGAGTAGACTCATCAGGCCCCTTAGACTGGAACCGCAGGTTCGTGGGTGGACGGCCCTACCTGTCCATGATTCTGGACGGGATTGCAATCCCTGCACTGCTGGACACTGGATCTCAGGTGACCATCATACCTGATGTCCTTTACAATAAATTTTGGTCCATGGACAGTCTCCAGCCCCCAAACCCTGACTTGACAGTGTACACCACCAATGGTCTCCCTGTTGAAGTAATTGGAGCCAAAAACGTGGACGTAAAAGTGGGCAGGGTGGAGCTGAAGGATCAGGGACTTTTAGTGGTAAAGACTGTAAATGAGGAGAATGCCTTAAATGTGATACTAGGTACTAACGTTATCAGTAGAGTTGAGCGATACTTTCCGATATCC
The DNA here is from genome assembly GCA_033576555.1 of Oophaga sylvatica. NCBI lineage: Eukaryota > Metazoa > Chordata > Amphibia > Anura > Dendrobatidae > Oophaga > Oophaga sylvatica. Next base: position 129,665,234 of record JARQOD010000003.1, read on the forward strand.
TAAAGTATCGGAATCGGAATGGTATCGCCGATATCACTAAAATATCGGCGATACCCGATACCGATACCGGAAGTCCCATGTAAGTCTATGGGAACAAAATATCGCAACTAAAAAAACCCCATTCTTTCCTTGTAAACACTAAATATACACACATAGAATACATATATATATATATATACATGTCATTGTGACATATATATATACATATATGTATAGTTTATACACTTCTACATAGTAAAATATCCTCTGATTCAATTGCCGGGTAAAGTCGGCTTCAGTGAAAAGACAGAAGCACCCGACATGAAATGACACTTGGTGTACATAGGGTTAACCATGTCTTTTCATGTCGTTTGCTATCTGATTTGCACAAACAATTAAATCAGACTATGTGTGCAAAATTTCACACCTGTAGGGGTTAATTAAAGGTGTAAATTCGTTGTAAAAAAAACGGACTTTTTTGCTACGAATTTACACCTTTAATTAACCCCTACAGGTGTGAAATTTTGCACACATAGTCTGATTTAATTGTTTGTGCAAATTAGATAGCAAAGGACATGAAAAGACATGGTTAACCCTATGTACACCAAGTGTCATTTCATGTCGGGTCACCCCGCGCCTGGAAACCCGCTGTGTACCTTGGTTACCAGCGGATCGCTGGTCTCCCGCCTGTCACACGCAGCGATGTGTGCCTGTCAGCGGGAAACCAGCGATCAAAAAAAGGTCCTGACATTTCAGCGACGATCAGCGATACCCGGCAGGGGGGCTGATCGTCGCTGAATGTCACACACAGCGATATCGATGGTGAGCTCGCTGCTGCGTCACAAAACTAGTGACTCAGCAGCGATCTCGGTAGCGATATCGCTATGTGAGACGGGCCCTTAAGTGGAAAGCTTAATTGATTGCTTTCCACTTTCACTTCAGGTCAGCCAGGGACACAATCAGTGACATCAGAGGGAACTGATTAACAAAAATAGGGGTTCCCTTCGAAAAAAAAATGGCGTGGGGTCCCCCCTATTTTTGTTAACCAGCCAGATGAAGCAGACCGCTGAGGCCTGGATTTTCAGGCTGTTAAGGAGCCAAGATCCATGGACCTTGCCAGCCTGATAATACTAGGCCACAGCAGTCTGCATATCTTGGCTGATTAACAAAAATAGGGGATCCCCTCGAAAAAAATTGGCGTGGGGTCCCCCCTATTTTTGTTAACCAGCCAGATGAAGCAGACCGCTGAGGCCTGGATTTTCAGGCTGTTAAGGAGCCAAGATCCATGGACCTTGCCAGCCTGATAATACCAGGCCACAGCAGTCTGCATAGCTTGGCTGGTTAACAAAAATAGGGGATCCCCTCGAAAAAAAAACGGCGTGGGGATCCCCCTATTTTTGTTAACCAGCCAAGTAAAATGCAGACTGCTGCGGCCTGGTATTAAAAGACTGTCAAGGCCCATGGATTTTGGCCCTCAACAGCCTGATAATACCAGGCTACAGCAGCCCCACATTTGGCGCATCAAAAGATGTGCCAATTGTGGCACTTTACCCGGCTCTTCCCACTTGCCCTGTAGCGGTGGCAAGCGGGGTAATAAGGGGTTAATGTCACCGTTGATTGCACGGTGACAATAAGCCCGGTTAATAATGGAGAGGTGTCAATAAGACACCGATCCATTATTAATCCCAAAGTTATTAAATGTATAAAAAAAAGACAAAGCAAGAAAAAAGTATTTTAATGAAATAAAAGAGACAACACAGTTTTCATTAATTTTATTACTCTCTCATTCCTGCGACGCCATCGATCTCCTGTAAAAAAAGAAAAAAAAAAAACCAACAGTATACCACCTGTCCGACGCAGTCCATAGCGACAGTCCCACGACGATCCAACTCTGCTACATCGCAATGACAGGCAGAGCCTGTCATCGCGACGCAGCACAGCTGATTACCTGCTTCCCCGGCGGTGACGTCATCGGACTGACTGCTTTACGGCCGGGATTACCCAGCAGTCACTGCAGTTATCGCGAGAAACTGCATGTGACCGCCGGGGAAAGAAGATTGCGGCCATGAAGCAGTCCAGGACGTGACCGCCGGAGATCTTCTGCCAGGTAAGTGCCGCTGACTCCTGACAGACCCGACCGACGGACACTGACAGTGACAGTGACAATCCCGATTCCGGTATCCGATAAGACGAAAATATCGGTACTCGAAATCGGAATTCCGATACAGCCAATATCGGCCGATACCCGATATTTGCAGTATCGGAATGCTCAACCCTAGTTATCAGTAACTGTCTGGGAGAAGTTGTGTTTTTGCTCCAACAGCTCGCTGAAGTTGCCAAGCCAAAGCAGAAGGGAGTGATCCAGAGGGAGATCCGGGCCCTGATGTGCCAGCAGCAAGCGAAGCTTACAGATGGTGAAATCGGTAATGTACGGGTCACAGACTCGAACCCCATTGTAATACCCCCAATGAGTGAAATGTTAATATGGTGTAGAGCAGCCATAGGTCTGAGAGGACAGAACTACCAAGCAGTAGTAGAGCCCCATCGTTCAGAGCACAGACCTACACTCATGATTGCTAGAGGGGTAGTGGAAGTGATAAATGGGAGAGTACCAGTACGACTTCTCAACTGGGGAGACGATGAAGTAAATTTGCCACGTTATGCTACAGTTGCTAAATTACATGCCGTAGATAACAATTCTATCCTCACAACCGAGTCCTTAGCCTCCCGCCAACCAGCGGAGGATAATGATCCGGCAACCCCGGTAGCGGACTGGTGTCAGCAGCTTCATATAGGGACAGACACCACTTCCGTCCACCAGAAACAGGGGGTACTACGGGTGGTACAAGAGTACGCACAAGTATTTAGCAAGCACCCACTTGATTTTGGGACAATTAAGGGAGTACAGCATCATATCCCTACAGGCAGTCATCCTCCCATCAAAGAGCGGTACAGGCCTATACCTCCAGCCCACTATCAGAAAGCTAAGGAAATGCTGCGTGACATGAATGAAGCCGGGGTGATAAGGGATAGTTGTAGTCCCTGGGCAGCACCTCTAGTCCTAGTTAAGAAAAAGGATGGTAGCATGCGAATGTGTGTAGATTATAGGCAAGTAAATCGTATAACACATAAAGATGCATACCCATTACCACGCATAGAGGAATCCTTAGCTGCTCTGAAAATGGCTAACTACTTTTCTACCCTCACCTTACTAGTGGGTACTGGCAAGTAGCTGTGGCTGAGGAGGATCGGGAGAAAACTGCTTTCACCACCCCAATGGGACTCTGGCGAGTTTGACAGAATGCCGTTTGGCCTCAGCAGTGCCCCAGGAACATTCCAGAGAGTGATGGAGAGCTGCATAGGACATCTCAACTTCGAAACCGTGCTGCTGTACCTGGACGACGTGATTGTTACTCCAAGACATATGAAGATCATCTGAAGCACCTGGCAGAGGTATTCGAGTCACTGTCCAAGTATGGGATGAAACTGAAGCCCTCTAAATGCCATCTGCTCAAACGGAAGGTACAATACTTGGGACATATTGTCAGTTCCGAAGGAGTAGCGCCGGACCCCGAGAAGGTCACAGCCATCCAGAAATGGCGGAGCCGAAGAATCTAAAGGAGGTGCGTCAGTTCCTGGGACTAACAGGTTACTACAGGAGGTTCGTGAAAGATTACACTAAGAAGGCGGCGCCTTTACAGGACCTCCTGGTCGGACAACCTCTCAAGAGCAGAAACCCTCCATTCAATTGGGGAAAAGAACAAGCTGAGGCATTCAAAGAGATGAAAGAGATCCTGACAGGCGATGAAATCTTAGCCTACCCAGATTACAGCCAACCGTTCCTGCTGTATACCGATGCCAGTAACGAAGGATTAGGAGCTGTCCTCAGTCAGAAGCAGAACGGCCAAGAAAAAGTCATCGCATATGCCAGCAGAAAACTCAGGCCAACTGAGAGGAATCCGGAAAACTATAGCAGCTTCAAACTGGAGTTTCTGGCGCTGGTCTGGGCCATTACTGAAAGATTTAAACATTACCTTGCCTCCAACAAGTTCACTGCGTTTACAGACAATAACCCCTTGACGCATCTGGAAACAGCCAAGCTGGGAGCCATGGAGCAACGTTGGATGGCTCGGTTGTCAAATTATCAGTTTACCATCAAGTACAGAGCGGGCCGTAAAAATGCCAACGCGGACGCCTTGTCCAGAATGCCGCATGAATCCGACACGGAGGAAGAATCAGATGATCTGGAAGAAATCGAGCTACCTGCGTTCCACCGAAATGGGATGGTCCAAGAGCAACGAGTCTACAGAAAGCGGTGTGGTGAGATGTTGAACCCTTTACCCCATCACAGCTGGAAGGAGACTCAAGATAGCGATCCAGTGGTCAGCCGTATCAAGGAGTTGATAAGACAAGAAGGTTCCTCCTTGGAGAAAGACGCACCCATACCAGCAAAGCTCCTGTGGAATGAAAGAAGCCGGTTGTTCATATACCGAGAGAAGTTGTGCAGGAGATACGTCGACCCAAGGACCCATGAGATGGTTTGGCAGATAGTGGTCCCCAGAGCAGACATCCAAATGGTGTTAGAGGCCTACCACGATCAAGCAGGACACTTCGGCTGGAAAAAGCTGGAGACCCTGTTGAAGTGTCGGTTCTACTGGGTAGGGATGCGCAGCTCCATCGAGAAGTGGTGCCGGAACTGTGGACCCTGTGGCCTCAGACGAAAAGACTATCATAGTCAGAGAGCACCCCTGCAGCCTATCCGGACGACTCGTCCCTTGGAGATTGTGGCATTGGATCACGTCAAGTTGTCCCCAAGCAGGTCAGGATACTCGTATGCCCTGACCATGGTGGATCACTATTCCAAATTTCTGGTGGTCGCCCCTGTCAAAGATATGACAGCAGAGACAGCAGCAAGAACCTTCCAAGCAAGTTTCTGCAGACCACACGGATATCCAGAACAGGTGCTGACTGATCGAGGTCCTGCATTTGAAGCTGAACTGTTTCAGGAATTCTGTGAATTGTATGGATGTAAAAAGATCAGAACAACACCATACCACCCACAGACCAACGGCCTTTGTGAAAAGATGAATCACATTGTCATGGATTTACTGAAAACTGTACCACTGGAAGAAAGAAATCGGTGGCCAGACTTGTTACCTGACCTGGTTGACTTGTACAACCACATACCAGTAAGCTCCACCAACTGCACTCCAGCCTACCTTATGAGAGCAAGACCGGGAAGGCTGCCAATGGATTTGGAACTGGGAGTGGTAGAACCAGAGGCTGATGACAGTGCAGAAGATTGGGACACAACTCGACAGGAACAGTACAAGAGAGTACAAGCCTGCGTAGAAGACAGTCTCAACAAAGTAAGAGAAAAACAAGAGATGAACTATAACAAAAATGCTCCCGCTAAGCCTTTGATGCCTGGAGAAACTGTGCTAAAAAGAAAAAGAAGAATGCACAAGTTGGATGATCAGTGGGAACAGGAACCATATGTCGTGCAAAATTCCAATTTTGATAACAGCAAGGTCTGTACCATCAGCAAGGATGGAGGAAAAAACGACTGCAACTGTGTCTAGAGATCATCTAAAGTTGTGTCCGGGCCCATTAAAGCTCCGTGAAGAAAACCCTGTTGTCCATCAAGAAGAGAGTGCTGAAGCGGTCATACATAATGATTTGGGAGATTTACCTGCGGATTGGCCCAGATTGGGAGACGCTGTAATCATTCCTGTGTTGCAGTTTTATCAACCGCAAGAAGAATCTCTACATCCAGTCATACCAATTGTGCCCGTTGAGCCAGTTCCAGAAGAACCTATTCCGGCAGACCCTCAACCATTAGAACCCCAAGAAGCGGACCCGCAAGAAGCAGCACCACAAGAAGTGGAATCCCCTGGTGAAGCTGGTGAAGCAGTACCGCCTCGCCCAGCCACTAGCACGCTTGCCAGATCCATAGAAAGGTTGAGACAGTATTATAGTTTGCCAGTACGCAGAACAGATAGACCAGAGAATACTATACCTGACACCACACCACGTAGGTCAGAACGAACCACTAAGGGAAGATTACCAATTCGCTATCAAGAGTAGTCCTAGTAAACTAGTCTAGCAAGACCCAGACAGGGTTTATTGTCACTGACAAATTGTATAAAGTTTGAAAAAGTATTAATTAATTATTTGAAATGTGTTTTAACCATGCCAATGGACTGCGTGGCTGTGGACTATGCCAGCCCAAAAACTTTCATGTAAATAGTTTGCACTACGGTGCATTATCTTGGTTTTACACGAAACCATTACTATCTACCTCTGAAGAAAAACCCGTATGGTGGGCCTAGAGTGAGGTCTGCAGTCAGAAGTCCTGCAGCCCACCCAGGACCCACGTGGGAGGTTTTTGGTGCGGGTCCTCCACAAGAATATTGTCTAGTAATATGAGAATGTTTTGATATTTTGATACTTTTGTATTCTTCATTGTACAAATTGTAACGTTCAAGAAGCCTCACCTCCCGGATGGGATGAGTTATAATGTTGTTGTTTAATGCAAAACAAAAAAATGTTTTTCTTTTTCTCTTTTACAGCCCGGGAGTGCTGTGTTTAACCAAGGGGGGATGTGTGGCCCAGCTATGCAGGCACACATAAAATCCAGGAGAATGCACAGGAAGGTAATCGCAAAAGCTTGCTATTCATGCACTTCACTCACACTTTCAGGCACACCCACTAGGGGTATAGGAGGTAGTGACACGTAGCAGAGACCATTCAAGCTTCCTGTCTAAGGACAGTGCAGATCAGTCAGAGAGTTTCCTGTCTTCGGACAGTGCAGTTCAGTGCCAGTTCAGTCTGGACTAGGAGAGAGGACTGAATCCTCGCAGAGCTAGCGTAGCTCACCTGACAAAGAAGTGGAGGCTAGTACGGGTGAAGTGAATCATCCTAGCCTAGTCAGAGCTACCCTTAATCAGTACCTCAGCAGAAGCTGAAACAAGGAGGATACTGAGAGCTGCTCAGCGAGCTCTGGAGAAAGCTGACTTTTCCATCGAAAGCTACAAGTGCTTATGCTAAGAGCGAGAGCAGGGCGAAGGGCGCAGTGGAGAAGGACAGAGAAGTGCTTCAGGTACCAGATTACCTGCACTAATTCACCGGACACCGGAGTCCGAGGCATTGCTAGAGCTTCATGCTTAGTGATAAGAAAACCGGAGACTTTCTGGACTACAGGTCGCAGAAGGCAGCTCAATGTGTCGATACGTAACTGGAGTCAGGAGAACAGGAGTCTAGCGGGACGCTGCAGAAATAGACTTAGTTCTACCACTGAAAAGGCTCTACCACTATGTCGGCCGGGCGTAGTTGCTATTGAAAGAGTTAACTTCGCTTCACGCAAGTTTGGACTCAGATACATATTGAAGTTAAGGAGGCCTCTAACCTGCTCAGCGGTTACCCGAATGTGCATTCTCCACCCCGACCAGCTCCCGGGATCTGCTTGAACCATCTACCAGTAAAAGGTATGAAAAGAAGCTGCATTGTGTGTGACTGAATTCTTAATTACACCCTGCACCATCACCATAGACTTCCAAGGACCCGTCTCACCTGTGGGAGACTCACCACCCAGCTGCCCCCATAACATCCCCTGTGAAGATCCTAATAGCAGCGCTGGTCCAATTAACCAGATACCACAGGTGGCGTCACGAACTACCTATCCTAATAATCCCCTGTAAATATCCCCCAACGCTTGACTGCCAGGGCCACGGACCGAGTCCCGCTGCCAGTGACATCTCCCATAGAAATCTATGGGCTCGGCTCCGAGTACCCCATATCCCTGGTATCCACAATTGTGGTGCGAGTCAATGGTACCCGCGTTTGATACTCCTCTGACTATATCCTCTCTCCAAAAAACGATCTCTCAAATCTTTGGCCTGCCCCTCAAAGCGATCAGCTGTAGAGCAAGTACGTCTGGCCCTCAAAAATTGGCCAACTGGAATGGCCTTTATAGTAGAGTGGGTATGCCCAGACGATGAGTGTAGAAATGAGTTAACAGAAGTTTCTTTACGGTATAAATCCGTCTGGACTGATCCCGAGTCGTCCACCACAAGAGCAATGTCCAGGAAATCAATTTTATGCGTATGCCATTTATATGTCAATTTGATGTTGTACGCATTGTCATTTAAATCAGACATAAACCTGTCTAATACAGGGACCGATCCCTGCCAAATAATTAAAAGGTCATCAATATAGCGAAACCAGCACTGCACATGGTCAGCGGCACATGCCCCCTCCCCACGGAAAACCTCCCTCTCCCAAAGCCCGAGAAAGAGGTTTGCGAAGGCGGGCACACATGCCGTCCCCATGGCAGTGCCACGCTTCTGCAGGTAGAACCGGTCCCTGAAAGTGAAGAAATTATGGCACAGGACAAATTGCAATAGCTCCAGTAGTAGGGCGACAAGGGACCCGTCCATACTGCTCATCTCCAAAAAATACCGTATTGCACGTAGCCCATGATCATGATCAATGCAGGTATACAAAGTTGACGTCTGCGGTGACAAAGAGATATCGATCCAACAGAGACCATGACCTGACAAGGACGTCCGCAGAGTCCCTGATATAGGAGGACAATGTCTCGACCAAAGGTTTGAGATAATGATCAATGAATTTACATACAGGTCACAAAGCCCTCCCATGCCAGAGACTATGGGACGCCCCGGGGGGTCAACGGGGTCCTTATGAATCTTAGGGAGGAGGTAAGAGGTAGGGACTTTCGGAGTTTTAATCAATAGTCCATCCAGGACCTTTTTGGGGATAATCCCCTTTTCCCAAGCCTGGGTCAAGATTATATCCAATTGATGGGAAGATGTGGTCATGGGATTCTGCGGGAGGATTATATAATGATCTTTATCTCTAAGCTGTTTAAAAGCCTCCCTTTCATATTTATCAATTGGCCAGATCACGACATTTCCCCCCTTGTCCGCAGACTTGATGACTATGTCATCCAATGACTTAAGTTCCCTTAAAGCACGTCTATGTTCAAAGTTGAGGTTGTCCCTCTTTATTTTGGTGGAGATTCTTTTAAAGTCCTCAGTGACTAGACGTGCAAAGATATCAACCTGTGGGCATAAGGACAAGGGGGGAAAGGTCGTTGATCTGGGCATGACAGATTTCGGAAATTTGACCACTCCCTCAGGTTCCTGCTCATTAAGAAGTCCCTCCAGTACCTCCAATGCCTCCTGCTCAGTCCCACCGCAGACGCCGATGTCCCCCACAGATCGACAATGCAATCTCTTAAGAACAAGCTTGCGACAGAAGAGGTGGAGGTCCTTTACCGCTGTGAAAAAATGAAAATTGTTAGTGGGGGAAAATGATAAACCCAACCCTAGGACCTCACGTTGTGACTGTGATAAGACATGTGTAGTAAAGTTGATTACCTCCAGATTGTTGCTGGCACTGCGTGTTTTCTTAGCAAACTGCTGTGGAGGAGTGATTTTCCTTTTGTTGAATTTTTTATTCCTTCTAGGGTCTCTAATTTTTGATGCCATTGATGAACCCTCGGCATTAGAATCACTAGTGCCTAGATGTGATTCATCTACTGACGTAAATGAGGACATAGACCCAGACCTTAATCTATTCGATATACCGGCTGTATTGGTCCTTCTCCATCTATATGCGGTCTTATTCTGAAAATCGAGGCTGTCTCGTTGAAATTTCCGAGACTTAAAATCAACGATTTCCTTCTCCCATTTCTGATAACATAATTCAAGGTCTTTATTGAATGCTTCCAGGGCCAAAGCAGATAGATCTTTCTTAAGATCCCCCTGAATCACTTCTATTTCTTTTTCTTTTGGCCCACATGTGAGTACTATTCCCATAAAAACCAGGATATTCTGAGACATGGCATGCACACTTTCCCTTGAAAAAGCGGTACGCGAAACGCGCGTCGGGACATCGGTGATATTAGGACAGACGTACTATGGGTATGTGTCGGTCGCTACATTTATACCAATCTATCTCTGCACGTGCACTTTATATGGCCTGATTTTTTATGGATAGGCTTTATTCATGCATATTTATGTGCTGGTATTTGACTATAGGTTGAGATATTTATGTCCATATATATCCTGTTGCATATGCACCTTATATTGTCGTACTCTTTGGGGCACGTTTTTACTCTATGCATGGTGATATTTTGGTATGTGACCTTATGTCACATGATCCCTGAGTCTTTTTATTCATTCCCTTTATCCCATTATGTGCATTTCACTTGAGTCTGTATTCCTTACCTCATATACGGTATATATTCTTTTGCTTTGTCAATTATGACTATGATATTTGTGTATTTTCAAATAAAGTTTGTTACTTTTCTATATACTTTCCCTTTTGAGTAGTGTGTTTGGATACTTTGTTTTCATATATATTAAAGTAGCTGTATCAGTCACATATATGTGCAATGATCAAAAGCTTCTCAAATTCTATAGCTCTTTTTTTTAGTAAGAATCAATGCCCTAGATATTTTCTAAATTGAATGGCAGGGGTCCTGTACTGTATAGCACGTTAGGGAGCAGACAGAGACCTCCTTTTGATGTTTCTATGGAGCATTTCCAGAGGGAGTTAAAAGTAGGCCAAACATGACGGCCATTTAATATAGTCTCAAATTTTTACTGGTATCTGACATAATGGAAGTGCAAGATAAATACATTTTCTTGTGAGCGGAGAGATCACATACTTTAGACTAATTAAGATTTGGAACATACTGACCAATCATTAAGCGATGGTACTGTGTCGTTACCAAATGCATTCCTGGCATCAGAGAGTAGCATGCAGCAGTGACACCCTTTAAATACGACCTTTCAGTTTTCGTAAATATGTTCTTCGGAATCTGAGTTGTTTTTTTTTATCTTTTGTTCCTGCCCCTTTCTGTTCCTGAGATATGGCCTCCTCTTCCCTGTATGTAAATTTAGGCCCCAATTCATCATTGATTTTGATGCTAATGTTGATGATGGGGTGTGTTGGAGTCAGACATTCAAGACTCATTAAGAAGCGCGCGTGTGTGTGTGTCTCGCCATAAGTCTTGCTCCAGACAAGGTTTGGAGTAAGATTTCTGGGGCAAGGAACACTGCAGCTTGTCATGAATTAGACAAGTTGTTCCATGAAGCCACCCCAACTCCATCCCAATTTTGTCACAACTGGGAGAAGCCAAAATTCCAAGTTGTGCAAAAATATTTGCGACTTTTACGCCATAATTCTGTCAAAATTGTTTTGAGGAATTGAAGCCTTAGTCTTTTTAGAAAACTGGACATGGTCCTCAAGACTCTAAAGAGAACAGTTGAAGATCACATCCACTTGGACAAAAAGGCCCAATTCATCGTTTTAAGTTGTTTTTTTTAGATACTTTTCTTTTATTCAAATCTTTCACAATTTTTCCTACTTTTAAAAGCAAAAAGTTACATCTTTTTCAACATGTTGCAAAAATTGCTAATAAAATTTGTGATGTACATAAAGTCACTTCATTGTGGGATGGGGAAGGTAATATTTGAGTACCCTTGCTTTTTTAAAAAAAATTGAACATCGTGAATCAGGTGAAAACATCTAGAAACAGTTAATCACACCCGGGGCCGGGACGAGGGACAGGCACCTGCCAAAAGCGCTACCTCCTGCCTACCTGAGGGGGGCGCATTTCAGATAAAAAAAAAAACCTTGACATCTGGAAGAAGGTGACAAGTAGCCGCAGGCATCCAGCACAGTGATTGCTGGGGACGCCGGCGCCCAGGGGAGCAGTGTCAGTCACAATTGATGTCAGTGGTGGCTTGTACAGGAGCAGAGGAGCTACGTGCTCTGCCAGGATCTCCGGCGCACGTGGAGTACGTGGCGATGCAGACAAACTGGATTAGAGGAGTATAAGCTTTTTTATTTTTATTCTATTATTTTCCTAATGAATAAGGCTATTATACCTAGAAATTGTGGGGATATTCCAAGAGGGTCTGGCTATGGGGACATAAGAGGGAATGTAGGAACATCACAAGAGGGGCTGACTGGCTGGCTATGGGGAAGTCACAAGAAGGACTGGCTATGGGGACATAAGGGGCTGGCTATGGGGACATAAGAGGATGGCTATGGGAAAATTACAAGAAGGGCTGGCTATGTGGACATAAGGAGCTGGCTATGAGGACATTTTAGGATGGCTATGGGGAAATTACAAGAGGGGGCTGGCTATGTGGACATAAGGAACTGACTATGGGCACAATAGAATAGAAGATGGCTATGGGGACATTATAAAAGGGGCTGTGGGGACATAACAAGAGGGTGACCATACTGTATTGGGTGCTATTGGAGACCTTATATTGAGGGCTGTCGTGACCATAATGTATAGGGGGCTATGCGGGACTTTATACTGTTATTGAGGGACTCTGGTGGATATAATACTGTGTGGGGTGCTGTGAGGGACATTATACTGTATATAAGGGTCTGTGAGGCCATTGCACAGTACTGTAACGATGACTGGGGGCCATGATACTGTGTGGGGTGCCATCATACTATATAATGAGGGGTTGTGATGGAAATCATACTGCATGAGGGAGTCTCATGGACATCACAGTGTATATTGAGTGCTGTTGTCGATATACTGCATATTAGGGGGCTGTTGTGGATATCATGCTGTGTTTGGTGCTGTGGGGACATTATACTGTATACAAGAAGATTTGGGGCCATTATAATGTATCGGTGACTGGGTGGCCATAATACTGTATGGGGTGCTGTGGGGACCATCATACTATATAATGGGGGACTGTAGTGGAGATCATACTGCATGGGGAGCTGCATGGGAAGCTGTGATCATAGCGTATGTTGGGGGCTGTTGTGGATATTATACTGTATGGGCGACTGTGGTGACTATCATACTGTGTAAGAGGACAGTGTGAGGGGGGGTACAGTTTGGAGAGGACAACATGGTGGGCAGGATGAAGACATAGTGTGAAAAAGTGGCACACTTTGAATATGGAGAGGGGCAGCATGAAATGGGGGCACAGTATAGAGAGAGGCTTGCATGGCGGGGGGACATTGTGCAGCTATAGAGAGTGTAACGGAAAACAGTGGAGAGGGGACAGCCATGGTATTGGCCATGGATCATAGGGCAGATGGTGTGGCGGTTATACAGTAGCTGATAATGGCAGACAGTGGGGCGGTTATACAAGTGGACAGTGTGGAGTGTGTAGCTCATAAGGGCAGACAGTTTGCAGACCATATACCATTGGAGGCTTATTTAGGTAATAATATGGACAGATATTTTTATGCAGAGGGCATTTTACTGACACTCTTATTTTTAAGGGCACCATGTCGGGATGTGCTGCAGAAGACCGGAGAAGAGGGATTCCGCACAGAAGAGGTGTGGCTGTGAAAAGTCACCATGGTATCTGTACATGATGGAGACGGAAAGATAGAAACTATTCAGAGAAGATTTCACCCAGGGCTGCCATCAGAAATTTCAAGGCCCTATACTGGCATCATTTCGGGCCCCCTTGAGTCTCCGCTCAGGTTCCACCCTATCTCCACCTCCAACCTTCCACAGTCCCACTACACAATCTTGGAAATATTCCACTTCTGCACCTTGTCCTCACCAATCACCCATTAACGGTTCCCATTTCACACCAGATCACATACACAACCATCAGCTTTTGTTTTGGCCAAAAGATCTTTTAAGTCGCCACTACGACAAGGTAGACTTTTTTGGCAGCACCCTACTCTACTCTAAACTATTAAACATTTGTTACAATATCCTGTAATCTTTTTAGGTATATTTGTATTTATGTTTCTTTAAGGTAATGTGTCACATACATTTTTTAAAATGAGCAATAATAACGAGTGATGAGAGTTACTTGAGTTTTCCGAGCATGCTCGGTTGTTCTCTGAGTATTTTGGGCGTGCTCGGAGATTTAGTTTGTGTCGCCGCAGCTGCATGATTTGTGGCTGCTAGACAGCCTGAATAAATGTGGGGATTTTCTAACGAACAGGAAACCCCCACATGTATTCAGGCTGTCTAGCAGCTGCAAATCATGCAGCTGTGGCAACACAAACTAAATCTCCGAGCATGCCAAATACTCGGAGAACACCCGAGCATGCTCGAAAAACTTGAGTAACGAGCATACTCGCTCATCACTAATAATAACATATGCAAGGCACAAATACCGTCACACCATGACCAGACCACATATTACCAATACATAGTGACCGGATAATATCACATACAAGGAACAAATACCGCCACATTATTACCAGACCATATATACAACCACATAGTGACCAAATAATACCGCAGACAAGGAACAAATACCACCACACCATGACCAGACCATATATTACCACCACCAAGTGATCCAATAATACCACATACAAAGAACAAATACCAACAAACCATGACCAGACCACATATTACCACCACATAGTGGCCAAATAATACCACATACAAGGAACAAATACCATCACACCATGACCAGACCATATAGTACCACCACATACAAGGAACAAATATCGCCACACCATGACAAGACCACATATCACCACCACATAGTGAATGAATAATACCATATACAAGGGACAAATATAGCCACACCATAGCCAAACCACATATTAAAACCACATAGTGACCAAATACTACAATACTGATCAGTAATAAAAAAACCACAATACTAATTTTACTACTTTTACGATAAGTGCCATTGTACACAGGAGTTAGCATATAACACAGAGTGTATATGTCATGACGCAGCTGTTGGGTGACCCGGGACCAGGGGCTCCTTTCCTGTCCCTAACACTAGGGGGCGCCCTTGCTCGCAATATTCCCCTGGATACTTCTGAAGGTGAAGATTCCGGGGCCACGTACCTTGCCGTATCTTCTGAATCAGCCCTCCATCAGTTCTCTTCCCCCATCCAGGGAAGAGGGGAGCTGTCGTGCACCGCAGTACACCAACCCAACGAACAACGCAACACGAACAAGGGTAACTGAAAATACTAGGCATACAAATATTCTCTCACATAGAACAGAGGAATTATAGGACGGGGAAAAACCAAAGTACGAAGGAGGGAAAGGAATTTTCACACTTACAAACCCACGTAACAGTCAGAGATAACTCCTCCAAACTCCTCATATAACCACCAAAACACCTCTCCTCCAAGCCATGCAGCATAAGCTAGCTCTGACCATGTGTTTCAATCAGGACCAAGACTCCAAGAGCTCCCAACATGGCCAATTAACTCCTATTCTGCTAAAAGAAATTAACACCATTTAAAAGGAAGGTGAAGTGCTTATTTTCAGCGCAGGACTAGGAGCAATCAGACGCTGCAGTGTTCTGGCTCCTCTCTGTTGTGGTAACCCTGTGACAGTACAGTGTCAGAGTACACGTAATACAGTGATCACCGGTGACATACACAGGAGCTCTGTATATAGTGTCAGCGTACAGGTAATACAGGGATCACCAGTGACATACACAGGAGCTCTGTATATAGTGTCAGTGTACAGATAATACAGTGATCACCA
Organism: Oophaga sylvatica; assembly: GCA_033576555.1. Taxonomy (NCBI): domain Eukaryota; kingdom Metazoa; phylum Chordata; class Amphibia; order Anura; family Dendrobatidae; genus Oophaga; species Oophaga sylvatica. The sequence goes on from JARQOD010000003.1 coordinate 129,680,712, forward strand.
GTGACATTATATACAGGAGCTCTCTATACAGCATATAGTGTACAAGTAATACAATATTCACCTGTGACATTATACACAGGAGCTTTGTATATAGTGTCACTGCACAAATAATACAGTGATCACCGGTAACATTATACACAGGAGCTCTGTATATAGTGTCAGTGTAAAGAGTCAGTGTACAGGTAACACACTGCCTCACCGTTGATGTCTCTAGTTGAAGTCCTTCATCTTCATCCAGCAGAAACCACCATCACTTCATCCAGCCAGGACTCGTCTATGCAGAAAATAACACAGTTATCTAGAGCACATTCCCTAATTTTTCCCCAACCTCTAAACTACGCCAGATGAAGAAAAAAAGTGACAGTGTCAACCTGCACAGTAGCAGGACCCATCCTCCCACACACTGAAAACAGTAGCCTCAAAAATAATATCTTTTAATTAGCCCCTACAGTAATAATGTCCCACATCCTGCTCCCACATGTCCTCCATTCTGGACCCCAAGTGTCCTCCCATTCTGCCTCATGTCTCGCATACTGCCCACCTTGTCTCTTCTTATTGCCCCCATGTCTCTCCATATTGCCCCATGTCTCTCCATACTGCCCCCATAGTGGTCCAGAGTAGAATCATGCACCCCAGAGTGATCCATAGTAGTATAATTCAACCCATAGTCATATATAGTAATATAATGCACCCCATAGTCATCCATAGTAGTACAATGCACCCCATAGTAATCCATAATAGTATAATGCATCCCATAGTCATATATAGTAGTACTAGATGGAGGCCCGGTGCTATCGCATCAGGAGGGCGGTAATGTCAAGATGGGGGCAGGCTTTGCAGCGTTGAGAATTTCTCTCCCCCAAGTGCTCACCCACCTATCCACTCTCTCTTTCCACATGTGCTGACTTCTCCCGTCTGTGCTCTCTTCTTTGGCCTGTCTACCCCATGTGCTATCCCCCTTGTCTGCTGTTCCCTCAAGTGCTGCCCCGTTTGAGCTGTCTCCCCCCGTGCTCTGTCTCTCTCACCCCTGTGCGCTTTCTCTCTCCCCCATCTGCTATCTTCTCCTCTCATGTGATCTCTTCTTTGACCTGTGTACCCCATGTGCTATAACACAGCTCCTGGGCAGGGGAGGAAGCAAAAGACAATACTGACATTACAGCAGGAGGATACATTTTGTGAGGTAAAATATTTTTAAAAACAGTCAGTGAAATATTTTACCTCACAAAATGAATCCACTGTGATCCCCTGCTTTAAGGTCTGTATTGTCTTTTGCTTCCTAACCTCCCCAGGACATGAGGTATGCTCCATACACGGTCAGACACAGGCAATTTTTAAAATGAACTTTCGTTCGTGGGAAAACCCCTTTAATGTGACCGGCTTCCTCTGCCTGTAGACACGTCGCGTATCTGCTGCCAGGATCAGCTGAATGATTCACTGCACCTGCGTGTAATTTGCGCAGTAAATCAGACAGCCGCCATCTTTGTGCAGACAGCGGCGGTCACATTAAAACTGCGCATGCGCTTCTCCTGTACAAAGATGGTGGCATTCAGTGAATCATTTGGCTGATCCCGGCGGCAGCGTGTTTGCGATGGTGTTCCGCTGGCGGTACCGCGCAAGAGGCTGCGTGTGTGAGTGTGAGTATGACAGTGTGAGTGTCTGAGTGTGTGTCTGAGTGTGTGAGTCTGAGTGTGAGATTTTGAGTGTGTGTGTGTGTGGTGCGTACGGCGTATAGAGTGTGTGTGTGTTTGTGGTGCGACCGTATTCCGTTGGTGGTACCGCGCAATAGGTTGGTACCAGCAGCAGTTTCCATATTGCGACACCCATCACTTGGGTGTCCCAATATGACGGTAGGTGAACTTCCTCCGCTGGGAATTTTGGTATACGGTGACATCTGGACAGAACAGGAAATGAAAACATTACAAGGCAATTATATAAATAGATAATGCACCCCATAGTTAAAAATAGTAGTATAATGCACCCCATAGTTATGTATAGTAGTATAATACACCCCCATAGTTATACCTAGTAGTATAATGCACCCCACAGTTATATATAGTAGTATAATGAACCTACACCTGAAGGAGAAATTCAGGAAATCGTTTGTGCCTACTGCTATGGGGATATATAACGATTCACTAAGGGTGAAAGATGGCTACGACCTGGGCTGCCGCACTAATGTAAATGATCAGAGATTTGTGTACCTTTGTTTGTTATGTATTGTGGTTAGTCATGTGCAAGATCTGTGTCTAGTAATTACTCTATGAAATGCTGTTTGTAATGTTTTGTTTGTAATGCTGTTGTAACGCTGCTGTGATACCATAATTTCCCTCGGGATCAATAAAGTGTATCGTATCGTATTGTACACCGTCATATACATTAGTATAATGCACCCCATAGTCATATATAGCAGTATAATGCAGCTCACAGTTATATCTAGTAGTATAATGTACCCCCATAGTCATATATAATAGTATAATACACCCTATAGTCATACATAGTAGCATAATGCATCCCATAGTCATATACACTCCCTGACAGAAGTTTTGTCGCTTATCCATGTTATGTAAATAAAAGCTTATAACCTGACGTTAAATTCATCCATTGGTTGTATAAATTATTCTTTTGAAAGCTGAAACCCTCCGAAATGTGGTTAAGAAAATAAATTGGCATCAATGCAGAAATATTGATCATTTAATGGACACAGAATGGTCAGATTATGGCAAGACAAAAGTTTTGTTGCCTGGTCATATAATGCAGGGTTCCCCAACTCCAGTCCTCAAGGCCCACCAACAGGTCCTGTTTTCAGGATTTCCTTAGTATTGCCCAGGTGATAATTGCATCACCTGTGCAATACAATGGAAATCCTGAAAACATGAACTGTTGGTGGGCCATGAGGACTGGAGTTGGGGAACCCTGATATAATGCACCCAATCCTAGTTGACATCCTCACCTGTGCTCAGTAAATGATCGGTTAATTAGTGGGTGTGTATAAAAAGAAACCCAGCACCACAGACCTTCACTTGAACTGCAACTTGAGCTCTGACAACATACCAAAAATCCTCCCTGCAACCAAAGCCTGGATTATCAAGAGGCTGAAGACCAGATCCACTGCGGAGGTGGCTGGCACCTTTATTGTGTCTCAGCGTCATGTACAAAGAATTAAAAAAGATTTGAAGAGACTGGAGATGTGTTTGACAAGCCCAGGTCCGGCAGACACCGCAAGACAACTGCTCAGGAGGAACGTTTGTTAGTTAGAAAATCCAAAGCAAACCCCTCTTCCACTGCAGCAGAGCTCCAACAGGCCTGGTCACCTCAAGACCCTGTGTCAACTAGAACAATTTGTAGGATTCTGTCTCGAAATGGCCTCCATGGTCGAATCAGTGCCCAGAAGCCAGCACTAAACAAAAGGCAAATAAAAAACCGTGTGGCATTTGCAAAGTCCCACAGCCTGCTAAACAGATGGACTCTGGAAAAGTGGCAGAAGGTGGATTTCTCTGATGAATCTTCAGTAGAATTACACCACAGCCGCCGCAAATACTGCAGGAGACCTACTGGAGCCCGTATGGATCCAAAATACACCCAGAAAACAGTTAAATTTGGTGGTGGAAAGATCATGGTCTGGGGTTACATTCAGTATGGGGGTGTGCAAAACATTTGCCTAGTGGAAGGCAATATCAATAGCCTAAAATATCAAGAAGTATTAGCTACCTCTTATATTCCAAATCATAAAAGGTGTCAAATTCTGCAGCAGGATGGTGCTCCATCACATACATCCATCTCTACAACAAAGTTCCTCCAGGCAAAAAAGATCAAGGTGCTCAAGGACTAGCCAGCCCAGTCACCAGACATGAACATCATTGATCATGTTTGGTTTAGGATGAAAGAGGAAGCTTGGAAGACAAAACCAAAGAATCTAGATGAACTCTGGGAGGCATGTAAGACTGCATTCTTTGCTATTCCTGATGACTTCATTAATAAATTGTATGAATCATTGTTGAACCGCATGGATGCAGTCCTTCAAGCTCATGGAAGTCACACAAAATATTAAATATGACTCTAATAGCACCACAACTTAATTCACCAATGTTATGCAACATATATTTGTTTTTTAAGTTACCGTAATTATTTGTTTGAATATCACATTACTTTCTGTGGGCGACAAAAGTTTTGTCTTGCCATAATCTGACCATTCTGTGTCTGTTAAATGATAAATATTTCTGCATTGATGCCAATTTATTTTCTTAACCTAAACCACATTTCGGAGGGTTTCAGCTTTCAAAAGAATAATTCATACAACCAATGGATGGCTTTAACGTCAGGTTATAAGCTTTTATTTACATAACATGGATAAGCGACATAACTTCTGTCAGGGAGTGTATATAGTAGTATAATGCACCCCCATATCTATTATACATAATAGTATAATGCACCCCATAGTTATATATAGTAGTATAATGCACCCCCATAGTCATATATAATAGTATAATGCACCCCTTAATCATTCATAGCAGCATAATGCACCCCACAGTTATATATAGCAGTATTATGCACCCCCATAGTCATATATAATAGTTTAATGCACCCCATATTCATCCATAGTAGTATAATGCACCCCCACAGTCATACATAAAGTATAATGCACCTCCATATTTATATATATACTAGTATAATGTACACCATTGTCATATATACCGTAATAGTATAAAGCACAAAA